>CAMZMU010000071.1:26256808-26856808 GCA_947311845.1 Poa pratensis | reverse complement strand
TTTGTATCCCTCAACTCTTATGCTTGCTACATAACCTTGCTAGCCAAAGACCTGTATCGAGAGGGAATGCTTCTCATACATCCAAACCTTGAGCCAAACCATTGCCATTCGAGTCCACCATAACTTCCTACTATATGGTATTTTGCGCCATTCCAAGTAAATACTTCATGTGCTACCTTTAAATTATTCAAAACTTATTACTCCTAGTTTTGTGTCACTGTTTATTAGCTCATGAGGGTTCTGTAGAGTTTCTCTAGCACTTTTGTCAAACAGACTTTCACCAATGGACTAGTGGCATATACACCGCTTATCCAACAATTTGCAAAAAGAGCTGGCAAATGGGGTGCCCAGTCCCAATTAACTACAACTTTCATTAATAATTCTCTTCACATGTTTTGCCCTGATTTATCAGTAAGCAACTTAATTTGCAAATAGACACTCCTCCATGGTATGTGAATGTTGGAAGGCACCCGAGGATTCGGTTAGCCATGGCTTGTGTAAGCAAAAGGTTGGGAGGAGTGTCAACTATAAAGAAACTAAAATACATGTGTAAACAAAAGAGAAGAGGGATGATCTACCTTGCTGGTAGAGATAACGTCCTTCATGGGAGCCGCTCTTGAAAGTCTGGTTGACAAGGGGTTAGTGTTCACTTTACTACGATTCGTTGACAACGACATACATAGCTCAAACAACTATTTTCATACTCTCTATATGCTTTGCAAAACTTAAAAGCTCTAGCACATGATTTAATCCCTGCTTCCCTCTGCGAAGGGCCTATCTTTTACATTATTGTTGAGTCAGTAAACCCATTCCTCTCTATCTCAAGCAAGCATTTGAGTTGTTGAGATCCAATTAGTTATATGTGTTGATACTTCTAATCATATCTCTCATTTCCTTGTTTCGCACAATAGCTTTTATCCGAATGAATATAACTTTGAAAGTTATCAATGACTGTAAGGAGACTGTTATGATTAAGGCATGTAAGTTCTGCTATATAAGCTCTGATATAAAGACTCTTCTCGAAAGATAAGTATGATCTGTTAATTGTTCTCTGACCAAGAGTTTAAGTTTGCCTTCACCAATCATGGTTCTCTTTATGCACTTCATCGTGGTTCCCTTTACTTATTTCAAGTTAGATTATATGAAGGGAAGTTGCTGTCTAGAATGACTTGTGTATCAATGAATGTGATGCTTCTTGTCCGTATTTTATTTATCGACACTTTGCTCCATAAACTTGTGGTCATGTTTACTGAGCTCAGTTTTCGCTTGGGGACAAGCGAGGTCTAAGCTTGGGGGGGTTGATACGTCCATTTTGCATCACTATTTTATATCATAATTTACTGCTATTCATCGATATATTTCATATTTAGAAGTGTTACTTATGTTATTTTACCTATTTTGCATGTTTGATGAATAATGGAGAATTGGACACCGGAGTCAGGATTCTGCTGGAAAAAGCACCGTCGAGATGCACTATTTCTGAAGATCAATAAATCGAAGGAGACATATGGAAGTTCCTATTTTACCAGAAGATGGAGGAGGCCAAAAGGGGAGCTGAGAGGGCCATGGTGGGCCCTCCACACTGGCGCGGTGGGCCCCCTGCCGCGCCGCAGGTGGTTTGGGGGCCCTGGCCCACCTCAGCCGTTCCCCCTTCGCGTACTTGACCCCCTCGGAACCCTAACACACAGAGGAGGCCATCGAAATATTCCGCCGCCTCCACGAGGCGGAAAACACCAGAGAGCGAAAAGCTCCCCTGCAGGAAGAAATCTGCCGGGGGAAATTCCCTCCCGGAGGGGGAAATCGTCGCCATCATCACCGTCATCGAGCTGGACTTCATCGGGATCATCATCATCATCATCTCCACCGCCAACACCATCATCACCGCCGCTGCACCCCGTCTCCGCTTAACATCTAGGGCTGAATCTTGTCTATTTCATAGGGGAAACTCTCCCGGTGTTGATTACTCTTGTTATTGATGCTATTGGGTGAAACCATTGGACTAAGGTTTATGTTCAGATTGTTATTCATCATCATATCACCTCTGATCATGTTCCGTATGATGTCTTGTGAGTAGTTCGTTTAGTTCTTGAGGACATGGGAGAAGTCTTGATGTTAGTAGTGAACTATGTTGAGTAATATTTAATGGTTTGATGCTTAAGTTGTGGTGTTATTCTTCTAGTGGTGTCATGTGAACGTCGACTACATGATACTTCACCTTTATGGGCCTAGGGGAATGCATTGTGTATTCGTTTGCCAATTGTGGGGTTGCCGGAGTGACAGAAACCTGAACACCCGTTGGTATATCGATGCATGAGGGATAGCAGGATCTCAAAGTTTAAGGCTGTGGTTAGTTTATCTTAATTACTTTCTTGTATTTGCGGATGCTTGCAAGGGGTATAATCACAAGTATGTATTAGTCCTAGGAAGGGCGGTGCATTAGCATAGGTTCACCCACACAACACTTATCAAAACAATGAAGATTAATCAACTATATGAAGCGAAAGCACTTGACAATATTCCCGTGTGTCCTCAAGAACGTTTGGTCATTATAAGTACAACAACCGGCTTGTCCTTTGCTGTAGAAAGGATTGGGCCACTCGCTGCAACTATTATTACTGCATTTTATTTACTTGTACTTTATTTATCTGTCATATCAAAAACTCCTAAAAACTTGTCTGTGAGCATTTACAGTGAATCCTTCATCAAAACCGCTTGTCAACACCTTCTGCTCCTCGTTGGGTTCGACACTCTTATTTATCGAAAGTACTACGATACACCCCCTATACTTGTGGGTCATCAGTGTTCCAACTTGAGAAAGTCAAGATCGTCATCATCTAACTCAAGTGGAATGCGCAAGGAAAAGATATGATCTTGATAGGTTTTCTATTTTACCGGTCTCATGTTGGTAGTGGGAGACCGGGTTATAGGATAGATGTCGTACTATCAAGAGGGGCTCTCAAGTGAGTAACTTGATCGCATCTTTGTGGAGAGTTCAAACCTTTGCATACTTCACATATTATCTTTCTTGGTTCTTATTTGGCTTTTATCCATGTGAGAATTTAGATCTTGTGTTCATCTCCATACCAAGCTCTAGTTCATCAAAATCAGATTTCATATGAATATCTTGTTGAGTTTTTGATGTTGAGGGTTTTACCGGTTTGTCTTTTCTAGAGAGGTAAAACTCTCCTCTATTGGTTTCTTCCTCACATGATGGACTATGATGTGTATATGCATGATCTTGTAGAGCTTGTGATTATCTTCGAAACAAGCCCAAGATCATAGAAAACGGAGTCCGGATGAAAATCTTGTTGTGTTTCGGGTTTGGAAATATTATCGGTTTATCCATGAGGAAAGTTCCACACCTTCCCATGGTTGGTAACTTTACTCTATTTATGGTTCTTAATATTTACAAAAAAATTGTTTAAAAAACTCTTGTTGCTATCTTTTCAACGAAATTTGTTTCACCTGATTTGGATTTCGTACGTGAAAGTTATTGAGTTTGCAGTTTTGCTGGTTTACCAGGCCGGAGTCTCCGGTGTGCTCCAACCGGAGTCTCCGGACTCAGGATTTCTTGTCGAAGGACTCGGGTGGAGAGCCACTGCATAGGGGATCGGAATGTCACCGGAATGTCGGCGGAGTCTCTGGCCAAGGCCAGAGTCTCCGGTCTCTCAGACCGGAGTCTCTAGTGTAAAGTTTCCTGCAACGACTATTTTTCTGGGACCTATAAAAAGGCCCCCTTCTTCCCATTGTTAGCAGCTCTTCCAAGCACGATTTTTCCCCATCTCTCACCTCCATTGTTGACCTTGGAAAGCTTGCCCCTCTCTCAAATCCTGCCATGATTCTTGCATATCTTTGAGGGAAAGAGAGAGCAGATCTAGATCCACATTTCCACCAATCCATCTCTCCTCTAAGTGAGGGGAACCCTTTGGATCTAGAACTTGGAGTTCCATTTGTTGAGTTCTTCTTTGTTCTTCCTCTCTTCTCCCCCCCATAAGCATTAGTTGCTTTTGGTGGGATTTGGGAGTGAAAGACTTGAGCACTTCTTGTGTTCTTGCCTTTTCTTTTGTGCATCGGTTTGCTCTCTTCACGAAAATTCGTGGAAGTGAAAGTTCGTGAGCTTGTTACTCTTGGGTCTTTGGACCTAGACGGTGTTCTTGAGACCTTTTGTGGTCACTTGGGAGCTCCCAATCCTTTTGTGGGTTGTGCCTCAAGATTGTTGTAAGGGACTCGATTTTCGCCCAAAAGGAAATCAATAGTGGAAGGTGAACCGATCTTTTGGGCAAGGTTCATCGGAGAATAGGGTGAGGCCATTTGTGGCATTTAAGTTTGAAACTCACACCCCTCCAACGAGACGTACTCTCCTAAAAAGGCGGAACTCGGGAATACATCATCGTCTCTGCGTGCCTCGGTTATTTCTATACCCGAGCTCTTTACTTATGCAGTTTATATTGTGATAGCCTTCGTGCTTGAAGTATTATATCTTGCTATCACCTTGTTACTTGTCTTGCTTAGTATAAGTTGTTGGTGCACTTAGGTGAACCTAGTATATTTAGGTTGTTGACTTGTTAATTTAAACACCTATTTTTATTCCGCAATTATCAAGGCTAAACCAGGAAAGTTTTAAATTGCCTATTCACCCCCCCTCTAGGTGACATCCTTGTCCTTTCAATATGCAAGAGTGTTCTTCAGTTCCGCGACACCAAAGTCAGCATTACTCAGGTGTACAACCATCTAAGGAAGTGGAGGTGCAGGTGGAACAGGTTGCGCACACTGGCGCAGCTAGAAGGAGTGGAATGATGCGAGGAGAGTACTACCTTCATAATGGATGACGATGTGTTGATCAAACATGTCGGGGTAAGCATTTGTACTTCCAGTTTAGCAATTAGTTCGCTACCTTCATGATGAGACTAACTCTGCTTTCGTTTCAGCTTCACCCCAAGGATGAACCGTACATGAACAAGCCAATTCAGAACTACGATAAGATGATAATCATCTTCGGCAAGACCCGTCTGCAGAATCCAATCGGGGTTGAGTCCCTGCAACTCGCTCTGAGCCACCTCATGGACAAAAAAGATAAATGTGCCTCCTACATTGCCATGGACCCTCTTCTGATTTTGGCTAAAGAGGAACATGCCTGACCGCCTCTTTGTGAGCAATTAAATGGGCTGTAGCACGTACTTTTTGCCCTATTTTTTCAAGGACAGGCCCTGCTGAGTCACGGATGCAAAATGGCTATTTTCGCTGCATGAAACCAAACACGCCCAAAGATTTCATCCCTTGTCCAATCGGATTGGCAAATTTTAGCCCCTATCTGTCTGCAAATTCACGGGCCTGGACATGCAAAGGTTTTGCTAGCCGGCCCGATCGACGGGCCTGGACTCGTGGAGCGTTCCGTCACCCACCCGCCCACCGCGGCCCAGAGACCGCTATTCCGGAGGGAGACTCCATTAACAAGCCCTAGCACGTCCGAGCGTGTCACTCCTTCGCGTACCTGGCGACGCTCGCGGGAGGCTGTCTGTGGAAGCAGCGAAATCTCCCCGAAGGCGCGCGGTGTCACCCACCCGCCCACCGCGGCCCAGAGACGCTATTCCGGAGGGAGACTCCACTAACAAGCCCTAGCACGTCCGAGCGTGTCACTCCTTCGCGTACCTGGCGACGCTCGCGGGAGGCTGTCTGTGGAAGCAGCGAAATCTCCCCGAAGGCGCGCGGTGCCGCGGCCGCGCGGTGAGGTCAGTGCCCCCGCCCCTTCTCCACCTCCGTCGCCCCGTTCGCTCCCCCCCTGGTCCGACCTCCGCCTTTCCCCTTTCCTTCTATCGCCGGCCGGCAGCATCCGGCACCTGACACCCTTGGCTACCGCCCTCCACCGAGGCTGCCGTACCGTCTCGGTTGGAGCTAGGGAGGATTGTTTCCTCCGTAATCCCGTCGCGCGGTGGCTCGACGCCCACGGCCCACCGATTTGCTCCACGGGGCCGACGCTCTCAGGCCGGTCGCCTTCAGCGCCGGTCGCATTCCCGCCCCCGGCGGCCCGCAGCACGGTGCTCTTCCCGCTGACTTTCCCGCTACGTGTTCGTCTACATGCGATTATTAAGTGCGAATACGGGTTTCGTGTACAGAACGGTGTATTCTTGCTTTGGAGCCAGTTTTCTTGGATGCGAATTTCTAATGGTTGCAATGTTGCTGTGACTCTATTAGGCGATTTTAAGTATGTTTTGCGTGATAGGAGGTGGTTTAGAAGCTTCAGATCTGGATTGCTGGGTGGATAGACAGGGAATTACTTGGAATCTACCTAATCTGGTTATATACTCGGTGATACCCCATCTTATATTCGTATGCTCAGTAGCTCCTGAATCGAATGTGATATTGTGAGACAAGACATGAGCTTCTGGGTACGTTTGGATGGTGGCCAAAACTCACCTTACCAATCTTTTGGTCATGCCCAAATTTTGGTCTTTGTTTGGATAGTTGCCATTTTTTTTTCGCGTGCCAATGTCCTTTAGCCCACTCTAGTTTATTTTCTGGCCAATGTTGGCCAACTCATGGGCAACGAAAAGCTCAGCCATTTTTTTGGTAGCCAAATATTCCGCAGGGCATGCTTGGGATAGAACCTACCATACCCAAAGAACCAAGATAATGGAGACGAAACAATAATGACAAGGGATACATTTCGGCGAAGCAGGCCACAGATTTGTTGGGCAAGGCCTGAGAAGTACAAGAGATATCCTTGACACAATTTCCATCAAACTTATTAGGACTCTCGGATTTCTTACCTTTATACAAGAATATAGTGCCAAAGATCAACCTAGCCTCTGATCATCAAGTGCCTCTTATTGCGTGTACCTTTCTTTCAATTGCTTGTTTCATGGCCGCACCTCATGGCTTTATATAGTCCCCCACATGCGATCTTACAATACAACTAAAACTCGGTTTCCTCTCTTTTTAATCGCACTCCTCCAAATCCAGACAGTATCCCACATAAAGGTTTTGTGCCGTATGGTCCTTCCATTCGCTCCTGCATTCACATGCTTTGTTTCATGCCTCTTTTGACCAAATAAGTATTAGCTACAGTTACTGTGAACTATAAATGGAACGGCAGGTTCATCCAAAGCAAATACTTAGAAGATACATGCGAACAATTGCTTTTAATATTTTGCTTATGCTGTTAATAATAATCTGTGTTCTTATTTCATTGCTGTAGGTTATCTCTCCCTCCAGAAAAGCAGTTGTCCAAGGCTTCCTGAGTCTCCCAGGAGTCCAGGGCTGGCCTAACAGTTTTTACAGAGGCGATCCATCTGTGGTTATCATTTGTATGGATACTGCATCTGATCTTGCTCAGGACAATGGCAGAACTCCAACTGATTCAACCTCTGCTCCTAGCAAGGGAAAAAGGGAAGGAAAGGGTCCCAAATTATAGCAAGTAAAAGGTATCCCTTGAGATCTGCACATAGCAGTGCCAGGGTGCTTCGGTCTACCCCAAAAAACAGGAGTAGTAAGACACCTAATGAGCCAGTCAATACCTTGACATCCACGTATAGTAGTGCCAGGGTGCTTCGTTCTACCCCAGAAAACAAGAGGAAGTCACCTAAGAAGCCAGTAAATCCGTTGAGATCCACACATAGTAGTGCCAGGGTGATTTGCTCTACCTTAAAGAAGAACAGTAAGGCACCTAATAAGCCAGTAAATGATAATACTGCTGTTCAACCAGCTGCCAAGAAAAGGAAAAGAGGCAGGCCCTCGAGTGCAGATAAACCCAAGAACGAGAATGAGTGCACCAAAATTCGTCAGCGAGTTCGATACATTTTGAATCGGATGAACTACGAACAAAGTTTGATTCAAGCTTATGCCAGTGAAGGTTGGAAAGGTCAAAGGTTTGTCTCTCTGAATCACTAAATTTCACACTCCCTTTCAAGTCTCAGTTTTCTTTGTTTGTTGGAGCCTGGTGTTGTACTTCTCAGAAGGATCAATTTGATGTGACATTTTTTTTGGAAAGCATTAGCTGGTTACTGTGTGAATAAAAAGCTTCAATTTCGTTTATGAGGGGATGAGGGGTGCATAAGAAACTCATGTAATGTGTTGTTCATTGTGATTTATACATTCAAATGGGCATTTCTGTATTTCTTTCTGTGTCGTTTAGTATCTAAAGTTCTGCACCCTCTTACACTGGTTTTTCTAATACTTACATATGTAGTTTGGAAAAAATAAGACCTGAGAAGGAGCTTGAACGAGCCAAGGCGGAAATCTTACGATGCAAGTTACGAATTCGGGAAGCTATTCATAATATGGATTCTCTTCTGTCTGAGGGGAAGCTCGATGAATCTTTATTTGATTCCGAGGGAGAAATATCTAGTGAAGATGTAGGTCATCAGTTTTTATTCCTGACATCTCATATTTTTGTATCCTCATGGTTGACACTTTAATGCAGAGATAATCTGTTTCATGTTGCAGATTTTCTGTGCCATATGTGCTTCAAAGCATGTTACATTGAAAAATGATATAATTCTTTGTGATGGAGCCTGTGATAGAGGATTCCACCAGAAATGTTTAAACCCTCCTTTGCTGGCAGAAGACAGTAATATCTATTTCCTTTCTCTTTCTTGATATAGAATGTATCATTACATATGTTGCTCATTTATTTAATAATATCTATTTCCTTTCTCTTTCTTGATATAGAAAATATCATTACCTATGTTGCTCATTTATCTAATCACATTTTTACTAGTTCCTGCGGGGGATGAAGCATGGCTCTGCCCTGCGTGTGATTGCAAGTTAGATTGTATAGATTTACTAAATGAACTCCAAGGGAGCACACTTTCTATTCATGACTCGTGGGAGGTAAAGAAACTACTACAAAATACACTTATAGTAATCAATGTACCTTCCTGTATCATTATCGAGATAAATGAGACCGAATTGATATTCTAGAATGGGATTATATTTGTTCTCTGCAGAAAGTTTTTCCCGAGTCAGCTTCGCTTGCGAATAGTTCAAATCAAATTGGTGGATCTGATCTTCCATCGGATGATTCAGAGGATGATTATGACCCTACTTTAACTGAAGGCAACATGGCGGATGAAAATAAATCATCTGCAGAGGATGGGGACGAAGGATCAGATTCTGATGACTTGGATTTTATGACAACGTCTGATGATTCTAAACCTTCGATGAAGAAAAGGTCTGAATCAAAGAACAAAAATACAGTAGATGACCTTGGGTTGCCTTCTGAAGACTCGGAGGATGATGACTTTGATCCAGAAGGTCCAGATTCCAGTGAAGACCATAAAACCAAAACAAACTCAGAGGAGTCAGACTTCACATCTGATTCTGATGATTTCTGTGCTGAGATTTTTAAATCTTGTGGCCAGAATGAAGTTTCGGCACCTTCATTTTCAGATCAGACTGACGGAGCAGAAATTATGGAGGCAGAGTTAGAGCAAGACTTGGTGTTGCCAGTTTCATGTAGGCGACAAGTTGGACGTCTGGATTACAAAAAGCTTTATGATGTATGTCTTCTCCTTGCATATCTCCATGCCATAAAGCCCTTCTTCTGTTTGCTTATTTTGTCATGCTGTGTGCAAGAAGAAATATGCCCTTGTATACTCAGGAAATGAGGCCATTATATTAGAAATGTATTCATTCAACAAAATAAAACAATTTTAGAGGAAAAACTATTATCTTGTGTGAACATAGATAACTAGTCACACAATCTCATAAACTGGTATTCCCTCGTTCCAAAATATAAATTCTAACAAAAATCAAAGTTTTCTAGGTTTGACCAGGTTTATAGAAATAAATATCAATCTCTGCAATAACAAATCAATAGATCCACCATGAGATATGTTTTCATAGCATTTTGTTCAATCTTTTATATATTTGGTCAAACTTAGAAAACTTGACTTTTGACAAAACTTATAGGCCTTATATTTTGGAATGGAGGGAATATATAATATAGATCGTCACCATGCTGCATCTTGACTGGTTGCTGCCTTATTCAGTTATATTCTTAATGATGCATGAGTGCATGACAGCACGGATTACTTAGCCTCAGTTTGTGGTTTTTGTGTGTGTATTGATACTGTACTTTATTGTTTGTGAAAGCCCATATCAGCAAAGCTATTGCTATTCAGACGTGCCTGGATCTTACTCGGTTTCTTTTCATTTATGTCATGTAATCTATAGGATGCTTATGGAAAAGAAACTTCTGATTCGAGTGATGATCAAGAGTGGTCTGGAAATAGCACACACCCAAATGGAAATCTTGATGGCAGTGACTCAGATTCACTTGATGGGTCACTTCACCCTGCAAAAACAAGCTCTAGAAGAGCACGAGGTGGACGCCAGAATAATGATCATACCCCAAAGAGTGAACGACACTGTGGTTCAGTAAGTGAACAGAGAACTGAAGTGCTTCACTCCAATGGTAGCAGTAGCACGGGCCGTAAAAGATATGGTCCTATTGTTAATCAGGTATAGACTAGATGAACATGAACCTCTCTACAGTTTTATCGGTGCTGAAAATTTAAACCAGTTGAATTGTTAGCATACCATATATTATGTCATTGACATCCCATTTCTCTTCCAGAAGCTTAAGGCACATTTCGAGAAAGATCCTTATCCTAGTCGCCCAACAAAAGAAAGTCTTGCACAAGAGCTAGGCCTGACACTGAATCAGGTTTGGACCACCGCTATTGTTCTTCCTACCCACAAGCATTTCTTGCTGCACTCGTTATTTAAATGTTAGCTGCACTCCTTTTGGGTTGCCCTTGTATTTGTCCCGCCTCACTATAATTTCTGTTGACAGGTCAGTAGATGGTTTGGTAGCACTCGTCATTACTCAAGAGTTGTTGCTGCCAAAAAAGAGAAGCGTCCAGAAAACTGTATTGCTGAGAATATTGACAGGATGGCTGCAGATAGCGTACAACAGATAGAACCCGATGGCAGGGTATTGGAAAAACCAACTGTAGATGGAAATGTTAATGTTCCTGAGGATAGGATGACACAAGATAATCTCGATGAAGGTAAGAAAGAAGATACTCCATTCAGGCAAGATATCAGTTATGAGCAGACATCGGTTGCGACTCCCACTGTTAACCAAAATCCCACTACCAACTCAAGAGAAGTTGGCTCGCCAAATGGTGTGCCTGGAGGAAACCAATACAGTGGTAACTCGAGAAATTCAGCAGATGAACCATTCAGACAAGATGTCGGCTTAGATCAGACAATTCCTGCGACTCCTACTGTTGTCAATCGAAATGACACTACCCAGTCGAGCAGTGTTGGCTCACCAGGCGTGCCTGGTGGAAACCAGCGTTGTGACGCGTCAAGGAATGTCAAGAGCCCAAGAGGTGGGTCTGCAGACAAAAACATTCCTGGGCTGGAAAATGTAGACGAGGCAAGGAGGAAGGCAATACTGCGGGAGCTGAGGAGGATGAAGAAGGGAAGGTGAAGCTCCTAGAAATATTTGAACTATTTCGTAAAGTGCAATTCATGTTTTGGATGCTACTCAAGAAGTTCGAACTCTGGATTGCTTTTGATCGGATGGGCTAGGCACCCGGTCAAGTTAACTGACAGCCATGCTGTTTGTGAAGAAACAGGCTGATGTTGTCACTTTCATCAGTTGACAAGCCTGGTTATTGTTGGTCTGTTCCTTTAGATCTTTGCTAAGCTGTCATACCAAAATTTTCTGATTAGGTGCACCTGGAACGTGAAGTACTTGAAGGCTTAGCACAACAAGGGCTATTTTGAGTATAACCTTACTAGGGTAACCCGTAGATTGTAGTGGCCATTTAGAACTGTTGTTTGCCTTGTTCTTGTATCATCTTTGATGGTACATGTTGAGTATTGCGTTCTTGTATTGTGAAGTGACACATATCCGTTCCATTACCTGGGAGTTTCACGTAACGAGATCAATGACATTCTATCTGTCTGGGATTTGTGATCTGCAATTTTGCTTGTGCCAGATACTGCTTCCGATCAGCTGCAGGATAATCAAGAGCATCAGCCAGTTCTTAAGGTTTTTCTCTACTATCATGTGTTTGAAACCTAGGTGCGAGGAAGAGTAGGATGAACTGCTCATACATCGGTGAGCTCCTCTTTTCAGCCAATCGTTATCCAAATGTAGCATGGAGTACCACTAAATTAGTTTATCAATACGAGTTTTTTGTTTTTGTGTTTGACGTGTATCCATAAGAGACATGTAGTTTTTTTAGGGGTAGTACTAAATGTAATACTGTACTGTAGTAGGAACTAGTATAGGAAAAAACTTGTCAGACCAGGCAGCGAAGTGCTTTGTGCTTCATCCATGGGAACTTTAGTGCGATCCTAGCAAGGAAATAATTAGGGATGGCATGGGTAAGGGTGGAGCCACCCCATACCCTTACCCGTCGACCACGATCTTATCCGTCACCCTTACCCATACCTGTCAACAGGTACAACCTTTTCCCATACCCGTCACCCGACATGGTAGATGGGTACCCGCGGGTAAAAATACCCGCGTTTAAAACACGTAAAATTGGGCAGAAAATAGTCGTAAAAACAACACATAACTCATGCAGAAGAGTTATATTTCATTGTTTTGCTACATCAGGAGTCGAGACGTGATCACGTGAATCAGATAGATTAGATATAATATTAGGAATAGCTAAATTATCGGTATAGTTAGGTAGTCACCGGATGGTGCGCCATCCGCGGAGGGTTAGCGATCAATCCCTGCCTATATCTTTGAATTACGATTGTAGCCTCATGCATTGACCCTACTCATATATCCGTGCGTGAAAGTTTAAACTCAGTTGTCAAATATTATATGGGTACATGGGTACGCGGGTATGAGTTATACGATCCCATACCCGTACCCTCTCTACACGATGAGTATGATATTTTTCCATTTACGTACCCATGGATAATTTTTTATCCCATACCCTTATCCTAACTAGTAATTTTGCACGCGCAATGCGCGTCTAAGTTTTACACTTTCCTAAAACTGGGTTTGTGGTAATGTCTAATTTATGACTGTATTTTTAATTTTTTTAATCCAAGGTTAAAACATCACATATCATCGTCATGATATTTCTTCTTCTGTAAAATCGCTGCATTAGTTTTCACACTCTCCTACCCTCCAATAATATCCAAATTGATTGCCGCTATTATGACAAATTACTGACAGTTTCCAAAATAACAACACGGTATGCAAAGCTGGAGGTTTTAATTCCTCTCAGAATCAGCGCCCCTAATTAATTCTCTGAATTACTCCCCTATTAACTCGGTTGTTGATTTGGTAAGAAAATAAGTGCTCGTTAGATCTAGCATTAGACTTTCCAAAAGAATGAAGGCTGACAATGTGTTTTAGCGGTGACTGGATCCGTTGGATCTAGCGTTAGACGGCCAAAATCGTTTGGATCCCCACACTCTGTGCCTTTTTATATTAGTGGTGATAGGGTTTTTACCCGCAGGATAAAAAGGTAATGGGTACCATTGTCATCCCTAGTTCAAATAATAGAAAACTCAAAGCGAGACCGGCCCATCTCTTGGATAAATATCACAATCCCCAAATCCCAAACGGCTCGCACTTTCTGTACTCCTTTCCCACACCCTCTCCGGCATTTCAAATTCGAATCCGGTGCCACTGACTCCCCCACCCATGGCGACCAACGCCCTCTTGTCTCCGGCGGCGGGAAGGACGCCGAACCCTAGGGCGACGCCGTCCCCGTCCACCCGCCGACCCGTGGCCGACGCGGCCACGGCTGCCGCTGCCGCCGCGACGTCGGACACCAAGGCGCGGTTCGAGGCGTACAACCGGCTGCAGGCGGCGGCGGTGGCCTTCGGGGAGAAGCTCCCGATTCCGGAGATAGTGGCGATAGGAGGCCAGTCGGATGGCAAGAGCTCGCTCCTGGAGGCTCTCCTCGGCTTCCGCTTCAACGTCCGGGAGGTCGAGATGGGCACCCGCCGCCCCCTCGTCCTCCAGATGGTAAACGACCCCGCCGCCCTCGATCCCCGGTGCCGCTTCCAGGTGCGTGCTCTGCTTCTCCTCTTAGGGTTTTCCCTCTTCGTCCTCTCTCAGATCGACTCTAGTGCTTCTGGTAATCGCGAGCGAGCGGCTGATCTAGTGTGGATTGTGCGACGCGTCGCAGGAGGAGGACTCGGAGGAGTACGGCCAACCGATGGTGCTGTCCACGGCCATCGCCGACCTCATCAAGCAGCGCACTGAATCGCACCTCCGGACCATCCAGGCCGCCGTCTCGTCCAAGCCAATCGTCATGAGGGCTGAGTACGCCCATTGCCCCAACCTCACCATCATTGACACCCCAGGTTTCGTGCTTAAGGTAGGTAGAGGTGAATTTGTGACTTCTACATCTCAAAAAAGACTAGTGGTATTTGGTCAGTTCGTCAGCTGTTTGATGGAATGTGTGACTGCTGTAGGCTAAGAAAGGTGAGCCAGAGAGGACGCCTCAGGAGATCCTGTCGATGGTGAAGACGCTAGCGAGCCCACCCCACCGCCTCATTCTGTTCCTCCAGCAGAGCAGCGTCGAGTGGTGCTCTTCGCTCTGGCTGGATGCAATTAGAGAGATCGATCCCTCTTTCAGGCGCACCATGATAGTCATCTCCAAGTTTGACAACCGACTTAAGGTATATGCCTGCACACCAATCAGCACGTCATATGGCTTAATAGTGTCTTCGTTGTGAATTGTGAGCACATTATTATATAGTTTAATAGTGTCTTCGTTGTGAATTGTGAAACTGAATTGATACCATGTCTCATGATATTGTCACTGTTGAGATGTAGATTATATGGTTTAATAGTGTCACATTATTATATGGCTGTTGTCGCTGTTGATACCAGGTTTCAGTTGTGAAACTGAACTGATACTATTAAATGGTTTAGTAGTGTCTCATGCTTACGTTGCTGGTCTTGATCATTTCTAGGAATTTACTGAAAAATGGGAGGTCGATAGCTACTTGAGTGCGAGCGGTTACCTTGGTGACAATATCCACCCATTCTTTGTGGCTCTTCCGAAGGACCGAGGAACGATCTCCAATGAGGAGTTCCGGCGTCAAATATGTCAGGTAGATATTGATGTGATGAAGCACTTGCGTGAAGGTGTGAAAGGGGGTTTCAATGAAGAGAAGTATGGTCCATACGTTGGGTTTAATCGCCTCAGGAAGTACCTGGAATCTGAACTTCAGAAGAGGTACAAAGAAGCAGCTCCAGCCACCCTGGCATTGTTAGAGCAGAGATGCAGTGATGTCTCGATGGACCTATCCAGGCTGGACTCCAAACTGCAAGCAACCTCTGATGTCTCTCAGCTGAGAAGATCAGCAATGCTTCATGCTGCTTCTATTTGCACTCATTTGGTATGCTGACAAGACACACTCTGTCTCTGCATAACATTTCTTTCTAATTCCGCTGTGAAAGATTGTAGTAGAACTAATTGGCATCATAATTCTGTATGAAAGCGTGCATTACTTGATGGAGCAGCTGATCCAGCCCCAGAGCTATGGGGGAAAACTACTGAAGAGGAACAAATGCACAGTGGTATTGGCAGCTGGCCTGGCATCAGTGTTCCTGTAAAACCTCCCAACTCCAGTCTTAAGCTGTATGGTGGTGCCGCTTTTGAGAGGGCAATGCATGAATTCCATTGTGCAACATACTCGATGGAGTGCCCACAGGTGTCAAGGGAGAAGGTACATTTAAGTTCGGAATTTTGTTGGTACACAATTTGAAGGAAGTTAGCTCAAATTTTGATATTGATGTCATTAGGTTGCAAACATATTACTTGCCCATGCTGGAAGAGGTGGGAGCAGTGGGATGACTGAGGCAGCCGCTGAGATAGCACGTGCAGCTGCACGATCATGGCTTGCTCCTCTCACAGAAACTGCGTGTGATCGGCTTGCATTTGTCCTGCAAAGCCTATTTGACCTTGCAATGGAGCGCAGCCGCAACGATGATTCAAAATGTAAGTTGTGCTGGATTTCATCTTGCTTGTAGCCATATTTAGCAATCCAGTCATTATTTTTCTAGTGTTTTTAAGACACAAGGGAGCTGCTAGTACCATTGTCCAAATCAAATGCGTGTCATTAAGCTCCTTAATTTTACACACATACATTTAGCTTTTGCTATTAGTGTTGCTCACTGTCTCCATTCAGAATTTAAACAATCAATCATTAGTGTGACATTTACTGGTGAGCTACTCTATATACTGATGTTACTCTGGATCACTGTGTATACATGTATCTTACTTTCTGAAGACCTTCATATTTAAGATACCATAGCATCAGTTTATTTTCATCATTTCATTGGAATTACAGCTAGAGCTGTTGCATACTTTAACAAGTCCTTGGAGTACATGACCAGTTTGCTAAACTGTTCTCATACTTTCACGCTTTTTGCCTAGCAGATGAAAATGTGGAAAATATGGATGGATATGTTGGTTTCCTTGCTGCTCTCCGGTGCTCCTATTATAAGTTCGTCAAGGATTTGTCCAAGCAATGCAAGCAGATAGTACGCCACCACCTTGATTCAGTTACGAGCCCCTACTCCCATATTTGTTATGAGAGCGACTTTCTTGGTGGCATTGGGTCTGTAGCAAACACCCTTCACAGGTTTAACCAGTTCAATGGAGTTGCATCTTTTGACCTATCAGACAGTGGATCTGCACTGGAGGAAGGCCAGGAGAATGTACCACCAAAAGGTCAGCAGCATATGACACCGCCTGCTAAAGCAAATGAGTCGAGGGAACTTCTGAAGGAAAGCCAGCTGACAGTTCCTGAGACACCTTCTCCTGATCTGCCAGGTGATATGCATGGTGGTAAGAAGAAAGACCATGGAAACATGAATGATGGTGGGGCAAGGAAAAGACATGCAAGGATGGCAGCATATGCGAACAGGAATCACCATAACAATGTGACTGTTGGTGCTGATGATCTGGTCTCAAAATCAGGGTCATCGTACTCCAGCATATGCTCAATATCTGCTCAGTATTTTTCCAAAATGCGTGAAGTCCTGATTGAAAGGAATGTTCCCTCTGCATTGAACTCTGGATTCTTGACACCATGGTAAGTTTGAACTCTTATAGGCTACATCTATGGTATACACATAACACATGCATTCCTTTTCCTGCTAGTATAATCTGAAAGTGTACTATTACATGTAAATTGTCTTTAACCAACTGATCACATCACTGAGCAGTCACGCACTGAAAACTTATCTTTTCTAACCACGTTTGTAACTAGATTGGCACAAACACAATCAGCAGTCTAAATTAGCACGTATTCGAAAGACACTTTCATAAGGCAGACATACTGAGTTGGATCTCAAGAATAACCATCTGTAATCACTACTACTAATTCAGTGATAGATATGAACTTAATGTGCATTAGCTGCTAGTGCATGTTGAGTTACAGATTGGATAGTTGGCATCAAATAGGTCTACCCCGTATGTGATCATTTTCTAATCTTTTGCTCTATTGATGCATGGCAGCCGGGAAAGGTTGTTCCTAGCGCTTGGATTTGAGCTGTTTGCTGTAAACGACGATAAGTTCATGGACATGTTCGTGTCTCCTGGCGCAGTTGATTCCATCCAGAGTGAGCGCCAGTCTCTGCTGAAGCGTCAAAAGATTTTGCTGTCCTGTTTAAGTGAGTTCAAGAACATCTCGCGGACTCTGTAACTGAGATCTTTCTGGTGCTTCTTCCATTGGCATCTCTTCATGAGCTTCAGGGTGAACATCTCGCGGACTCTGTAACTGAATTTTTTCTGGTGCTTCTTTGACTGGCATGTCTTCATGAGCTTCAGGGTATCCCTACAGTATTGTTGTTTTATTAGTTGCACATCCTCCTTAGCCCCCATGCTTCTGTACCTTAACTCAAGCTATTCTTGCTGTTGTCTGTATGTCAAAATTCCTTATTGACAAGCTGTGTGTACCACTTGGTATTTGTTAAACATTGATATTACCCCTATCAGATATTGGGGTTATACAATTCAGTTATAAAGTTGCTACTTGAGATTATTTGAATCTGATTATCTCCAGTTGTGCACAACTCCTGCACAACATATATGCATATTATTTTAAGATACTGCACAATTAGCATATCCATTTTTCTACACAGCATGTGGTCTGGTTGGACTGTTTGTCTTTTAGGTTTTAAGACGAGATTACTTGCGTATGAATGCACCACTGAACCGATTCAACAGATTTGGTCACGAGGCGTAGTGTTCAGATGCGCACCTAATAAATACTGTAGGCTGTTGTTGGTTGGAGTTTGATGACACCCTCCCTGTATCTTTCTGGTCATGTTTTCAACTGGTCACCTGCATGAGAAACTAGCTGAGATCAGGAGATATCTTATGCTTT
Source organism: Poa pratensis (assembly GCA_947311845.1). Taxonomy (NCBI): domain Eukaryota; kingdom Viridiplantae; phylum Streptophyta; class Magnoliopsida; order Poales; family Poaceae; genus Poa; species Poa pratensis. Next base: position 26,838,469 of record CAMZMU010000071.1, on the reverse strand, counting down.
CGTTCACAGTTATCTTTCGTGCTTCCCACTTTCATCCCTTTATTCGCAACTGGATTTCCTTGTAACTTGAGCATGTATTCTGCCACAGTTCCATTTTTATTCTTTCTAGTAATTGAGTGATACGAGCTGGTGCTTTCTACTAGTTGTTCATTATGGACAAACATGTAGTGTATTCTGGTTCCCTTTGGTAACAATGACATGCCTAGTCTTCTCGGTTGAAATGTTCGGCAACTTTGTGAACCTCAAGCACGCAACTGCTCGGCTGATTTATACTGATTAATAAACTTGGTCTGTTCATGGCTGTGCTCCATGTCTGCCATTTCTCCTTTTGTCGTCTATCTATCAGTGACCTCTTTGAATCAGTCCATGTAGCAAGTTGCAGTGTGGCGAAACAGCACACATAAGGAGGCAACAAGCCAATAACAATCCTTTGCCTCCCTTTTTCAAAGGAACGTCTCGCACGACATCGGTCCGAGCCATCGGAAAACAAGTGGATTTTTCTTTGTGGTTCTACATAAAGACAGTTCTTTCATTGTTTGTTTCTCCCAGTCATCTATCCATTCGGTTCGTCAGTGGATGGTAGCGAATCATGTAACTCCTGTAGCCTCCACCGTTCAGTCATGTGCTCTACTATGTCTAGACCCTAAGGTCTCACCAGGGTCTTATTATGATTGTATTTCGTGGAAGGGTTTAGACTCGTATAAATATCTTTCTTGTGTCCATATTCATGAGATTCTGCGACTCCACTTTGGAGCCCCAACTGTGGAGTGGAGGGGAGCGAGTGAGAGAGAGTGAGCGCAGCTAGAAGACAGGGGAATTGCTCCAACATTTGGGAGGCACCAGCTGATGGGCATCTTGGCATCCACTTGTGACTGTGGTCCGTGGAGAATTTGGTAGTAGATGCAGTATTGTGCGTCTTTGTGACGATGGATGGAATCATGGTCTCGTGGAAGCCAAGGACCAGGGGATGGAGCAAGTAGATCAGCTGCTGGATCGTTGTTTACTGGGGACGCTAGCTAGCTAGGTCATCAAGGAACAACGACCTATATGTCTCCACTGTACACTGGTCTTCGAGAATGAAAGACAGATTTGCGTGGCTGTTGTGCTGAGGGAATGAGTTCACAGTCTTCGTGGTGACTGACACTCGATCGATCGGTACACCTCTCGGTGTCAAAGCTATAGTAGAAAAGAGAACAGGAAGTGTGTAGGATGGGTGATCTAAATGCCGACAGCAAGCGTGGTCCAGACTGCAGAGAGCGATGTTTGGAAGATGTGGAATTAGCTGAGCATGCTTAATTTGATGGTCAAAGAAGAAGTAATTAATCAGTCCAAATGCAAAATGGCAACGCTTTCATCAAACAAAAATTTGAGTGTCCACTTGTGTGTGGACTATAATTGTGGAGAGGACCGCGCGTAGCGCGGATGGCAGGCTGAGGCAGTGGCCTCCCTCCCTGGCAGTTCAGGCAGTTATCATCAGAGTCAGTTCAGTTCACCCGCATGTACTGTTCACTAGGGGCAGTATAACATTCTTTGCTGTCCTCTCTCAGCACGCGTTCGAGCCACAACGATAGGAGTCACAAAACGCGTGGGGTTTGTATAGATCTGTAGGTCTTAGCTTGCACACTAGAGTGTGTGGTGTTGTGTGCGTGCGTGTGGTGTGAGTTGGTGTGTTAAGTTCAGATACTACAGCTGTACCAATCCAGAGGCATTAAAAAAAAGACTATAATTGTGGAGGGCGGGCAAACAATGACTCGTTAGTCGTCAGAGCTGAAATGCGAGGCTGAAACTCTACCATTGCCGGCCTGGCCACTGTGATACAGCTACAAGGAACTACTCCAAGTAGCAGATGGGTATGAAGAGGCAAATCTGCTGGACAGATTGATCTGGAGTACTACTAGCAAGGACATGCATGGTTGTTGACTGGATACTTAAATTCGGCAAGCTTGCACCACCAGGTCCCCCACCATGTACGCCTGGTCTGATCATCAGATCATGGATCGTTAGCCATGCCGCTGAATACGTGAGTTCACCGGGTACATGGCCACGATGGCCACCTCGGTGGCAACTGCGGCCTCATCCTCCTCCGGTGGCGCCTCCTGCACCTGTGCGCCACCACCAGTCGTGCCTCCTCCTCCACCTACGTGGTGCTCGACGACGGCGTCAACTGGGATGACCTCGAGTAGTTTAGTTTTAGGTTAAGTTTTTTCAAATTTCCCTCAAATATTTTATAATATGCACTGAATATGAATTAAATTTGAAATGCTTTTAAATTCCTTTGATTTTTTAATTTTTTTGTTTAGTTTGGGGGCGGCGTTGTGGGCTGCACCCCCATTGTGCGGGACACGTATTTGGGGTGCCCGTGGAGATGCTCTCAGATTCTCGCCAAAAGACAGTCATACAACTCCTACCTGTATAAACCTTGAGCATGCTCACCCTCATTGTGCGGGACACGTATGTGGGGTGCCCGTGGAGATGCTCTCAGATTCTCGCCAAAAGACAGTCATACAACTGCCAGGTAGCGGAGCAACAACAACAACCAAACTCTGATGATAACTGCCTGAACTGAACTGACTCTGAATTTCAGGCCATGCGCTTCGCGCGACCAAGGAATTTACGCGAGATGTAGGAACGAGAGGGTGGCCCCACCTGCAGGACAACGGCAGTAGCCAGTAGCTGATTGAAGTCACAGGGGGCGGGCTTTGTCCATGTCCATGTCTAGCTTGTCTGCGTCCTTTTTCTGGCTCCAAAGCATCTTTGGAGTTTGAACCCTTCCGGAAAAAGCACATGGCTGCTCTTGCATTTTCAACTTTCAACGGCGGTCATCTTCCGGAAACTTTTTGTTTTGCGAATTGTATGTTACGGAAACTCGGAAAGGGAAAGAAACGAAAGATCGACCGGAGCGGATGTTGTGCTCTTCACGTTTTGCTTTGGTCACTGCAGTTGTTTCTGTCTACCGGAGCGGAGTACATGCCATCATCGGGTGAACTGAATCTTTTCAGAGGTTTTTTTTTATTTCAACAACAATACCAGTTTCGCTATTTTTCTTGGCACCGCACTTTTTTCAAAATGCAGATTGACCCTGGCCTAGGCATTAAAATGATGCACACAACCTTTTTATTATATTATTTACCAAGGTCTTACAAAATAAAATACATCGATCATCCCGTAACTTCCAGGCAGACTGTCGCTATACCTACATGATTGATGAAGGGAGTGGCCAACGGGCCATGATCTGACCTCACACTTACGCACATCGTTTAAAACCGGAGCCCTCACCAAGCCACGACGAGCCGGGAGCATAAATCGGTCCAGCATACCCTCAGCGCACCATATGTGCACGATCCAGAAGCCCCTGCAGTCTTCCTCCAACCCATCTTCGGGAGCGATCAACGCAATGATCATGTCTGGCCTGCCGTTGACGCCGCTAGACAACCTCACAGCCTTGCGCGCGCCCATCGTCACACGTCCGTCGCCGAGACCCGACGTCGTCGATGAAGTAGATGGCACACCATTCCACCTATTCATCGACTACTCCAAATGCCCCCAGGAAGGAGAACTGCGCAGTGCGTCGCCATCATCCAATCCGGAAGATCTAGATAAGGGTTTCCTCCGGAGTAGCCGAGCGAGGAGACGAGAACTGCAATGACGATGTCTTCATCAGGGTAACGGCGCAGATACGCCGCCGCCATCATCTGCCATGACCGAAGTTAGGCTCGGTTTTCGGCGGCAGTCGCGGCTCCCTTTCCTCGCCGCCGGCAGTAACCGACGAGTCAGACCCGACCGAACTAGACACAACGACGCGACACCTCCACAGCCAACCAGGACTTCCATGAGCGGGAATGGGGGTGTTGCCAGCCACCCTATCGTGGTGTGCCCGAGCCAAAGCACCAGGCGCCACCGGCAATGTATTGAGAGAAAGGACGATAGCATGGCCAGTGGAGTCCCGAGCCACGCTGAGCCAACCCCACCATATCATCTCGCCGCCTTGGTGGGGACCGAAGGCGCGAGGAGAAGCCGGGGCACCCGCGGGAGACTCCGTCGCGACCGCGCCCTAGAGACTGCTAGAGTGAATGTAAATGTTCCTTTGAAATTAGGTGACAATCTATACGATCTGATTGTCAAAAGCGCAAAATATAATAATTATGGAAGTCTTACAAAAACCTTGCAAAAACACCATCTGTTATTATCTGAACGAAGGCTATGTACTGTATAAATAAAAATATCGGAGACACCGAGGTTGCATCCACAAATAGACCCACACTAGCTAACACAGACGAGTAAAAAGGAGGAAGAAGACGAGGGAAATTGAGAAAACCTAGCAAGAAAGGGACCAAAAGCTGAAGAAACGGACATGGGGAGGGTGTGACTGAAAGAGAAAGCATCCATCCAAAGTCTCATTCACACCAACAACAATGCATCTCTAACTTCCTCCCTCCTGCCTTCTTAACCTCCTCACCATCTTCCTCCCCTCCAAATCCTCTCTTCCTTCTCGAGCCTCCAGACGTTCACATACACAGCAGGCTCAAGGCTTGGCTTCAATGGAGCCGTGTACCAAGCAGTTCCTCCCCATGCCTCCGCAGGATCCCAACTCCCCGTCGTCTTCCACCTCCTCCACGTCGTCGTCCTCCAACTCGCCGTCTCACCCCTACCACCGTGCCCAACCGCATCACAACCTTCCGCCCTCCCCCGGCCCGTACCCCGGACCATCGAGACCACCCCTTTCCCCACGACCTTCGTCCAGGCCGACACCACATCCTTCAAGCAGGTCGTCCAGATGCTCACCGGCTCCGAGCAGTCCTCCAAGAACGCCGCGGCGACACCCACCGCAGGCGCCGGAATTGGCGCTAGCCAGGCGGCGAACGGGCCGTGCCGGCCCAAGAAGCCGTCGTTCAAGCTGTACGAGCGCCGGAGTAGCCTCAAGAACCTCAAGATGATCGCGCCGCTGGCGATGGGGGCGCCGCCGTCGCCCAGGAAGGCCGCCACACCGGAGATCCTCTCGCCGAGCGTCCTGGACTTCCCGTCTCTCAAGCTCAGTCCGGTCACGCCGCTCACCGGCGACGCCTTCAACCCCTCGCCGGCGTCGTCCTCAGGGGATGCCGAGCGCGCGGCCATCGCCGACAAGGGGTTCTTCTTCCACCCTTCGCCGCGTGGCGCCGAGCCGCCGCGACTCCTCCCGCTCTTCCCGGTCAGCTCTCCCAGGATGGCCGCATCCGCCACGGCGGCGCCGGTCGAGTGACTCCAAGCTTCCACCTTTGCGCGCGCCTCTCGGTTATGAAGTAATCTACGACAACTACTATCGCTGTTTCTTCGCAGTTCTAGCTTTGTAAGGTGTTTGCTTTTGTTTTTCGCCTGTGCTGCTGCTCAGCTCTTGTAAATTTTGCTCCCTTCTTGAAAGGAAGAAGGGAGTTCATTTTTGGAGTTCACGAGCGACTGTATAATCCGAGCTTTAGATTCCGAGCTATGATATATCCTGATCGCTCGCCGGAGCTCCGAATGAACGGATCGATTAATCAATTGAGTAAGCTTAATTCTGAACTTGCTTTGCTTGAATCTAGATCCTTTCACAGCTCAGACCTCAGAATTGTTCTTCATGTGATGTCACTCCGTTTGGTCCTTTCTCCCGTTGCTGTGTTCGGATTGATTCCTTCTTATGTTTGTCGCGTCAGCTCTCACAAGTCATAAATACGAGCTTTGTAATTTTGTGTGGTACGACCACCTGTAATCTGAAGCTATAATTGTCCAAAATTCGGTGTTTGCTATTGCGATCCTAGTAGTTGGAAGCATATATGCGCGAAGCCTTCTTCTCCAGTATGCTCCCATCATACAGTAGAAGTGCAGAATTTGGCATGGGAGTGTTTCCTGCAAAGGCTCAAATTCAGCGAGCACAGCAGTACTTGAGCCAGACCTGCTGGCCTGTGGATGATCTGCATCAGAGTACCAACAGCCATGGTTTTCAGTGACTCAGTCCATTCCGGCATACTACCAGGTCTCGACATCATGTGAGTCACCGAGCAAGATGTTGAAACTGCTAGGAGGAGTATATTCCAAGGAAGGATTGGATTGGATTGGTGAAACTGAAATAGCAGTGGGGAACAGTAGTGCTGAGTGTGCAAGAAGACTTTGAGCTGGAGAGGTAGCACCCACTTGGTGGACAGTCTAGACCAGTTGGCAGCTATCTGTAATGATAATACGGGAAGGAAGAATCCGGCCATCCGCGCATCTATCTGCGTTTCAGAGCTTTCTTCTCCCTATAAATCCTGTAATTAGTAGGAGGGGTACTTGGCTTCTTCGCCGGTTCGTTCAGGTGGCCCGTGATCCAGCCCTGAATCTTGTCATGTGACGCGCTGCCGGGGGCCACATCTGCAGAGCAGCTCTCCATTGGCGGGAGATCGATCTCAAGCAGTTTTCACTTCAGGCGAACATGGCAGCTGTGGCTCCCTCTCGGTCGTCGTTGCCGGGCCATTTCGGCGCGGTGCCATGTCGCGGGACGCACCCTCTCGGTCGTCGTCATGGTCGATCGGCGGTCGTCTCACTGATGCACGGACTCCGACGACCCGTCGTCTCGTCTTTTGTCCGCACTTGTTCCGCTTGAGTTTGGTGCGTACCACCATCTAGCTGTCATTGTTGTTGGCGACTTGCGTGATCTGTGAAGGTGTGAGAAAGAGGCTTCGCAGTGGCTAGCTGGCCAAGAGGAGTGCCGCCTCATCGTCGCCGAGGCGGATGAGCGTGCCATGGCAGCATGGAGGGAGCGATTCCCTCAGGACGTGGCGGACGAGCGCGTGTTTTGGGCGCAGAGGAGTGCCGAAAGGGACGCCAAGCGCGCGCGGAAGAGGTTCGCCGAAGCACAGCTCGCCGGCCCGACCACCATCGATGACGACGACCCGAGGTGGGACGACCTCTGTACCGACACCACTTCGGAGGAGGAGGCTAGTTTAGGACTATGCACCGTTTAATGTGTTAGTTTATTCTAATTTCAGTACTATGAACTATGCTTGTAGCCGGTGAACTATGCAATATATTTTATTTTCAGTCTATTTTATTTGCTCGTTTTGATTTTGTTTTCATCCATATGTGTGCAAAATGTGTTTGTAGTGCGCTATTTTAGCACGCCTGGAAAAGCTCGCACCGCCCCCTAGCGCTGAAACGCCAAAACATGCGCTGTAAAGAAAATTTAGCGTGCCGAAATTGGTAGCCTCTGGTCCGGTTAGGAAGAGGTGCTTGTGGCAATTTTGACGAATTTGACCCTTTTTTGAAATCATTTCACAAAATAAACATAAATTCAAATTATTTCACGATCTGACCCTTTCTCACGGCGCCCGCCCCGGGGCGCCGTGCTCAGTTGTACAACGCCCCGGTCCAAGGCGTCGTCGACCATGCCACGTCAGATTAGTCGGGACCCACCTAAATAGCATGGCGCCCCAGACCAGGGCATCGTGCCTACTACCACGGCGCCTTTAGCCAAGGCGTCGTGCGTTTTTTTTCTATGCGAATTTGGGTAAGAGAGAAAACAGAACAAAAGAGGCCCAGGTATACAATGAGTTCACGTATCGGGCTCTAGCCTAGCGGTCTGTGGTGTGCTCCCTGATCTGATCGCGAGTTCAATACCTCGTGCTGCACCAAAAAAAATTCCCGAAAATTTTGTTGTTTTTTGTTTATTCACTCAAACAACATATACAGTATGCAATATAAAAAAATTCCTGAAAATCTAGTTGTTTTTTGTTTATTGACTCAAACAACATATACAGTATGCAATATAAAATATAAAAATAATTTTTTATTGCTTTCTCTTCTTCAAATAAGTAGGCAACATTGCAAATTCTGCAATATGTTATACAAAACATAAAATTAAATTTTTTTGTTTCTTTTTATTTTTCACATAAGTAAACAACGTTGCAAATTCTTATATATAAGTAAACGCAACGACGTGAAATGTATGTATGTAACAATTAAAAGCAAAGTATATATATTGTGCGTGTGATTATACAAACGAATTTGCAACGTTGCCTACTTACGTGAAAAATAAAAATCAACAAATAAATTAATTTTATGTTTTGTATACCATCTTGTATTTGTTGGTAGAGTAAAAACAAAAAGTTATTTATATATAAGCACACGCAGCGACGTGAAATGTGTGTATGTAACAAATAAAAGCAAAGTATATATACATACAAGAATTTGCAACGTTGTCTACTTATGTGAAAAAACAAAAAACAACGAAAAACATAATTTATGTTTTATATAACATACTATATACGTTGGTTGAGTGAAAAAAAAAACAACAAAAAAATCGCGAAAAAAATTGTTGCCGAAAACGGGATCGAACTCACAACCTTAAGCACAGACAGCACTGCACAGAACACTGGGTAGAGCCCAATACATGTACGTAGAATACACCTGGGCCTCTTTTGTTCTGTTTCCGGTGTTCCCCAACGAGCAAAAAAACTAGCACGGCGCCTTGGCTAAAGGCGTCATGGTAGTAGGCACGACGCCCTGGTCCGGGGCGCCATACTATTTAGTTGGGTCCCGCCTAATCTGACATGGCACGGTCGACGACGCCCTGAACCGGGGCGTTGTACAGCCGAGCAGAGCGGGCGCCGTGAGAAAGGGTCAGATCGTGAAATAATTTGAATTTAGGTCAATTTTATGAAATGATTTTAAAGAAGGGTCAAATTTGCCCCTCCACTAGTAGAGAAAGGCCTTTTAGTGGCGCACCCTTTTGCAATTCTGTGGCGCACCCGCAACTTTGCTGGGTACGCCACAGAAGTCTCGCCACTAAATTTTTATTCTGTGGCGCACCGAGCCCGTGCGCCATAGAAAGACCAACTTTTTGTGGCGCACCCAGCACGTGCGCCACAGAAATAGCTCGGCAGTACACAGCAGAGGAATTCTGTGGCGCACCAACGCCTTGTGCGCCACAAAAAAAAATGCGCCTGTCGAGACGTGCCCTCGGCAATTCCCATGGTTGCTATACATAGGGTTGATTGTGTGGTAGAGAACGCGTAGTATCGGTGGAATCGACGGCTGACAAGCTGGATTTACGCAGGTTTAGGGCCCTCGAGTGAGGTAAAATCCCTACTTCCTGCTTGTCTGTGTTTATGGTATGAATATGAGGGTTATAAGGGTCCGACGAGCTGCTGATCTCGTCGGGGTTTTGGTGGCTATGGATTCCTTGCCCTGATCGATCACCCTCCCAGCCTTTATATAGGAGGCTGGGTCTCGGGAAGCATAACCGACCAAGGTTACAGGTATGGAAAGTCTTAACCGACCATAACTTGATCTAACTTGGAAAGCACTCTTCGTCTTGGACCTTCCTTCGTGGGCTTCGATTAATCTTTAGGCTTCTTTGATCATCATGTGCACCAGGTACCCTTAAGCTGGGGTACCCGCAGAGTATAACCTCGTCATTAGCCCCCGAGTACTTGCTTGACTCGAAGAATCGAGCATGTGCTCCCTTCATCGTGCACGTCATAATCTTCTGAGCTTGTTCTTCTGACCCGATGTAGTTCTTGAAGCTCTAATTTGTTTCAATTGTATGTGTATACTAATCGAGTGATATTAACATAGTAGGCCTGATTTACTCGAATATCGAGCTCAGTTAACTGCTTATTTGAGCAAAAACCTTACTAGTCTTCAGTCAGACTCGAGTCCCTAGCCTCGAGCCTGGAACGCAATCGAAAGATTATGCCTAGGGATATTGACATAGTAAGCCTGATTCACTCGAATATCGACCTCAGTTAACCGCACATTTGGGTGAAACCATACTAGCCTTCAATCAGGTTCGAGTCCCCGGACTCGAAGCTGGAACACTTTTGAAACTTTTGCCTAGGGATATTGACATAGTAGGCCTGATTCACTCGAATATCGAGCTCAGATAACCGCACATTTGGGCGAAACCATACTAGCCTTCAATCAGGTTCGAGTCCCCGGACTCGAAGCTGGAACACTTTTGAAACTTTTGCCTAGGGATATTGACATAGTAGGCCTGATTCACTCGAAAATCGAGCTCAGTTAACCGCACATTTGGGCGAAACCATACTAGCCTTCAATCAGGTTCGAGTCCCCGGACTCGAAGCTGGAACATACTGGACAGACTCGACTCAGGCCGTTGCAGGTCTTACTGATTCGTTCTGCAGTTTAACTTTTGATACCTAACGCGTTCGTCAGGATTTTCATCATGTCTGTTGACATGGAAAAAATTCAAGGGAAAACACTGTTGGAGCGTCCTCGGCCCAGCTCGATTGCTCAGCGGGTCTTACCTTTGCATTTGCGTATGCAACATCCGAAACATCCGCGATTGGCGTAGTCTGGGAATTTATGAAGTATGATTCTAAGATTTTCGAAGTACTTTAATGCATTTAATCGAGTCTGTAGTCTAGTGAGTTTCTTACCTTCTTTTGAGAATCTATGGGAGTAGCCTCTGAGATTGTGGTTTATTGTCTTGCAATAGAGGACAATCTCAAATCATCCTTCTATACTGCTTTTGTCAATCGAAATATTTTGTTTTTGAAATTTATGGGAGCGCGTCAGCGCTCCCATGGGAGTAGCCCCCGAGATTATGCTTTATTTCATTTGAATAGAGGATAATCTCAATAATTTTGCTCCTTTTTGATCAATCGCAAGAAAATTTTGATATGCTCCCATGGGAGTACCTTTGCCAGTCGAATCATTTTGTCGATTGTAGTCTCGAACCCACCACTCAAACGTGGACGTTGTTTCTGCCCTTGACGTCATTCGTGACGTCTTAGGCGTGCGCTCACCATTTTGACAAGACGTGTCCGTGTGGGCCCAATGTTCAGAGTTTTGACCGCAGAAGACGCCGTTTTTATTTTGGACCCGACTTATCGTGGTATAATCGGGGCAGTCCTCGGGTAACATATCTGTTTATTTGATTTGTGACAAGTCCCGAGTTTATCGAGTGGGTTTGTGTTTCCTGTTTGACTCAGCCCCCGAGCATGTCGAGTGGGGTTTGGGTATTCTGTTTGACCCAGCCCCGAGGATGTCGAGTGGGGTTTTTGGGTTTTCTGTTTGACCCAGCCCCCGAGGATGTCGAGTGGGGTTTGGGTTTTCTGTTTGACACAGCCCCCGAGTATGTCGAGTGGGCTGTAAGTCTTTGTGTTTATTGATTTTTGAGCTAGAATTTTGATGCTTATGTTTTTATGATCGAGCCCCCAAGTGTTTGAGTGGGGTAAATGCATATATGAGAAATATGGAGGAACATGCATCTTTATTCGAAATATGTGTTCGATCAGCAAGCCGCCTCATTAAAACCTTCCAGTCCCCTTGAGTACCCTGGTAAGGGAAAAGAGTGCGTCTGAAACTTGCTGATTCTTTGACCTTATGCGCTATTACATATGATGTTAAGAGATCTATGCATAGAACCGACGCAGGTGCGCCACGTTCCATGGATTTGATGCTACTTCGCCTGTCTTTGCATTCTTCAATCGATAGGCTCCTCCTTCGATGACTTCTGTGACGATGTAAGGTCCTTCCCATGGTGATGCAAGTTTATGTACTTTCTTCTGTTTCTCCCGTAGCACCAAGTCTCCCACCATGAAGGACCGTGTGCGTAATCGACGACTATGGTAGTTGCGGAGGTCTTGTTGATAAACGTGTCGGGGAATACTTTCTGGGTTAACCCGCGGCCCAGTGTGACTTGACTTACTCGCACGGACGAAGGCCCACTTGGAAGCAAGCCCAATATTGAACCGCCATAAGGGGAAAGATCTAGAAGACATATCCCGGAGGACGTGAAGACCAAGTAGTCTCCGAGTAGGCCTCTATGGATGTATTCCTTATGGGGGAAGTTTCCTTTTGTAACCTAGCGAGCCTCTGTGTATATAAAGAGGACTCGCAGGACTTAGAGCGGGTCAAGCTATCAAGCCCTAAACCCTAGCTCATACGGCGAGTACCAGATCGGATCGCCTCCATTGTAACACCTCGATTATCATATCAATACCAATCTAGGGTAGGCAGGAAGTAGGTCTTTTACCTCACATTGAGGGGGCCGAACCTGGGTAAATCTGTGTTGATCTTTGTTCCTGCGATCCCAAGCTCGGAGATGCTTGACTCGCATAATCCCACACCTACGAAGTCATCTATGACACCTGACGTGACAAACCCACGACAGTTGGCGCCCACCGTGGGCCTGCGGTCAAGAGCGTCACGTTCCGCGCAGGATCCATGAAGGGAGCTGAAGATCTTGTTGTTGGCCGTATCATCACGGTCAATGGCACACCCCTCATCGACGATTCAAGCTGGGGGCCGGAAGCAGATTACTTGGAGACCGGCCACGTCATCCCCTTTGGATCCATCAACGTCTTCGTCGGCTTCATTGGCGGCGAGTCAGAGGATCCATCGCAACATGGCGACTCAGAAGAAGGAGTCGCGGTAACAGTGGACCAAGAAGAAGAATCTATCAACGACGAGTCGCTGCCTCTCGAAGACGAAGAAGGCCAATCCATTGAGTATGTCCTTGAGGAAAGGCTATGCGGAGGCCCTGTGGATAGTGGCTCGCCCTCTGTAGAAGATCGGCACGTGGAAGGGGTCTACAGGACCACAGAAGCGACGAAGGGCTGGGCATGCCACCAGGCAGCTTAGCCCCCACACCGCCGGAAGCAGCAGAACAAGCCGCGCTAGACGCATCAGGAGTCGCGGCATCCGCTGCGATGACGCCAGGAGTCGCGGCCTCAGGAGTCGCAAACAGAGAGACCCACCTGGAGTCGCGCCTGCGGAATCAGGGTCAAGGGTAACCCCCAACGCAGCGGTCACGCCGCCACAGGGAAGCGTGTTGTTTACGCCAATATCTGCGGTTAACGCGGCTGCTAGGGTGACAGAATTGGAGGCTACCAGGATCGGGCTATATGATGAAGTCCAGAGAATCGCAGATGAGAGAGCCAGGCTGGCGCGTGAGGAACAGCGCCTCCAACAGGAGCAACTGCGACTCATCGAGGAAACCAATACTCTGCAAGGAATACAGGCCACCTTGCCACACAGACGCCACGCGAGTCGCCTGCAGCCAGGAACAGTAAACCCTATGGAGCTGTTCCAATCACCTACCGCTGAACCAGCAATTGCGGTCCCGTCAGCCGCCACCAACACGATCCCATCAGTCGCCACCAACACGGGCACCCGTCGCATGGTCAGGGGTCGCACAACCTTCAGTCGCGGTACCCACACATGGCACCATCTGCCATGGTTATGCGGTCCGTGGCCCGTTAGCTGCGCCCGCGGTTCAAGCAATCGCTGTACCATCAATCGTACCAGCGGTTCCATCTTTCGCAGCACCAAGAGTAGCAGAGATACCTGGATCAAGGGCCATAGTACAGGCTAACAACAGGGCCATGATGCCCCCGCCATTGACGCAGCCAACCTTTGTTCAGCAATCGCCACAGCAGCCTCAAAGGTTCCACACGCCGCAAGGGCATTATGTTAGCCCAGTGGAGAATCTCTTTGCAGCCACAAACATCTTGGCCAGATTAGCGCCAGCAGGAAACACGCCAATGGACAGAGAGGCACGGCGCGCCATTGAGATGCTGAGCACAGCAGTAATACAGCAGGCGAATATGTCCGAACACGCAGGACGGCTGCACTCCACCCCTTACAATAGCAGAGCAACGGCGGAGAGAAGCATCCACGCGAGTCGCCACACGTTGCGACCTCAAGTCGGCTAGGCGACAAAGGGAAGATCAACCTGCGGCTCAAAATCAACCTCAGCAAATTCAACCCATAGAGATTGTGCAGCCGCGCGGCGGCCAATCCAATAGGAAGGCCAGCTTCGTCCAACCTATCGTCGCGACTCAAAGGCCCAGTCTGTTTCAGCGAAAGAATCAGGTCTGAACCGTTTCCTGCAGATTTCAAAGGACCTCGCAAGGTCGCCAACTACAACGCCAGCATGGACCCTGTTACTTGGCTCAACAATTACGAGATGGGCATGAGCATCCTAAATGCATCCGAAGAGATCTGCGCACGTTACCTAAACATGATGTTAGAAGGCGCAGCCCACATATGGCTACAAAATTTGCCACCAAATTCAATAAACTCTTGGGATGAGATGAAGGAAGCTTTTATCAAGAATTTCCAAGGAACATGCAAGCGACTCTGCAGCATAGAGGACCTTGAGCGTTGTGTACAGAAGGAAGGCGAGTCGAGTCGCCACTGGATGAGAAGGGTCGCAGAGATCATACATTCCTCAGACAACATACCACCCAGTTCAGCAGTCCTTGTCATGGAGAAAAATTGCAAATTTGAGCCGCTAGTCCACAAACTAGGTCGCATGAAGGATAAAGTCAAGAGCCTAAGCGAGGTAATGGCGGCGGCCAACAAGTATGCTAGCTCGGATAAAACCAGGGACGCATCTGATGGGGAGGAAGAGGAAAACACTGGCAAGGGAAAGAAGGCCAGTAGCAAGCCTCAACAACAGCAAGCTAGCAATGCCAATGCGAGTTATAACAAGCGCAAAAACGAGGAAGGAAACTCAGGGTTAGTCGCAAATACGAATACTCGTTACAAACAAAGCAGCAGAGGAAGGAATTTTCACCCAGTTAATTTGGAAGAGGTTTTCAACCGCCCCTGCGACATCCATATAGGAAAAGATGGGAAACCACCCAACCACACGAAGGCACAGTGTTATCATTACAAAAAGTGGAAGGATGGACAGCCACTCAACACAAACTTCAATCATCAAAACAACGAGGAAGGTAAACACGGCGGAGGCAACAACAGCAACAACGCCGTCCCAAATCCGCAGCCAGATCAGCCACAGTTCCCAAAACAGTTGGGTCAGTATCATACCATTGTGGTGAATACTTCAAGGAGGGAACAAAAGCTGCGACGACGCAATCAGGCTGTTAACGCCATAGTACCAGCCGTCCCACAGTGGCTAAAGTGGTCCGAGCAACCAGTAGTTTGGAGCCGCGAGGATCACCCAGGAGAAATAAATGAAGAGGGAAAACTCGCGCTGGTGGTTGCCCCTCAAGTCGCAGGGTACAAGTTGAGCAAAGTACTGATGGATGGAGGCAGCAGCATCAATATATTATACTATGAAACCTTCAAAAGATGAACCTTCAAGAAAAGCAGCTACACCCATCAAGAACAACGTTTCATGGTGTCGTGCCAGGCATATCAGCTCAGCCATTGGGGCGAGTTAACTTGGAGGTCGCCTTTGGGACACAAAGCAACTTCAGGAGCGAGTACATTTGGTTCGAGGTTGTAGATTTCCAGAGCCCATATCATGCGCTGTTTGGCAGAGAAGCATTCGCAAAGTTTATGGCTAGGCCGTGCTATGTGTACCTAAAGCTTAAAATACCAGGCCCTAGGGGAGTCATCACCATCAATGGCGACAAAAGAATAGCTCAAGAATGCGAAGAGGCGACAAGGCCATAGCCAGAGCAGCTTGCATCGCAGAGAGCGCGCCCATGCGCGAGTCGCAGGAGAATTTTGATGACATCGTGAAGGCCAAGAGGCACCTGCCTGACTTGCGACTTCAGATTACGGCCGCAAGGGAGGCAAGGAAGTCAAAGGCTACGAGCCATTGCCAATAAGGACACATCCCAGGCGTCGCGAGTTGCCATCAGCAGCCGCAGCAAAATTATTAAGAGTTTACATCATCAAGCTGGCCACTCAGGGCTAAAAATTTCAATTCTGGTCGCCACTCAGGCGCGACCGACCCAATGTGACACTTCTGATCGCCACCTAGGCGCGATCGACCCAATTCTGGTCGCCACTCAGGCGCGACCGACCCATGTAACATCTCTGGTTGCCACCTAGGCGCAACCGACCCAATTCTGGTCGCCACTCAGGCGCGACCGACCCATGTAACATCTCTGGTTGCCACCTAGGCGCAACCGACCCAATTCTGGTCGCCACTCAGGCGCGACCGACCCATGTAACATCTCTGGTTGCCACCTAGGCGCAACCGACCCAATTTCTGGTCGCCACTCAGGCGCGACCGACCCATGTAACATCTCTGGTTGCCACCTAGGCGCAACCGACCCAAGCATCACTTCTGGTCGCCACCTAGGCGCGACCGACCCTATGTATCATATAATGATTCTGAAATAAAGCATCTCAAACTACCAATTGAGCTGTGAGTCTTTTATTTTTTAATCATTGGTCCCTTGGGGGTGCGGCAGCTTTTTAGCGCGGCCTATTCCTTGGGATCGCCAAACAAGTGGCATTTATCGTGATTATACTCAACCTCTCTTGGATGCGACTTGCACTATGCGGCCAAAGTACTGGGGGTGCGGCGTCAATCGAGTTTGATTGCCTATCATGGCCGCTCTCGACCCTGAACACGCACTTTTTACCTGGGAAATACTGAGCCGCGCAAGGGCCTAAGTGAGGAAAAACCGAGACAAATCATAAGGACCAGCCTATTGGTCGAAACATGTACTGCCAAGAGTACTTAAGCAAACCATAATATTGTCTTATGACACATAAATTCTAACAATTATTACAGACCGCTAAGGGCCAAGATCATCAAACCATTGTTTTCTCTTCTTCACTTGTGCGCAGCTTTTGGCCGGTGGGAAGGAGGAACAGGCGGCTTACCAAGCTTGCCAGAAGGAGCAATCGCAGGCTCGCTGGAGGGCTCTTCAGTCGCGGGCTTGGGGGCTGCAGAGCTGGATACGCCTGGAGAGGGGTTCTTTTCCTGCGGAATCACCGCACTGGATGACGGAGCGGGTAACTTCTCCCATCTGCTTCCATCTGCATTATACTTGCCCATATAGGTCGCAAGATCTATCCCCTCCACCAGTTCAGTCGCGTGGCCGCGCATATCCTTCCAAGTCGTCGCATATTCTGAGGCCGTCAGTTCGGTGCCATCCACCTTCTTCGAGGGCCTACCTTTTGCAACCTTGGCAGCATCAAAAGAAGGATAGTACGTCTTGGCCAAAGCAAGAACATGAGCCGCGCCGGTGCGAGCTGAGGACTCCTTCCAGTCCAAAAAGAACTGAGGCGCCCTAAGCAGTCTTTTCAGCAGCCCTTCAGAATCACCGGGACTGGCTTGGTCGGCAGCAGGCACTTAGACAGTGATTTCATGGCGTCACAAGTTCTTCGCGAAAAATCGCGGATATACTCCAGCTGTTCTTGAGTACTGCCGCTGCTCCTTGGCATCTTCACCTACATCGAGGCATGTCTCCGTCAGCTCTACAACATACAGGCAAAGATAGTAGAGAAAACAGATGCAGATATGAGTCGCAACACATACCAGTTAACTCTTGAGTCATGATGCACACTTTGGCGTGGACAGGTTATGGGCATCAGAAACTTTCTTCAACTTTTTCTCAAGCTCGCCAATGGAAACAGCCTTAAGCCTTGCGTCCTCATTGGCATCAGCAATGGCGTCTTTCTGAGCACTGACTTGGAGGTCCAGCTGCTGGACCCTCTCTTGGAACTTCTCTTCAACAGTTTTAAGCCGCAGCTCGGTGGCTTTGGCTTGCTCAGATAACTTGAAGCTTTCATCAGATAGCTCGCCCATCCTGGTTTCCCTTTCTTCAGCTCAGCGTCACGCTGGCCAAGGAGCTCGCGCAGCCTCTCCAGTTCAGAGGGAGTATCCCCCAGCTGCTTTTCCAAGGCAAGTTTGGCAGCCGTTATGGAGCTTAGTTCCTCCTACGAAGGGTACATCAGTTAGTAAGTATATATCAACAGCTAAAAGAGAAGCATCAAGTCTCCCTTTACAGTCAAAGAAGAAACTTGATCCTTGGGGGCTAGAGACAGATAACTGGAGATAGAAGTTTACCTTATAAGCCGCAGACAGGTCAGACAGTGCCTTGCGGAGCTCCATGGCTTGCTTGTCATTTGAGGCAATGATAGCCTCTGACAGTCTCAGCGCGGCTTGTGGAGGAGGAAGAAGCAACCTCAGCATGCAGAATTGGCGACCGCAGGCTGTCCGCCGCTGGCGACTCAATCACTGGCGCATCAGCATCCTTGGCCATTACATCTATGGAGGAGGGGTTGACCTTCTCCACGTCCTGGATCATAAGGGGATCCGTTCTATCCTCCAGAGCCACCTCTTGGGTGGCTGTGTCAAGAACAGGGACCGTGGCCAGGTCATCAGTGGTGGCCACGCCCTCTACCATGGCGGTATGAGCCGCAGGTGATAAATGCGGCTCAACCGCGGTTCCAGGCTCAGTCGCGGGTTTAGCCGCACTTCTGAAAAAAGCAAGGGCATTGTGTGAAGAAGAAGCACATAAGCCAGAATAAAAGTATTATAAGCACAGGGAAAAGTTACTAACTCTGGAGCCATCTTCACAAAGGCCATAAGTTCACCGCTTGACGGTGAGGACAGGCCTTGGGTCCCAGAATCTACGAGCAGAAGTTTTGCGTGTCAGTAGAGGAAAAAGAATAAGCATTCAAGATGACAAGACAACAGAAATTACCAGAGTGGGGACCCATGTCTTCTTCAGCAGAGGCGGTGGCTTTGAAAGCACGCCTGGCAACGAAGGAGATCGCGCCCGTAGCAGGTTTGCGACGCTTCGTGGCCTCGGGTTTTCCAGAGCATCAACCTCTGGTTCCTCACGAGATAGCCTCTTGGAGGCTCTACGGGGAGTTGGTCCAGCCGCGGCAACAGAACTCGCGGCTGGCACTGGACTGTCATCCTCGTCCAGTTCAGTCTCTTCACCATCTGAGGCCGCAGAAGCAACAGAAGGGATATCAGCAGTCTCGCTGCCCTCTAGAGTGGGCAGCAACTTCTTTCGTGCGGCACGCTTGGGAGCAGCAGTGCCGGCGACGGTCGCAGGCAGCGACCAGTAGTTCTCATCAGCCTGGATCAGGGAGATATAAGTTGCAGTATTAAGAAAAGGAATGCGACTCAACTACGAAGGCGAAAAGACAGAGAAGAGGAGTTACCTCAAAAGGCTTGTTGTTAACACTGAAAGGGGCAAGCCCCACCTTATCGAAGGAGATGTCCTTCTCCTCAGTCACGCGGGTGACAAATTCCACCCAATCCTCAGGCCTCCAGTCCGAAGCCTTGATACGATCAACGTCAGCAGAGGTGCCTGTGCACTCAAGGAAGGATCGCTGTCGTGGACTCACGGGCTGAATGCGCCATTTGGTCCAGCAAGAGAGAAGATCAAGGCCAGTAAGACCATGACCTATTAAGGCGCGGACTTGATCAGCGACTCATTGATGAAGGACATGGACGAGTCGCGGGGTTTTGATTTCAGTGCCTCGGTAGGCACGAAGAGGGTGTTAGACCAGGAGGGAAGGCGAGTTTCGCCCTCCGGTGAAGTATCTTGGCAATAGAAGAAAGATTTTTGCCAAGCCCTGGGTCGATTCGCCAGGGCTAGCTTGGGAAGGCAAGAGTTCCTATGGCGTTGAAGAGAGATGGCGCCGACCTGAACGTAGGCGCCACCCTTGGAGACAAGTTGGCTGTTGCAGGTGAAAGAGGCCAGCCATAGATCGATGTTGGGGGCTATGCCAAGATAATCCTCGCACAGCATGTGAAAATTGCTCACCTGGAGCATTGAGTTGGGCCCGATGTCGTGAAGACGGAGGCCTAGGCGTTGCAGCAAATTGCGGAAGAAGGGAGAACCTGGCGGCGTGAATCCACGCTCCACGTGCTCCACGAACATCACCAGCTCGTTGGGCTTGGGGCGCGGCTCGATTTCATCGCCTGGCGCCCGCCAGACGCCGTCCTCCTTCGGCGGCAAGAAGCCAGCCTCGGCCAGATCCGCAAGAGTTTCCTCCGTTACCCAGGATCCTTCCCAGTTGCAGGAGATCTTGCGCCTATCGTCAGATGGCTTCGCCTTGGGCGCCATTGCGAGGGGGAGATTGAATTGGGGAACTAGGCTCGGGTCGAGGAAGAAGACGGCGCGGCTAGGGATGAGAAGATTGCAAGGGCAAATGGATAATGACCTAGGTGGCCGCAGCTTATAACTGAAGGGGCCCGCAACTAACGGCATTATCTGTGCTCGCAACCAACGGCACAATTTGCGCCCGCAAAACGAGTAACGGTCCGCAATTAAAGGAAACGGAATATTTCCAGAAGGAAGAGATGAGTCGCGCAGATGAGTCACAGCTCTGAATCGCATAAGTCAGGAGATTGGTCAGAACGTTTGCAGTGCGGCTCAGAGACCATTTCAAGAGGTCAGAAGATTCTCACCGTAAAGTCCTAACCAATCTTGGGGGCTAATGTCGGGGGAATACTTTCTGGATTAACCCGCGGCCCAGTGCGACTTAACTTACTCGCACGGACGAAGGCCCACTTGGGAGCAAGCCCAATATTGAACCGCCATAAGGGGAAAGATCTAGAAGACATATCCCGGAGGACGTGAAGACCAAGTAGTCTCCGAGTAGGCCTCTGTGGATGTATTCCTTATGGGGAAGTTTCCTTTTGTAACCTAGCGAGCCTCTGTGTATATAAAGAGGACTCGCAGGACTTAGAGCGGGTCAAGCTATCAAGCCCCAAACCCTAGCTCATACGGCGAGTACCAGATCGGATCGCCTCCATTGTAACACCTCGATTATCATATCAATACCAATCTAGGGTAGGCAGGAAGTAGGTCTTTTACCTCACATTGAGGGGGCCGAACCTGGGTAAATCTGTGTTGATCTTTGTTCCTGCGATCCCAAGCTCGGAGATGCTTGACTCGCATAATCCCACACCTACGAAGTCATCTATGACACCTGACGTGACAAACCCACGACAAAACGGCTATTCGTGCCAAAGCCATATTGCGTGCTTCTTCCAGCAAATCAGCTGCGTCTTCGAGTGCTTTGTTCGCATCGTTTTCTTCATATGCCTCCACCCGTGGTGCATTAAACTTGACGTCGGATGGTAACACTGTTTCCGCACCATAGACCATGAAGAATGGTGTATACTGTGTGGAGGCGTTTGGGGTGGTCCGTAAGCTCCATAGTACTGATGGAAGTTCATCTACCCATGCACCCGCGGCCCTTTTGAGTGGTACTAAGAGTCTCTTTTTGATGCCACTGCATACGAGTCCATTGGCCTTTTGACCTGCCCATTGGATTGTGGATGTGCCACAGAAGCGTAGTTTAGTTTGATGTTTTGTTCCTTGCAAAAGGATTTGAACTCTTCCGCCGTGAAGTTTGTACCATTATCAGTTATGATGCTATCCATTACTCCAAATCGATACATGATCGATTGTATGAAACGAACTGCCGTAGAAGCTGTTGAGCTTGTGATGGGGATAGCTTCGATCCATTTGGTGAACTTGTCGACTGCCACTAGTAAGTGAGTATGACCTCCTTTTGATGATTTCTTCAGTGGTCCCACCATGTCAAGTCCCCATTGGGCAAAAGGCCATGCTAATGGTATGGTTTTTAGCGCTGATGCGGGTGCATGTGGCTTGGAAGCGAACTTCTGGCAACCAATACATCTTTTGACTATGTCCTCTGCGTCCCTTAGCGCTGTAGGCCAGTAAAACCCTGCTCGGAAGGCTTTGGCTACGAGTGATCGACTGCCCGCGTGGTGCCCGCAAGTACCGGCATGAATGTCCGAAGGAGATCCTTGCCATCTTCGAGTGCAATGCATCTTTGGAACATACCTGAGGTGCTGCGTTTGTACAACTCACCGTTTATGATGGTGTATGCTTTTGCTCGTCGAGTGACGCGTCTGGCCTCGTTTGTATCTTCTGGTAGTTCATTGCGAAGTATGTATGCGAGAAAAGGTTGAGTCCATATTGGCTCAATGAGAAGTACCTCAATCGGAGGATCCTCTGTGCTTGGCGCTTTGCTCTTGTCTGTAGCTGCTGTCGTGGTCGATGGTCGTTTGTCGATTGACCTACGCTCTATTCGTTCAAAGAAAACACCCGGGGGACTGGTGCTTTTGTGGAAGCAATGTTGGCTAATTTGTCAGCCTCTTCATTGCTTTCTCTCCCTATGTGTCGTAGTTCGCAGCCATCGAAGCTGCCCTCCATTATGTTGTACAAATCCCGATAAGCGATCATGTTGTCTGCGATTGCATCACAGCCTTCATTGTTTGCTGCACAACTAAGTTAGAGTCGCCATAAATCATTAGTCGAGTGCATCCCATGGCTTTTGCCATGCGCATGCCATGGATTAGACCTTCGTATTCGGCCTCGTTATTTGATGGGAACTCGAAACCCATTTGCAAGATATAGCGCAGTTTGTCGCCTTTTGGTGATATGAGTATGACGCCCGCTCCTGCTCCTTCATTCTTTTTGGACCCATCGAAATACATGGTCCAGGAATTTGATACGTCAGGTACCCCTGGCAATTGAGCTTCTACCCACTCGGTGTGAAAATCGGGTAGGACTTGTGATTTGATGGCTTTCGGGTGTTCGTACTTGATTCCTAGTGGTCCCAGCTCGATGAGCCATTTTGCTACTCGCCCCGTTGCGTTGGGGTTTGTGAGGACGTCTCCAATCGCTGATTTATTGACCACCGTTATCGGGTGTTCTGTGAAGTAGTGCGCCAGCTTTCTTGATGTCATAAATACGGCGTACGCCAATTTCTGATATTGCGGGTACCGCTGTTTGGACGGGGAAAGAACTTCACTTACGTAATATACTGGCCTCTGTATGCTTTGACTATGTCCTTCTTCCATGCGGTCAACCACCAGCACGGTGCTGACCACTCGATTGGTGGCTGAGATGTATAGGTAGAGTGGCTCATTTTCCTTAGGTGCTACGAGGATTGGCGGACTTGTGAGCATCTTTTTGAGTTCGAGGAAAGCTGCTTCAGCTTCATCCGTCCACTCGAACTTGTCTGCTTTCTTCATCAATTTGTAAAATGGAAGTGCTTTTTCGCCTAGTTTGCTGATGAATCGACTGAGTGCTGCTACTCGACCAGCTAGCTGCTGTACCTCATGGAGTTTGGTAGGTCTCTTCATTGTGAGTATAGCTTGTATCTTTTCTGGGTCTGCTTCGATTCCACGTGCAGATATCAAATAACCCAAGAGTTGTCCAGCTGGGACACCGAAGGTGCATTTCTTTGGGTTAAGCTTGATGTTGTATCGATTGAGATTCTTGAATGTCTCCTGTAGATCACTGATTAATGTGTCCTCCTTTTCAGTCTTGATGACGATGTCGTCGACGTAGACCTGAACATTGCGTCCTATCTGTTCTTGTAGACAGTTTTGCATCATGCGCTGGTAGTTGCGCCTGCGTTTTTGAGCCCGAAAGGCATGGTTGTGTAGCAGTAGACCCCGAGTGGGGTTATGAATGCTGTTTTGTCTTCGTCTTCTTCTTTCATCCGAATTTGATGGTATCCTGAATATGCATCCAAAAATGATAACCGAGCGCATCCTGCTGTTGAGTCGATGATCTGATCGATTCGTGGTAATGGAAAGTGATCTTTTGGACAGCATTTGTTTAGGGCTGTAAAATCTACACACATCCGCAGGGTGTCTGAGTGCTTCTTTTCGACCAGTACAGGGTTAGCAACCCAGTCTGCCTTTTTGATTTCTCGAATGAACTTTGCAGCAAGTAACCTATCAACTTCTGCCTCGATTGCACCTCTTTTGGGATCGGAGACACGGCGCATAGTTTGCTTGACTGGTCTAGATCCTGGCTTGAGTTGTAGAGAATGCTCGGCGAACTCTCTGGGGACACCTGGCATATCAGCTGGGCACCATGCGAATATTTCCCAGTTTTTACGGAGAAATTCGACGAGCGCATTTTCCTGTTCGCTGGTAAGACTCGATGATATGTTGACCGTTTTTGAGGGATCAGTCGGGTGCACTTGATGCTTTCTTGTGTCGTTGGTTGCATTGAATTGTCTGTCGGATGCTAACCTCTTGTGTTCCGGCAGAAGTGTGCGGTCGTTAGAAACCTCGAGTTTGGCGAATGATTGCTCCATCCCATACATCTCTGAGATTTTGCTGAAGTCACGGTCACATGAATCTGACCTTTGAAAGTTCCCGTTGATCGTGATGACTCCTTTTGGTCCTGGCATTTTGAGCTTGAGGTAGGCGTAGTGTGGGACGGCCATGAATCGAGCGAAAGTGGGGCGCCCAAGTATTGCATGGTATTGTGACTTCCAATCGACCACTTCGAACTCAATCGACTCGGTTCTGAAGTGAGTAGGATCTCCAAACGTAACATCGAGTTGTATGGTGCCTTCTGGGAGCACTGCTTTGCCTGGGACGATACCGTGGAAGGTACTTGTGGACTTTGGCAGATTTTCGACTGATTTGTTCATTCTGCGTAGCGTATCTGCAAAGATTATGTTGAGGCCGCTACCTCCGTCCATGAAGACCTTGGTCATGGCGTAGCCTCCGATTTGGGCGTCGAGTACCAAGGCTGCATGCCCTGGTCGATATACTGCGGGTGGATGGTCCTCTCGATTGAAGACAATCGGAGTTTCTGATCCTTTCAAAAAATCTGTGATAGCTGGGGGTGCCATGACCGCCATATTGACGTGTCGAGTGTGTAACTTTTGCTCTCTATTGGAGGGACGTCCTCGCTGGATCATGTTCATCTGCCCGCGA
The DNA here is from genome assembly GCA_947311845.1 of Poa pratensis. Classification (NCBI taxonomy): domain Eukaryota; kingdom Viridiplantae; phylum Streptophyta; class Magnoliopsida; order Poales; family Poaceae; genus Poa; species Poa pratensis. Next base: position 26,814,054 of record CAMZMU010000071.1, on the reverse strand, counting down.
GTTACGGGATATTTTTGTTCATCTCCTTGCTGCATCTGGTGCACGGCTGCTGCCATTTGTGTTCCCGTAACGGGTTGTGCTGGCACCATGTACACTGGCGTCGGTTGCGCTGGTGTTGGTGCAGGATACACCTGAGTAGGCTGTTTTGCGGTGGTATGGAATATACCTGTGCTTGTTGTACTTGTTGCGGTGCTGGATATGCCTGAACAGGCTGTGCTTGTGATGTAGTCGATGGAGTTGCGTCAGTTGAGGAGGTGCACGTCCATCTCTTTGCAGTCGCAGTATATGTTCAATCGCAAGTTGATCGAATTCCCTGCAATTTCTCAGCGAGTGGTTAGAGCGAAGCTTACCATCGTCCCCTTTATAAAGATGGAATCTGCAATAATCGTCCATCCTTTCTTCGATTGAGCGCTCAGGATCTTTGTCTGCTCGCCTGCGCCATCTGGCCTTCTGTAGCTATCGCGGTCGTCGCGTCTGTGGTCTCGACTGTCACGTCGATCGTCTGTGCGATGGTCTCGATTACCTCGGCGGTCGTCCGTACGATGATCTCGATTATCACGATGATCGTCGGGTCGTCTGTCAGTTTGGTCGCGGCTGTCCCTTGACTGGACAAAGCCTGCTGCGATGAAGTTTGGATGGTCATCGTCGTGATAACGATGCTTGCGTTTGCGCCTTCGATCATCTCTGTAGCTATCTCTGCGGTCTCGACTGCCACCCTCGTGATTTTCATGTGAGCACGGGTCGAGTGCCTCGTACGGAGTCTTCTCCATCTGCCCACTTTGTTGCGAGTACCATGAGTGCGCCATTGTCTTTGGATCTTCTCGACCAAGTGTTTCTTTGAAGTCTTCTCTCCAGAGTCCGTTTTTGAAGGCGTCGATTGCCCTATCTTCTGATACGTTGCCTACTGAGTTACGGATGGTGGTCCACCGCCGTATGTACGATCTCAGAGATTCATCTGACTTTTGCTTGCAGGTCCGGAGCTCCTCGAAAGTTTTGGGGCGCTCACATAGAGGCTCGAAGTATTTGATGAAATCACCTTTGAAGTGCTCCCACGAATCGTAGTATGATTCGGGTAGCGATTTGAGCCAATCGCGAGCTGTTCCTTCCATCATGAGTTGTATGTACTGCATAGCTGTAGTTGTGGTGCCGCGCTGACATCCGACTGCCAGCCTGTAATCTTCTAGCCAGCCTGATGGCTCTTGTTTGCAGTTGAACTTTGGCGTGGTAGCTAGCGAAATTTCTTGGGCATACGAGCCTCCCGGATCCGTCGAGTGAAGCATAGCGCTCCACATGGCCCGATTTCTGCTTCCGAGTCTGAGCTGTTGCTGTATGACCTCCTCGAGTGGCTCCTGCTGGAACGATGACGGTGTGAGCTTTTTCGACTGCTCCTTCCCCGAGGACTTCGACTGCGACGGTCCCGATCTGTATCTCTCCTTGGAGTTGCTTGTGGATGCTGTATGGCTTGTGCTGCTATTGCCAGTTGTTTGTACAGTTGGAGGTGCTGATCCCTCTTTGGGTCTCCTGCAGGAGGTTCGATTGTTCTGAGATAGGTGCCTAGCGTCATCAGCGCCCCGGCTGGCTCAGTAGGTATGGGGACTCCTTCCGCGTCGACTGCCATAAAGGCTGGGTTTAGGTTTCGAGTGACCGCTGCACGATCTGCGTCTCCGAGGTTTATGAATCGTGACCTATTCGCGGGGTCGTTTCTGCCTGTTGAACTCGTAGACAATGCTCTTCGCCGAGCACTCGATATGCTGGCTTGCTTTTTGCGTTCTTCGAGTACTGCTCGGTAGTTCTTCAACCGTATCGATTCTTGCCACTGGAAGTATTGTAAGGTCAATACCTCTTCCGGAGTTGCGTTTGCTGGTAGCATTGTGCAGCTTTCGATTACTTTGCTCACTTTTTCCGCCATCTCTGCGGTGATGGTCAGCGTGGTTGTTCCGTCAGGCATGGTGACTGTGCAAGGGTATTCTGTAGGTCGACGGCATGTTGCAGCTGCTGACGTTTCTGCTGTACTCGCGGTGTATACCTGATACGGTACCACCCGATCTTCTACCCATGTGTTGCTAATGCGCATTATGGATTCGGCGTCGTCATCCAGGCTCATGTTGGAGTTGCTTTGCTTGCTGGGGTTTCTGCCGCAATCGAGTTGATCTTCGAGTGCTTTGTCCAGGCTATCTGCGTCGCAGGTGAATATCTCGTGGCTGGCACGGATTTCTGGGCCGTTGAGATCGGCGAGGTATATGTTGTCATCTATGTTCTCCTTGTTCCCCGCGACGTCGTTGCAGTCGACGACGTTGTCGAGTCTCGATTGAGTTGTTTGGGCGGTACGCAGATTCGATCTCGCTTCTTCCAAATCTTTTTGCCACCTCGTCACGGAACTCTTGCGAGGTCATGGATGTTGCAGAGTCGCTTGGCGATTGGATCGGGACGATCTGTGACGATGTCGCCCCAAGATGGATGGTGTTGCAGTCGAAGCGTTGTCGATTGTCTCCGTGTCGAGTGTCCCCATGTCGAGTGGGTCTAACAGGTCCTGCACACCATCTTTATCGACAAAGAAGTTAAATTTTCCAACTGTAATATCCAAACCTGATTCGAGTCCGGTAAAGGCTTGTTGAGCTTCCATCGAGTGCGGCGTGAGCCTCCTTGGAGATTTTGGCGAGTGATCGCTTTTTGAATTGATGCTGGTCGATCTTGCCGGCGAGTTGCCGTTTGCAGCGGTGGTCGGTGATTTGCTTTTTGATGATGTAGTAGGTGAGTTACCTTGTGCAGATGCGATCGGCGGGTGGCCGCTTGATGATGAAACCGGCGAAACCGTGAGCCCAATACTATTTTCCCACAGACGGCGCCAATTGTCGAGGCGTGCCCTCGGCAATTCCCATGGTGCTATACCTAGGGTTGATTGTGTGGTAGAGAACGCGTAGTATCGGTGGAATCGACGGCTGACAAGCTGGATTTACCCAGGTTCAGGGCCCTCGAGTGAGGTAAAACCCCTACTTCCTGCTTGTTGTGTTTATGGTATGAATATGAGGGTTACAAGGGTCCGACGAGCTGCTGATCTCGTCGGGGTTTTGGTGGCTATGGATTACTTGCCCTGATCGATCACCCTCTCGGCCTTTATATAGGAGGCTGGGTCTCGGGAAGCATAACCGACCAAGATTACAGGTATGGAAAGTCTTAACCGACCATAACTTTGATCTAACTTGGAAAACACTCTTCGTCTTGGGCCTTCCTTTGTGGGTTTCGATTAATCTTTAGACTTCTTTGATCATCACGTGCACCAGGTACCCTTAAGCTGGGGTACCCGCAGAGTATAACCTCGTCAGCGCCACTAAATTATAAAACAGAAATACAGGTATATTTACATTTTGCTATACAAATATAGGTATATACAAGATTATACAGGTTTATATAGAAATACATGTATATTTGACAGGTATATGAACAGACAAACACATTAATCACTATGTCATCACACATATTACTTAGTGCCCGAGATACATACACATGGTCACAAAAGTGCCGAATGTTTACACAATTAGTCATGATACAAACAAAAGTTCATCATTTCACACTACACATTACAAATGAAGTGTTCACCGCCTAACTAAGATCAAATGTAGTACATCGGCGATGATGGTGAGCAAGAGCGCGAGGGAGCATGATCATGGAGTCCTCTTCTTGAGCGGCGCCGGGAACGGTAGAAAGCCATCTTTCGTCCTCCACTCCCTGGTGTCATTCTGCGACTCTAGTCGTTCTTCGATATCCCTCTGACAGAGCCCTGAAGATGGATTGAGATATATATTAGTTAGTGATATAAATAGAGTATAATTTATTCATCTAAGTAGAGAGGCAAGAAAGTCAATCAAGTGTCATGGTTGGACACCTGCTTGTTTCGGCCCCTGAATGAGAATACTCATGTGTATGTACCTTTGCTTCGTGCATAACCACGTGAGAAGGTTGTAAGGCCATACAAACACGGGCCAGGTGCTATGCGTGCTACTCTGGTTGCCGAACGGATTGAGTCCATCGGTGCTCATACCCAGCCTGACGTTCCTTGCGTCGCCTCCGAAATTTCCGAAGGCGCCGCCCAATTCTTCCCACTGCCTAGCGTCTGAAGGGTCTGTCAGGATCCTGCCCTTCTCCGAATCTTCTTCGGGCTTCTCCCTTTCCGCGTGCCATTGCATGAGTTTTGCTTCCTTAGGGTCCACGAAGTACCGCTACAGACGGGGAGTGATAGGAAAGTACCATACCACTTTTCGAGCAACTTTCTTCCCAGTACTCTTGTACCGTCCTTGGCCGCACACCGGGCATGTGGTTCTGTCCTCGTACTCGCCCCGATAAATTGCGCAATCATTGATGCAGACGTGGTATTTAACGTGCGGTAGGTCAAGAGGGCACACGACTTTCTTGGCCTCCTCGATACTAGTTGGCAATGTGTTCCCCTCGGAAGACGCTCGTGGAAGAATTGCATGTTCTTGTTGAAGCTCACGTCGGTCCATTTGTTTCCCGACTTCATCTCCAGAGCATCAAGCGTTACTTGCAAGCGCGTATCCTGTGACCGGCACCCAGGATACAACGGAGTCTTCCCGTCTATCTCTATTTGCGCCAGCTTGGCTTTCTCTCTAGCGGTGCTCGTCTCCTTGAGGAGCAGTTCTTGAACATGAGAGTCCATCAAGGCCGACATTAGCGAGTTCTGCGTGTTCGCGTCTTCTCCACCACCATCTACTCCTTCATCATGTCCGCCGGCATCTCCTTCGTCATGATCATCTTGCCCGCCCTCGTCTTCATGCGCAACATTTGCTATCGGCGCTTGGTTGAAGCCTTGCATGAAACCGCGCCTGAGCAGGTGATCCTCCAATTGTCCGGAATCAGGGTCGATCCATCTCACAAGTTTGCAAATTTGACACGGACATCGTATCTGGCTCCTGTTGCACCAAATCATTTCCGCCTTCGCTTCTTCCTTGTAGCTGCAAATTCGACCGGAGCTCATCATGATGACCATGGTCGCCTACGCGGTATACATATAGAGTATGTGTTATTAATTAGAAATAATTAACCGCAACATGCACACACACATACACAAACATGCATGTTCGACGAAAAAAAATCGGCATGACTTCCCCTAAAAGTAGGACATATGGGTGGTGCAAAAATTTACCGAAATGGAAATGAATCAACATTTCGGCAAACATCCATGCACCACGCCGGCGCAAGCAACAACAAAAGGCACCAGCATGCAAAGATTCATGCACACCACACACAAGATTCATGTATAAACATCGATCGTCGCGCCATATACGTGCAAACATCCATACACACCGCCGGCCACACAAAACATGCATATATATACATATCCATCCAACAATACCCACCTAGTAGATCTAGATCCGTTACCGAGACGTGACCGTGATCGATGAGAGAGTGTGTGGTGATGGAGAAAAAATAGTGGAGAAAAAGAGATATATTGGGAGAGGAGGAGAGTATGTATGGAGGCTCTCCCCAAGCCCTCACCAATTATATATCAAACAAAGTAGGTTTAACTACAAATAATGGTGAAAAGTATGGGCAAAATGACATGGGAGAGAGGAGGAACTCGAGCTAGCTAGAGATGGGGGAATGGAGAAGGTCACATGGGGAAAGTGGTGCTGCCACATTTTTGTAAATCTGGCGCCCACTTTCTGTGACGCATGGACTAGAAATGCGTCACAGAAAGACAAATATTTCTGTGGCGCACCTTGCTCCATGCGCCACAGAATTATTTCTGTTGCGCACCAATTAAGAGTGTGCCACAGAACGACCGTCTATCTATAAACTTTTCTCTGCTAGTGCTCGAAGCATAGTGTCTGAAACTCTGAATGGAAGTGGTGTGTGCACACCACCTCTGGGGGCTCTTTACACACGTACTCCGTACGTCGCTCTAGGCAAGAAGACTCCATGGTCGAGCTTGACTAGTTTGACTACTACTAGGCGCGAAGCAGGAACGTCGACACGTCTCACCGGAAAAGAACCCCACTCAGTCTCGGCCATGAAACGAAACCGCCGGAATTTCACCCACGCACGCGACCACGACGGCGACGGCGACGAAACAAAGGCGGCAGCGATTTTTCAGACAGAAAAACAGATACGATGTGGACAGGGCCGAGATAGTCAAAACCCAACCACGTAGATATAAACGGGATTGAACTAGCACAGTGTTTTCTTTTTCCCGGTTCGCTGTCATGACTATAGCTAGGATTTTTTTCCTTGTTGAATGTTGACTTGTCTCACGCTAGCTAATTATCGCCTGTCTACAGTCTGGTACCCCTGCTTTTTAATTCGTGATCATCGATCGGATCCTAGAGCTAGCGAGCCCTCTTTCTTCCTCCATCCCCCATGTTACGGTTCGTAAACTAATCATGGTCATTAGTTCCTTTCATGTGACCATGGTGCGTGCGGCAGAGAATTAAAGTTGGCTTATTAAGTAAGTCGTGGTGCCATGTGACGCCATTAACTCCGCAAAGCCATGCCGTCCCGTCCATTAGGGTCAATTTTGTGCCGGTAGTACTTGTACAGATAGTTTTCCCAGCAGCTCAGTTTTGCGAAAGCCGCAGGAGAGCTGCGTTTTCATTGATAGAGGAAAAAGTTACAAGGAACTTAAATTACAGAACTGAAGGGGGGAACAAAGAAACAAAGCAAGGAAGGGACATCGCCCACCCGGCACAACCACAAGCGAACTACTCGCGGCATCTAAGATGGCGACAACCCGCCAAAGCCCAACTCGCAATCTCGTCGAACACCTCATCAGCCACGGCCACGGCTGGGCGATCAGTCTCGCGGAAGATTCGCGCGTTCCTTTCTCTCCAGATGGCCCATATGACCAGCAGCGCGATGGACTTGCACGCCTTGAGGTTGTCACCTGATCCGGCAGCAAGCGAGGCAAGCCAGCAGCGCGATGGACTTGCACGCCTTGAGGTTGTCACCTGATCCCAGCAGCTCAGTTATGCCCTAGATCTGCCCATGCTCTACAGCAAAAAAAGGTTCTACCCTTTGGCGAATGGGAGTCCGAAACGTGTGAGAAAGAGATCGCTTGCTGGCCGCACGTTGAGGTCACGGGGTAGTGCTAAGTTGGCTCTTTATTTTGGTCTACCATGAATTTTACCAACCCTACGCAAAACATCACAAACATATCGCCAGAGGCGAGTAAGAATCTTCAGTGCGGCGTGACGTCCTAGTTAGATGCAGTGAATGGACGACGACTATCAACAAGTCGACAAGAGTACTTGACCGTGCATTTTTTTTTTATAGATTATGCATGAAAAATAATATTATTACGTTCGAACATCACATTTCAAGAGTCCAAGGAATCCAAGGGTTTGTGTGTTTTTAAAGTATATATATGGTGAGCGTAGAATCCAAGGAAACTTTGCGCATATTTTAGCGCCAGAGTCGATTCTGTCGTCGCGACCAATCTTGCCGTACAAATGGCAAACATCCAGAACGGGAGTCTTTCCTCCTGAAGGAGGTTCTGTTTTCAACAAGTTGTTGGACTTCAGAAAACAAGCACTCTGCAGGACTAGGGAAACTGGGTCTTGGCACTCCGAAGATTAATATCATCATGTCAGAAAGAACAACATCACGCCGGCACAAAGTAAAACTTGTCGTGCAAGGGTCCAAATTTGGATGATTTTCTTTTGAAAAAGGTGGTTCACCCTTACCTGTCCCACTCATTCAGCCCACTAACACTTCACCACAGTCCACTGCAGAATCACCATACCAAGTGCTCCTCTTCGACATCAGATAAACCATCTAAAAACAGATCAACGAACCATAATGATTAAGCCCATTCGGTGTCAATTTTTTTTTGGTTTCCCCGCACTGTTCTGAATCTGAAATGTTTCAGTTCTTTTGTTGAAATAGCTCCCAGGTGGCCAGGTCTATGGCGATAGGAGCATGTGAGAATGAGTGCTTTTAGCATCACCTTCAAGGGGGAGGCAACTGTAGCTATACTTTCCCGGCCAATAAATTGGTGGGCTTAAATCAAACAACTCCTTGTCACAAGCTGTCAAGCAACACACGGTCCACAAAGTTGGGACACAGGCACAACACTCCTTTGTGAAGATGCATGTGATGTCCTGCCTTTTCTAGTCTAGTAGTATCTCATTTGCATCAATGTCAAAAAAAAAGTATCTCATTTGCATCAGATTGGATTTCTCTGTGCAAGGATGCATAAGAGTGGGGAATAATTGCATTTTGAAGGAACTGGGAACTGGAGAGCGAAGACTCGGTGCTGGCGTTATCCAAAATTTGTATATGCCAATGCTGCATTGTAGGTCCCAGGGCCTAGCATGATTGAGAATGAGATAAAACACTTCAGATGATATGAGCTTAAAAGGTTCAGGTGTACTGCCATACCATTTCAAAAGTTAAAGTCCTCATAAGATATTTTGTGGCTTATTTTTGGAGAAACGAGATTCCATGAGCATAGGTATTTTTCCTTATCCCAAGAAAATGAGCTCAACTTGAGTGCTTCCCAAAAGAAGCCTTGCGACAACAAAACTTATGCAACACAACGAGTCATTTGCAGTTTTCAGAGATAATTTTGCAACTTGGTGTTCTCGAAAAATAAGGCACTTTTACAAATTGGAAGTTGGAATGGTACACGGAATATAGCCCTTTGCAAAGCCCTTTTGGCATTAAAAAGGCGGTTGAAGCTATGACCGGTAGTTATCAATTTACCCAAGTGCAAAGGTTTCCTATCATGTCGTAGTCATGTCACATGTGTTGATTCAAACTGCCGGCACTTAATCATTACAGAGGATGCGTTGTGTGAAAAGTTATATATTAAATACAAGAAACACATTTTGTATTGGTTTTCTAATCGTATTTGTTTTGTTTTGAAAGCATACTACTTTCCTTCTTGCCTCCAAGCAGAACAAGCCTTCACAAGAGTTGGAGTTCAAAGAGTAACTTAGATCCTGCAAAATCCAACTAGACGATATTAGTGATAGCTGGCACATGAAGAACTCTGACAACAGATTTTCCAAGCTTAGGTGCAGCTACCCACCTTTGCTTATATGATATCGCTTACTTCATAAATATACCCAAAACATGTGGATACATGTTAAGTGAATTACATACATACTAAGTTATTCCGTTCTCAATTTCATCTTGAGTTAAGAGAAACAAAGATTAGTTGGCGCATATACTTTACATCTACTGTTTCACTTGTCCTTAGTGAAGCACAGAGTAAGGAGGCAAGCAGAACATAAGTAAATTGTTATTTCCATCATAGCCTATGCCCTTTTGTACTTCCTCAGTGACGACTCAGCAATATAAGAGACCCTAAATCTATACTGATAAGTTTCTATTAAACTGTTGAACCCTGCCATTTTAAGAAAAATTAAGTGATTATTTGATGAATCTTCAGAATATAATAAGCCAACCGGCATTTACGCTACTCGAATTGTAAACAAAAGCATTTTCTTCACATAGTTGGTGTCGAAGTGCATACCGTTCATCTGAGACAGTTGTTCTTGAGAACAATTCATCATTCACGGGCCTACAAATACTGAATCAGCTGAACTACATATTTGCCTCTCTTTGTAGTCACGATTTCCCCAATCTACAGAAATATATAACTTCAAATAAGAGCAGCGTATAACAAAGTTTGAAAAGTATTATACATCTCTAGTAGCGTTCATGCAGCTTCTATAGCATGTTATAATAGGTATTTTTGTATATCACTTGATGCAAAGATCCAATTATCAGCATATTTTAGCAAAGATATAATGAATATCAGTGCACAATAAAGGTTGCAGTTTTTTCATTTAAAGTTCTGAGGTTATGGTTCGCAGAATAAGGATAAGATTGAAACAGCAACAACAACTACACATATAGAATGAGGCATCCAACTTAATTGGCATGCACAAATGATGCAAGACCCAACATATTCTTGAAAAACCTGGACCGAAAGAATGCCCCTCAAACACCAAAAAAATAGTTCCATCAGAGTGAACTAGGTAGCAACAGTAACATCATACAATTTTTAGCTTGCTCAAGAGAATTCAAGACTTGTCAGCCATTTTTACAAAATTAAATAACTGGTGATTTATTTTACCTTCAATCTCCCCATCCCACTGACAGAAACAACATCTCCATCCTTGAGGGTAGCTCCACTTTTCGTAACTAGTGACCAATTCACACGGACATCTCCAGAACTGAACAAACAGAAATTCTTGCTTTTAATGAATTGCATTTTGCTCACTAATGAAAACATGCAACATACAAACGGCACTGTCTAATATACATAAAAGAGTTCCAACTATTGATGTTAAGGTAAATAAATACCTTACTGAACATAAAGTAGGAAATTAGCAGCTCAATGTTCGTACCTGATCAAGCTACCAAGCTTTGTGCGTGAGATTTTAAATCCTGCACTGGCCACAGCATCAACCCGAAGTGATGATTCTACAGTTTTAAATTTTTTGGTCCTGCAGTTAAATGGTAGTGTTGAGTAGCTTTTTCTAGGATATCACATCATAAAATTTGTCTTCCTAAACATGCAGTATATGCTCTAAGATATGAGATGACATGTCAAACAAACCTTGGTGGCTCATACTCTATAGCAAGCAAAGGAATCTGGGTGCATGAGACACCAACTTTACCCACCTGTTCAATAAAATCCCTTTCAGAGTAAACCATAATCAAAAGAAACTGTATTACTTGCATAACAAAAATAATATTGAAAAAAATGAAAATTAGTCAAATTCATGGGCAGATCTGGGTCAAAACTCATAAATAGAAGAGACTAACATCAAATGAAGAAATATTTTCCATGATGTAAGTGACCATAAAAATTAAGAACACAATGTGCTCTTATTTCTTGGTAATTGGTATAGTGAATTAAAGTAGATATAACAGCCTATAATATAGGGTTATGTACTTTGCATGTCATTGAATCCATCGCACTGAATCACCTCTCAATCTTTTCTGTAATATACATGGGCACATAGTTGAGAATACACACATCCAGCTAAGGTAAACGAGAAAGCGGCAACACAATTAGGGATACGCCTACCTTTTCTAGTGTGGAAGTAAGATAGTCAACAAGTTCTGGATCAACAAGGACCTGAGCACCTCTTTCCCCCTAATAAAAAGGCAACGATATCCCAAATGATGATAAGGTGAAAAGGGACAAGGTGGACACAACATCCAGGAAATGAGTATTTGGGGAAAGTGTGGACCTGCAAAAGTATATCTCCAACTTTCTCCCTTGTTATTCCTGCCCCAAGAATAGCACCGAGAAAGTCACCATGAGCACAGGGTTCAAATCCGAAATTCCCGGAGATGCTGGGAAACGTCCCAAAGTCAGTTTACTTAACAGATAGTGGTAGGTACAATATAAATTCGAGAAAACCTCAAAGCAGCAACTACATCTGGGTTACTTGTCATAGCGTCTGGATGTCCAACTGAAATTCGGCACCGCTCAGCCTAGATAAATATATACTGTACAGATGAGAAAAAACAAGGTGTATTGGTTAATATAAGCTATGAAAAAGTCATTTGATTGTATTGAGTTCCACCTGTGGATAACCCCCCTGAGCTACTGCCTTGATATCAGCTAACTTCTCAATTGCCATCATAGCCTCCTTTATGACAGGCGGAGTAAGAAAACTGGTGTGGAAGACGTCTCTTCGTTGGGAAGATCTTTGTGCCTGCATAAGATTATTGTCAATACAAAATTATGAATTGAAGGACTAACTATATCAGTAATGGGACAAAGTTACTGATAAGCCATGTGCCAGGCTGAGGGTACACTATTAATATGCAAAAAAAGCAGAGCTATGTTATGTTTTATTTCAACCACGTGTGACATTATAGGATAATAGGATCAAGTTTATTTTTTCTCACTACAGCTTATATCCGTTGAACTTCAACATTTACATTTACCAATTCTAGAACTTCTGCCACTTGGCATACATTAAAAGAAGCTATTGGAGCATTTGGATTCTGCTATTATGAAGACACCAGTCAGTATGGTTGAAAGGTTATGTTTTCACTCACCAAATAGACAATCTTACTGACTTTATCTCGTCATACTCTAATACTGCAACAGCTAACACGAAACACGTCTCCTTTGCCCATAATTTTTATGTATTGTACTAACAATACTCTGCTATAGATTGACTTTATCTCGTCATACTCTAATATCGGAAGCATTAGCCTAGTTAACACAACCTGAAGCCCTTGGTTCTTTCTTAAATTGTGGGAAGAAGCCCCAGAATCCACTGAGCCATTTAATCAAACAAGAAGTCCACGTGCCAACTATGTACATTATCATCAACCATCTAAATCCAATAAACAGAAAACTGGTGGAGGGTCGACCCTGCTCTGCCGCTGCCTCTCCGAAGCGGCAGATCTTGCAGGCTGCCGGCGGGTGGCGTGGGAGCTGCCGGCTCGGTTTGAATAAAGGTGGCGGTCCTTGGATTCCTCTCACGCCAACACGAAGATCTACTTGATGCCTGTCTTCATTGATCTGGCCGGAGTGTCGAGTTCCGGAAGGCTCCGCCGGCGAACTCCATTTGGCAACTCAAGCCTGAGATTGACGGATCGGGTGGGATTCGGTCGCGCGCAACCATGTTTTTTTCCGTTTGGTTTCAGAGGAAGCGTTGCGAAGCTCCTCTTGCCGTCGTGGACTTGTCTTTTGTTCCATGGTGAAGTCAGAGTGCGGAGAATGACATGGAACCGAGATTTGAGGACTAGTAATGGTGGTTCGAGTCCTGGTGGCGATGATGGATTGGCTCGGTAATTCGTAACTTGGAGCAGCGGCAACGGCAAGAGGGGGCGACAGCACAGAGAATTTCAGAGTCTAAACTTTCAGGGTGAAAACTCAAGGTCTAGCCTAATTGGTTGTGCCTGACAATGGCCTTGTTGAAGGCATTGCTTTTTACGAGTGTGGACTTTCTTCAGTGAAAACCTATGATGTATGATCAGGGCGACGACGGCGCTCCAGCACTGTTCCCTTCTTGGAGGCGTCGCTTTTAGAGAAGCTGGACTTCTGGTACTGTTTTTGGTGGTGTTAGGTCTGCTGCTGCGACAAGGAATAGATCACTGTAGCGGATTTTCTTTTTTGTAATTCTTCTCCTTATTCTGGCTGTGTGAATCCGTATTGCCGCTAAGGCAATGCGTTGTTGCAAGGCTAGGTGTAATTGGTATCTTGACGATCAATATATGCTCCTTATATAAAAAAAAGTAGTGTAAAAATGTTTCGCGACGGTCTAGGCACCGATGGATGTTCGGGGAAGTTCAGTGGAAAATAACAATGAGCTAGAGAAAGAGCTAACCATATCCAGAATGTCCATGACTTCCTCGGTTACTTGCCTGTGGACGCTCCCCATGGCGGATGAATCTCGCACTGCCGCCGGCGCCATGGCGAGGGCCACGTCACACCGCCCTGGGAAGGGGCGGCACAAGTCTTAAACCACAGCTCAATCAGAGTATCAGGCGAAGCAATGGGTTAGGTCTTACCTCGCGCGAAGAATTGGAGTGATGTGGGGAGAGCGTGGCGCGGGCAAGGGAAGTAGGGGAGTCGCCGGAGAGGCCTCGCCAACGCGACGGCCGCGGCCATCCTTTCTGAGAGCCGACCAGGCCGCCTCTTCTCCCCCTTTCCTTTCTGTGACTGCCTGTCGTGCTTGGCGGTCGCTTCACCGGTTGGGATTATGTTGTGCCATTGTGGCATGGTGAGTCATATATGCACTGTACTGTATCCAGAATCCCCGCCGCCCAAATGCGCCCGCCGCCGCCGCGATGATCACGCTCCTCCGCCGCATCCTCTGCCCTGCGCCCACCGGCGCCTCTCTCTCCAACCGCCTCCCCTTCTCCACCTCCCGCCGCACCCCGCACCGCTTCCGCCGCAGCCACCGCGCCCCCAGCTCATCGCCCTCCCCCGACGCCGTCTCCGCGGCAATCGCCTCCCTCCCGTCCCGCCTCACCCCTAATCTCCTCGCATCTTACCTCGCCTGCACCTCCGACCTCCGCCTCCTCTTCCCGCTCCTCACCCACTCCCTCGGCCTGCCCACCTTCCGCCCCGACCCCGGCCCTTCCTCGTTGCCGTCAAGCGCCTGGGCACCGCCGAGCTCTACCACGAGTTCGACCGCACCTGCGCGCTCTTCTTCTCCCTCCTCCCCTCCCTCCCCACCCCAGGCCCGCTCCTCCGCGCCGCTCTCTACTTCTACTGCCAGTTCCGCAAGCTCGGCAAGGCGTTCCACGTCTACACCCTCATGCGCTCCTCCGCCGACCCGGGCGCGCGCCCCGCCGCCGGCACCTACCACGCGCTCTTCACCGCGCTGCTGGCGCGCGGGGGCAACGACACCATGGTCCACTACATGTACATGGACACCGTCTCCGCGCTGTTCCGGCAGATGCTGGAGGAGGGGATCCCGCCGGACACCCGGTCGCTCAACGTGCTCGTCAAGGGCTACGCGCAGTCGCTGCACCTCAACGACGCGCTGCGCGTGTTCCACCAGATGGCGCCCCAATACGGGTGCGAGCCGGACGCCCTCACGTACAGCTACCTGGTGCACGGCCTGAGCGCGCAGGGCCGGACGAGGAACGCCCGGGAGCTGTTCGACGAAATGCGGGCGAAAGGGCTGGTGCCGACGGAGCCGGCCTGCAACGCGTTCGTCAGCGCGCTCGCGGTGGCCGGGGAGGCCACGGAGGCTGAGCGTGTGATGTGGGAAATGGCAAGCACGGGGACGGTGGTGGATCGTATCACAAGGATGGCGGTGGTGGAGGAGCTGGCGAGGGCGGGGAAGAGGGAGGACGCGGACAGGTGGTCGGGAAGATGGAGGAGATGGGCATTCTGAGAGTAGCCGAGCGGCGAGAGCTCCTTGGCTCAATCCGTGACGAGTGCGGTGATGGCGGCTTCGATGATGACGAGAGCATGAGGGGTGGTGATCGGTGACGACAAAGTGGTTAGCAGAGAATGCCGTAGGTTGATCGTCGAAGAAGGATATATACATGCGTGTTGAAGTACTTTTTCATTGGCTTTGGCTAATACTCCCTCCGTTCCTTATAAGGTGTATTAGGTTTCTGAAAAATTCAAAATTGACTATCTTTGAACAATATTTTAGTAAATATTATTAGCATTTACAATACCAGGTATGTTCCTTGACAGGTTTAGCTTCAGAATTTCAATGTTTTGACATATTGGTGCCAAGAATTAGCTGAACATGTATTGTCTAAGAGCATCTCGATGGTGCACATAAAGGGTGATCAGGGGCATCGATACTGGTTCTCAATATGTGAACACCGTGTGGTTAGATCAGGAATGAGCTGCCAAGCACATTAAGGCATACCGGTTACAGCAGCACAAATGGTCATGTGGGCCGGCAAACATGTTCAAGAAAATGATGGTAGAGATGAGAACAAGGTTTGTGTTTCGATAAGGATGACTTTCACAAATGCATGAGACGATAATATTGACTGATATGGTTACCCTCTAGCAGAAAGTGCCATCTTGGAACAAAATACACCTGTTGTATGACTTCTTCTTTCTCGGGGAAGACTGTTCCGCATCAAGTGACATTCATCAACTATTGCTTTGTGATCCTGGTGTCCATTTTCTTCCATGAGATTAAGATACCTCTCTAGGGTGTGGTCTATGTTCCAGCTATAATCACCCGATGCAAGGCTCCTAGATCACCAAGGCAACAAGCATTTAAAGGTTGAAAATTTCAGGATGACAGTAGTACTATTATCTTCAGTTCATACTAGAACGTTCCTCGTTCTGTTCATTTCGTCTGGTCCTCTGGATCCTCTTTGAGAACGTAATGTGCTTTGGGTCCCTTTCCCAATATTTCCTTTTTCTTGTGCATTTTGACTCCGGTGTTGACGGAGGAGCCGCCGGTGAGCACGGCAACGAAAAGTCCTTACTCATTTTGTGCTCACGAGATGTTCGATAGACCGACACGTTTAGGACCTGGTGTCTGGTAACCGGCAAGCCCATCAGTAGGTTTCCTGCCATATGTCAGAAGGTAAATATACTTGACTGTTGGAGAGATGCAGATCGTTACCTTTTAACATGTTTTGAAGTGGTTAATTTAGATGCAGGACTGTTGCATTAGTCATTTAGGTCTTTCCTGCAAACATGCCATCTTATGTTTCTCTCCAAGTTGAACTGAACTGAGCAGTGCATGCACCAAATACTGCAATGAGTTCGCTTGAAATAAGGAACATCAAAGGGCATTGTGATGGGATGCTTGCATGCCTGGTTGTAATAATGCATCTCCTAAGAAATTGTGGTGGCAAACACAAACGTTCTATTTGCACAACTAGTAAACATGCACGTGCAACACACGTATCAACCAATACATATTTAGCCACAAATTTACAAATAATAAAATTAATTCCTGTTACATCTCATGAAACAACGTAACTCCTGTGTTAAGTTACAGAAGGACAACTTTTAATGTTACTTGCTTAGCCTAAGTATGTTCCTCAGTTTGAAAATTATGGAGTGATCAGCAAGATGGCCTGCCCTTTGGGCCAGCCTCCTAACAGAAACTTTAGCGCTCTGTGGAAACAATGGATTAAAAATAGGGTTGAGATTAGAAGGAGCACGTAGGCTTTATTAGCAAGAAAACAGGACCATAAGTTCTAATCTTGGAAATCAAAACAACCTGATGTTTTCATTGTAACAACAAGAAAAATGGGATCAGGTGCTTAGGATTCAAAGATAAGCACAATGAAGAAATACACTTTTCTCATTAACAGAATTTTAAAATATCTTCTATATCATGAATCAGTATCATGCAGCTGTAGCACATTTAGAGGTACTAAATCTTTTTTAGTTTATTTACCTTGAGCTACCTTTGCTCCTTGTCTTTGTACATCGGAATAGACTTTTGGCTTACGAGGCTCCAGCCAAATCACCACAATAAATTCCATTTGGAGTGTCAAACTGCACACTATATAAACCTGAAGCACTCAGCACCGCTACCTCGGACAAGTCAAGGAAAAAAGAGTTTCATGGCAGTTTTCACTACAGTAAAAGCATAATAACATGAGTGGTATGGAAGAAATTATAAAAAGTAGTACTGTTGGTTGGCAAGAAAATAAATTTCACAAAGTGCATAGCAGTGAACCAGAAAACATTCGCTAGGTTTTTTTTCTAAGAAAAAATTATATCAGGTGCGCCTCAGCAAGTAGGTCTATTATCTATTTTTTATATAATAATCAAAGAAAAAAGTACTATTTTGGAACCAGATTAAGGGAAGTACTGGGCTGCAACATAATATTTACGACAGTAAGCCAGTACTCCAATTGGATCATTGATCCGGTTGAAGAAAGGAAGAACCGGTGATATAGATGCACTACAGGAGGCAATGCAATTACTCAATTGACACACCTGATCAGAAGCACCAAATTACGGTCCTGTCGTCGATGTGTCCCTGAGTCGCTTCATGGTGTGTGCCCGCAGATAGCGACTCAGGGTGTAGTTTGTTCTGGCCTAATAATTTAACAAAATAAATAGATAATCAAGACTACGTGTTACACAATTATAGAATGAAAGAAAGGAAATTACAACAGTATAAAGTTTCAGGCACTGAAATCAACCAAATAAAATCCTCGAGGTGCAGAAAAGAATGAGGTATGGTTTTAGTACCCAACCTAAATTATTCAGCAATAGGCATGCGTTAGTGTTTGAATCATCACCACCAATAACAAGTCCATCAAAATCAAGTTTTTTTGTTGACTGTCTTCAGCTAGCTTGAACCGCGAAAACAGCAAATAGACATGAAATAAAGATAACACTATCAATTCAGAAATGGAAAATAATTATTCAGTAGGCACACTCATAGACATATCTGCCCAGGTGTATCAATCCTCTCCCTTCCACCCAGTTGAAAGGGACAAAAAATGCATCACCGCAGTAACAACAGAAACATTGTGAATGTACCTTATGATCTTTAGTACCAAGCGGGCAGGAGTGGAGGGAGCCTGTTTATCTATGTCCATCAACGAATCGCGGGCAGGAGCTGGGCACGCAGTGGCTGTGTTGCCGGCTGCCGCAATGGGCGTGATGCTGAACGTATGCGATCCCGGATTGCCTCTCTGGCGCAGCGGGCACGACAAGCATGAGGCGGACCGAACGGACTCCCGCGTCTCGGCCGAGCCGAGCGGCGATGCGGCTCCAGTGGACCGAGCATCCAATCAGTCACCGGCGGCGTGGGTAGGAACATCCGTGTGCTTCGACGTCAGGTGCGTGACGCTGCAGGTGCCGCGACAGTGGGCGAACTGGGGCGCTGGTGGGGCGGTAGCGGAGCGGCGCGGCAGTGCGCTGGGAGAGGAGGCAGCGGCGCAGGCGAGGTCGCGTGGAAAACAACGGGGTGATCGCAATCCAGATCCTGAGGCCGGTTCTTTTCGTTGCCGTCGTGGCTCGCGTGGGTGGTGATATTCACGGCGCCACGAGGCCGCGATGTCCATGACCCCCACCGTGGAGTTTGCCAGCGAGATCTCCAAGACGTCGATGGTGCTCTCCCGCGCCGATGAGCAGCCTGCCTCGCGTCCGATCGCAGGTGAGGTTAAAGCCTGCCAGGAGCACCCTTCGCCAACGCCGCCGCAGCTAGTCGGGCGGACTGACATCGACCCTTCTGCACCTCCTGTTGTGGTCAGAGCCGCTGCCGCCGCCATGAAGCAGAGCAGGAAGCCACAGCTGGGAACATCATTGCAGATATGTGATCGCCGAGATTAGTGGATCATGGGAGAGAGGCACGACACGGCGCGCAGGTCATGCGCGATCGTGTAAGGCAGTTTCCTTTTTTCAATTCCCTCGGTGACGGGCGCGTGAATTTTGGGTGGGGAGAACGGGAGGATGTAGACCGTTTGATGGATTTGTGTGGTATAATAGTTGGCATGTACGTGCAACGCATGTCTTCCCGATTAAACAGACAATTTACAAGTAGGAAAGATACTCCCTCAGTTTTTTAATATAAGATGTTTTAGGTGTTCTACATGTTGTTTAGATGCAAACTAAAATAAGTGACATACACACTAAAGCATGTCTAGATACATTTATATACATATAAATGTGGACAAAGACTAAACATCTTATATTTAAAAACAAAGGGAGTATATTGCAAAGACAACGATACTTATTTAAACATCATGGAGCATATGTAAACGTCGACCTCAAAGCTTCCATGAAGGTGACCAATGTGGTGAAGCAACATTCACATGTCACAACCAAAATCAGTAGCAACATTGCATCGCTTTCGGGCGGCGCGTCCGGCCGTGAGGGAATCATGTACGTGAAGACGCCAGCTCCTCCGGTCGTCCATGACAGTTGCGATATCACTCATTTGATGTCAGATACATGAATCCGGCTCATCGGAACCCCATCGGCCCTCAAGAAGGTGACCCCAGCCCCGTTACCACCGCTTCCCGGGCTCGGCATGGAATAGATGCAAAAATATCCAAATAATTCAATTTCATATTTAGCACATCGCCAGAAAATCCATTAGGTGGCCACACCATTGACCACGTTGTAGATGAATGAGGAATTATGCCAATAAAAGAGGTTCCAGTTTTGAGCAGTGATGATATGTTATGAGATGCTAGCTTCTTTGCGTGCTCCTCTCTTCAAAAGCAAAACTATCTTTTAACATGGATAAATTTTGAGGATTAGCAAAGCTTAATATTTCGTATTCTAGAGGTGGAGAAAAACCAACTTGCCTCTAAATTGTGCATGCAGCAAACTGTATCTGGTTGGATGCCATTTTCTTGCAATTGAGGTACGTAGCTATTTCTACGGCACACACCATGCATGGACTCTGCAGTCTGCACTGAACGCATCCTGTATTCCGTCTGCTTTGCCTGTACTTGCAAAGTTGCAAGAACCAGCCCACCGTGATGGTCTCTGAACGAATTTCGAAAGAATTATCGCCAGATCTCGTACCCAACAGCACATGATTTTTTTATAGCGGCAGGACATAGCAGAAGCAACAACATCAGCAGGTTGAGGAAGACGTTAGGGAATACGACGATTCCACAGGGATGACAGTGCCTGCTAGGGCCTAGGGACGGCGGTGCGGCGCCTGCACATGAATGAATTCCTACGCTTTGTGTGAAGTCCTCGCCGTCCTCAAGCGTCGTCGTCGCACATCCTCCGGCGGCGCAGCTCGCCATAAGCCCCTGGTTTGTCTCGATCCTGGAGCAGAACTGATACTTTCCTCTTCTCTCTGCTTCTTCCATCGCACGCCACCACCAAATTGCTCGGGCAAAATCCCAAGTCTGCATCGCCGCTATGTTCTCGTGTCCCGACAAATAGCTGTGCTCGGCCGTGGACTGCTTCCATCCGGAGTTAGAGTCCAGTCGAGACTTTCAGAAGAGCGCATCCAGCCCCGAAGGGAGACGTGCCAGAAGGAGACAGAAGATAAAGCTGAACGCGCGCGGCTAGTGGCGACCGATCGCCGTCCCTGATCGGTTCCGATTCCAAGCGTTTTCTTTTCTTTTAGCGGTGGCAATCCTTTGTAATTATCCGCAAAACGAAAATGTGTGTTGAGTTGTCAAACATTAGAGCGATCTGAACCGTTGGCCAAATATTAAAGGGCTCAGATTTAATGTATCAACACAAGTTTACTCTTTTAATAGTAATATAGATATAGTGGAGATTATAAGTAGTGGAGATGAACGTTGATGACCTCATAGCAACTCCAACAGACGCGTGAAAAACGCCGCGCGCGCCATTTACCGGCCGTTTCCCGCGCGCGGGGCGTTTTCGCGTGCTCCATCAGAGGCGGGAAAAGAGCGCTAACTCCACGCGTCTCTCCTTCCTCTCCCCAACCTCTTTTCCTCTCCCGCGCGCGCTCGGAATCGCCACCGTCACCGGAGCTTCCGCGCCTCTGCGCCATCGCCACCATGCCTCCGCGCCGCAGGAGCCAGTCCGGCTACCGCGGCATGCGTGCGCGACCGAATGGCGCGTTCAACGAGGACAAGCGGATCTCCCTCGGGACGTTCGAGACAGCGCATGAGGCCGCCCGCGCCTACGACGCGGCAGCGTGGCGCCTCGGCCGGCCCCGGCGCCAGATGAACTTCGCGGACGCCCGAACCGCGCAACAGGCGCAGGATCTGGCGCCGCCGCCGCGCCTCATGACCGCCGAAGAGCGGAGCGCCCACCGTCGGACCCAGGCCCGCCTCCTCGTCGCGGACAAGGATGAGCAACTGGTGGCGGACTGGCGCCGGCGCCACCCGGCAGAAGCTGCCGCCGAGGAGGAGTTTTGGGCTACGCAAGCGGCGGAGCTCCGGGCCGAGTGGCGGAGGCACAAGGCCAAGGCGGAGGCGCAGCTCAACAACACCACCTGGGCCGAGGAAGACCCTAGGTGGGAGATTTTGTTCTCAGACATCTCCGACACATCCGAGGATTCGGACTTCGACTCCGACTACGACTATTAGTTTAGTTTAGTTTTCGAGTCTATCTCAATTTTGTTTAGTTTAATCGAGTCTGTTCTATGTTTTAGTTTAGTTTAATTCGAACTTATCGACGAACGTGCGTCTGTTCTAGCCAATAAATTCTATTTTCAGCATATTTTTTGATCTTCTATTCGTTTGCAAACACAACAAAACTAGTTTGCGGCGCGCTATTTTAGCGCGTCTTAAAAGGCAGCTAGTCCACGCGCTAAATTATAGCGCGTCTGCTAAATCAAAACAGACGTCCAGCGCGCTAAAATGCTATTTTGGCGCTGCAAAAAAAAAAATTGCGCGCCGACGCGTTGGCCATGTGTTGGAGATGCTCTCACATTAGCACCAACATGATGTTTGAGTGATACTAAACTGCGATTGTTTTGTCATTTATATATTATTACAGTGGAACTAAACTGAATTGCACCTATTTTGTTTTGCAGCTTTTGCATGGAGTAGAAACCAAGGACTGTGCTACTAAGGGCACGTGCCACAGATTAGTTTTCCGTGGGCATGGATGAGATATGCTAATTAAGCCATGCATGCAGCCACCACGTGGACTTCTTTTTTCGTTCTTAAACTTTAAAACGTTTTATCACTTAAACCGTAATTCAAAATCCACCTCCGTTTTCACGGTTGGCTTTTTTTGCGACGAGATCTTCAAAACTAGATTTTCATCTTGATATGTTTTGATAACATTTTTTTCTGACCTTAGTTACCAGATTATAATCACTTGGTTACTAGTTATTATAAACTTGGTTACCGGGTTAAAATCTAATGGTTGTCTGGTTTTTTGAACTGCGCTACTCACCAATGTAATCCTTCTGTGACGGTAATCCCATATTTTACGTGTCTAGATTAGATCAAATACTCAATTTTACTCAATTTCTGAATATGTAGATCATGGTCATGACAAAAAAAACATGTAAAAATTACCCGATAACTATGTATTATTTGGGTGGTAACTGTTGACCAGCAATGTGGCAACTACAGTATTATAATCTGGCAACTGACGGTGAAAAAAAGAAGTTTATCAAAACATATTAAGATGAGATCTTGTTTCGAAGTACTCATCGAGACGTACCCAGTTGTGAAGATGGATCTTCAATTCGATTTATGGTTTAAAAGATAATGAGTTTTGAATTTCCAAACTATAGAAAGATTCCATGCATGCATGTGCATGCATGCGGATATACGGGAGAAGAATGTTAATAAGAAGCGCCGGAGGATAGATTTTGTGGGGCACATTTCCTAATTAGAAAAACCGAATAGAAAATATATCGCACCTACAGAGGTAAGAAGCCTTCAAGCATGTTCTCTTTGATTCACATTAACATTTAAGAGGATACTTATTGCTTTTTTCTTTGAAATAACTGTGCATATTCTTAAGCATGCATGGTAAGCACGTCACACCAATAGAAATAACTGGCAAATGGAATTTGTTCTAGGGGTGCATTTTTTGCGTGACTGGAGATAAGAGTTGAGGAAACACTTTTACTTGCTGCGTGGTATAGTTCCTTACAAAGAAGCCTGATTTAATTTTATATGACTAAGGGAAACTACAGTTCTAAACTATTGTTTTTTGTTTCAGTGCAAACTTCATTTATGAGTCTCTTTTGATTGTGGCCCGCCCTAATGAGTTGCCATGATGGTTTGCGGCTGCTTAAGAACATGTTGGGAAATACAAGGGGGTCAAAGAATCATATTAAAGATGGGGAATGTTGTGTACACAACGACTGGGTGCAGAAGGTGTCTGTCTTGAGTCTTGACTGGTTGTAGTCGCCTGCAGTCATAAGGTGTTTGTGTGAAACTATGACAGTGGCTTGTCATTATTGAATATGCCCACTGTAGTTGCTAGGAATCATTGTGTAGATGTTTCTTTCAACACAGAAATTTGTTTGACCATACTTAGATGGAAAGTTTGTATAATTCTTTGCTCCCCCATGCATGAAAAATACAGAGTTCACTTAGGGAGTGTTGGGTTCTATGCAGACTGAGATGCTTGTCAAATTTACTTTCTTTTAGTTAATGCAGCAATACATATTTTTTCGGTGTGCCCAAGTTTTTCGGTGGCATGATATTCCATGTTACAATTAGACCATCAATGATCATAAGACAACCCGAGCGGCACCACAACATTGTGCATCAATTTATTTTCTGTTACTTTCTACATAAGTAATTTTTATTTTGTATTCGTATTGGTTTGACATTTGAGACGTTTACTGCATTGGTCGGCACATGCAAGTTTTACTGCATTGGTCGGCATTTTAGACGTGCGATTGCACCGTGCATGCTTTCTAACTATCCAGAATGATTGATAAATGTCCTTTTGCAGTTCGTGCATTGCACGTGCACGCTTACTAATCTTAGCCGTGTGTGCAAACAAAACTGAAAATCAGTCAAACCTACACGTTTCTTCTTCAAACCGTATCTGTCATATCCTTTTGGTTCATCACTTGGTACTTTAACCCCTTCTTGTCGTTGGCAGCAAAAAACGAGATTGTTGAGCCTTCAATGATTTCTTCAGTGACCAGCATCTTTGAGATACTACCTCCGATCCATATTAGTGGGCACAACTTTGTCTAGATACACATGTATCTAGTCTAAATACTTAACTAGATACATATGAATTTAGACAAAGATATGCCCACTAATATGGATCGGAGGGAGTAATTGTTATGATATTCTTTTCCACCCACCTTTTTATGGGTCTTGCACCATAGATCTGCAAGAAAGCAATCAATGTTGGTTTTATCAAAATGTATTGGAAAATGTTTTTGTTTTGTTTTGGATGAAAGGTGCAATACATACCGGGTTGTATGATTCTGACAATATGACATCCAACACATCATCACTTATAACAAGAGAGATGCCCTTGTCAGCCACTCTTGCAATGACACTCTTCAATTGGATATTCACAATCTTCTTCAGTTGGTGATGCGAAAGCGGCTCAAATAACACAATGTCACTTAGTCTGTTGAGAAGCTCCGGCTTGAAATATTTCCGAACCTACCGCCAAAATGCTCATATGACAGTTGACTCACTGACTTGACAAAACATACAGATGCATTTTATGAGGGCTATGAGGGGTCACAAACCCGTTTCATGACAAGGTCACGCTCAGACCTCACCGTGTTATCTCCGGCCGCTTCTGATGATACGTGTTCTGCTCCAAGATTTGAGGTCATAATAATGATCGTGTTCTTAAAATCTACCTTATGGCCTTTACCATCAGTCAAAACACCATCGTCAAGTAGCTGAAGAAAAACATTCAACACCGAGCGATCTGCCTTCTCCACTTCATCGAAAAGGATTACGCTGTACGGGTGTCGCCTAACCATCTCGGTCAGTTGTCCACCTTCGTGGTAACCATGATAGCTGCATGATGTTATGAAAGGAACACTCATATTAGTAAAGCTGAAATTAAAGTACGGTTAGGCAGTGTAATGTCAAAAGAGTGCACAGGACGTCACGAGTTCAACCTTGGAGGTGCCCCGATGAGACGTGTTACGGAACCAGCACAAACATATTCTGACATGTCAAAGCGAAGCAATCTCTTTTCACTATCAAATAGCTGCTCGGCGAGAGCTTTGGCAAGCTCGGTCTTTCCAACACCGGTCGAGCCGAGGAAGAGGAAGGATCCTACCGGTTGGCCAGGCTGAGCAAGACCGGTCCTGGTAGGGATGGCAATGGGTACCCATTACCCTTTTACCCTGCGGGTAAAAACCCTATTAGGGTAAGGGTATGGGATAAAAAATTACCCATGGGTACGTAAATGAGAAAATATCATACCCATCGGGTAGAGAGGGTACGGGTATGGGATCGTATAACCCATACCCGCGTACCCATGTACCCATATAATATTTGACAAGTGAGTCTAAACTTTCACGCACGGATATATGAGTAGGGTCTATGCATGAGGCTACAATCGTAATTCAAAAATATAGGCAGGGATTGCTCGCTAACCCTCCGCGGATAGCGCACCATCCGGTGACTACCTCACTACACCGATAATTTAGCTATTTCTAATATTATATCTAATCTATCTGATTCACGTGATCACGTCTTGACTCCTGATATAGCAAAACAATGAAATATAACTCTTCTGCATGAGTTATGTGTTGTTTTTAAGACTATTTTCTGCCAATTTTACGTGTTTTAAACGCGGGTATTTTTACCCACGGGTACCCATCTACCCTGTCGGGTGACGGGTATGGGAAAAAGTTGTACCCGTTGACGGGTATGGGTAAGGGTGACGGGTAAGATCGTGGTCGACGGGTAAGGGTATGGGGTGGCTCCACCCTTACCCATACCCTACGGGTGCCATCCCTAGGTCCTGGAACGCAACACCGCTTCGGCAACCAAATTGACCGCCTCATTCTGGCCAATTACTCGCTCATGCAATCTGTCCGCTAAGTTGGTTAGCAAGACCTTGTCCTTTCGATCAAGGTTAGTTACAGGAATTCCAGTCCATTGGCTCAAAACCTTCAAACAACATAATTTGTTGAAATAAGCACATACATATATCCAGTGGAAATAATTATAGACACGGCCATACAAGCATGCATGCCTACCTGTGCAATATGCTCCCGGCCAACAATTCTTTTTGCTCCTCCCTGTATGGAGGTGCAAGCCTCATCAATTAGATCAATTGCCTTATCAGGAAACCGACGACCTATATATAGAGGAAAATAAAATTCACAGCCTCATCAAGTAGTGAATCTTATGTACTACTACCTTCAAATCAACTGCTAGCTAGAGATAGTAACCACCTGTGATGTAGCGGTCAGCAAGGTGAACGGCAACATGAATGACATCGTCTGGAATCTCCACTCCATAGTGGTTTTGGTACCGCTCCTTGATCCCCTTCAAGATGGCAATGGTCGCCTGCGTGCTGGGTTCTTCGACACGTGCACCTTCTG
The DNA here is from genome assembly GCA_947311845.1 of Poa pratensis. Classification (NCBI taxonomy): domain Eukaryota; kingdom Viridiplantae; phylum Streptophyta; class Magnoliopsida; order Poales; family Poaceae; genus Poa; species Poa pratensis. Next base: position 26,787,694 of record CAMZMU010000071.1, on the reverse strand, counting down.
GAACCGCCGCTCGAGCGCGGGGTCCTTCTCGACGTACTTGCGGTACTCGTCGTGAGTAGTGGCGCCCATGCAGCGGATGCGGCCACGGGCCAACGCCGGCTTCAGTATGTTGGCAGCATCACCGTGATCACCGGCCCCGATGAGCATGTGCATCTCGTCGATGAAGAGAATGATCTTGCCGTCCGCAGCTTCCGCCTGCTCGATCATGTTCTTTAGGCGCTCCTCGAACATGCCGCGCCACTTGGTCCCGGCCACCATGGCCGCGAGGTCGACCGCCACGACCCGCGAGCCGGCGAGCGAGTCAGGGACTCTCCCGGCCGCGATGCGCTGCGCGAGGCCCTCGGCGATGGCGGTCTTGCCGACCCCGGCGGCGCCGACGAGCGCGGCACAGTTCTTCGTCCGGCGGGAGAGGATGCGGACGACGCGTTCGGCCTCGTCGTCGCGGCCGACAACCGGGTCATTCTTGGCGGCCGATGCCGTCATGTCCCGGCCGTAGGTCTGCTTGTTGCATGTACGGTGTCGGTAGTACCCGTACGCCGCGCCGCACAGAGCTGCTGCCGATGCTCCGACGCGGACTATGATTTTTATCTCGGTAGACGCCGTATTGGTGGGGGGCGATATGTAAGTCCCCAGTAATGGATCATAAACTTGCTGCGTATTTCCTCTCCCCATGATCCCGTCAAGCCATGACCAAGACATTGTTGAGTATGGCAGCACGCGACAGCGATAAAAGGGCTTTCTTTCTAAAGAAAGATGCTAATTTGATTAATATCAGGAACAGGCTCTGCTTCTTATTTCGAGTGCTCTCTCTTGCTAGCCCTGCATATTTATAGATCCAATAATATACTTCCAGTACAAGAAGACTTAACATACAATTTGGACACGCACTGCATACAAGGAATTTCTGAAGGAACCCATGGATTTATATGGAAAGTATTCCTAGTTTGCTGTTTGGAACGGAGGAAAGATGAACATTTTTATGGTAATCAACCGTCAAAGTTACATAATCAGTGTACCAATGTCTTGGACATCGACGTACTCATCATGGCCGCCATGAGAGACAGGACGAGGAACGTCGCCATACAATTATCACTGGATGAGTTGCCGCTGCCCCCTTGCTTGGGTCTCACGCCCGCGGTCGGCTTCGGCATGGCTCAAGGGCCTCAAGCAGTAGCGGCAGGAACTTCCTTAGGTCTCACGACGGCGGCGGTCGACGTCGCTATGGCTGGAGCGGCGGCGGCAGGAGGCGGCGTGGACGTCGCCTTCTTGGCCTTTGCACCGCGCCTCTTTTTGCCCCGAAGGCCCTGCACGGCAGGAGGCTTTGACTCCATGGTTGGTGGTGACTCGAGAGTCTTTGCTTCAGTCTCTAGTTTTTTTTTTTTTGAAACGATGCTTCAGTCTCTAGTGAATCTGCGAAAGGTTAACTCGGTCGTTGAAGCGATGTGGACGCGATCGAGCGACCGTGATCGAATGAGTTGTTCTTAAGAACCCCAGAAGGGGCAAGATTATGAAGAAAAACATGTTTATAACGCGGATCCTACAGAAAGGGGAAAACATGGAACCGGCTCACAGTTACAATCCTCGTTACAGAAAGGGGAAAACGTGAAAACGGAGCGGAACTGAGTGGTGTCCCATTTGTTTTCGTATTTTTCTACGAAACCAAAACAAATACGCATACCCAGAAAAAGTACTGTCGGAAACAGATGCAGACCGAATACAGTGCGGACACAAAACAGAAAGCACATGCTCGACGGAATCAAGAGAACACTTGAATAATGCAGGAAAACTCAAACAACTCAACAAACTTCTCAAGTTTCTAACATGAAAAAATATTATGAGTTATCATGATTATATAATATAGTGTGCATAAGTCGTCAACTTAGACAATATTAGAAATAGCTACTATCGTTTCTAACCCTAGTGTAGTACTAAAATGGCAAACTCGGAACGACTTGAGAGAAAGATGATATAAGAGTACATGGGGTCTAAACATGGTCGCTTCATATTCTTCAATTTTTAATCACACTAGATGACCCGTTGCGCGACTGCGCAACCGCCGGATGCAACTACCACACTATTTCAACATCATTTCATTTTGAAAGTTTTGGACCTAAATTTATTTCCATGTATGAATTAACAGTGAAAATTTGAACACTGCACTTGCACTACGCAACAGCTGAAAGCAAGACCACATTGTTATCATAGGCTATGAGAATAAAAAGGATTCCATAATTGTCAATTACACAGAACATGTCCACACTATTCCAGGATAACTAAATAAAACATATACATAATAACAAACTATTGATCTTTCAATTAAAATGCAACATCTCAAATATATTCCAATATGCAGCAACTACCGGATAGCTAATTCCAGTTTACAATTCTACACTAACACAAACAGAACTAAAGCAACCTCAAAGATAAATGCAAAATCCCAAGAAAACAGAACCAACTGATCCTAAAGGCTAGGACCCTCTACATCATGTGAAGTAGCACAATTAAATTAACCATGACCAAGAAAATCGGACTGAGATTGCTGAGATGCGACGAATGCGATGTCCATTACTGAAACACCTAATATCACCAGAAAAAAGAACTTGAAAGTGATTGTTTTCGCAAAACCTTTACCAGAAAATGACGCCAAAATTACAGTTAAATTTATTTTCCTTTGTCACTGGGATTGATCATTATGAATGCAGGATAAGTAAATGGATTCCTTACCTACCACACTACACAAAAGTTTCTGTAATTCGTATGACACACTATAACTATATTAAACCTATGAAATTCACTTTGTATGACACGCTACATCTACTATACACTTTCAGATTTGCACAAAGTAAAAACAAGAAGAGATCATGCCATTATAAGGTAAAAACATAAAGATAATAGCATTATAAATCTGGTGGCATTATAGAGTCCAATTGCAATTGGAAAAAAGACAATCTTATTAATTCAACTTTCCTAGCATATAGAGCACCGAATTAGATGAGCCCCGTATGCAGGCCAGGAAAGCATATCTCTATCGAGAATCTGTGATAGAGGTCATAGATTGATTTCATATTTGAAGACCAACCTAAATCCATTCTCTTCCATCTCTAAAAAATTTGAGATAACAAAAATACAGGCCATAGATCGATTGGTTCATGCATGCCTTAGAAGGTTTTCAAATAATTATGCACATACCAAAAAAATTGCTAGCTTAAGTAAAGTGCCAATGGGTAATTTGGAGAACAGAATGGTCAAACCTAAAAGTTTGGGTTCCTCTCTGGAATATGAATCAAGAATACAGAGTATTCTAGGGGCAATAGAATCTGCCCCAGAGCTGCCACGGATCACATGGTGATGGGGGAGCTTAAGTAAAGTGCCAATGGGTAATTTGCAGAACAGAATGGTGAAACCTAAAAGTTTGGGTTCGTCTCTGGAATATGAATCAAGAGTAGAGAGGATTCTAGGGGCAATAGAATCTGCCCCAGAGCTGCCACGGATCACATGGTGATGGGGACCTGCTATGAATATGATTATGAGATATCTTTCAATTAAAAGCACGAGGGGAGTTTGAGTCATACAAAGTACTAAAAGCATTATCCCGAAATAAGATACACACACCGTCCGGTTATTCGAGAGTCTTGCAAATACCTTTTAACAAGATGCATGGATCCCCGAACATCCCAAACCATTTCCTATTCACCATCTTCATCATATTTTTCTTTGGTTCTTAAATCTGTTTAGCACCCACAGACCTCATGAAGCTCACTAATTTATTCAGATAAGGAAAGAGGTGGGACCATTTGTCGGCCAAAAGACCAGCAGAAGGACGGTGATCACAAACTGGAAGATAAGCCTGTGCAAACAGCAGACACAAACAAACTTGTCAGACAATTCAGCTGTAAATCTGCAGCTATATAAGCAAGACAATCAGCAGAACTTGTTTCATAATGAGGTAAATGTCTCTTGCAAGCAAAATAAATAACTATCTGCACTGTGAATCTCTTTTCAGCATGGTAAAGTCGACAGTATGTGGGAGCCTTTTTAAGCAAAGTAGAATTCTATTTATGTGGTATCCTGACTACAGGTTAAGTCATAATTACGAAGGAGGAACCTGCAAACAGATCCAGTTATCTGTTATGCAAAGAAGCTCTTGCACAATTTGCAAAATATTCGGGCGAACAAATCAATCAATTCTCAAGGAAGTAGCTGCAGGCGTTGAGAAAGTGGCACTGAAATATGAACACAGTAAAAGAAAATTAGATAGTGATATGATGTTCACTTACTTAACTAAAAGAGCAGAGAAACCTCACATATCCGCTCTCTGTGCGAACCTCCTTTGAAGAATCAGAGCTACTTTTGGATGTTTGCTGATGTCTAATTGGCACAACTGCAACATCTCCTTGGTCTGTGCATTTAATAGTGAGTTAGAAACAAACGACATGATTCAACTAATTAATTCATCAATCAATTGCTATCAAATTCACTTGAATGTAGCATGTGAAATGACGGGAACAAATGTTACTAAACGACAGCAAAGAAAATAGTATTGCCCCCAAAAACTATAGACGAACAGAACACATGACGCACAATTGTTTCTTGAAGGATTTTCCAAAAGATAGAAAAAATCTAAAACAACAACACAAACAATGAACTCTACACCGGACACTCACATGTACTGGTACGTAAGAAAGTGAAAAATTTCACTTCAAAACCAATCAAAAAGTATGGATGGAAGATATTGCAGTTGTGCCCATTAGACGTCAGCAAACAAATCAAAAAGTGAATATTCTCACTTCAAAACCAATCAAAAAATATTCTCACATGATGCATCGTAGCTTGGGAGAAAATTTTACCAACAACAAATCAAGTGTGGCCAACCTATAGTGATAAGACGATAAATAAAGATCTGACCATCCATAAGCAAGCAATTATCTAACTCTGCTTGTTGTGTCTCCCAGATCTAAATATTTGATCGCAGATCTAAATACCTATCCCGAAATTAACAAACATGGAGTATGGATGGAAGCAAAGTATCTATATTAGAAACAATAGCTTTGCATATGCATCAGAGGGGGGTTGAATGGGGAGACGAGAGAGAGTACCAGATCGATGCAGGTCCACATGACGCTCGTTTGTGGGTGAGGAGAGAGTCGGCATCGCCACTGCGCAGGCAGTGACCGCACCGCTGAGAAAGACGAGCAAGCGTGTGGGAGAGGGAGTCCACGGCGAGAGCTTGGTGAGGACTGAGGAAGTAGACGTGGGACAGGGAGGCGCGGCGACAGCTCGATGGAGAAGCCTGATGCCGCGGCCGGCCACCATCGTCCACCAGTCGCGTCAGGCCGCGCGCCACGGCCAGCACTCCTCCCGTCGATTTTTCGTGACGAGGGCTCGGGAGCAGCCGTCATCTGGTGGGCTTGGCGGCTCCGAGGCGACGGCGCGCTCACGGCGACCCAGCAACCTCGTCGAGCTCGTCGACGCACGGTCGCCGCCAGTACCCCTCGCGCCACCTCCTCTTTCTCTTCTGCAGCGCCTCCTCCCACCCAGCACCACATCCGTCGCCGCCGCCGGTCTCCCTTCGATGCGCCTTCGGCGCGCCGGTCTCCCCGCGACCTCCTCTTCCTCTTTTCTTCCAGCCGATGCTCTCGTGGATATAGGCCCTCGCCGCCGCCGGTCCCCGTCGGCCCGCTCCGCCCGATGCGAGGCACGAGGTGGCGGCCCCGCGCTCCATCTCAGCCCTGCTTCTCCGGCACGCAGTAAGATAGTGAAACTATATATACTATTAGGCACAAAGTAAAAAAGACATTCAACAGTGACCTTGATGCCTGGACGAAGCTTGTTGAAAAACAGGGTACCCGTGCTTCACTGTCTACACTTTCAGGACCGAGAAGCAGGGGCCTTAACAAAACTGAATCAAACAAGCAAACAAACAAAGACCTTGAGAGCTAACCCATTACTTTAAACATCAGGTGATGTCTGGGTATATTTTTATCATATATGACAAAAAAGCACATACTGAAAATATTTACTACATGTCCAAGTGGTGCTAGCAACCATTTGTCAAAGGTCTAAACTTTGTTTCGACTGTTTAATTTTTTTCGTAAGAATTCACTGGCCAGTTTTAGGCATTCTTTTATTAGGCTACTGCCTAACCTCCTTGAAATGAATATGTGCTTGTGAAGTGGCTCCTTTTTTTTCTTGTTCTCTATAATATGGCAGTACTATAGTTTGGGTGTCTAATATAACTAAAAATAGGAGAATAAGAAGTGAAAACTAATATAGGACACCATATTAGCGTTGGATAGTGCAAATCAAGCAACTGTGTCTTTCATTTCCCTAAAAGGTGTGGGGATGGGAATCTAAAGGTGACATTGTTTAGGAATTTTCTGGACATATGTTGGCTGCTTAATTGGTCGATCCCAAATCATGAAGCTATGGATCTGCCAATGTTATTACACCTGATTTTTTATGGCTATTTTTACTGTCTAAAATGAGGAACTGCAGGTATGCCTTATTCCAGAAAATTTAGTGCTAAAGGCTGGATTACCGAATACCAATCAAAGTCGCATATCGATTTCTCTAATTTGGCAGCCACTCGATGCTCAGCACGGTGCTGTAATCCAATTTCCCCAGAGTACCACCAGCAGTACGGCTCCACCGGCAAGATATTAGATAAACACCGTAAGAGCAAACACGATGGTCAAATTGCATTGCTTGAAAAGATGCTCCCAAAGGAAAATATCAGACCATAAAGAAAAGATATTATGTCACAAAGTTACAGTTCTACTCGCCTAGCTTGGTATTCATGCAGCACAATGATAATCATATAAGTAAATGGTGCAAAGCTACAAAAGATGTAACATTAAGCACTGAGGAGTGAGGACCGATGAAAACACAATAGGAGGTACTTTGTGGCAGCAAGTGACCGTATTCTCACATGCACACCATCTAATGGAAATAATAACCAAATATAAAGGATAATGATGGTTAAGCTATAGCAGTTTGAGATAGAACCCAACTGGGAGCGGTAAAAGAACATCAAACTGTATCCTACCATTACACAGAGGAAAGTAGAGCCACTGATGAAATCTGGAGCGTTTTATTTACCTTCAGGTGTTGATTTTCCATACATTTCTGATTTCCAAATAAGAACCAAACTTAATCCAAAATTTCATGACTCATGGTCACAGGGTATCATCGACCACTGAAAAAAGAAATTATCAGAAGTAGCAATGATTTATCTTTCAAAGAGCAACTTGCATACATAGACGAGCCTGGACGTCTCTCCTCTCCCGTCACTGTAGCGAGAGGGGCGATTTTTCCTTCTCTCAGTCGATCCACCTCCTCGGCATCGATCCGTCGGATCCCTCGCCCTCCGGCGGCCGCTCCGGCGGCGGGAGGGCGGGCGATCCCCGCGTCACGCGTGTAGATAAGGTAGGTTCTTCTGGGGCTTCAGCCGGCGGCGCCGTGGAGGTGGTCGGGTCGCCGGTGTTGTTTTTGGTGCAGGTGCTCGTCCTCTCCGGCGACGGCGCTCGGTGGAGCTCCGTGGTGGAGCGCTTGCTTCCCTCGCACCCGCGGATCGGTGGATCCGCGCCGTGCCTAGTTCCCCGGCCAGATCGAGCGTGGCGGAAGATCTGGATGCAAAATAAGATGGAGGCTGCTGTTGGCGTTGACCTCATCGATGGTGGTGACGATGCAGGGCGGAGGTTCTTCGGGGCTGAGTGGCGTCGACTTCCCGACCGTGCAGGGGCTCCCGTTCCAAGGCTTTGGGGTGGTGGTGTGGCGGCGCGCCGGCGCAACGTCCTCATTCTCGTCTCCGGCTTCGAGGTCCAGAAGGACCTAGTTGTAATTTTATCTTGTTTTCTGGACTGTTCTGTAAGAACTGGGGTAATGTAAGCAGTACCGTCTCGCAAAAAAAAAAGAGCAACTTGCATACATCTTAGGAAAGAACAACCAGCCAAGAAACCTGAAGGAAACATGACAACCGTATAGTAAATAAAACGTGTAAATATGTACATACTGAAGCTGAGGCATGCACAACCTATAGTATCAAAGAACAACTGAGATCTTGTAATTTTGGAACAACAGAAATAAACGACAGGTTCAAAAGAAGAAGAATTGTAATTATGGAACAATAGAAATAATGGGAAAGAGAGGCTCACCTTGGCATCTTGACTGACGAACACCGCTTCCCGGTGCCTGCAGGCTAAATCATGCTTCAGTTCATACAAAGCTAAACATCAGCAGCAACAAAGGTAAACATTTGGTTGCTCATCTCCATATCGTGTTTCTCCAAGCAGACTTGCTGCTAGCTGCAAGTAAAAGGCACAAACTCCCCTGCTGAAGCCTTTCGTCCTTCCTGCGAGGCGACGACCCGCTGTCAAGAAAAATATGATCCCAAATCAAACCGTTATACGACTGGTACCACATCTGCTTGAAAAGGATTAATGCAACAGAACAGTCAAGCCTCAAGCAAAGCTCATCCAACCTTGACTTTAGTGGCTGCTTCCTAACCAACATACTCCATTTAAAATATATATATTATCACACAAAACAGAAATCAAAATCAGCAGTTGCCTCCTAACCTATTTCTTCCACTTCATATGTTAGAGAATAATCTAACTCACATGTTATAGAATTCAACTATGCTTCAGTTTAAACAATAATTTAAAATCTCAATGGTTCAGTTTTCTTTCCAAATAATGTAATGCATTAACGCGGTAGCATATGAAGAGATGCACGAAGAAAGGGAGCCACAGAAATTGCACATACCTATAAAAACAACCCTGCGAGGGAGTCTTTAAGCAGAATAATAAATGACCCCTAGGATCGACAACCTGATAAGGGAGCACATAAAATAACTCTTTAGCATCTGCCAAAGAAGTGAAGATATGGTTATTGGGCAATGCAAAACATCTTCCCTTGGATCTCACTTCCTGCCAATCATACAACGACCTTTACCAAATCAAACGGGATACAAAGTCAAAATAGAATGAAGAACAAAGTGCACAACTCGTGGACATCGTCCTCCTAAACTCTCTGGTCTAGAGAGCTTCACCAGCTCAAAATTATTATCTGATGTATGGCTGAAAATTAACCATACATCTCAGGTAAACAAAATTACCCAGATTGTGCCAGATCTATTGCCCAGAGACCCACACAATTGGCCATTTCCATGGAGAAAGGAGATGTTGGGAAAATACCGATTTTTTTCTAGCAACAAGCAGAGTATTCTCTTGCTGGTGGCTAAACAAAGATACGTTGACAAACAAGCTGCTGGTCTCTGATGGATCTGTTGGTGCGGATGGGAAAGTGGAGAGAGAGACAGAGAGAGGAGGAGTAGGACGAACCTGTAGATAGCTCGCTGCCGCTGCCGTCTGTACGAACAGATCGGATGGGACGGAGCCTGGGGCGCTGCTGCATGGCTCGTGGTGGAGGGCGCCGGGTCTCACGGACGCCGGTGCTGGGAGTCATTTCCTAGCCCGGCCGCCGCCGCGCTGCCTGGCCTGGCCGCCTGCCGCCGCCGCCTCCATGCCTAGCCCGGCCGCCCGACGCCGCCTGCCGACGCCTGGGCCAGCCGCCGCCGCCCTGGCCGGCCGTCTCCATCCATTCTCGGCTCCCCGTACGCGCCGACGGGGCCGTCCTTACCGGCTCCGTCTGCTCGCCGGTGACGAAGGATAGGCGGCTGGGGAGGACGGAGTCGAGGGCGTGGTGGTTGGCGGCGCCAACGCGAGTAGGGGGGAAGGGGATTGGGGGAGGAGGAACGGGATGCGGGATTGGGGGAGCAGCAGAGACGAGCGTGGATTGGGCTAGGGTTTCACCTCGGGCACGGATTTTGTCTCTCTGCGGGCGCGGTGTGGGCGCGGGCGAAAGAAGAGCGACGTGGACCAAGTGCTCTCGCCCTCTGTTTTGTGGACCCTGGACCCACTCGTCATTGACTTAACAGGATGTTACTATTCATCCAAACGGGTGAAAAATGGCTTTGACCGCATCTAACAGCCAGCAGTGAAACACGTTAGCGTTTTTACCAGATCGGACGACACGGGATGACCGTCGACGTGGATGGGGGCAAACTGGGGGTCGGCACTGAGCTTTTATAGAAGTAATATTGGGTTATGCCTGGATGTTCTCAGTAGATTTGTTGGGATTGCTGGATTTAGAAAGCACCGCGTAGCAAAAAAGGAAAACTATGTATTACCGGAAGTAGAATTTCTGTTTTCGTGGTCGTTCCGCCGGAATATGCTGTTCCGTTTCCCCGTAAAAGTGTTTGTTTCCGTTCCGCAAAATTCTCTTTCTGTTTTCGTATTTTCATTCCGTTTTCGTTTTTCCGCGAAAAAGTCAGGAAGTTTCGAACGGTCACATGTTAGTTTTAGCACACAAATGTTCATGTGCCAAAAGAGATGACTTCTTAGTAGGTGGTCAAATAAAACTTTAGATACTAAGCAAATTAAATTGGTCGGGTGATAATACTATCGGTCATACAAACAAAGTGTGTTTGCAGTTTGCACAACAACGTAAACTTATAATTTGTATTAACATTTTCGTATGAAGATCAACCGTCAAAGTTGCATACTAAAAACTGTACCCGCGTCTCAGACATCATCTATTTACAAGCGGTGGGAGTGCGTAGTACTACGTCATCCCCATGATCATAGACATGATCATGTAGTTCGTCGCACAATCATCCCTAGATGAGCTGCTGCCGCCCTCTTCTTGGCTGGGTCTCACAACCGCGGTCGGCTTCGTCGTCGGCGTGGCTCGAGCAGTTGGGGCAGGAGCTTGCTTGGGTCTGACCGCCGCGGTCGGCTTCGCCTTCTTAGCCTTTGCGCCGCGCTTCTTTTTGCCTCGCAGGCCCAGGCACGCCAGGAAGCTTGACGCCATGGTTGTCGCGATCGACTCGAACTCAAGGCTCGCAAGGCCCGGCGACTGAACGTCTCTGCTGCTGATCGAGTGGATCTGCAGAAGGTTTACTCGCTTGTCGACTCGATGTGACCGAGAGTGCGGCTGTGTGCCGTGGTCAGTGGCGGAGGACCCAGTAGGGCAAGGTAGGGCAGCCGCCCTACCTTGATTTTTTGCAAAACGTTTGTATACGTACGCATCTGATTGTATTCTGTCACATTTTTTCGCAAAACGTTTGTATGCTTTAAACTTCGTCTGACCTCACTTTTTCCCGTCCTCCGCCACTGGCCGTGGTACGAGGTGGGGTTGCAGTATATATGGTGAGCCGGGAAGACGAGGCTTACGTTCGGAAGGTTGCTCCAGTCCGGTTCGGGATCCAAATCCGAGCCGGCATGTACTGCTTCCCGTTGGCCTTACGAAACCGAATAGTGTACTGGTTTTTAAGCTGACACACTGACACTATATGGATTTATTTACCCAAAAGTTTTCTCTTTTTTGGTGTACAGATTCTCCTCCTCTTATTGGAAACTCTTATTGCAAAGTTAAAACCAAACTACTTCCAATAGCTGACCTAAGGCCAACTCCAACGGCTCACCCCAAATTGGCGCGGACCTTTCGATTGTGTCCGAGCGGATAAGGTGCACGACCCGACGGCGCACACCAAATCGGCGTGGATAAGTTTTTCTGTCCGACTCGGCGCAAATTGGGTCCAAATCTGGGCCAGCTATGCGCGCACGCGGACCGTCAGCGGTCTAGCCATGTGTCCGCCATGGCCCTACCTCACAGCGACACTGCCCGCTTGAGCTCCTCACTCCAGTCCTTTTTAATGGGGCCACCACCGCGTCCCCACCTCACTTCACTCCACTCGCTCCAAATCGACCAAACCCTAGCCCTTCACGTGCAAAACCCTAGCTCGCCATCAGGACTCCGACGTGGTTCCGGCGCAGTGGCGGCCACGACGGTGAGGCATCGTCCTCCTCTGGCCACCACCCTCCTCCACGCTGCCGCTGTAATAGGGTGAAAAGGTCGGTGGAGCTGGCTCGCCTCTTCTGGCGCGAGGCCGAGTCGTTGCCGTGGGGCAACGTCCACCTCCCCACGAATGGCACCTCAATCGGCGTCGTGTGCCGGTACCCGCCGTGCCTGCGGCGGGGCTAGCGTGCCGCCGTGAGATCCGCCGCCGCCGCGCGTACCTCCCGCCGGATCTGAGGGCGGACCTAGCCTACGCCTATGACAGCGACCTTTGGGATCGCTGGTTTGAGGCGGAGCACGACGAGCCCCGCCGCACGTACTTCGCGTCCGAGCCGCCACGCACCAACAACCCGGAGCCGGAGGAGTCCGAGGAGGACTTCGATGCCATGGACGATGACGCCGCCGCGCCGCTCTTGGCCGTGGCGGCTCCCCTCGCTCCTCCACAGATCAAGGTGGAGTACATGAACGAGGCCGCCCTCCACGCCTCCGCAATGGAGGCTCAGGCCCCTCCACCGCCACCTCCACAGCCATGGTCGCCGTGGCCGGAGCGCGAGTTGGCGCAGCACTAGGCGCCGGCTCCGGCGTGGCCAGGGGGTCCAACTTGGCCTCCGACGCCACCCGCAGCCAACTGGCCGCACGTCGTCAACAAAATTGAGGTAGACTAGGACTAGGCACGCGGCGAAGCCACCGACGGTGGCAGCGACGTCGGCAGCACCTCCCCCAGCCCAGTAGCAATAGGGCTTTTTTTTTTTGAACAATGTGGTGGCCTCAAAATATATGTAAATTATTTTTAAAAATGTTTGTGTTTTTTTTTTTTTGGGTGGACAGTTGGGTTTGCCCCCACACCAAATGGACACGCTGCAAACAAAGGTCCGCGGACCGCCCCAAACGGAGCAAAACGGACACACTGTAGTTAGAGTTGGCCTAAACTGTTAAATGTACGCATTGGTGCTTACCCCTCGCACTGTAGAAAAATATAGGGCAGATCCTATAGAAAGGGGTTTACATGGAACTGCTCCACTTATTGTTTCACCCCCAAAATGGATCATCAAATGAATCTAGTATTATTTTTATTCTTCAGGCTGATCGGATGGAAGCCATTCTAGAGTGTTGCCACCAGACATGGGCACAATCAACCCTCCACCGTAAGTATAAGTTGCAGGCACTTTCCATCCGCTCCTTCTCAGAACAATCTTCGAGTTGTTCCTTGGGAGACCATAAAAATCTGGCCCATTGAAGCTTGTAAACGCCTCTAGCTTATCAAGAGCACCAGCCTGAAACATGACAAAAATATGTGACGAAATTCTAACATTTTGGTGTATGTACTTTGCCTGTAAGATTGTGATAGCTTAATGTAGCTGAGATCATTATAACTATAGTTTCTGGTGATATGGTAACAACCCAGGCAAAATAACTGAACTACAACGAGAGAGCGATAGAGATACAAAGAAATTACCTGTTCAAATACCTTCGCATAAAGAGAAAGAGCAACAGGAGCGCTATATATTCCTGCACAACCACAGGAACACTCCTTCATCCGTTTATCATGGGGAGCACTGTCAGTACCCAGAAAGTACTGTCTGCTCCCACTTGTTACAGCAGAAACAATAGCTTGTCCTGAAGTAGAAGATTCAGAAACAGTTAACACACACTGGATGCTGTAGAAATAAGAAAAAGTAAATGGTGCATATTTTCTACCATGCACATTACTAGTGCTATCTTACAAATGAAGGAGGTAATTTTTCATAATAAAATAACGCAAGTCCATCACCATGTTCATATATTCGAAATTATAATGCAGGGTAAGAGGTGAATCTAATCATCACAACAAAACTAATAATGCAAGAAGAGAAGAGAAATATTATAGATCTAGTTTTTCACCGCTGAAGGAGTATCCAAGCCACAGTTTTCTACCATAGATATCTCAATATCAACAACGAGCAATCAGTAGGACGTTGGGCAGAATTAGATACACGAGGGTTATGACAGAGTGAACAGATCATACTGTGAGTTTCTCTCTTCAGTACTGGCAAGCAATAATTGTGAGGCTGTAAACCACCCTGAAACAAGGCATTCCTGTTGAGAAGGAGATGTTGTGGAGTAACCGTTGCAGCAACATTACCTGAGAACACAAAATTGTAATGAACATATATAAGGGCAGACGGAAGTATTACGGCCATTGAAATAGCACGTACCTCCTTTGCATGATTCTACAAAGTTCACCGCATCCATTGTAGTGATATGTTCCATAACAATTTTCAGTTGTGGAAGTTTTTGTACAAGTGGTGCTAATATTCTCTCAATGAAAACCTTCTCACGGTCAAAGGTGTCAACATGAGGATCTGTGACTTCTCCATGAACCTGAAGGACATGAAAAACGACATAAAGGTAACCAGTATTACTAGCTTGGCACAAAATCTGTTTGATAAGTTAGCTATTGTCAAGGCAACAAATGTAACATTTGAAGAAAAACTAGAGACCAAATTGGCAGATGGACCAAAACTTTGAGACACGTGTAGGAAGAACAGCAAGAACTACTTACAAGTAAAGGCATGTCCTGCCTGACCATCTCTTCAAGGACAGGTAAGCATTTCCCAGTATATCAGTTACACCGTCTTGGGAGTTGGTAGTTGCTCCAGCAGGATACAACTTGACAGCAAAAACCACACCACTCTTTCCTACAGTCGAGCACAACAAACATGGCATGACACATTATAATCTACCCAAACAACCATAACACATGACAGGGAACTATGACGCACAGGCGCAGTTACAAACAGCTAAAGAACATATTGTGGTAGGGAGATTCCGTACTTGCGACCTTGATTTCTTCAGGGCTAGTGGTGTCAGTGAGGTAGAGCGTCATGAGTGGCATGAAGCTACTCCCGGGTGGCAGTGCCCTCATGATCTCCTCCCTGTACTCCATCGCGCGCGCCGTCGTTGTAACCGGTGGCTTCAGGTTGGGCATCACGATGGCTCTCTGAAAATGCTTCGCGCTGCCACACAGCATACACCGTAAGTACAGATCACAGCTCAGGCATTGCATCAAACACTTGGCGTGCATTAATGAAACGAGCAAGTGAATAGAGCGAGCAAACCTGTGGGGGAGCACAGCGGCCAGCACTTCGCCGTCGCGGAGGTGGAGGTGCCAGTCGTCGGGCCGCGTGATGGTAAGCTGCTGCGGCGGCGGCGGCACCGAGGAAGCCATGGCGCTCGCCCTAGTGTTCCCGCGGTGGGAGGAAGGATGGATTCGGACCCGGTGTGGAGGCGACGGCCACAGGAATGAGACGAGATTCCGATGTGGGTGCGCCGAGACGGCGGTGGTGATCGCGACCTGCATTGACTTTATGTTCGGTTTATCTATTTCAATCCGCCTATGGTGGCAGAGCCAGGATTGGAGGAAGCCCAGGCCCAAAAACTGTGACTGCACCGAAAGCACCTGATGGTACAGCATAAAAAATTTGGCAGGATTTATCAATAAAGAAGATGCACACAAAAATGGTTAAAAGCAGTACGGGTACAGGCACAGCAGTAGCACATTCAAGCAGAGCATGACCAAAAAATTAAACTAGATGCAGCCAAGGAGGAAACTGGGGTTCGAGAGATTGCTCGAGTATCTACCGTTTTCATGAGGACAAGCAAGCTGGGGAGAGCACGTGTTACGAGAGGTGAAAGAGAAGCGGCATGGGAGAGGAGGGGAAAGAGAGGCTCCATTGGAGGGCAAGGAGAGGGGAAGAGCGGTGTCATAGGAGGGAGGAGGATCAGCGGAAGAGGGAAGAGGGGCTCCATTGGAGGGGAAGGAGATGCTCTAGGGGAGGGGCATGACTGAGAGGCGCCGTGGCAAGGGGAGAGAGGAGCAGAGGCGGGGGAGGAGGAAGAAAGCTTTCAGCCTGAGAGAACTCACCTGTGTCGCCGTTACCTCCGGCGCGGCCGTCGCGGCGATAGTGCAGCAGAGAGAGGCGTAGGAGCCTACCTGAGTGGGCGAGGGCGCGTGGCGGCGCTGCCGCAGCGACCAACGAGCAAGGCAGGGGAAACAGGCGACAGCGACAGGATGCGTTCGAGATTTCGAGCGACAGGATCGCCTATGTCACCCGTGCGACGATAAGCACGGGCTGCACATCCCTCTCTCTTCTTTCTCCTCTCCGTCCACGCGCGCCCCCGCCAACTTTGCCCGCCACCGCCTCCGCCCCTCACCGCCGCTGCATCTCCTCTCCTCCTCCTATCTTCTTCCTGCTTGAGCCGCTCGCCGACGCCGGCCTAACCGCCTGCTGCCGCCCCCCGCGGCCGGCGTCGCTACCGCGCCGCCTCGCCGCCCCGCCCTGCCCCAGCCGCCTCCTCCGCCGGCCCGCCGCCGCCCGGCCGGCCATCCCCTCTAAACCCGTTTAAGAGAAGCTAGCGTTAGAGGGGTATGCGTTGCGCCTATAACAGTGCCACAAGCATAAAATAGGATTCGCCCCCATTGTATAGGAGCTCCCTGCTCTTAGGGCATCTTCAACGGGCTGGCGCATACGGATCAGCCCTGTCCGTTTTTGTCCGGTCGGACAAAAGAGTGGCTTTAACGGCCCAGCGCATACGGACATATTGCTGGCGGACTGTCCGTTCTGAACCAAAGCTGGCCCAAGTTTGGTCTGGATTTGGGGCGAGCGCGGACAAAAGATGTTGTCCGGCTGTCCGCTGTGTCCTCCTCTCGTGTCCGGTCTGGCCCAGCTGCCAGCGAAATAAAATCCCACCTTTTCTCTCTCCTTTCTTTTTCTATTTCTTCTACACCGCAGGCAGATCGACCACGCCGCTGCTCTCGATCTCCTCCGCAGGCAGATCGACCACGCCGCCTCTGGCCAGGTCTACGCCGCCGCCGGCCAGATCGGAGCACGCCGCCGCCGGCCAGATCGGAGCACGCCGCTGCCGGTGACCGTCCCCCTCCCGGTGCGCTGCCCCTCCTCCCGGTGTCACGCGGACGAGCGCCGTATGTCCGTTGCGCGAAGTCGTGCTTCCGGCGACGCGCTCCGTGTTGCCATTTCCAAGTCGTTCGGCGACGGCAACGGGAGCACGCCGCGGTCTGTCCTTTCTCTTTCCCGGCGACGCGCTCCGTGTTGCCATTTCCAAGTCGTTCGGCGACGGCAACGGGAGCACGCCGCGGTCTGTCCTTTCTCTCTCCCGTCTGTCCTCCCTCTCTCTCCCGTCTATCCTCTCTAGATCGAAGCACGCCGCCGCCGGTCAGGTCGACGCTGCTGCCGGCCAAGACGACGACCAGGCTGTGTGCACGCCGCGCGGCGAAGGCAGGCACGCGCAAGCGCACGGTGAGCTGCTGCAACTTTTGTTGTTGCGTGGTTGTGCTATTTCTCTCTTCTTCTATGTCAAAAGTCAATCAAGCACAGACAAGCAGCTTCGATCTATGACCAAGCCAGGCTGATTACGCAAAATTTTCATCTTAAAATCGTCTGATTTGTGTGTGTGGATGTATTTTCAAAATACTGGACAAAGAAATAAGGAAATAAAAATTGCAAAAACAACATGTCCGGGTCAAAATTTGCGCGGTGTCATCAGGGTAACCCTCCAGACCAAACGGACAGGACACAAATTGTGTCCGCGAAGTGCCCCAAAGGGACATATTTGCATGTCCGTTTGCGCCATGCGGTTGGAGATGCCCTTAGAGGCGCTATTGTCATGCGCGGCGTGTGAAGTGAATTGGTAATGGTGTAGGCACATCTTTTATTCTTTTTTTTATGTTTACCTTTTCTGTTTTATATTCTTCATTAATTACATTTTTAGATTTATTTTTTGTTCATTTTATAGTTTTAAACCCCTAATCTAGATGAAAATAATAGTGAAGACGGATCACTAATCAGAATAACAATTTATGCGACTTTTATTGTTTGAATTTAGCCATTAATACGATAGTGTCAGCATGAGCTGACAAATTCCTAGGTGAATGCATGTCATCTATCTATAAAAAATAAATACATAGAAACATCTGGCGCATGGGAAGACAATGGTGCACATGTTTGGCGTATAGATTTTTTGTATTATAAATATGAACATATCGCAACAATTGCGAATAAAATCATAGGTATGTTGCTCTATCAATAATCCATTCATCTCAGTAAAAAAAAACTTACTCCATTCATCGCTCTTTTTCCTCCACCATGACAAGAAAATATTCTAATTTTTAAAATAAAAAGTTAGTACTAAGAGCATATACACCGATAGCCCCCAAAGCCCACCCCGCCACCCACTTCAATGGGAGCCCAGACACACAAAAAATGCCATTTGTAGCGGCACACATCGGTCTGGACGGCTCGAAAACCTGTTTGTCCCAAGTCAGGCCAGTTCAGGGGTGTCAGACAAGTTCAGACACGCACATCACGTAGACTCGGACAAATGTACCCATCTTGTCATTCGCATAGACGATAACATCGGATTAAATGGCACCTCTCATCAACCTTCTTGGTTTCCAAGGCAGCGTTGCCGCTTCTGACGCGACGTTGGTACGTCTCCCCCACGTGTGGTCGCCATTTAATCCAATGTGTCGCCGACAATTAATCAAACACGTAGACTCACCGCCAACCCGTCGGTTCCGCCTATAAGATGGCGCGCGCGTTGTGTCGTTGTCTTCCGTCGTGCTCACAATTCGCCATCAAAATGGATTGCCACCTCCTAGAATCTGGGCCACCATGACCGCTGCCGCGTGCAACCACCTCCTCCCTCCTGGCCATCCCAGAGTAGGCCGCCCTGGTTGCCTCCTATGAAACCACGGACCGAGAGAAGCGTGCCCGACTGTTGAGGCCGGTGAACCTCAAGGAGAAGAACACCTTCATCGAGTTGCCTCCATCGCTGCTGGAGAGAGGGAGGAGGCATCCCACGAGTTCACGGATCTTGAGCGACAAGGTTTAACCTAGGAGGAGGCAAAGCCGCAAAGCGCACCGCTTGCCCGGCCGGGAGATGGAGGAGGCCCACCACTAGACTACGCGTGAAGCGGCGGCGGAGAGACACCGGTTGGCATGTGAAGCCATGACGGAGAGGATGAGGGCGAGCCGGCCGGTGGCGAACGATGGCAAGGCTGGCGCCAATGAAGCCTCTCTCTCATAATCGACCGCGAGGCATCGACGAACGACGACAAGGCTCCTCCCTAGATTAGGTTTTTAGTTTAAGCTTTAGTTGAATTGTTGTGAACACCCTAAATTTTCAATCAAATTTTAGCATTTTGTTTTTAAATTTTTGAGTGCTCGTACTCTTTAAAAAATATTTTGGGCGGCGTCGCTGGGGCAACCGTTACAATAGAGACGGACATGTGTACATCACCCCTATAGATGACACTTTTTCGGTGGTGATGGACATTATCGGGATGCTCTAACACGCAGAGGAACATTAATTACACGTTATACTTGGTGACAGTACACCTATATCGGGATGAAAATGTTACGGAATATTTCCGACTTTTCCGCGGAAAAACGGAAACGAAATTCAAATACGGAAGCGGAAACGGAATTTTGCAAAACGGAAACGAAAACGGAATCTTTTTTGCGGAAACGAAAACAAATATGGCAAGGCGTATTCCGGCGGAACTGCGACGGAAACGGAATTTCCGTTTTCGCTAATACGGAAGTTCTATTTTTGTCTGCTATGATTTGTAGCCCAACCAACGTTTAGGCCCAACAGCCCAACAGGCATATGAAGCGACCACGTTTACGTATATAAAGGCAATTAGGCAAATACTCATCTCCCCTTAATCGTCCTTCCCAAATCACAAACACTAGGGTTAGGGCTAATGACCAGCCGCCGCCGTGGTGCCGCCCACCTGTACTGATCGTCGCCAACGAGCGAGCTGCCCAACCGTCGCCTACGCCGCCGTGCTTGCCTCTGCCGCCGCCATCCGTCAAGGACACCTCTGACGTCGACGCCGCCGGAGCTCTGCAACGCTCACCGCCCCGACGCCGACGCTGTTGAAGCTTGTCACGGTTGCTGACTGAACGGCTATCTGACATCAACACCGAAGCTCGTCGCGGGTAATCCCTACTCCTTAATCTCCATTTCTGATTCATCTATGATGCGTGATGTCTAGTTGTCCAGTATGAAGTTTAGATGTTCATTTTGGTTTTGGCAGTGAGCAATTTGTTGTGTACTTTAACAGGTAGTCATCACAGAGTACAGTCCTATGGATAATTTTCAAAGTGCAAGTAGCAGTGCTAGTGCGAGCGTTAGTGCCACATCTCCTGGTTTGCTTGGATCATCAACGCAGCCTCCTAGTGATACTCCAAATCAATTAGCAATTGAAAATCCAAGTGTTGATTTGACGAATGAAACCGATGACACAGAGCCTTGTGCGAAGAGAAGTAAGAAATTGACCTCTGATGTTTGGGATCATTTCACCAAGTATGAAATAACAAAAGAAGATAAGGATGGTGACGTGAGCTAAATTTATATATGTTTGCTCAGCGTCAAGTTTAAAATCCGCTCCAAGTCTTTTTGTTGGTTGAATTTATAAATTTATATGTGTGAAACCTGATCATGTGCTTGTTGCTTGAATTTTTCTACATGTTTTAAGGGGTCTCTTTGTTCCGGCAAACATCCGCTTTCCGTTCCGTGACCGTGCCGTATTCGGTCCGTGTCTGTTTCCGACAATATCTGTTTTCGTATTTGTTTCCGGGGTTTCCGTATTCGTTTCCGCTTTCGCAACAAAATATGGAAACAAATGTGGCACCACTCAGTTCCATCCGTATTCGCGCCGTTTTCATGACCTATATCCCTCCCTCCGTGAACAATGACATCCACAACTCATGACATGCTCTCAGATAGCACATCCCTGTCGTAACACACGCTCATGCTCCCAAATGGCGCAGTACACGCCTCACCGAGGTCATCACCCCGCCACCCGTCCCACTCCAGATGAAATGTACTGTAGCTATGTGCTTAACGTAACTGTGTGCTGCTGCCTAGGGACGCTTTCCTGATTAAGCTTCCGCGTCGAACTATTTAAGCTCTGTTGACACAGACGTGCATAGAAGACTCTTCCAGGCTGGTCCTGAGAAACCGACGAATGGATCCCAAAAAGGCCTGGACCGAGTTAACAGACGTGTCGCGGAGGCTGATTTCTGATCAAAACCGGAGCGTAAATAATCCACGGGAACCAGGCTCCACCTCTATCCAGACTGGTCCCCTGCCGAAGATCTCCAAATTCTAGCGTTCCAAAGCGATGCTACCAAGCATACTTGGCTACTTGCATAAAAGACGGGCATACCGTTGCCTAGTGGAAAAGTAGAGCCGTAGACCCGTCACCTTTACGCGAAATCCACTTGAAAACGTCGGAGACCAACGGAAGAAATATCCCCCGGAAATTTGACCGTAGATTCAGTTGCAATTGCCCAACCTTCTAACTTTCGGATCACTGATCAATACCCGACGGCAAGGATCCCCTTTCTCGTCTCGTATTTTAATTTTCCTGCAACCTTTTCATGTCACTGCCATTATATTTACCCCCTATCCGAAAGTACATGGCGTAGAAATCTCATCAAAAGTCAAAATTGTACAACTATATCTTACCATGGATTTATTTGTATTTATTTCGTATTGTAGATGTTCACATTTATGTATATACTCGGTAAAACTTAGAAATCATTGATTTTTGTGAGTTGCTCGTTGACTTCACAAAACTATTACAACAACCCACCCGTCGCCAGCACAGCAAACACGTTTCTTGCTGGGCGAGAACGACGCCGACGACATCAACCCGGGTGCCCCGTACAAGCAAAGCCGAGTCATCGACCTCAACCAGGACGCTCCCTACAGCAACTTGCCCTTGCTATGTTGATCGGCTGACACGTATGACGGCTCGGCTTCCCGGTAGCAGTTGTTCGGTGATGTGTCGTCAATGTGGTCGGCGAAATGACCGGCCTTGGCGAGTTAAGTTTATAACCATTAATGAGTATTTGTGCATTGAATTAGACCGACCCCGTGCGCGTGTGCTTTGAATGGTGTTGGCAACGTCAAAATTTTGCCATTAATGAAGCCGGCAATGTGAATTGTGCATTGAATGTAGCAGACAATGTGAATTATGCAATGAATGAGACAGTCGATGTGTGCTTTCAATTGTGCTATGTTTTGTCTGTCATAGGATGATGACGCCAACATCAGGAGACCAACGGAAGAAAGATTCCCTGGAATATAGTATTAATTTAGTAGATTCAGTTGCAATTGGCCAATTTTCGGATCACTACATCATATGACAAGGATCCCCTTTCTCTTCTCGTATTTTAATTTTCCTGCAACCTTTTCATGTCACTGGCATTATATTTACCCCCTATCCGAAAGTATATGGCGTAGAAATCTCATCAACAGTCAAAACTTGTTTTGCACAACTATATCTTACTATGGATCTATTTGTATTGATTCTGTATTGTAGATCTCCACATTTATGTATATACTTGGTAAAACTTAGATATCATTGATTTTTCTGAGTTTCTCGCCGTCTTCACCAAACTACTAAGACAACCCACCCGCGCCAACACATCAAACATGTTTCTTGCTGGATGAGAGCGACGTCGACGACGTCAACCTGGGTGCCCCGTACAAGCAAGGCCGAGTCATCGACCTCAACCAGGACGCTCCCTACAGCAACTTGCCCTTGCTATGTTGATCGGCTGACACTTACGACGGCTCGGCTTCCCGCCTGCGGTTGTTCGGTGATGGCGCCGTCAACGTGCTCGGCGAAATGACCGGCCTTGGCGAGTTACGTTTATAACCATTGATGAGTATGTGTGCATTGAATTAGACTGACCCGTGCGCGTGTGCTTTGAATGGTGTTGGTAATGTGAAATTTTTGCCATTAATGAAATGTAGCAGACAATGTGAATTATGCAATGAATGAGACAGTCGATGTGTGCTTTCAATTGTGCTATGTTTTGTCCGTCATAGGATGATGACGCCAACATCAGGAGACCAACGGAAGAAAGATTCCCTGGAATATAGTATTAATTTGACAGTAGTAGATTCAGTTGCAATTGGCCAATTTTCGGATCACTACATCATATGACAAGGATCCCCTTTCTCTTCTCGTATTTTAATTTTCCTGCAACCTTTTCATGTCACTGACATTATATTTACCCCCTATCCGAAAGTATATGGCGTAGAAATCTCATCAAAAGTCAAAACTTGTTTTGCACAACTATATCTTAGGATGGATCTATTTGTATTGATTTTGTATTAGATCTCCACATTTATGTATATACTTGGTAAAACTTAGATATCATTGATTTTTGTGAGTTTCTCGCCATCTTCACCAAACTACTAAGACAACCCACCCGCGCCAACACATCAAACATGTTTCTTGCTGGACGAGAGCGACATCGACGACGTCAACCCGGGTGCCCCGTACAAGCAAGGCCGAGTCATTGACCTCAACCAGGACGCTCCCTACAGCAACTTGCCCTTGCTATGTTGATCGGCTGGCACTTACGACGGATCGGCTTCCCGCCAGCGGTTGTTCGGTGATGGCGCCGTCAACGTGCTCGGCGAAATGACCGGCCTTGGCGAGTTACGTTTATAACCATTGATGCGTATGTGTGCATTGAATTAGACCGACCCCGTGCGCGTGTGCTTTGAATGGTGTTGGTAATGTGAATTTTTTTCCATTAATGAAGCTGGCAATGTGAATTGTGCATTGAATGTAGCAGACAATGTGAATTGTGCAATGAATGAGATAGTCGATGTGTGCTTTCAATTGTGCTATGTTTTGTCTATCATAGGATGATGGCGCCAACGTCAGGAATCACCTTATTAAAAGCTCCTATTCCTACCCCGGCCAGCGCGAGGAGTGCGGCCAGGGCGAGGAGGTCGGCCCAGGCTTTAAGACCGATGAGGAAGTAGAGTTTCACGATCTTGACACCGGCTAGAATCTCAAGAGGCCGAGGGGGGAGGGGAATAGAGGAAAGCCGTGAGTTGGCAAGAAGATTCTTGGATGGCAATAAGCCAAGACGTCACAACCGGCACACAACAAACTCGTGAATCATATTGAAATAGGATCTACAAGGACTTTAAATAAAGGAAATAATACCCTCCACATGACACTTTGTACATTGAGGGCAATGTGAATTCAATCGCAAAGAGGTGGATCACCATACGAGACATTTGCAACAAGTTTCATGTTGCCCTGTCCAAATTATGACGAGAATGAGAGTGACAAGACCACGACAACAAAGTAAGATGCTAATCAGAACTCCTATCTATTTGACATGCATGAAATAACATTGATCTCAAATTTCTATCTATTTGACATGTGTCATTTTATCTAGTTGAAGGATGCTCTAATTATGTATACATGGATGTTGGAGAACAAGCCCTTCAAATTGATGCATTGTCGGACCAAGCTTCAAGATTGTCCAAATTAGACAACACTTTGACTCTCTATGAGCCGAGGGGGAGACAAGGGCGACATAGATGAAACACGGTCACTGGGGGCCGAAATACTAGCATGGCCAATTGGGAACAAGAAAACCAAGGCGGGAAAGGAGGCGACATCATCTATTGCCAGTCTCCAAGAGTCGCTTGCCTCGTACATGAGTGTGCTCTGACCGTTTTCGACTCCCAAAGCGAAGATACACGAAGACAACAAAGAAATGTGGGACACCTACTTTAACGTGCAAGGCCAAATGCTCAAGGGGATGCAAGTTGATAGGGAGGTCAAGATCATGTCCACCGACACGACAAACATAACTCTAGATCAACAAGCTTTCTTTACCGAGTAGGTCGCGCGCATTATGTGGGAGAGGAGAGAAAGAGCCATGGATACCGAGACCCAAGAATGATTTGCATTTTCGATCATGGCTTGATGTGGCCGGACTTGCCGTTGGCCGAGCCTTTATTGGGGATTTGATTTACTTACATTTTGGTAGCGGATTTGTTGTTGACACATATTGTTTTGTTACAAATGTAAGGCCTTTATTGCGGATTTGGTTTATCTATATTTTGGTAGCGGGTTTGTTGTTTGCATTATGTGTTGGGCCATGCCGTTGGCCAACAATTGCACATTCTTCCATTGGTCTCTGCCCAGAGCCTACTACTCTGTCATTAACTTCTTCATGTATGCTACTACGACGAGATATAGTCACATGAAGACCGTGCCCATCGTTTTATCTAACAAAATATGAGTTATATTTCATAAAAGTTATACCATTGAAAGCTTCTGTTGAATGTGAATCTGATGATGTATTCTTTTTGTGATGCATATATAATCCACTTATGTCGAGTAAATTGATAGGCAAAAATACGTGTGTGACTCATAAACTCTGACGGAAAAGGTGACATGCCATGGCGTCCGCGTGCGTCTTCCTTGTAGCCTAAACAAAATCAACAAGCCTTGATGTTGAAGAAGCAAAAAGGGTTTCGTAAGAGGAAAAAAACGATTGTCGACAGAAAGATGTGTGCATTTGTGCTGACTTTTCGATATCCGAAAAATAAAATAGACCATGGACCTCGCCGCTACGCGTAGACCGTAGAGTCGTAGACGAATATTTTACACGAGATCCACGTGGCCGTTGGAGTCCGGCGGAGGAAAGGATCTCCGGAATACAATAACCGCTCGCCCAAAATCTCACCAGATACGCCTCAAATCCTAAGTCGTCGTCCCTGATAATTGACCGATTATCTCTCTAATGCTCAATCGAATGAGAACTAGCTTAGTTCTCATTCGCATGACGTCATCAATTTTAGTTGCAAGTCAAGTTGCAACTCATAATTAGCACGAATCACGAAGCAAATCGAACGGTGTGTAGCAGTTGCAAGTCCACTTGCAACTCAGGCGAATGAGAACTAACTTAATTCTCAATCGCATGACGTCATCAAATCTCAGTTGCAAGTTGACTTGTAACTGGTGCACAAATCACGAAGCAAATCAAGTGGTTCGAATCAGTTGCAACTCTACTTGTAACTGATGACGTCATGCGATTGAGAACTAAGCTAATTCTTATACGATTGAGAACTAGCAAAACCGTTAAGAATAGTATTTCTAGGTGGAGTCCGCCCCGCATCGCTCCAGATCCTCCAAAGCTGTCCCGGTTCCACGCTAACCTCCAGCTATGTTTGTTTTATGAACGAAGAGAGGATTCGTGCCCATCCGCTCCGTTTTTCTGTTTCACGCTCGCTCGCTGCTGGATTCGGTCGGTGAGCGATTGGAACGTCTCGTCGTGCCTCCGTCGCAACATTCTCTCCCCCTCCGGCCAAATTCCATCCCGTCCCTTCCAGCGCCGCCCCCACCCAACCACCCCGTCCACCAGGAGGAGGGGAGGAAGGCGCCTTTTCCCGATTCTCTCCCCCGCGTTAATCCCGCCTTCCCACGTCGCCCGCGCTCCTCCACGTTCTTGGGCGGCGTCCCTGGCGCTCTCGGTTTAGATTCGGCTGCTTCTTCGTCCCATCGGGTAAGACGAATTCTTGGTGGTTTCCGATGAGGAGGGGCAATTCCTCTTCGATTTGGATACCGGGTTGCGTCAGGGTGTGCGGGCTCCGGATTTCTGAGGTTTTCCCGATTGCTTTCTTGCATGTGATATTGTTCTTGCACGCCTCTGTCTTTTCTTGCCCTTTACCTTGCCTTCACGGTTCGTCGTTTGAATTGTCTGATCCGTCCTCCGTTTTTCTTCTTTCTGCTCGAAAATCATCCTGCTTTGACCAATTATAATCCACGTGTTTGTTGTTACGTTCGGCGACTTGAGAATTCCAGACTTGCCGTATTAATTTCGAGTGTTTGCTTTTGAATTTGATTCAGGAGGTTCGGCCGGATTGCGCGTGAATTCGGAGCTGTCGAACAGGGCTTCATCATCAGGCCATAAGAACAGAACAAACCCCGAACAGAGCAAATGTGGCGTCTGTTCAACGAGCTGTGGGACGTTCTAGGATCAGGGTATTTCTCGTCGAGGTTCCTGTAACTCGAGGCCTTCTCGTCAGTCCGTTGTCGCGACGGGATCTGGTCGATCGCATTGTTATATGGACGAGGAGGATTACTCGTGGGTGCGGCGTTCGAGGTTCTCCCACTCCGTCGTCCGCTCCAACTCCGGCAGGGAGCAGTTCGGCGCCTTCGTCGAGCAGTTCAACCGCGGCGCCGCGCTGAGGCAGAACAGACAAGGGGCCGGTTCAGGGTTCAAGCTCCACGGCATGAACATGGAGCCGACGACCAGCACCAGCTCGGCGAATCCGCCTACTAGTATTGCAAGAACAAGGTCGCTGGATGCCAAGCCCAAGACGGATTCCTCCTCCCCGGATAGCAAACCGTTGGATCATGTCTACCCTTGGCAGACAAATAAGCAGGATGGTAGCAGCGCTGGGAACGGAGTGCATAATGGGGGCAACCTCTTCGTCGACGTTGGCAGCCAACCCGAGGTCCAGGAGCCCAAGGACGACAGCCCTGGACCTCTCGAGTTCTCCTTCCATCCGGACGACCAGAGCACGAGGCTGCAGAGGGTGTGCTCCAGCCCGTCTCCTTTCCCAAGCAAGGAGTTACTGCCGGCATTCGAGGCGCCTCCGTCGCCGCCGACACGCAGTTCTTCGGTCAGAGTCATCGGCGAGGGGCGCACGCCGATGCTGAGGGCGAGATCCCCTCTCCCAAGCCGTCCCGTGCCTCAGGTGTTCAAGGAGGCCAAATTGGCCAGCAAGAGGTTCTCGACTCCGCCACCGCGCCGGAAATCTCTGTCTCCGCCACGAGCACCTCCTGCCGCTGCGCCGTTGAGGGCGCCGGGCAAGGTGAAACACAGGAAGGAGGGCTGGGACAATGCCAGGGCAAAGGACGCTGCACTGAAGGTGCTCGATAGATGGTACGTGGATCGCTCGAAGCTGCTCATTGGGCCAAAGTTTGCGTCCGGCGCGCACAGCCATTTGTTCCATGGGATCTTCATGGAGGTGCCTGTTGCTATCAAGTTCATCAAAACGCCTGGTAATGAGGAGAATGCAGAGCTGGCATCTCAGCTCGAGAAGCAGTTCAACACGGAGATTGTCATGTTGTCTCGCCTCCAGCATCCTAACGTCATTAAGGTAAACATCCGAGTTTGCTTTTCAGATACTTGTAGGGTGTTGGTCTAATTATGCACTGCTGCTGAATTAGCACTTCTCTGTTCTGTGATTCTGCATTCTAGCTAGTTTGCCTTTTCCACTTTGTGCTTAGATGGGTTCATTTATGGCCAGGACAAATCGATTGATTTAGTTTGTAAATTGCATAGACAGTGCAATCTTTTAGCCTTCTGTCAGCTGTTCTTCCCCGAAATGGCCAAGTATCTAGTTTCTACCAGTCCCTGCACTTTTAGCGCTGTTTTCCAGGTGGTCCTACATCATGCCTAGCATGTAGTAGTGCTAGTCCTGTATGACCATGCTAGTAACAACTCGCAATCTTGCTTCTTTGGATCTTACATTGAGCATCACTCTGTTTTACCATGGCAAACAAAATCTGTAACTGATTCCACAGACATTTTTTTTGTTTGTAGCTGGTTGGAGCATGCAGCAGCCCACCAGCCTTTTGCGTCATCACCGAGTTCCTTCCTGGTGGTTCGTTAAGATCATTCTTGCACAAGCAAGAGCACAAATCCCTACCTTTAGAGAAGATCATTTCAGTTGGCTTGGACATCGCAAACGGTATGGGATACATCCACTCGCAGGGAGTTGTCCACCGTGACGTGAAACCGGAGAACATCATATTTGACGCAGAATGGGTCGCCAAGATTGTTGATTTCGGAATAGCTTGTGAAGAAGCCTACTGTGACCCCCTGGAGAACGATCCTGGGACCTTCAGATGGATGGCCCCGGAGATGATGAAGCACAAACACTATGGTCGAAAAGTTGATGTTTATAGCTTCGGCCTTATCTTGTGGGAAATGCTTACAGGCTCAGTGCCTTATGAAGACCTGGCTCCGTTCCAAGCAGCCTTCGCAGTTTTTGACAAGGTATTGCACTCGTCTGATTCCTAATTAATGTTCCTGTCGTTGTCTTCAGATCATCCGACTAGTCGAAATGGAGAAACATGAAAGTGTATCTAGGGACATATTCTACCTTTTCTTCGATAAAGGGACATATTTTACTAGTTGCAAACATTTGAAAGTAACGGAGTTGATATACATACATTTTGGTTGCTCTTGCACTGTGCTTCCCTTTAAGAAGAAACTGACAAACATAATTTTTCAGAATGTGAGGCCGGCCATTCCTACTAGCTGCCCAGCAGCATTACGCGTTCTGATCCAACAGTGTTGGGCCTTACAAGCGGATAAAAGGCCTGAATTCTGGCAAATAGTTCAATTATTGGAGAAGTTTAAGATGTTTCTTGATAGAGATGGAACACTCGACAACATGCCAAGCTCAATCTGCCTGGAGACTCATGATCACAAGAAATGGCTAGCACACTTGGTGCACAAGCTCAAGCATAGCCATCATCATGATTTTTCTGGACCCCCGCCACCTAAACTTCTGTAACTAATCTTCTCTCTTGCAATCTCTTCAAGTCCGGGTAGTTTCCAGAATGTAATTATCAAAAGTTTTTTTTGGTAGATTACAAAAGGTGGCATTTGCTTGTCTTGGTTATTTCTTAGCGTAAGTGCTTGTCCAACTTCAACTTGATTTTTTCTTCCCCTTTTAGTTTGGTTGTGCATGTGCAATTTCCCTGAAAATGTATACGTATATATTCTCCGTCTGTGCGCTTTGTTGTCACGCTCATTTAACGTGCC
This sequence comes from Poa pratensis, assembly GCA_947311845.1. Lineage (NCBI taxonomy): Eukaryota > Viridiplantae > Streptophyta > Magnoliopsida > Poales > Poaceae > Poa > Poa pratensis. Next base: position 26,758,151 of record CAMZMU010000071.1, on the reverse strand, counting down.
CTTTGTACACACTGAGAAAGTTCAGCCAGTCCCCATTTTGGACACCTAATTCTGGGTACTCATCAGGATAATTTGAGATCTGTTAATTTTATAAGGTAAAGAAGTTAAAGTACTGAACACAGACAAACAGTCTATTGTTCATACTCCCACCGTTTCAAATTACTCTGCATATTAGAAAAATATATCAACAATTACAAAATCAAATCAATATTACTAGAAATGTCATGAAATATGATTTTGATATTATTTTAAAAAATATGCTTTCACATGTATGCATTTTGATGTTCTTAAAAAACAAATTTGTGTGATGAAAAAAAAACTACATGGTGAGACTGAGACCCAAAAGCCCGCGTGAGGCACCAATTGATGGACCTTTTCACTTAAGCCCAGAAACCAAGTCGAAACCACTATTCCTATCTACTCCCTCCGTTCCAAATTAGATGAGTTCCATTTGTCCACATGTAGATGTATCTAGATATGTAACAAGTCTAGATACATCCGTATCTAGACAAATGGAAGTCATCTATTTCGGAATGGAGGGAGTACTTGTCCTAAAAAAAAGTCTACTTGTCCCGTATTCTCCTTTGCTGGACATAAAGCTTCACTCAGACCATATGACGTTGCAATCGCTCGGCCATTCGAGGCAAGCTAGTGAGTGAGATATCTCATCTACCGCTACGCTCGCCCTGCTCGTTTCTATGGTGGGTCGACCACTGTATTGAGGGTATCTTTTTTGGATATGCGTCAAACTCTCATGCTTATCAGTATTACAAGAAGTTTAATGGAAAAGTTAAAAAATATGTGACGTGAAGTTTGATGAAAATAATGGCTTCCAAGTGGACAAGTTGTTCAAAGTGTTGCAGGTGATGTCGATTACATTGCAAGTCATGAGTTCAATGGGTATTGGTAACATCTAGCGCGTTGAATTCGGCTCGCCACACAATCAGATCTAGATGGAATTTGGCTGTCCGCCAAATTGCTAGGTGTGCGGAAAGAGGGGGTGTTCCTCTCCACTTGAGCATCGTCTTCATCGACGAAGGATTGTATCTTCCTCCAAGATTCATATCCGGGATAACCTAACGCGGGTGCTATGTCGTTGAACAAGAAGGCACAAGTGGCTGCGAGATTCTTGCGAGCCGAGGGGAAGAAGTGGATGTCCCCCCGTTTAGGCAGGGTGTTGAATTATCTGCCAGGTTGACCGGTGTGACGATGGTGGCAAAGTTGCGCCGCATCTCGTGGAACTCCATCTGTCTTTCTTGAGAAGGCGCTGAGAGAGATGGACCGACTAGTCACCGAGGCGAGTTGGGGCGGTGATCTGGCTTTTCGAGAGGTCGGCGAAATACAGATGTTGGACTTCACTGGTGAAATTTGTGGCCACGCACGCAAGCGCCGACCCCCGTTCTGGTTGTTGGCGTTGGAGCCCTATATCGTCCGTCGGTCGCTGTTGACGAAGAGCACTTCGTACTCGGGTAGGCAGTTGTATGTTCTCCACTCCGTCTGAGTCGTGCTCTTGCAAATGGAAGGACTTGTCGAGGGTGGCTATGAGACGCCACTTGGATTCAGCCAGGGCCCAATAAGTGTCGAAGTATAGATCGAAACTCGGGCCGAGAGTGGGGTTGGTCGACTTCGGGCATGGACTGATTGGATCTGGGCCGAGTCGAGGAGGCGCAGCTTGTCGATCGCGACAACCATGAAACTGAGCTTCCTGAAGCGGAATGTCTCCTGGGCTGCGATGTCGTCCTCGTCATCATTGATGAAGTTGGCCGTCGAGATCCGTTGGGTCCAGAAGTAAAACCCCTACCTGGCGTGCCAACAGTCGTGGTATTTTTTTGACTGTAAATTTGTGTTTGGCAGAGGTTTTCTTTCAACATATCTAGTTGGTTGCACACGAGCGACAAAATGTCGATAGGTTCGGGCTTTGGGCTACAGAGTCCAATAGCAGCCTTACTTCTTGTTTGTTGGCGATTTGATTCATCAGTCGGTGCTCTTGGAAATCTCGATGGATGCTCGATCATGGTGGATGTGGTGAATGATGATGTGAGATGTATCGTGTGAATGTCTTACCACTCGGTAGGCCCCCAGTCCCCCGTATATACACGATGGGAGTTAGTTTTAGAAACGCCAAGTCGGTTTGCATGCCAGTTGAGATAAGACGTTAAATCCTAACAGGATAAATTAGATTTTATCGAAGTCCGTTACAAAAGATATCTCGTAAATTCGCGTGGAGATCTTGTCATGGCTCGCACTATGAAATGGTTCATCAGATCCTTCTCCTTGGTCCCAATCCTCCTGATGGGCCACCATATGCCGACTGGATTTTAACTTTCATGGACCTATCTGGGACCTATAAGAGCATCTCCAACCGGCTCCCCCAAAGGCCGCCCAAACGTCTGGGCGGATAGCCCGGACGGCTTTTGGCCCAAAAACCATCACCCAACCGCACTCCCCATAGTCAGCCAAAACAACCGAGCGGTCCGGCACACCCCAAACCCAGCCCATATCTAGGCGGGTTTGGGGTGTGCCGGACGCGCCCGGACGCGTCCGCCCCGTAGTCGTTGACAGGGCGGACCTATGCTTGACCGCCTCGTCGGACGCGGATAAGGCACCTTGACCGCATTAATGGTGTAGCTACCGGCCATCTCCGACTATAAGGAGGGCCGGAGCAAACCCTAGCCGCATTATCCACATCCACCATTTCTCGCCGCCTTCCGACCGGGATGCTCACACCGGAGGACAGGTCGCAGATCCACCGGGAGGCGCTCGCGCGTGACGCGGCGGAGGTCGCTGCACTTGCGGCCCAAGCGCAAGCGGACACGGAGGCACAGAGGGCCGCGGACGCGGTGGTCCAGGCGGCGGAGACGGGGGCCGTTGGCGTCGTCGAGCTTGAGACCGTGCGGCGGAGCAGCAGCTCCGGGCGGAGGCGGCAGACCACATCCTCATCGGTCAGATGAGGAACAGGGCCGGCTTCCTCGAGCAGCAGCTCCAGGCGGAGACGGCAATGAAGGAAGGCCGCAACGTCGACCTCCAAGCCGTCGGATCTGCGGCGACCTTATCCATCTCCGACTCCGACGAGGAGGGAAAGGCGGGCAGCACCGGTGACGAGGCACAGGGCGGCGGCTCCGGCGAAGGGGCAGGGGCAACGGTCATCGTCATCCCCGACGAGGAGTAGGATAGCCTTGAACAATAGCTATGTAGTAGGAGTAGTACGTAGTATGATCTACGTTGCATGGTTTGTAATAATATGGTAGCTAGATTTTGGGGTATGGGGTTGTACGAGGCATGTTTTAGGGGCTGCCCGGTCAGTGTCCGCGGACGCGTCCGATTTTGGGGTATGTGACTGGAGATGCTCTAACATAGTCAGGTCACTTTATTATATAGCAACCTCGATGGTTTATTTAATGGAAAAGTTGGGGAGGAGTGGGGACGGTGGATCCTTATCTAAAAACTACAAACGGGATTGCAAGTGTCATATATTTCTCAAAGAAAGCCTCTCAGATAAATTAATTTGAATAGGTAAACCAATCATTTTGTCCACAAGAGGGTCCACCACTAATGCTATCAAACTTGTTTTAGGGAACTAATGCTATCATACTTACTAGTTGGTGTACCCGAGATGTCTTTTTTCTTACTCCACAAAAGACAGTAAGATAGTCTGGATTAGAATGATCCGGGTACTTGCCCGTTTATTTTCAAAATTACAGTACCACTAATGAGGGTTGTTTATTTCAATATCTTTATGGAAGGAAAATATCTAATGGATTTAATAGGGGTTTCGTTTTGATGGACCCAAAGAGTACGGGATTTTCGGGGGTTTTTTACATGCGTAAAAGCCAATAAATTCAATCAAGATTGTCGTATGTTTTACAGTCAGTGATATAACCTGTTTGGTTCCTCTTCGATTTTGATATAGTCTTGGCCTCTGTTAAGATTTCCTCCGTGAAAACGGAATTTTTTTTCTACTTTCATCTCCTTCCAATGGATTTCTCTTCTTGAAGAACAGACCCATGAAATTGCAAATTCCAGACTACGTAAAACCTAAATTATCTGTACACTCTCTAATAGCCACTGCAGCTCCCGCGGCATGGGACAACATGCATGGTTACATGCGTACATGTGACATATTTCTCTTGTGACCTGTCGTGGCATCACGCAACCACCACGGCGGCGGCCCGGCCGAAGTCGAAACTCAGCATGGAGGCCCTGAACTTGGGCTGCTTCTCCGGCGACAGCGATCCGGCCGTCACCGCGTCAACCGCCGCTGCATCTCGCTGGGGCGTGCCGAGCCACTTGGACTGCATGTACTTGTGCTTCCTCCAGGGGCCCAGGTGCATGTTGTTCTCCTTCATGCACTGCTTGGCGGCGGCGCACATGGCCTTGACGACGCCGCGCAGCCGCTCGGCGCGGCCGACGAACACCTCCGGGACCGCCGCCACCAGCGCGCGGTAGTCGGCGCCGGCGCGCGCCACCTCGAACTCGGCGCGGAAGCTGGGCTCCACCACCACCCGCACCGCCTTGCCGCTCCGGGTCTGCACCGCCACGTCCACGTAGCTGTGCTCGCCTGCTCGTCACAGAAGAAGAAAAGAAAACGTCAGCATCCATTGATGCCGAACCTTGTGAAGCAGAAGCTCGGTTTGGGCTCATGGGGACGTTGTGTCGAGCTTGAAGGTTTTGGAGTGTTTACAGCAAGCAATTAAACGTGGTGTAATACATCTGGTCGGGCAAGTTGTGATGATGTGGATGTGCAACGACTGTTGCAAGTTCATGGCACAGGGAGTCGGGATATAATGGAGAGGTTACGGGTGCCTACCATTTTTTTTTACTTGGCTTTATTTAACGTTATCAACTTCGTCTATGTCTTCTAGGCATAGCCGGTCTCAAGCCCGGATAAAGGAGGAGGGTTGTGATAGGCTTGGCGAGCCAACGTAAAAACTAGCCAGTCTCATGGATATGAAACCCACGAGAGTAGTATTAGGGTGGGTGACCTCCTGAAAAGTCCTCATGAAAGGTTTCATATCTAAGGGTTGTGATAGGCTTGGCGAGTCAACGTAAAAACTAGCCAGTCCCATGGATATGAAACCCATTTGGGCGAGAGTAGTACCAGGATGGGTGACCTCCTGAGAAGTTCTTGTGACAGGGTTTCATATCTAGGCTACCCAACTTATTTGGGACAAAAGGCTTTGTTAAGGTTAAGGTTAAGGTTATTTAACGTTATCGCACTAGAAGCGTCTCTTTCCTCGGCGCTGGATGTTCATGTCCATGTGAGCCATGTGACACTGAAGAATTTGGCAAAAGAAGAAAATTTTCATTGTTTGCAACCCATTCTTATGTAAACTTATGTAATGGTTTATGGTTAATTACTAAGCGAATCTTAGGGACCAAAAATTAATTTCTTGACGAATTGGTTCGACGAGTCAGACGGCCTAGACCACGCAGGCACACGGTTCAGGCCAGCCGTGCATGCGCTTTTTCTTTTGGAACTAACAGCTCTTTAATCTTAGTTAATCACGCCGTCTGAATTTTCGAAGCAACTACTGTATCTGGAAAGCAACCAATTACCTGCAGGGATGTCCAGGGACCGCGTCCACTTGGACCTGCAGATAGCGCTGTTGTACCCGGCGTCGCGGAGCTGCTCGGCGACGTGCCGTAGCACGCAGCTCCGGCAGTCACCGGCCGCCGCCCGTCTTGCGCAGGAGCAGACGGCACGCGTTTTCTCCATGGCACCCTCCGCGACCGCCCGGATCCTGCTCTCAGCCGAACTTGTCTTGGCCAAAGCCTCCTGCACATATGGCGTCTCTCCATCAGAAACAGAGGATAGATTGGGCGGATGTGCAATTCACGATCGATCAAGGAACAGTCGCACTGTGATCGCGCAACCAAATGGAGGGAGGAGAGGAGACTTACATGGAGCTGAGAGTGCTGTGCCTGCCAGAAGGCCTTGCTCTCGGCGGTGCCGCTGCCGCTGGATCCCTCCTCCTCGTCCTCGTTCTCCGGCCATCTCTCCGTCTCCCCGTCCTCCAAGAAGCTCAACACCATGTTCGACAGGCTCATGTCGCTATCCATCGCTTCTTCCATAACCATTGTGAGTGTGTTTATGTACTTTGAACTTTCGATCACTCTTTGCTAGCTCTTTGATCTTTTCTGCGCTGCTCGGCTGTTAGCTCAACGGTGCTGTGATCCTACTCGGTCGACCCAGGGTGGCTATAAATATGGGTGGGTCGCCTGTCGAGGGACGTGGAGAATGGGCAGGGGTGAAGCTGGGTGGTATTGTGCGGTGGGGCCGTGTGGTATTGTAGATGAGGCGACCGATCGATTGGAGACACGGCAGTGGGGCCCGCCTGTTGATTGGCGGCTTGGCGCACGGGAACAGCACGGATCCACGTCAGGTACCAAACCGGATTATATGTGCGCGGCATGGAACCGCCTCCATCACGCTTTGGCTTTGCCAATTGTTATTGGGTGTGTCAAATTGTTCAAAAAGAAAGGTCAGATGAAATTGTTTCACTCAAACCGTAGACACCGTCCATTCATATTTTGGAACTTGACCGAACTGGTACGTATCTCGCGAAGGGGGCAGAGGCGATCAGAAAAGCATCCCTCTCGTCGGCGAAGCTGCCGGTCCTCCCGCCTCTAGCGGCCCTCATGTCTTGGAGGTACGCCGGCTGGACCACGGTTCTCCACCGGCGGGAAGGTTTCCTTGTTTTTTAGGTTATTTGAATGCATTTTTGGAATGGTGTGGCGGCGACGACATTGTAAAGTCAAAATAAGAATAAGATTATGAGAGTGGATTTTTGGAAACCGAGCTACATGGAGCTCGTTTTTTTTGAAAATTCAAAATCGATATTTTAATGTTTCTAAAAATCACGAAAACATTCCTGGATGTAGATATTGTTGAGATCTACAATCGTGCAAAATTTCAGCTCCAAATACGTTGTACTTTGGGCTGTACAAAAAAGACAAGTCGGAGAAAATTTCAAAATTTTGAAACTGTGTATTCCTCACAATTTAGGGTTGAAATTTTGCACGATTATAGATCTATATAATATCTACATCCGGTAAATTTTTCACGATTTTTGGAGACTTAAAAATGTCGATTTTGGATTTTCAAAAAAAGGGCTCCATGTAGCCCGGCTCTAAAATAGGTTTATGTAAGATTATCCCCATCCTATCCTCCCTCGAGTTGTGCGTGTAGCGCTAGCAGAGGGCGCGTGGAGTTGTGTATCCGGTGGATCTTCTGGGATTCAGTTTGTTTTCATTTTTGTCCGTGTGGTTACTCTTTCGATCTATATTTGTCATCATTGGCGATGTTGCTGCTCCAGTGCAATGGTCATACGGGGCCTTAGCACGATGACTACCCATATGTCTATTATAATAAGGTCTACTACGATAAGATTTACCCGGCTCCGGTGGGGGGGGGGGGGGGGGGCGGCGGTGTGCCTTCGGCTCGCTTCAGTGATTGTAGTCATCGCTATGTGGTCTGAAAAACCTATTTATATTTTTTTATTACTTTTGAAGTTCTTTATATTGTTGTTGATGATCTATAAATCGGTTGACCTTTCCGGAATTTTTTTTGGTTTGGAACTTGAGCCTGATCCTTGGTCGTGGCCCATGAAAGAAGTTGTATTAACATTGTGATCCCCTCTCGTAAACAGAAATATAAACCACATCATCACAAAACAACAAAATGTTGGTATATATCACCAAGAGTTAGATCATATGATGTAAATAACCTCAATGTATCCCATTTGAAAAACAACTGCGCGCAAGTGAATATCCATGCCAAAATGTTGAAAGCTTGCCAGCCTCGTGCAGAAGCTACACTTATACGCTGCGAAGCCACCATCCCGACAATCCGAGCCTAGGTGGCCTGTGGGGCAGCAGGTTGAGGCCACGCTTGGGCATGCCCTTACTAATGAGGCCTATGCCATTTGTTTCGGCCTTCGAAATTACTAAATTGAAAACAATATGCTATCAAGCATGAACAATTTGTTTTTGTGTAGTTGACTATGATCATTATTTTGTACAAAAGTTATACAAGTTACATGTTATAGCGTAGTAAAATCCATGATTCTTTAATACTTTGCATCATTCACAATTCCCAAAGGGGAGGGATAATATAAGGAGAAGGTCCAAGTGGATGGAAACAAGCATCTACTACCACAGATATGATATGCCACGTGTATTATATCATCCTAAAAAATAAAACCTAAAAAACTATGGGTTTATTAATAAAACCCAACAAACAAGGTAAGCGTACAAATGATGCGTTGTTTATATAATACCCGCTTCATCATCTTCAGTTCGAAGTAATAGACACAAGGATGTGGTTGTTAAATTACCTGCCAGGAAGCATTTTTTACTTGTATTTGGCGATGATAAAAAAATCCCACCGAGTTATTCGGTAGGATCATGTAATACAGATGTACACTAGCTCCAAGTATACATTCAAACTTTTTTTTAGCCCGGCCTCATTACAATGATTATAAGAGCGAGTAATTGCTTTCTTACAGTTACATTTACAGATCTAATATTACATTAAACTCTAAATGACAAAATGTGCGGCGAGCTTGAGATGTGCATATCTCGTGGTGGGGAGGGGTTGACGGCTTTCCACCATCCGAGTTCAAGTTTTGTTTTGCTTGTAATATCATTGATGTTACACCATTCTTTTTAAATGAAATACCACATGCTCCTTCCGGTAAGTCTAGATTTTTGTTCTTACAACAAGAGCTAACAGTACCCGCAAAAAAAAGAGCTAACGTATTATTAAAGCGAAAAAAGAGGGTTAACCTTCAGAGGGAAAGCAAACTTTGTTGAAACATGAAAAAGAGGCGGCGACCTAGGTTTCATACCTAGCCGCTTTCGCCGTCGCCATCGTCTGCCCGTCTCCACCTTCTTCGACCGTAAGTCAATGGGTCTCTGCCTCCTCGGTTTGCCCCTCTAGCGGCGGGTTGGGGTGGGGTCCTTGGACCTACGCTCGGTGCTGTTGTAAGGTTTTTAAAGTTAGATTTTAGTTTTGATCTCCGTAGCGACATGGATGAGGTGGTGGCGACGATGACGTGTTGGAATAAGGCCTCTCTGGCTTTTCCCTACCTCGTCGATTTTTTCGACATCGGTGTCGGGCCAGTGAGGAAAGGCGCTATTAGATTTGTTGGATTCATTTGGATCTTAATAGTTTGTGTGTCGCTCTTAGGAATCTATTTGCTGGTGTTCGGTGGGACATCTTGATCTCTTCATTCATTTAGGTTTGTCGTAGGGTTCAATTTTTCCAACTGGTGCAAGCCCATGCTTCTTGGGATGTGTCACCAGCCGATAGTTTTTCAGCGGTTATTCGATCTCATTGTTCACTCTGATTGTCTATTGTGATCTTCAAAGTCTTGATTGGCGAGAGCACATCCCTGCTTTTTGCTGCTTGTTCAGTGCATGTTTCAAATTCCGACAAGCGTCGAATCATCGAAAAGAGAGGACGACCAATATATGTTTTTTTAGTATATTTTTGTTTTCTACTGACCGTGTTGCGTCGAGTTGTATCTTTTTCTGTTATTTTTTCCGATAAATACGTATCATATATAAGATGATTTTGGGTGTCTATTCTTAAAAAAGTAAAAAACAGAGTAACCAGAATGGTAGAATGCCACACACAGGGCGTTGCACAGAAACCAGCCAAAGGCTATAGCCCTCGCCTCCTGTGTCGGGACTCCAATAATTCAACGAGGAGGCCCCCCATCCTCGGTTGGGTTCGCGTCGTCGTGTTGCGGTCCGCGGCGACAGCGCCGCCGGCCCGCCGCAGCGGCGATCGGACGCTAGCTTCCTCATCATCGGCCCGCTCGGTCATTGTACCTCCCGGATATGCTTCGCACCGGCATATCCGTGCGGCATCATTCTCCGCGGCTGCAGCGTCAGCGTACTGATGCAGATCTCGACTAATTAGCCACAAATATTGTCGTGTACTTATCGTTGCCAGCAGTGTCTAGGCCATGTTGACGTTAGTTTACATTATCTTCTCCGTGTGAGCTGCGAGTAGATCTTTTGTTGACAGTGGCAGGGTTTTTCTTACGTCCGGGAGATATTTCGACCACTGACAATCCGTACCTGGTTTGGGGCTATTAGTTTTGCGATGGGGTAGCCGCACCGCACACAGAAATCTTTCCTATGATCCTATCCTATAGAACGAAACAGTAACGAATTATTCCCAAGACAAAACAATGATAGCCAATTATATTGCTGGTACATGCTCCGCCAGTGTGCCATGTACATTAAGATAAGTGAGTGAACAAAAGATATACTCCTCGGATCCGAAATAATTGTCACGAGATGTATTAGAAGTTTGTACTTCCGCAGTAGTAGCACAACAGTTAATCCGGACCGAAGGTAGTACAACCGTTCCCTGCATCTGTATCATTGTATGCATCACATAGTAGGAGCATACTGTATTAGTTGTTGTTTCCTTCTGAAAACTTTGAGTTTGATGAATCCCTAGTCAGACTCGGTATAAAGCCTAAGGGCTTATTCAATTCATAGATTATTAATCCTACTCGATTAATGAACTTCATGAATTTAGATCAGTAAGTGTCTGTTATCGTCCGAAATTCCAAGGATCCAAGTCCTAAACATATGAAATTGATTTGAATCTCGCACATCAGATCAGACGACCACACCGTACGAAAAATTCCAAGGATCCACATCCTCCAAAAGAAAAATCATATGAAATTGATCTGAATCGCTAAGCACGGAGGAATCAATAACACAACTCCAAACTATGTTCTCCCTTATTTATTTATTTTGAATAACCACATGAGAGCTGTTATATTGATTGCGATAGAAGGAGAAGGTCAAGATGACCGATGACCGAGTTTATAGGAAAACTGGGCCCCAAAACCGTACAGAGCGACACAGTTTATGAGGGAAACAGTGTCAGAAAAACCGCACAAACAACGGGGTCTCATCATCCACACGATGCCAGACCGCCGTCGCACAATCACACACGCAACCAAAACCGGAGCCGCTGCTTCGACATCCCCCGCTCGGACACGAGCCACAACGCCGCGTGGAGTAGACGGCTTGTAGCCCATGCTACGCAAGAGGACCACCCGCAGACCACGAACGCTGCGCCAAAAAGATCCGGGGCCGCCGCCCCGACGTGCCAACCCGACCGACGTCGTCGACCGGGCCGGGCCGACGAACTCACTACCCTTGTAGCGCAAGAGCGCCACCCATGCCTTGCTATGCCATGGCCATCCCCCATAAAGCCATCGCCGCAAACCCATCCGAGGCCGCCGCCTCGGCGTCCATCCACCGTCCGGAGCCGCCGCCCCGGCATCCACCTTCCTCAACCGCAAAGCACCCGTGTGTAGATGTTGGAAACCTGCCATGCCACGAGTGTCATGGATTCCAAGGTGGCGCCTTCAAGAAGGTATGACAGAGGTGTCGTCGTCGCCCGCTCCAACGGAGCTCGGGTTTTCACCCGGAATACACATGATACTTGCGACGGCAGGGGATGCAGCTCCACGATGACGCCTTCAAGAAGGAGTACGGCACTGAAGGTACCGCCGTCATCGGCACCGCCAACGGCGAGTGCAAAGCTTTCACTCGGAGTTTGCATCTCCGCCATCGGGCCACAAAAGGAAGCCCGGACAGCAGGAGCACAACCAGCTGCACAGGGACCTGGCGTCACCACCACGGCCCGGGGCCGCCGCCCCGTCTCTCTTCTTCTCCGCTGCGCATGCACGCGCAGCAGGTCGGCCGTCACCGCCGGTTCCTGAAACAGCCGGCCACAGCTTGCTCGCTTGGGTTCACCACGGCGACGCCCGCTTGGGCTCACCAGGAGCATCGCCCACTTGGGCTTCCCCACGACCGACGCCGTCCACGTCGCTCCCCACCGTCTAGGCCCGGCGAGCCCAGATCGGGCCCTCCAAGCCCATCGGGCACGCACGCCCGTGATCCCTCCCCGCAGGAGCAGGTGAAGGCGTCGCAGCCATCACCCTGCCATCCGTAGTCCACGCACCGGCCGCCGCCCGAGCCCGCCGGCTCGGCGTCCTCCGCCCCGACCGCCGCCGCCCCCACGGGCCGGTCACCTCCAAACAAGAAGAGAACCTCGTCTCCGACCACCTTTTGGCAGCGGAGAGGTGCCGCCACCGCTGCGGACGGGGCCGGCGGCGGCGGCAAGGAGAGCCAGGAAGGGGAGGGCCGGTGGCGCAGAAGCTTTGGACCCCTAGCGCCGCCTAGAGGGGGCGACGCGAGGGGAAGAGAAGGGGCAAGGGGAATATGGGAAGGGGATAACTATGTTCTCCCTTATCAATTGCAAGGCAAAAGCATATGGATAAACTGTAATTTAAATAATCTCAATGTCAGCTAGATTGTTGTAATCATCACGTGATTATGGGTCTTATCATTTCAGTCACATGTTACACCACATAACAGTGAAACATATGTTTTTGTCATGGTGATACCAACCGGCCTAAACATGTTTATATAGCCCGTAGACACAAAGGTTGTTAGTCTGTTGCTGGATTTGCTACAGTACGTATCCATGCCACGCCTGAATGACTAACTAGTTAGATACTAGTTGTTAGTTTACATTTCGCCTCAATCTTAACGATGCACATTAACTAAGTTGAGACTGGAATAAAGTTGCTTTAGTATCTGCTTGGTCGAGGGCTTCGTGAAGGGGTCAACGACTTGGTTTGCTGAAGAAACACACTGAACATAAAGAGAGTCAAAATAGGTTTACGGTTTTGTGGTGTCAAAGCCACCACTTGATCTATTTATATACCGGCATGACACAATACATGTACATATACAAATACGTAGGTGTACTAACACCGTACGTGACCAATCTTAATTAATACTCCCCCTTAACCTAAACTAGTACATACATGATTTAGATTAGCCTTAAATCGGTCCAACATCTGCCATGTTGCTAGTTTGGCAAACACATCACCCAGCTGATCATTTGAAGAGATGAGCCTAACCTCCAATGCCACACCGAGTACTGACCAATATATATGCACTGATTGTGAAAGTTATACCTTTGGAGACCATGTCCAAAACAATGTGCCATCAACAAACGTAGCATTGTTTCCTAAGAAGTCTATGTGGCCCCATAAACGCCGGGCAACGCGTAGAGCTATGGAAGGAGAACCGTTGCTTCCGCTGGACGAATCATCGCGTCTGGACTCGAAAGAAACTAGGGAGTAGGGAATAAAGTTCATTTCAAAATAACAAAGTGTGGCCAATGGAACTTGAGTAGTAGGGTCGACGATGTTAAGTTCTGTCTCTAGCTGACTTCGGATAACAACGCCAACAGTTGGTGATCGAGCTCTTTCTCTGCTCTTTCGGATTAGCCCGATCGCCTCGTCCTTGTCTGATGCATCGGGCCACCAAATGCTAGTAAAATGATAAGTGCCATCCATAAACAATTCGAGTGAGTACGGCAATGATGAGCAGCGATCTGTAGACTAGATTGTAGTGCACATTGTTCTTATTCCTACCCGGTAATGATTTAGTAAGTACCGTGAAAGTAACATGGACCGACGGTCAGCAAAACTAGTATCATCTATGATAAGCTCCCAGGATATGTTTCAAGAGGACCTTCGGCCTTTTTATCAGACTGAATTTTAAATGGTACAAGGGCCGACAACCAGGATAGCGTGGCAAGTTATACGATGCCATTTGCCCATTATATGTTGTTCTTTATTTATTTTTATCCAAACTCACTCTTGCTTTTATATTTGTAGAATTTCGACCTCTCCTAAGGTTGGATACTCTATTTATTTATCTATGTGTGACCTAGAAACACTAATCTAGCCTTTCTCGACTCATCCTCTCTAGGGGCCAACTGTCGTGGAATTGTTAAGACGGTAGCCATCACATGATATGATGGTTTAAGAGAGGCGTGGAGCGATTTGAGAAATTCGGGAGACAGGATTGCTACACACGATGTAGTCAAGTCCGGCCCCTCAAGGTGGAGGTAAAAATCTACTCATGCTTAGTTGTATTGATTGTTCTAGCGATTACAAGACTGCACTATGCTACAATGAAATGTATTGCTGAGATTGCTTCCTGTCGGAGACTGGCATTTTGTAGTCCAAGCTACACATAGCTCATTTTTTTTATAAAAAAACCATGGAAATAATCCCAATTGTATATAGTGATATGATCTACAAGTGTGCAAATTTTCAATTCGAAACTCGCTGTATTTTAGGTTCGGGGAAAAAGAAAAATGGATAGATCTAGGTGGTGAGCAGTACACAGTTCAAAAACTTAAAATTTGTTAGATTTTTTGTGTAGTCTATAATAAAACGTAGAAAGTGTTTTTGGATCTCGGGCTCCAATGATCTCTCTATTTAAATTTTTTGAAAATCATATTTACGAGTATCAAAAAATTCTGAAAGAAAATACGGATATAGCCAATGATATATCCCACGAACATGGAATTTTTTCAATTTAAGATACTTTATATTTTGGGCTACACAAAAATAACAAATCTGATAAAACTTAGAGATTTGAAAATATGCATACTCAGATGTACACTTTTGTCTTTTTTGTAGCTCAAAATATAACGTATTTGAAGTTGATATTTTGCACGTTCCTAGGATATATCATTGGCTAACTCCGGATTCGTTTTCAGAATTTTTGAAACTAATAAATATGAATTTTGAATTTTTTTAAATAGGAGGGAGCATTGGAGCTCGGGAGCCATTCTACACCCTCGTAGATCTCGACATTATCTACATCTAGGATATTACTTCAAATTTCTGATTTATATTTTTAAATAAAAGAGGTATGTGTACCACTTTTGCTCCCTCTCGACCTTATATACACGTCCGGTTTAGATTTTACAGAGTCGGCCCTGTTGAAAGTGCATGGTGACCCCATGTGTGGTTTTGGTAATTAATGACAATCTTTATGTACTAATGTTTGCATTGAGATATTCTTGTAGATCTTGTCCATAGAAAAAGATTAGATTTCATGTGTTGGACTCTAGAAGCTTACATTGTAAAGTGTGGCTTGGAAAAGAAGATTGAGGGAACATTGATGTCTATCTCCAAGCCATCATATAAGTCAGGAGAAGAAGATGAAGTGCAAGCTCAATATGATCCATCTCGGAAGATATCATTTGATTGAATGATGGGGGATGCCCAACCGGGTAGGCCCAGAACCCCTAGTCGGCTCACAAGGCCGGGTGGCCCAAGGCCCACCCGGAGAGCATCTTCCAGGATACCGGGTCCCCGAGGATCCCGGTACGTCGGCTCGGGAAGGCGGCAGCGGATATCTCCGAATCGGTTTACGATCTACGTATCCCGAAGAGTGCGTCTCAAGCAGCCGCACTTGTAGGCAGGATAGCTAGCGCCGCCAGCGGCACCCGTCATTTCCCTGTAAACCCTAGCCGGCTCCCTATATAAAGTCGGCAAGGTGCAACCCTAGAGGGACTCATCTCATTCCATAGCCTTCGGAGCACCCACAAGCTCTGTTGCGCACACCATTGTACACCCCATTCAGATCCAATACATACAAGCAGGAGTAGGTCTTTACCTCATACAGAGGGGCCGAACCTAGGTAACTCCGCGTGTGCTACCTCTTCGTGAATCCTACATCGCCTGGCTCACACCCGAGTTAAGCCACCCCCTATGGCATCTGCCGTGACTAACCCACGACAGTTGGCGCCCACCGTGGGGCCAGCGATCGCTGGAGTTTACTTCGCGAAGAGTCCTGAACCCGACTGGCGTCATCCTCAGCCGCCAGGCCACGCCGAACCGCGGCGACATCGTCACCGGCACCTACTTCGAGCACGGAGGGATCAGCTACGTCGCTGACCCGCACACTTGGGGCAAGCCCAATTACGGGCCCATCACCCGCTCGATGGTGATCCCATTCGGGACGGCTGTCACCGCCTACGTCGGCTTCTGCGGTGTGGACGGAGGCGTCATCGTCGACGACAATGACAGCGCCTCCTCTCGCCTCGACACGACGGACTACGTCGTCATCAACACCACGGATGCGGATCTCACCGCACCCGCTGGGACCGTCCAGATCTCAGACGACGACGACACCGGGTCGATCTTGCCCGTCCTCGACTACGAGTCGGAGGGCTCGACCGATCTGGCCTCGGACGGCTCGGCCACACCCGCCTTCATCGGCATGACGGGTGAGGCGGCTAAAGCCGCCGCCAACACTGCTGCAGCATCTGCCGCAGCGACGGAGGCTGACCTGCAGAAGCAGGCACAAGAAAAGCAGACGCGCGAGCGTCAGCAAGCTCAGCGCGAACAGGCGCTACGCGAGCAGGAGGCTCGCAACAAACAGAGCGCTCAAGACTCCCTTGATGCGCTCAGGGGACAAGCGGGTCGGGTCCCTGACCCGCTCGCTACTCCGATCACGCCGGCGAACGCCGCCCAGGCCACGCAGCTCGAGCGGCTGCGCCTGGACATGGCTCGCCAGCAGGAGAAGATCCGCCAGAAGGAGCTGGAGGTGGATGCCCAGACCACCGCCCTGTCTGCGGTGACCAGGCAACACAAGAGCCGCCAATCGCGGCTCAACCCAGACACGCATCGCCAGATGCCCTCTCGTGTGCTCGACGACGCTTCGCACGCGAGACCGATTTGGAGAGGCAGCGCGACGAGTGTCGCAGGTCTCAGCCTGGCGGCTCGAATCAGCCGCCACCTCAGCCTCGACCAGCGATGCCGCCTCCGGCACCAGACCCCAGTCGAACCCGGCTCGACCTCAACCTCAGCCGCGGAACGACGACGACGCCGACCTTGTCTTCGGCACACCGGTCGACTGCATGACCCTGCCGCCTCCCTCTTCAAGAGGATACGCGTCAAGGACAACCCCTACTGGTCCAAGGGGTGCAAGCTGGTGGACAAGGCGCTAGAACTGCAGGAGAACATGTCGCAATCCAGCGGCAAGCTCTACTCCAAGTCGCCACCTAGCGAGAAGACGGCTTCGGCACAACGCCCAAGCCAGGGGAACAGAGACCACCCCAACGACGCTGCTCCGCCGCAGCCGCGCAGCCGGCACGAGGAGCCGGCGGTGTCGAGCAACGCGGGAGCTGGAGGCAACCCGCCTCGGCTCGCCCGCAACGACGCCCGGCACACCATCAACAACAACCAGGCGCAGGCACGCTCCAACCATTCCGCTCCGGACCTGCGCCTCCACCTCAACGACAAGCGCGCCGAGACGGCGCGCAACAGCGACGACGACGACGTCGGCCCCAAGTGCTTCGGACCCGCCATTCGTGGCGAGCGTTTCCCTAGCAACTTTAAGGGGCCGAGAGAGGCGCCCAAGTACAACGCCACCATGAACCCGGAGACCTGGGTCCAGGACTACTTGGCCGCCATGAGCATCCAGAGCGCGTCCTCGCTCTGCTGCGCACGCTACTTCCCTCTCATGCTTGAGGGGACGGCTCGCACCTGGCTTAACAACCTCCCCAGGAATAGCGTCAATTCCTGGGGCGAGTTGAAGAAGCTCTTCATCACCAACTTCGAAGGGACCTGCAAGCGCCCGACCACGCTCGAAGATCTCAAGCGCTGCGTCCAGAAGGAGGGCGAGTCCACTAGGAAGTGGTATCGCCGGGTTGCCGACCTCATCCACTCGGCAGAACACCTCAGCGTCGACACGGTGCATTCTCACCTCGAGGACAACACCACGTTCGAGTCGCTTCGACAGAAGCTGAGGCGTTCCCACAAAGGCGACATGACGATGGGACAGCTGCTCGCCATCGTCTACAAGTACGCCGAGTCAGACGCCACCAAGGATGACTCCGACGAGGAGGACGACGAGAAGAGAGGTGGCAAGAACAAGGGCAAGGCCAAGCACTCCAGCGCTCATAAGCGCAAAGGTGACGGCGGCTCCGAGTTCGTAGCCGCCACGACTGCGGGAGGTCGCGGCTTCAAAAGCCAACGCGGCAACTTCCCGCGAAAGAAGCTCACCGCCACGGAGATCCTGGCCATGCCGTGTAGGTATCACAGCCTACCCGGCAAGCCAGCCGCCCACACGACTGACGAGTGCAGCTGGACTGCAGAAATCGTCAAGGCCAAGACTGGTGCCAAGAAGAGGGCACCCGACGGAGTGACGACGGTGAGCAAGCAGGGCATGCCCCCACTGCCGGCTTCATGGGCCACACCTTCGTCGGCCTCGACACCAAGCGGGAACAGAAGGTGATCAAGCGCGCCGTCCACGCGACTCTGCCAGACGTGCCCCAGTGGCTCGACTGGTCCGAGCAGCCGATCACTTGGAGCCGTCAGGACCACCCGCCCCGCGTCGATTACCCGGGAAATTCGCTCTGGTCGTCGCACCTCAGGTCAAGGGCTACATCTTGACCAAAACCCTGATGGACGGAGGATCCAGCATCAACATCCTCTACTACGAGACGTTCCAGCGCATGGGATTGCGCGAGAACAGATGGTTCCAACCATCACCACCTTCCACGGCATCGTGCCGGGAAAGAAGGCCTACCCGTTAGGCAAGATTGCACTCGACGTCGTCTTCGGCACCGCCAAGAACTTCCGGCTCGAGAAGATTTGGTTCGAGGTGGTGAACTTCCGCAGTTCATACCACGTGATCCTTGGGCGACCCGCCTTCGCCAAATTCATGGCAAGGCCCTGCTACGCCTATCTGAAGATGAAGATGCCAGGTCATAACGGCACCATCACCGTGCACGGCGACGTCGACCGCGCTATCGAGTGCGAGAAGGGCAACGCCGTCTTCGCCGAGTCCATCATCGCCTCGGAGCAGCTGGAGCAGCTCAAGTTGCAAGTCGACCCCAACGACATGACCATCATCAAGAAGCCGACACTGGACGTACGCGACAAGTTCCAGTCGGCACAGGAGACCAAGCGCATCCCGCTGGTCGAGGGGACTCCTCCAAGACGGCGGTGATCGGCTCGCACATGGACAGCGCATAGGAAAGCGCGCTCTGCGACTTCCTCCGTGAGAATCGGGACATCTTTGCATGGAAGCCATCCGACATGCCAGGCGTCCCGAGGGAGCTCGCAGAGCACAAGCTCAACATCGACCCTAAACTGAAGCCGGTGAAGCAATTCCTACGTCGCTTCACCGGTGAGCGACACAAGGCTATCGGCGAAGAGATAGCCCGGCTCCTAGCTGTCGGGTTCATCGCCGAAGTCATGCACCCGGAGTGGCTTGCCAACCCGGTGCTCGTTCTGAAGAAGAACGGAACATGGCGGATGTGCATCGACTACACATGCTTGAATAAGGCCTGCCCCAAAGACCCATTCGCACTGCCTCGTATCGATCAGCCGATCGACTCGACGGCAGGCTGCGAGGCGCTATGCTTCCTCGACGCCTACTTCGGGTACCACCAGATCAAGATGGCGCCCAAAGATCAGGAGAAGACGTCTTTCATCACGCCTACGGCACGTTATGTTACGTCTCCATGCCCTTCGGCTTGGAGAACGCCAGAGCGACTTACCAGCGTTGCATCCAAAACTGCTTACACGAGCAGATCGGCCGCAACATCCACGCCTACGTGGATGACATCGTCGTCAAGTCCAAGCTGAAGACGTACCTGATTACCGACTTAGCGGAGACATTCAACAATCTCCGCAAGTACAGGATAAAGCTCAACCCAGAAAAATGCGTCTTTGGCGTACCCGTGGGCAAGCTCCTGGGCTTCATCGTCTCCGAGCGACACTACTTCATGGGCCACCCGATGACGGTGGTCAGCTCGTCTCCCTGGCTGAAATCATTCGCAATAGGGAAGCAACCGGGCGAGTCGCCAAATGGGCCTCGGAGCTGCAGCCTTTTGGCCTCAGCTACGCGGCTCGCACTGCAATCAAGTCGCAAGCACTACCCGACTTCATGGTCGACTGGATGGAGATGCAGTTGCCGCCTCCAACCTATGAAGCCGGTAGATGGACCTTGTTCTTCGACGGGTCCAAGATGTACGAGGGCTCGGGGGCCGGAGTCGTCCTCACCTCCCCCCAGGGAGACAAGATGCGATACGTGCTGCAGATACACTTCACCTGCACCAACAACGTCGCCGAGTACGAAGCCCTCCTACATGGCCTACGCGTGGCCAAGGAGATGGGAGTTAGCCGCATCAAATGCTACGGCGACTCCGACCTCGTCGTTCAGCAAACGATGGGGACATGGGACGCAAACGATCCCAACATGGCGGCTTATCGCCGACTCGTCGATCAAGTCGGCGGACACTTCGCCGGCATGGAGCTGGAGCACATCGACCGGAGGAAGAACGAGGCGGCTGACGCGCTTTCTCGCTTCGGGTCTAAGCGGGACCCAGTCCCACCCGGCGTCTTCCTCGACCACTTGCACAACCCGTCGGTGCGGCCACCGGCAGAAATCGACACCGCCAACCCGCCATCGTCAGACACAGCTCTGGTAGCGGTAACACAGGAGACGAGCGACTGGAGGGAACCCTACATCGAGTTCCTCACCACCAAGAAACTGCCAGCCGATGAGGTCCATGCACGGCAAGTCGTGCGCCGGGCCTCAGCTTACGCCATCATCAACAACGAGCTCTACAAACGCAGCACATCGGGAGTCTTCCTCCGCTGCGTCGAGCCGGAGAAGGAAGGCGCATCCTTCACGAGATCCACTCGGGCGATTGCGGTCACCACGTCGGTGCCCGCAACCTAGTCGGCAAGGCGTTCAGACACGGCTTCTTCTGGCTCTCTGCGCACCAGGATGCAGTCGACATCGTCCGTCGCTGCGTCGGGTGCCAGAAGTACGCCCGACAGGATCATCTACCCGCTGCAGCTCTGAAAACCATCCCGCTGACATGGCCATTTGCCGTCTGGGGGATGGACATGGTGGGCCAGTTCAAAACAGCTCGTGGCGGCATGACACACCTGCTGGTCGCAGTAGACAAGTTCACCAAGTGGGTCGAAGTCGAACCCATCAAGAAACTCGACGGCAAGACTGCAACCAAGTTCCTCCAGAAGCTCATCTTTCGGTTTGGCTACCCGCACAGCATCATCACCGACAACGGCACAAACTTCGCCGAGGGAGAGATGAAGGCCTTCTGTCAACAAAAGGGCATCCGTCTCGACCTGGCATCGGTCGCCCACCCGCAATCAAACGGGCAGGCGGAAAGAATGAACCAGACAGTGCTAGCCGGGATCAAGCCGCGACTTCAAGTACCACTGGAGCGAACACCGGGTTGCTGGCTGGACGAGCTCCCAGCCGTACTCTGGGGCATCAGAACGACTCCAAACCGTTCCACCGGCTATACGCCATTCTTCATGGTGTACGGAGCGGAAGCCGTCATGCCTACCGACCTCGAGCACGACTCGCCACGGGTCGCCCTCTACAACGAGGAGGAAAATGAGGAAGCCCGCTTAGTGGGCGTCGATCTCCTGGAAGAAGCTCGCGAACTCGCACTCTCCAGGACGGCGATATACCAGCAAGGCCTGCGCCGCTATCACAGCCGCCGGGTCAAGAGTCGATCTTTCCAGGAAGGCGACTTGGTTCTTCGACTCATCCAAAAGTCGAAAGGGATGCATAAGCTCTCGGCACCATGGGAAGGACCGTTCGTCGTCAGCAAGGCGATAGGCAACGGCTCCTACCACCTCGTCGACTTGCGTGAGCCAAACAAAAGCTCCAAGTCCGAAGAGGAGACCAAGCGTCCATGGAACATCAGCCTGCTTCGCCCCTACTATACATAGTATCCATTGTAATGTGTGTAATCAATCAAGGAAATAAGGCCGGTACGCACTCGACACGCTCGGGGGCTACCGTTTCGTCTCAATCATGCTTTCGAGCCTTTATTTTTCCTACTCACACGTTATATGATTGATGGGTCGTCAAAGAGAGCCGGACGCCACGATGCGCGACTCACCACTGGACTCCCTGCTCATGCAGCAAAATCACAAGGAATTGTTGTTTTCTCCCAAGTCGTCAGCCACCCGCAAAAAGTGAAAAGTAGTGCAGCCGGTTCAAACCTAACTTGACAATGAAGCCGCACTCGGACTTTGTCACCATGGGTACCGGCGCGTCACGAACAAAAATCACGCGAGGCACACTTGGTGAGGTCGCATGATCGACTAAGCTCACAAAAAGCGAAAAACAAACAAAGTGACGATAAGCGCACAACAAACAAGCATCAAGAAGTGCCAGAAATAAATCCTTAAGCCGCAGAGGCGCACGCTGAAACGCAACCCGGCACTTAGCATACTTGTTCATTACATATATTTTTTTCGCCCGCAGGCGATCAAACCTAACTACTTCAAAATAACCCCTCTCATGAAAGCAGGGGCATGACCTTCAGGAAGACGGAGCCGCCCGAGCGGAAGAAGTCGACGCCTCGTTCTCCGCAGCCGCCGGCGCCATAATCGAAGCCCTGGAGAACAGGAACTCCGTTGCCGGCTCCTCCTCCGCCACTTCGTCGAGCCGCTGTTGGGGGGCACCGCATCGAAGACGAACTCGGTGTGGTCGACCATCTTGGGCTCGGCAGGCGTACGGGGTGCAGAACTCGAAGACCGGCGCCATATCGACTTCTCGACCATCAGGTCGAGTCGGGATGCTGGCCGTGATCTTGTCGACGTTCGTCTGCGTGTACCGGCCGCGCACGAGCCCGAGCGCCACGCACGCTCCGCTCCGGGCGGACGACTCCCGCACCCAGGTGATCACCTGGGGCATTAGCTCAAGCACCCGCAGGACCCGGCAGACGGGCGCGGGACACCCCTCCTTGGGAGACAGTGCCTGGACGACGGCGCTGGCCTTGTCGTGCACGTCGAGCAAAGACGCCGATGCGGCGAATATGCTCCGCCGTCGAGCCAGCCGTCTCCTCGCCTACTCGTCAGCGATAAAAAGGAAGAAAATGAGCAAAGAATGGCCAAGAACGGCAACGAAATACATTGCAAAGGGGAAAATCGTGACAAAACTCACCCCAGATGCCAACAGCGAGCTTCTCGAGCGGCTCGGCCAGCTCCTTCATCTCGCGCTCGGCCGCGGCGGACTTGCGCTCGAGCTTCTCGAGATCCTCACCATAGCCTTTTGTGGCTTGGGTGAGGGCCGCGTCCGCCTCCTCCTTCTGCTTGCTCAGCCGCACGCAGGAGTCTTGCACCGCGGCGAACGCCTCGGTGTGCCGGCTCTCTTGTGCGGCTAGCAGCCGCTGATGCTCAGCGAGGGAGATGTAGCCCTCGCGCGCCTTCGTCAGCTCCTCCTGAAGGCGGCGGGTCTCGTTCTGCTCGGCTTCCAGGAGCCACGCAAGCTCCTGCAACAAAAAAGATGGCGAAAGTCAAACACAGAAAAATATACGAGGACCACGCTCCGGGTTACAGCGACATCAGCGCTAACCCGGGGGCTAGCCCTGCACTCCAAAATTCTACACCGAGTATGGAACTCGGGGGCTGCGCCCAGAGTTGCGTCTACATCGATATTCCGCAACCCGGGGGCTCGCCCTGACAAGCATGCCGAGTCTGAAACTCGGGGGCTGCGCCCCGAATTGCCTCTACCACAGCATCGGCAACTCGGGGGCTACGCCACTAGTCAAAAACCCGCAACCAGACAACTATAAAGACCCAAGCGCATTCTACAAATACGACTCGGGCCTTGGGGGCTACATATATACTATGGACGCAACATGTACAAAGAAAAATTTCTACGTACCTGGTGCGCATCCATTGCCGTCTGGATGGCGGCTCGGAAGCTCGGCCGGGACGAAGAGGAGCCCGGGGTGGAGCTCGGGGGCTGACCAGTCAGCCCACCCAAGGAGGAAGCCGCTGCAGCGGCCCGAGTCGCCGTCATCACCAGTGCCGACTCGGGCACAAGCGCGGCGTTGTCCGTGCCAGCCGGCACGGAGTCATCAATAGTGGCCCCCTCGTTCGGAGGGGGCACAATCACTTCATCGCCTCCGCCGGCGAAAGGCGGAGGAGTCGGCGCCCTCGCAACGGGCTCCGCGGCGCGCACAGCGGCTCCCGCCCGCTGGGAGTTATTCTCCTGCGCATCCTCCATGTCGCTGAGGGACGCGTCCTCAGCCCTGCGACACTCGCACGGGTCAAATTCAAGATAACTCGACAACGAAACTGTGGGCGTGGCTCAGCAGCTGACCTTTCGCCCGCAGGCGGCAGAGTCGAGGTACGGATCCCCCGGGAGAGGCGCAGGGGGCGAGTCGGCACGACCCTCGCGGGGATGTCCCGCAAGGCCTTCTGTCGCCGCTCGGCAACAACGGTGCGCTGCGCGGCGGTCGCCACCGATCGCTCTGGTGGGGCGGCGTCGAGCTCACCGACCTCGAGCGCTTGGACTGGGGCCCGGCATCCTCAGACGCGGGCCTGCGCCTCCGCCGGATGCGCAGCGGCTGATCGTCTTCATCATCATCGTCAAGCGCCGGGTTCTTGGACCCGGCGCTTCTTCTCTTCTTCTCCTTCCTCGCCCTCGGACAAGATGGGGATCGGCTGGCGGGAGGAGAAGGAGGCCATGTTGGTGTTGTCGGCTCTCGTCGGAGTCACGCTCGACAACGTCGTTAGGGCCGGCAAGCACCGCGGGAGCGTCACCACGGATCGGAGGCATCCCAACGAGCGACCGGAACTCCTGAACTCAGCAAGCAGGAGATCGGTATAAAAAGACCAAAAAAGGAAAGCAATGCGAATCGTCAAGTAAAAGGACTCACCTCTGGAGCCGGATGCTTGGCGTTGAAGGCCTCCAAGCCGCCCACGCCCACTCAGGCGCCGGGTGGACGGTAATCCGCTTCATCCGGTGCGTGAACTGCTCCACCGTCTGGAATCGCGACGGGTCGTGGCGCTGCGGGTCCTTCAGCCCCGTGTACTCGCACATCAGCGAGAGGCGACGCTGCAGGGGCGCGATCTTCTTTTTCACCCAGGAGGCGATAAGGTTCAGACCCGTCAGCCCCCCGGACTTCAGCTCCTGGAGCCGCGCCATCAGCCGGCGCACCGTGGGCAAGTCGGCGTCCTGCGGCAGCTCCTGAAGATTGCGGGGACGGCTCGGCGAGGGAGAGAACGGGGGAATCCCGATCTCGCCGTCGGGAGCCGGCTCCCGCATGTAGAAGTCGGTCTTCCTCCAGTACACCTTGGGGAGAAGGCCAAGATCCAAATAATCCACGTCGCCGCGGACTTGGAAGTTGAGGCCGCCGCAAGGCGGCATGTCGCCGCCCTTCCCCAGCTTGCGTGGAAGATCCACAGCCATAGCGGGAAGAAGGCGGCGCACCCGAAGTAGCCCTCGCACAGGGCCATGAAACAGGCGAGGTAGAATTGAGTTGGGCGTCAGGTCGTGTACCTACAACCCGTAGAAGTCGAGGAAGCGTCGGAAGAACTCCGACGTGGGGAATCCAAGCCCACGCTCGAGGAACGCGAGGAAGACGATGAACTCGCCCGGCGACGGCCGCGGACGCGGATCCGCGTCGGCGATGCGCCACCGACCCTCCGACGCCGGCGGCAACAAGCCCTCGCTGGCGGCCTGCTCTAGCGCGTGCGCCGTCACCGAGGATAGCTCCCACTGGCTCTTTAGCGCCACCATCCTAGCCGCAAGGGAGAGGGAGGAACAAGAGTGCCCGATGGCGGCAATGGCGAAGCGACGCGGCGCTCAGGCGTGAACTGCTCTGAGCAGAAGAAGCGGCGAGCGCGAGAAGGAAGAGGAGTAGAGTGCGAACCCATCAGCCGCACTCCCTCGTCTCCTAAATAGGCGCCGTGAGTGGAGCCATTACCGCAGTAAATGGCTCCACCCACGTCCCACATTAATCGTCACATCGCACGACGCCTCAGTTCCCGCACGACGCCTCGGTTTCTGTGGGAACGTGCCGGAAAACTTGGCCTAGATTTGGCCACGTCGCCCTGCCACGGCTTTTCTGACCGCTGGATCAGGCGCGTGCGGGTCAAAAACATCATCATTGCCACTGCTCCATCCCGAGGTGGAGGCAGCCGATACACCGTCAAGTCCCATCAATCGACTCGGCGTCAGAGGGACAAACACGACAGGACAAACGGTCAAAGATATCGTGAAGTCAGCCGGAGACTAAGAGGGAATAACCCGCATAGAGGCGAGTCGGTATGGCCAACGTCCCGACGGGCACGAGCCGGCATCAAACAAAACTTGAGTCAGACCGGACGTTGACACGCCAAAATCCACCACTCCGAGCCATTGTTCCTCTTTGTTTCAGGAGTTCGTTCACCGACACGACCCGGCAGCTCGCAAGACGAAGGCCAAGCCGAAGATGGGGGGATGCCCAACCGGGTAGGTGTGGGGACCCCGGACTAGCTGTCTGAAATACCTTTGTGCCTACACATCAGCGATCCCATGATCAGTCTGTCGCTGGGCACAATCAAACTGGTATTTAACGAACATCCATAAATACCAAATAAATTTACTTACTTGATTGAAGCCATAACTTCAACAGGTACTTGCAGCGGAAATCATCGAACAACGTGGATCCCAAGTCATTTGCCATAACCCTACAGACAGCTGACTGGGAAGTGCCCTAGTTCACATCGACGCCATTGACATCTTCTTCTCCGAACTGCTCATCTTCAAAATCTGGCTAAGACAATAGCCAGGGACGAAACCAATATGAGTACATTTGATTGTACTCGCAAACTACCCCTGGAATGAGCATGCCTTAGTCTTTTTATTGTTTAAATAAAACTTTCTTTGCTTTGAAAACTCCACATCCTTATTGAAAAAAAGAGATGGATAGACTTTTGTTTAATAAACCTTTGTTTGAAATTCCTATAACTTTATTTGAAACAGGAAAGAAGGCTTTAGAACTTTTTCCCATAAACCTGTTTTTGTAAGAAGTCTCTTTTAAAACTTTTTTCCCCGTAAATACATCTTTGTTGAAAAAGGGTAAGAAGTCTCTTTTATAAACTCTTTCTCCAAAAATCATTACCAGGTTTTATTTCCCCAAAACTCCTCCTTTTCCGACCATAGCCATTCATGGTCATTTATCCCCAACGAACTCATACCAGCCCTTCGGTAGAGTTGCATAAACATTTCCACTTCATTTTTTAAGCACAAAACTTTGCACGTCTCGACCATAGCCCTTCATGGTCAAATCATTCTTCAGCAACCTCATAACAGCCCGTCGGTAGAGTTACAGATACAACTCATCTCCATTTTATTTTCAAATCTCAAAACTTTTCCCAAAACTTGCACATGGTCAAAGTAGGGCCTTCCAACTGTCCATATCTGAGGACTCGGCTATTCAAATAGTTTTACACTCTGCAGAGGTAGCACACTTTTCCCACATCCATCCGGCAACTCATCATGTCAGCCACGTCCCGCCATACCAGGTTTATGCGAAGTTGAGTCACCGACCATAGCCTGTCCTTTGCTCATGCTAGTATAGGACCCTGCCGCTATGACACTTTCCATCAACACTTAACCCAGCCCGTCGGAATCTAAGTGTGAGGACTCATAGTTCTGCCCGGCGGTGTATAGCGAACAACCTTCTATCCTCTTTCTCCAATAAACTCATACGGGTCTCCGGTAGACTTCTCTTAAGAGGACCCAGGTCAGGGGTAGGTCACCAAACCATCCCCTCATGGAACGGAGTCATCTCCATTATTGAGGTATCCCATACTAATATGAGCAAATTATATGACTACGCCCTTGCCCATATGTGGGTAAATGTGGTCGCACAGGTTATCGGCTGGTCGACGTAAGTACAAGAACACAATGTGCTTTTTATCAAAAAACCATCATTCTCCACTTGTCCACTTCAACACCGACATCTCGGCATTCCGTATCCACACAAGTATTTTCAAAGGAGTTTTGAGTAAACAATATTTTTCCCATCCTATAGTTTGAAAAGAATTTCCATCTAATATCTCCACATAGGGTGTCAAAAGAATATACTTGTATTTTGGAAAAAGGGTTTTCAAAATCATAGCTTGGGTGGCAAACACCACATAAGTCACTTATGCTCTTTATAAGTAAAACATGTGAACCAAAATAGATGTATATAGATGCAAGCTCAGAGAAGTAGCTTGCTTGAATTCAGCATAATGTTCCTGGACTTCTTCTCACTGATCAAGAAATAAACTCCCATCCTTCTTCCATAAATCCTCTCCAAATACCACTCCGGCAGCGTTTATATCTAGCATCGCAAACATGAATCAATAAGCAACCAAACAACAAGTGGTTTACAAACAAGGAAGAACACCTCAAGGAAAACTGGCTTAATAACAAGCTTAGAACAAATTATTTAATAAAGCTACCGCAACAGAAATAAAAGGTACTAATTGAACTAAAAACAAACACTTAACAACAATCACCACACTTAGCTAGATGCTAACAAATAATTAATCCCAACAAGCAAAACAGCACATAACCACATGTTTAACTCTATGCTAACAAAACAATTAACTTAACAAGCTAATTCACCCGGACAAAATCACAATGGCATTATACTAGCAAGAGTATAACACCATACACATGCCAAAACAAAAGGGCACAAAGACATCCTCAATTAGAGGTACCTAACAAACATTTTTCCCTTAACAGGAAATACTTCAGACAAAGTTAAGTCATTAAATATTATATGTAGGTTAAAACTCTTTACCAAGCTAGGTGTTTGTAACATCCCAAAAATGTAACCCAACTATATTGCTTGTTCTTTTAAAGTTTAGCATCATCATGGCATCATATTCATGTGTTCTTCTCACTTAATATTTTATTTCTGGCACTTTTAAAACAAAACCACATTTTTTGTGTTGTTACTATGTTGCCCAAATAATACTAATGGTCGTAACAAAAGTATTTTGTTCAAACAAAAATATTTGCAAAAGGTTCTAATACAAAATTCCTAATATGTTGTTTTCTATAAACAAAAAACAGAAAACTGGAAAAAGAAAATGTTCAGGCTTAAAAAAACAGTGGAGCCTGGCCGAGTTGGGCCAAGCCCAACTCCATTCCACCTTCGGCCCAGCAAACCCAACCCTGTCGCTTTCTTCCTCTGTCGTACCAGAGGAGCACGCACATGGCGTGGGCACGGTGGCCTCCACCGGCCAGCGCCTCCTCTCCACCTTTTCCACCTCCATAAAGCCAGCCCCGCGCCTCCAAACCCCTAACCCTAGCTTTCCCTTTCTCCCTTTCCTCGCCGCCGCCTCCATCTCTTCTTCCACGCGCAACCGTCGCCATGGCCGAAGCAAGCTCAAGCTCGCGCCCGGCCAAACCGTGCTTCCTCATGCTCGTCTACCTCGCCGCCAAGTCCGCCTCGTCATCCTCAAGGTCTTCTTCTTCGGAGCAGGACCTGGGAGCCCGTGTTTTGCCGTGACAAGTTCGCCGCTCCCGACGCCGACCGCCGCTCTGCACCTTCTTCTTCGTCTCCGTCTCGTCGCCTCCGTCGTCCTCGAGCCTCCGCCTTGCGCCAACAAGCTCTGGGTGAGCCGCCGCCTCCAAATCCGTCCTTCCCCCTCTTGATTTCGTCCTGGAACAAGCGATCCCGCGCGATGCCGACCTCGGCATCGACACGGCCGTGCGGTGTCGATCAAGAACACGACGCGTGCTAGCTTCCTTCTGCCTCCAATCACGCGCACGGTTACTGCCACCTCTTCCGTGTCACTTTGCACGCACGCACCCACGCGGAGCGCCACCCGGACATGGTCGTCGCCGATCTGTCCGCCGCCGTCACAACCACGGCCAAAGTCTGAAACTTTCGTCAGAGAAGAGAGAGCGACACTACAAAAACCTGCAGATCTACTACCTATCGCAACCCTCGATCTACCCTAGTGGCTACGGCCACGATCCTTCCACCGCGCGCGTTGTGAGTTCGAACCACCGCGGACGCAAAAGCCAAACCTTTTTCTTCTTTTCCCCCACGCTGACAGGTGGGCCCCGCGTGTCAGTGACCGTGGAGGCATCCGCATTCCACACACGCCCAGTCAACGCCTGCGTGGCACCTGGGCCCACTTGGCAGCGACTCCGGCTAGCTGCTGCCTCGGTGAAAAATCCCAGATCCAGATCTGGATCAAGAAACTTGCACACAGGCCCCTGGCCTTTCTGTTTTACATCTAGGCCCTTAAAACTTTCTGCTCATCACCATCAGGTCCCTGGAAATTACAGAAAACACCCCTAACTTTCAAAACCTTATAACTTTTAATTTATAACTCCAAATTAAATAAATTTAATATGTTTTCATATCAGAAAAATGTCACCTATTCAAATTTCAACTTTGTTTCTGGTTTTGAATAATTAAAAATTGTGGCAACTAAATAAATGTTTATTTCATTGTGACAACTTGTAAAATTCATAACTTTTGCTACACTACTCCAAATATTGCAAATAAAATATCAAACTGAAACTAAAAATGCAACCTTCCTGTTCATTGCATTTGCATGCATATTTAAGCAACTTAAATTATCAAATTAATTGGAATCACCTTGTAATTAAATCTTGCATATGGGGTTCTTTACCTAATTGCTTTTAAATAGCAATGACTCCATTTAAATTGATCTTGCATGCAAATTTGTATTTAATATGAACATTAACTTGACATGCATCATCCCATGCTTGTGCATTTTTATTCCTTGTATTGATTGTGTTCTATATTCCATGTTTGGTGCTTGTTCTCGGTAGACCACGCTGTGACCATTGAGTACTCTTCTTCTGCTGAGGACCCTAGCCAGTGCCAGGCTACTGAGTTGCCAGGCAAGCTTTGCTCACTTGCTACCATTACATTGTCTTCCATTCTTGCCGTTGAACTATGCTATCCTTATGTTACGATGCTTGTGTCTCGATCCCATTCATGTTTACCTTGCAGCCACACACAGCCTTATCCCCACATCCTATCGCCTTGTTGTTTGTTTACTTGTTAGCCTTGCAAGTCGTAGTTGCATGCTTAGGTTTGTTGTTGCGAGTCAGTCTATCTTATGTTTCACCTGCTTAGTATGATAGGTTGGCTCACCTTACTTTAAAATGATGATAATGTTTGTGGGAAATGAACTAAATGATAAGGCACCCGGCGGAAAGCCAAGGCGTTGGTGTTTTGTTCTGCTAAGTGTCACCTTAGGACCTCAGTTCTTGTCCCTGGATCCAAGACGAGCCACACCTAGTTCGGGAGATCTTATGGAATCCCCTCGACTTTGACCGGAACTTCAGCTTGTCCAGGGGCCACACCTAGTTCGGGCTTTCCATTCGTCTCATATGCATTGATACTAGTGTAGTATTTTACTTTGGCGGTGTGCCTTGTTACATGCATATAGGGCGCGGCCTGTTGGTGCGGAGGGGTGTGGTTTCACCTTTCTGGCCGAGACCAGCATAGCTCCCGTGGCTCCTTGGACTTGTTGCGGTGAAGGAAAGAGTAGTGTTGTGAGACCCTACCTTTTTACTGGGTTGATCGAACATGTATGGGTTAACAGTAGTGCCCCCTGCAGGGATAAATCTTTTCGAAAAGCCGTGTCCGCGGTTATGGATGACTTGGTGAAGGTGCTGGCTAACAAGATCATAGACAACTTACACCTAATGATTCTAATTAACTTGATTAGTAAATTAGACCTATTTACACAATAACATGAAAACTAAAACTTGACAACTGTGTGAGTTTCCCTCGATTGCTTCCTCATACTTGGTTGAGGGGGTGAATCTGGGAAGTGTTATGTTTGGTGTTAGTTGCTAGTTGGTTCGTTCACGCTCTCTTATCCCTCTCCAATAGTCGGAAGTTGTAGTGTGTCTCTATAGTTTGTTTAGTGCTGCTGCTGCCGCTCAGTCCACCTTCCTTTATACTTTGGTAGTCCTTGTGTTGGTATCAATTGAGCATTGCTTGCCAGGCGGTTGTGCCTGACCCATCTTTGGGCTGTACTCTTTCGTGCAGCTGAGGACTTTCAGGAGGATCCCTCGGGAGGTTACTTTGTTGAGTACGACGACGACGCCTTCGACGAGTAGATAGTGTTCCAGGGTGGACCCTGTGGACTCCGTGGTTGGGTTCCTTTATGGCTGGCCTCTTAGGCCCATTCGAGATTTGTCCGTACTTGGATCATGTTTGCTTTCGCTATGTGATGACTTTGATGTATTGATGGGACATGTGTCCTCTGGATGACTGTATTCGCTATATGTATTTGCTCTATGAGCTTTTGACTATATCTTATTTCCTTTCTTTGTGTCGTATTATTCTGTTGTGGTAACAATTGCTCAACCAACTCATGTACAATGCGTGTATGTGTGTAGTACACGGGTTGGCCAGACTTTGGCCTCCTACTTATACATTGCGGATTGCATACGTGACAGTGGGATCGGGCGTACGTGTCGGCCGAGGATCCATTCCGAGCCGGCCTGTCGAGAGGTTCTCTGCCTGGCTTGGTAAACCAGCATCGTACGCTTTGTGTGACCCACTCGGTATGACCCCTGTGTATAAGTTCGCGACCTGGGTCTGACAGTGTTGACATAAAACAACTAACAAGCAGCAAGCCTGGCACAATATTATTCTAACAAACACATTTGGCAACCACAACCTACTTAATTAATTGCTTACAAATAGGGTTAAGGTAGTGATTAGGCAACCTCTTAAGTATTACGGTCGACTTGCAAGGCTAAGCATCACCAACAAACTTAAACAACCAGTGGCCAACATTCTTAGTTGAAAGTGGTTATTTGACTCATATAATTTATTTAACACCCCAACACAATCAAACAAGTGTTAAAGTTTTTCAATCACCACTTAGCAACACATGCTTTTCTTTAAACAAGTTTAATTCTAACCACTAACAGTACTAACATATTATAACATGATAAACAATAATAACATGCAAGCAACAGTACCACAACAATCATTAACAAGCATAAAACACAATTTTGTAAACAAGGCATTTAGATTCATTTCTTTTAAATAGGGGCAAAAATATCACTTTTACAAAATATTATACCCAGAGAGTTCTGTTAGTCAAACAATCATGCCCAGCTAGATTTGGGCTCTCTGATACCATTAGAAACTAACACAATTGGATTTGCTCCAAAAATCATCTCACAAATATCTACAAAAATCACCAAACTGATCTCTGGTGGTTTTATTAAAAAGAATAGAACTTTTGTTTTAGACTTCATTTGCATATAAGACAAATAGATCTGGAAATATATCACTTCAGGCTATCCATAGAATTTTAGTTTGCAAATTTTGGAGTTATAAAACTCTAGATATTAAATATTTAGTGAAAAAGATACTTTTGACAAAATTTAATCCAGGCCTCATTTAAAATTATATTTTTGCAAACAGCCAGTTCTACCTAATTAAGAAAACACCTAGGAACTCTACAAATTTTGAATCACTCAAATATCTATCACAGATCTACCACAAATGAATTAAAACTACACTGCAATTTAAATAGGAAATAAAAACAGATAATAGATCTACTGGAAAAAATAAAGAGAGACGGGCCAGATCTGGCCCAGATCCGGCCGAGCAACGCAGAGGGCGGCCCAGCTAGCGGCCCACACGTGAGACGAACGGGTACGGCGCCTTCGTCTTCCTCCCGAACGCGCACGGCAGAGCGAGGCGAGTTGGAGCTCCGGGGAGGACGGCGTCGGCGACTCCGGCGTTCCTAAAAGAAATGGTGATGTCCAGGAGTGAGCTCGCAATGAGGGGATCTCAGAGAAACAAAAATGGCGTAGAATGGGGGTCTATGCAGCTCGCGAGCTTGCTCGACGTTTGGCGACCGTAGATGAAGAAGACGGCGTTGATCTCCCTGACGGCGACGCCTAGGCTCGATTCCTTAGACGAGGAAGGAGAGGACGATGCGGCGGAGCTTCCGGTGGTCTTTGATTTGCTCGGGGATGCTTTGATCGATGGCAGCGAGCTCAGCCATGGTGGCTAGGGTTCGGCCGAGGCAGAGGGAGAAAGAGAGAGAGAGACGGCGCAGATGAAGAGATAAGTGAGGGAGGGGGAGCAGAGGAGCGCCTCGGGGGCCTCCTTATCCTCTTCGAGCGGCAGGAGGGCGGACGACGTGGCCATGAGGCACGGCGACACTAGCGCCATGCCCGCCACTGTGAGCTACAGGATGGGGATGAACAAATTGCAAAAAAACACCCTGGCAAACTTTTCCCATCACAACTAAGTCCTTTTCAGCTCTGGATTAAATAAACAACACTAGTTTTTGAATTATTTGGGACACTTAAACATTTTCAAAAATTATGAGAAAAATCAGGTAGCCTCCCAATACTTGTAGAAGCTCCAAAAAAATTGGGGTGTCAAAATAAAATGTTTTGAACAACTTTTGTTCATGGGGTTTAAATAAGGCATTTTTCTTAAAAACAAATTTATAATCCTTTAGAAATTTTAAAGCAAGTTCAAAATATTATTTTTAAACTCTTGGAACTTCCATGACAAATATATTAACTTCAAATAATTTTTATTTTCATAGAGAAAATATTTGTTTGAAGGAAATAGATAGTTAGGTAGGGAAAATAATTTATTTAGATCATTTCTTTAACTCATTATCTTAATTTCCATTTGTTGAATATTTTTAGGAGTTTTGCTTTATTTAAGTCACATTCCAAATTTGTTGTCAAGTGTGTTTTTAATTTACTACTCTAGCACACTTGATTAATTATACACACAAGTAACAACACAACAAGATTAAGATCACAACAATCACAAGGATGATGCATTCAAGACAAACAAGTCACATACACAAAAGGAGCAGCCACACATACCAGTCAGCACAAGGCCAAACATAGCAATGTGAAGAGAAAAACACAATCATCAGTGAAACATTTCAAAAAAAAAATTGTTGGTTCTGAATTTTGGGTCTTGAAAACTAAGTTTTTCTTAGTTCCAAAATTTGGGATGTGACAGATCCTCCCCCTTAAAAATAAATCTCGTCCTCGAGATTTGCCCGGTGGGTAACGGGGGAGTACGAGGGCACGGGTTTTGGGCTGACTATACTTCCGAGGTCGTTGCTTTTTCAGTGAGGTGGCCTTCTGGGATCTTGACGACTCGATGCTGCGAAGGCTTTCTTTGTCGATAATCTTCTGTGCTGAGTTCAGGTCCTTGATGATGAGGTTGACTTGACGATCGATGCTGATGGATAGTCCTGGTTGGCTGTTTCCAGACACTACAAGGCTAAGATGCAAGGAACTAATTATTGACATGTTCTGGTATACGTAGCGCATGTCTTCCCCCCCCCCCCTTAAAAAGGGATTTTGAAGGTTTATCCTGAAGGTTGCGGCTTGAGTTGACTTGGAGGCATTGTTCTTCTGGGGTAGCTTGACGATCTACACCTTGGGTGTCGCTCCTCGGTGCTTGGGGTTGGTGCAGATAGCACTTCCTGATATTTTCTCCTTACGAGGGTTGCTGATGGGGACGCGTTGTCCTCAGGATGCGTCAAGTTGGTGTACTTGACTCTCTCCGGGCTCTAGTTAGTAGAGAGAGGTTAAAACTTCTAATTGCGTCTGGACACTTCTAGTTGCCTCTGGGGTTGCTTGGTGGTTGATGTTGTCAACAACAGGTGCTTCCGTCATTTGATTCTTCTGGGTACTCCATTGGTTGGTTGTCTTCATTTTTTTTGTCCTTCTTCAGCTGAGTAAAGGAGGAACTTCATTGTTAACTTCCTTGGTTCTTGAGCTTCACGAAGCTTTGGTAAGAATCTTAAGAGGTAGAGTCTAGGGTATCGAGCTTCCAGAGGAGTCTAAAAGTCAGTTCGAGTGTCCTGAGGTAGGTGGTTTGGGGGCGTGGATCGATGATTGTTCAAAAGTCACGGCTTAATTGACCTTGGAAAAAGTTAGTGAAGAACCTTCACACCAGTTGTTTTTCCAAACGGGTACCTTTTTCTTTTCTTGTTTCGGAAATCATATCCTTGGAAAAACACTATAAATCTCCATGTGACTTTCTTATTTAGAACTTGAATATTTCCTAAGTTATACACTTGATTTAAGAAAATTATTATTGTCCTTTATTTGGATTCTAACATCATTTGCCTCACCCCTGCGGTGAAGACATCCACTTGTCCCAGCAAAGTTTTCCATTAGTTAGTTGTATAAGAATGTGGGTGTCCTTTATGACATCGAATTGCCTTAGTCATACAAGAAGAATTTGTTAACAAGGTAGCTAGTCTTGTCATCAAACCACTTTTCATATTCCAGAGGCTGAGATGTACTGGATTATCTGACGTTCTGTTTATTTGTATATGACACTCAATTGTTTGAGCATACAAAAGTTATTTGTTAACAAGTTCATGTGGTTTGTTACCAAAGTACTTTTATATAACAAGAACATTGGAATATCACATTATTTTTAGAGAGATTAATAATAGATTCTGATATAAGAGTTTCCAAATATTCCATGATAGTCTGGTATATTACTTCTTTGCCAACCTAAGAAATCTCTCTTCAATGCCTTCTTGCCGTAGTTCCTCCTTCTTGTGGGTGGCTTCTCTCGCAGAATGACTTCGAGAAGGTTTGGGAGATAAGAAGATAAGATGGCCTTGATAACGTAAGACGATCTAGATTAAGATTTAGTTTAGTCTTTTATCGTCCCCCCTTGAACTTCTCATTCTTCTTTCCTTTAAGATTTCTACTTATTTCATAAATGAAGGTTTTTACCTATCTTCCAATCTTAATCCTCTTATAAAGGTTGTATCTTACTATTATTCCATTAGTTGTATCTAAAGATACTTTAACTGCTGAATGTTCAATTTGTATTAGAGGTCAGAAAACCCGCGGCAGGCTAGGGTTCTCATCCTTTTTCCCAAGTTTGCGGTGATAGGTAGGAGTTACTCGAGGTTTTTCTTTGGTTTTCCTCATGATTATCGCGTAGGTAAAAATTAGTAAAGTTAGCTGAAGGGATTAAAATGCCACGAACTGCTCGTCAAGCGAGTAGATACACGATCCCTTTGAAACCCATCATTATCGTCGGTCTCTGAGCTCGAATCTTCATAGCAACTCTAATACACTCCTTGAGTTCCTCTAGTTAGCAATCCTAAATGGGTCTCCTTCTGTCTTCGTTTCTTGCCAAGGCATGCAGTCCTAGAAGATTAGTTGGTACTATCGTGGACTTGAGTCAGATGTTAATCTAAAGTTAGATACGATAAGTTAGTGTAGTATTATGGTAATTTCACAAGTTAATTTGGCGAGGTGGGGTTGTCGGGGGGCTACCCCCGGGTAGGGTCAAGGCTTGGCATAAGAAGGGTTTAAGAATATGCCGAGGTACGGAAAGGGCCGACCTATCTTGGCCCGGAGGGGTCCGAGGTATCCCGTTGGCCTGAACCGAGGTTCACTGTCCGAGCTAAGTTCAGCCGACCTAACTACCTCGGTGGTATGGTTTATTTGGTGAGTGCGGGAGAAGCTGTCCGAAGAAAGTAATGTCCGAGGTGGTCGGTTCTTAAGCGCAAGACCCAAGGTACGGGCCTGTCACATCCGTGCCGAGCTAACCGAGGCAAGAGGCTGTAGGTCGGGCAGGAGTCAATGCTCCTGTCACTTCCTGCCTGGTACAAGAGCGCCTGACGGGAGCGTCTGTCACGGAGCCTGGCAGAGGCGTGCCCCGGGTTCGGCGGGGCTGCACGTCTCTGACCGCTGACCACGCGAGATCGGGGAAAAGGCTACGAGGTAGCGCGGCGTGGCTATGTCCTGTCTCTGTCAGAGGAGACATGCTAGCTCTGCCGTTATGCAGCAGGGATGGGCAGGCCATCTTGTCCCTGACAGAGGTACGGTGGTGACCGGTGCAGAGGCATGGCAACAGTGTTCAGCGAGGGGCACAACGGTAACTCGGCTGGCCTATATAGTGGGCTTCACCCCCCTCCTGCTGGAGAGGACCGATCGATCAACAGAGAAAGAAAGAGAGAAAGGAACCTCGGAACACCCCGGAGACACCTCGGATCTAGCTCGGATTCCTTCTTCCTCCGTGTAGCTCCATCTTTTACCTCAAGTTCTCACCATTGTATCATCATACAGCTCGAGGAGCAGCTTGTACTTGTCACTTTGAGCTATACACTGAGTAGGATAGTGCTGCAGTAGGGGTGTTACCTCCACAAGAGGGCCCCGAAGCAGGGTACATCGTGGTGTGCTTTGTGTTCTTGGTTTCTTGGTTTCTCGTTCGTGTTCTTGCGTGTGCACTTCTTGAGTGCATAAACCCTCCCCGGATTCCCCCAACGACCATTCGGCCCCATCTTAGCCATACCTATGGCATCTGCCGTGATCCCACCACGACAGTTGGCGCCCACCGTGGGGCAGATTGAGGCGTTGGAGGGAGTTTACATCCGGACGGGCTCAGGCGAGCGTGTTCTTTCCGGGCTTATCGCCAAGATCGGAGAGTTCACCTTCATCAGCGACAATGCGGGGTGTTTCGCCGGCAAGCCCTTCCCCGAGCATGGCTTCACCATGATGCTTGGCAGCTTCGTCACCTATGTTGCTGTCGAGGTTGTTCGCGGGTACCCGGAGCAGGTGCTCGTGGACGACGAAACTCCTCTCCTCGCGGCTTTAGGTCGGCGTATCACTCGCCCCGAGAGCTGCGTGGAGGTGATGATGACCGGTCCGGTTGATGCCGCTGGCAAAGTAGATGCCAGCAAATCCAAGCCGGCCGAGGTTGCTAAGGTGAGATCTGCAAAGCCCAGGCTAGAGAAAGAGCTGCCTGGTACCCCCGAGGTGCAGGGCCGAGGTGCGACCCTGGTAGAGATAGTGGAGACACTGGCAGACCCAGTAAATCCAGGAGTGGATGTAGTGGTGACTGTGGCCGACCTAGAGGCAAAGCGTGTCCTGTTGCAAAAGGAGGCTGTAGCAATGATAACAGCTAGAGATGAGTTCAATAGAGATCTGCGTGAGTACAATGCAGCGAATGGCTTCACCCCGGTAGCAGTTGATACAAATAGGGGAGCCGAGGTGCGGCAGAGAGGCAAGGGGCTCAATGATGAGATAAACAGGGAGGCTCGACCTACCACCTCGGCTAGGAGTGAGAGTCGCGTGTCGACTGGAAGGCCGGTATATAGTTCCCCTGCTAAGAACCTCAGAGCTGCCGAGGCAGGCAGGGCCGAGCTATCCGGGTTGACTGGAGATGCATGGCGTGCGCAGCAGAAGCGAGTCAATGAATTAGTGTATGTAGCTAACCAGCAGAATGAGGCTCTCCGCAGAGCATATGCCGGGGCTGGTGATTCGGAGATGGTTTATTCAGCTAGGCCAGTTAGTCAGGTGTCCAAGGGGCAAGCCTCGTCTCCACTCGTCGGAGGAGCCGATCGAGCCCGGAGTGTCACCTCGGGTCAGAACAAGCAGCTGCAGATGTATGATCCGGTGTTAGCAGCAAAGCAGAAGGTGGGCCAGGGCAATGCTAGCCGAGCTAAGGGAAACCCCGGCCCAGGTAATGCAAGCCGAGCTAAGGGTAACTCCGGTCAGGGAAATCAGAATGGCGGGCAAGCAGCATCGGCTGGCCGAGGTAAACCACCTCCGCCCCCGAGGTATCAGCAACAACCCGGCCGCAGGGGCAATATCAGCGAGAGCCGGAGTATGTTCAGCAACCTCAGAATGTCGGTCAAGGCGATGACCGATATGATGATGGAGACTCGGCCATGGCGCGAGCTGGATACCACAGAGTGGATGGGGCGTTGGGACCTCGGATAGGAGGTCGGATGTTAGCTCCAGGCGATGTTCGTAACAAGCTGGATAGAATCTACTTGTCCGAGCAACTGGAGGAGGAAGGCCCTCCTGGTCCGGCGTGTTTTGGACCTCGGATCATGAAGGAGCCACCACCGCCAGTATCTCAGTTCCAGTTAGGTCGGAACACCAAGCCATACAACGGGAGCACCAAGCCGCAAGATTGGCTGACAGATTATGTATCCTCGGTGCACATAGCGGGGGGCAATCGCCGATGGGCGGTCCGGTATCTCCCGCACATGTTGGAAGGTCCAGCTCGGATCTGGCTGAATAATTTGCCGGAGTATAGTATCAACTCCTGGATAGACTTGGAGCTGGCGTTTAACAGCAACTTTGCTAGTACATACAAGAGGCCAAACCGACCTCAGCTCCTGGCAGCATGTAAGCAAGATGATCATGAAACTGACCGAGAATTCTTAACTCGGTGGAGCAATGTTCGGAATTCCTGTGAAGGAGTTGTAGAGGCACAGGCCATTTCCTGGTTTGCAGATGGTTGTCGACATGGCAGCATGCTGTGGCAGAGGCTCCAAAGAGATATGCCGAAATCCCTAGCAGAAACAATCCGGATTGCAGATTCTTATGCTCTGGGTGATCCGATGCAGCCAGCAGCAGAGGCAGTGGCACGTAACAGAAGGAGGGAGCCAATAAACAACCGGCTCGGACCAAGGTGTAATGACCGCCAAGAGTTCGGACAAAAGAGGAGGGAGCCGGACTACCCATACACCTCGAACCAAGTTGCAGCGGTGAACCCGGATCAGCCCGGAGCTGGAGGTGTCCAGAGGCCGAAAATCAATGGTCCGGCATTTAGTCCGAACCCGGAGCCACCCTTGACTTATGAATCAATGATAGATGGTCCTTGCTGTTACCATACGACCGACCCGCGCAAGCCAGCCAACCATTCAACCCGGCAGTGCAGCTGGAACCGCAGAATCAGGAAGAAGGGGCGAAGGCCGGAGGAAACAGAGCAGGACCACCTCAGAGATTTCAGCCGAGGTAACCCAAATCTGTCCGGAGCAAATGTTACCCCGATAACCACTGCACCTCCTCCGAGGCCTGCAGCAGCAAGGCCCGTGAATGTTGTGAATGTCCGAGGTAATAACAACAATAATGGTGCCGGACCAAGTCAGCAGTATGAATACCCCGGAAATGACTATAGAGAGGCTCATGCGAGCTATGTGGTCTTTGTGACCGAGCCAACTGACAAGAAGAGCGTGCAGAGGCGTGCCATGGAGGTGAATGCAGTAATGCCGGTGGTGCCGACCTATATGAACTGGTCTGAGCAGGAGATCACTTGGAGCAGGAAAGACACACCTCGGATCATGCCGAGCCCTGGAAAGTATGCCCTGGTGGTAGATCCGACGTTGTGTGGGCCTACTAACAATGTGAGGTTTACCCGAGTTCTGGTGGACAATGGCAGTGCCATCAACATCATGTACCGAGACACAATGGTGAAATTGGGCATATCGCCAAATCAGTTGATGCCAAGCAGTTGTACTTTTCATGGGATTGTGCCTGGCGTTTCCTGTGCACCCATGGGCAAGATATGGGTGGATGTAGCATTTGGAACCAAGGATAACTGCCGAGTTGAGAGTATCGAGTTCGAGGTGGTGGACTTGGAGAGTGCATACCATGCATTGCTTGGAAGGCCGGCTCTGGCCAAGTTCATGATTTCCACCCATGTTGCATACCTGAAGATGAAAATGCCAGGGCCTAATGGGATCATATCCATCTCGGGTGACTACAAGCGAGCCATTCAGTGTGCCTCGGCGGGGTCTAATCTGGCCGAGTCTTTGGTGATCGCAGCTGAGAAGAAGAAGCTGCATCAAGTGGTGGCAATGGCGCAGTCAACACAGCTCGGCATGTCCGGACTGATGAGCCCGGACTCAACTGCAGCATTCGAGGTGCCCAAGGAGACCAAGAAGATCCCCATTGACCCGGAGCACCCAGAGCATATGGCCATCATTGGGACCGGGCTGGGCGAGAAATAGGAAAGCGAGCTCTGTCACTTCCTCCGTGAGAATCGGGATATCTTTGCATGGTCGGCTAAGGACCTGCCTGGTGTTCCGAGGGAGTTGGCAGAGCACTCTTTATTTGTCAGGCCGAGGTGAAACCGGTGAGGCAACCGACCCGTCGTCTCTCAGACGACCGAAGACAAGTGGTGCTGGACGAGCTGGCTAAGTTGCTTGCAGCCGGGTTCATTATGGAGGTGCTGCATCCGGACTGGATATCCAATCCGGTCTTGGTGGAAAAGAAGAAAGACGAGCCAGCCGTGGTCAAGGTGTGGCGCATGTGCATTGACTTCACTAACCTCAACAAGGCGTGCCCGAAAGATCCGTTTCCATTACCTCGGATTGATCAAGTGATTGATTCCACTGCTGGTTGTGAACTGTTGTCTTTTATCGATGCGTACTCTGGTTTTCACCAGATACCACTGAACCCGAAGGATCAAATAAAGACTGCTTTTATTACCCCGTATGGGGCGTATTGCTATCGTGTCATGTGTTTTGGTCTGAGGAATGCCGGGGCAACTTATCAGAGGTGTATGCAGAAATGCCTGCACTCTCAAATGGGCAAAAATGTGCAAGTGTATGTCGATGATATCGTCATCAAAACTAAGGAGAAACGTACTCTCCTCGAGGATCTCGAGGAGACATTTGTGAATTTGAGAAAATATCGGTTGAAGCTTAACCCGGACAAGTGCACCTTTGGTGTCCCGGCTGGAAAGTTGCTCGGATTCCTGGTGTCTAGCCGAGGTATCGAGGTTAACCCGGCCAAGATCCGAGCTATTGAGAACATGAAGTTACCGAAGTGTTTGAAAGATGTGCAGAAATTCACAGGGTGCCTAGCCTCGTTGAGCCGATTTGTAGGTCGGC
Organism: Poa pratensis; assembly: GCA_947311845.1. Classification (NCBI taxonomy): domain Eukaryota; kingdom Viridiplantae; phylum Streptophyta; class Magnoliopsida; order Poales; family Poaceae; genus Poa; species Poa pratensis. The sequence goes on along the minus strand of CAMZMU010000071.1, from coordinate 26,715,786 downwards.
TGGGAGAAAAAGCCTTACCTTTGTACCAGCTCATGAAGAAAAGTACCGGGTTTACATGGACCCCGCAGGCCGACGTGGCGTTCAATGAGCTGAAAAAGATGTTGTCCACTGCCCCGGTGTTGGCGTCACCATTGCACAATGAGCCGATGTTACTTTACATTGCGGCCACAAACCGAGTTGTAAGTGTGGCAGTGGTGGTGGAGCGCGAAGAAGGTGGCAGGTCGGTGCAGAGACCGGTGTATTACTTGAGCGAGGTGATCTCTACCTCGAAGCAGAATTACCCTCACTACCAGAAGATGACGTATGGTGTCTACCTGGCGGTCAAGAAGTTGAAGCATTATTTCCAGGAGCATCCCATGACGGTGGTGTGCGAAGCTCCAATCTCGGAGATCATCGGGTGCAAAGATGCAACTGGCCGAGTTGCCAAATGGGCGATTGAGGTGTCTCCATATGCACCACATTATGAGAGAAGAGATGCAATTAAATCCCAGGCGTTGCCGGACTTCTTTTGTGATTGGGCCGAGATGCAGTATGAGCCACCCAGGCCGGACTATAATTATTGGAAAATGCATTTTGATGGGTCCAAGACAAAGATCGGGCTGGGGGCTGGAATAGTCCTCACCTCGCCGAAGCGAGATCAGCTGAAATACGTGCTGCAGATTCATTTCTCAGCATCAAACAATGTGGCGGAGTATGAGGCCTTAATCCATGGACTCAATGTGGCGAAGGAGATCGGTATCCGGCGTGTAGAGTGCTTCGGCGATTCCGACCTGGTGGTGCAACAATCTTCTGGAACTTGGGATGCTCTGGATGCCAACATGGCGTTATATCGGTTCCATGTGCAAAAGATATCCGGGTTCTTTGAAGGGTGTGATACAGGCATATACCTCGGACAGAAAATAATGCTGCCGACGTGTTGTCAAAGCTCGGTTCATCTAAAGAGGCAGTACCACCAGGGGTAGCCCTGAATCACTTGAGAACTCCTTCAATCAAACCTTCTCCTGAATCCGAATCTATTTTCATCCCGGCGGAGCAAGAGCCCGGACCTGTTCCAATGGAGGTAGACGTCGGGTGCGTTTGGTCGGACCCGGGGACTGCGTGGCAGAGCTCGGGGACTGCGCACCGAACCTCGGGGACTGCTCATCAAGACTCGGGGACTGGTCGCAGGATGGTGGAGGAAATAATGGAGGAGATTATGGTGGCCGAACCAATGGAGGTGGACGAGAATTTTTTCCTTTGCACCCAGTGCCGGAGTGGGCGGAGCAAATCATGAAGTTCATAACGGAGGGAAGCTTGCCAAGTGACACAACCGAGGCTAGGAGAATCCAAAGGAGGGCAAGGCGTACACCATCATCAACAAGGAGCTCTATAAAAGAAGCGTAACCGAGGTGTTGCAACGGTGTGTCGAGCCAGCTGAAGGCAAGGAGATGCTTTTGGAGATCCACCAAGGAGAGTGTGGTCATCATTGCAGCACAAGAGCTCTGGTGGCCAAGGTGTTCAGGCATGGGTTCTATTGGCCCACTGCTCTTGCTGATGCAGAGGCCATAGTCCGGAGATGTGAAGGATGCCAAAGGTTTGCCAAGCAAACGCATATGCCAGCCTCGGCGCTCAAAACAATTCCTATCACTTGGCCGTTTGCGGTATGGTGTTTGGATATGGTGGGAGAGTTCAAACCAGCCCGAGGTAACATGACGCACATACTGGTGATGGTGGACAAGTTCACCAAGTGGATCGAGGTGAAACCAATCCGGAAGTTGGATGGTCATTCAGCAGTGACTTTTTTGAAGGAGATCATTCTGCGATATGGTACCCCCATAGCATTATCTCGGACAACGGCACGAACTTTGCTGTTGGAGAATTTGCTCGGTTTTGCATGAACAAGGGAATCCGGCTGGACATAGCCTCGGTGGCACACCCGGAGTCTAATGGACAAGTGGAAAGATCAAATGCTCTAGTGTTGGCCGGCATCAAGGCTCGGCTCATTGAACCACTGCTGAAAACGCCGGGGTGTTGGATAGATGAGATACCAGCAGTACTGTGGGGTCTAAGGACCACGCCAAATCGATCAACTGGCTATACGCCATTTTTTATGGTCTATGGGGCAGAAGCTATGCTACCCACTGACATCGAATATGATGCGCCCAGAGTGGCAATGTACACTGAAGCCGAGGCAAAAGAGGCTCGGGAGGATGCAGTAGATCTGCTTGAGGAAGCTAGAGAATTGGCCTCATCTCGGTCAGCAATATACCAACAAGGTCTCCGACGTTATCATAGCCGGAGTATCAACCCTCGTGTGTTTCACGAGGGAGATTTGGTGCTGAGGCTGGTGCAGCGCAAGAAAGGTCGGCACAAGTTGTCACCTCCATGGGAGGGACCGTTCATTGTGAGCCGAGCTCTGCTCAATGATTCTACTATCTAATAGATGCGCAGGAACCAAGGAAGATGGGCTGGACAACCCCGGATCAGAGGTCAGGCGACCATGGAATATAGCTCTACTCCGACCTTTCTACTCATGAAGGGCGCAATGTATGTGCCTCGGTTAATCCTTAATGAAATGTCGGCACTCCGAGGTTGAAGCTCGGGGACTGCCTCGCTCTTGTGCTTGTGTTTTATTTCTGTTTGTCAATTTCGTTCATATGCCGAACTATTTTGAACCTCGTCTCAAACTTCAAGTAATGTATGCTGTGTAACTAATCTTGTGACTCGACTGACGAACGCCGAAATGGTAGTCAAGAGCAAAGATGAAAAAACGTGGGAAACATGAAAATGGACTCGGGGACTCGGTCCAAAAATATAGTTCGGCATGTGTCGTTTACTAACCCCTGTCTTTACCTTTCGTTTATGTCGGATGATTTTGAAACACACCTCGACATTTGCTAAGTACTGTATGCTATAAAACAATCTTGTGACTCGACTGTCGAACGCCAAAATGGTAGACAAGAGCAAAGAATGCCAAGTATAGTAAACACGAAAGTGAACTCGGGGACTCGTTCCAAAAGGGTTCGGCATAAATTCTTAGAAAAGCATGGTTCGGATAGCAAGATAATAGTACTGGTAGCAAGGCAAACTACTTAAGTGTATATTACATCTGCACCCGGCATACCGGGGATTTAATGTTTTCTTGAGACAAGTTCAGGCCTCGGAACCAGAGACCTCGGTCGGAAGTTGTGGTAGTGGGGACCTCGGAAGCAGGAGCCTCGGGCGCAGGAGCCTCGGGCGAGGAACAACCTCGGGCGCAGGAACACCTCGGTCGCGGAAGCAACCTCGGTTGTTGGAGTGGATGCCGGGGTGTCCGTCACGTCGGGGGAGATCACCTCGGTGGCTACGGCTTTGCCGGACTTGCCCTTGGGTTCGGAGGTTCGTCGAAGCTGAAGTCATCATCAGAGCCTTCAGCCACCTCGGTTGTTTTGCCGGCCTTGCCCTTGGAGCTCTCAGGCTCGTCAAAGTCAATTTCCTCGCCGTCAGAACTTCTTCACCGGACTCTGCTTCCTCGTCCGAGCTCTCTTCATCCTCAGAATAGAGGCGCCCGTCATCAAAGGTCCGGGTGTTTGCATAACTAGCAAAGAGGTCGGCTGCTGCTTGGCGTTTCGCAATGCCATCAGGGTGGAGTTCCAAGGAGAGCCCCTGCGCAGGGAGGTAACCGTGTGGATCTCAACATTCATACCAGGACAGCACGAACACCAGGGCCTTGTCCGCTCCAGCCCGAGCTGATGAGCATCTCCACTCCCGAAGTCTAGCCTCGGCTCCTTTCAGCTTCGTGGCGAGCTCGTCGATGCAAGTGGGAGTCTTGACCTTGGGCCAGAGGGCACGGTGGACCTCGATGGCAGCATCAACCAGCTTGGTTCCAATGGCCCTGAGCGGCCTGATCCGAGCATTAAGGGCAACAAGGTGGTCCTGGATATCCCAGCTTTCGCTGAGGGTTTCTGTCTCAGCCCTCTTTGCCCGAGCTGCTTGAACTTCGCGGATAGCCTTGTCCTTGGAGTGCTCAAAGTTCTCTGAAGAAGACAAAAAGGCTGTCGCTGAAATAAGGCATACGGTGGCACGGGGTGTAGGTCGGCAGAAAATAAGGAAAAGGGGAAAAGAAACTTACTGTCCATTTGGTGATTAATCCGAGCGAGCTCGGACAACCAGCTTTTCGATATAGCTCGGAGGGCGATAAGTTCGGCTTCGGCCGAGGTGGCGCGGCTCTCCAGGGTCTTGGCAAGCTCTTGCTGCTGTTCGGCGGCCTGGTCTTTGACCTTCATAGCGTCCTCCACAGCAGTTTTGGCTTCATTAGCCCGGTTCAGCTCTTGTTGCAGCCGAGCTATTTCATCTTCGGCTGTCTTCAACTTGGAGGCGTAATCTTTGTCGCTCTGCTCCTTTGCGGATAGAAGAGTCCGGTGAGACTTCTTCAGTCTGTTGTGATCCAGCAGGAGGTTCTTGAAGATCTTTGTCCGAGCATTGTTGCACTCCTGAAAAAATAGAGAGATCAGTTCGAAGAAATCCGAGGTCTTTTTAGCACCCGAGGCCCAATTGAGTCCCGGGGACTCGGCGTTGACCTCGGGGACTCAGCATGGGAGAAATGACAAGTTTTTGAGATTCAAGCCGAGCAATTTTAACTCGGTGGAGTGTCAATTGCTCAACCCGAATCTCGGGGACTGGGAATAGTGTATGTTTGTCATTTGGTTTCAAAGGAAGAAAGAGAGTTGCGTAAAGAAACTTACCGAGGCCTTCTTGCTGCAATCAAGGACCGCAGTCTGCATGTTGTAGATGGACTGGAGCACGGCGCTAGGTCCAACTGGATGCTCAGAGCTCGGGTTAGAGGAGACCTCGGCAGCGTCAGCCGAGTTCCAGTCCATGTCATAGTGCTTCTCCGAGCCTAAGCTGTTCCCGCTCTTGGTCCGGAGTTGCCCGACCTCCCAGCTGCTGATGTTCGGCTGGATGGTAGCAGCGAAAGAGCTCGGGAGGTGGCGACCTGAGAGCTCGAGGGCGCGGTCTTGTCAGGTGGACTTCGGCGCGGGAACATGCGGCACTAGTTGGGTGCTCGCAGCCTTGGGGCCCGGTGGCGGTGGCGGCATTGGAGTTTGCTGTGGCTGTTTGGGGGGCTCAACAACTGGAGCTGAATCTTTCTTCTGCTTCTTCTGCTTCTTCTGCTGCTGTTGCTGCTGGTTGCGCGCAGCTTGAGACTTGGGGGAGAGCCGAGGCTCCTGCACGGTCTTAGCCGGAGTCTTGGCGCGATCTGTCTCCGCATCCTTCTGAGGAGGCGGAGGAGTCTGATCTCGGCGGGGAGCAGAGTGCCCCAGGCCGGAGTCAGAGCTCGGCGGTGGAAGTTCGGCGGAGGAGACACGCACCGGGGAGGAGATGGTCTTCTCCGGGCTGCTGAGGTCAATGGACCGTTCTGGAGGAGAGGCTCTGGCGGGGCTGCCGAGGTTAACCTCGACCTCGGTTGTCTGAGCTTCAACCACTGGAGGCAGTGGTGAATGTATCGAGCTGTGGCTCTGTTTGATCTGCCGAGCCGGGCTAGACGAAAAAGAAAAGATTAAGTTAGATAAAAACTTAACCTCGGAACAGCGTGAAAGGTAAAAAGGAGCAAGGTGACTTACGCATCTTCCTCCACGGGGCCTCGCTTCTTGTGCCTCGCCGAGGTCTTCTTGGCACGCTTGGCTTTGGGCGCCGCAGTCTCCGAGGTCTTGGAAGCCTCGGCATCCGAGGTACCAGGTCCTGAGCGCTTCCGGGAAGCTGCAGACGCTGGATGAAAGTTCTTATATGTTGGAGGAGCATATGAAATGGAATAACGTTGACAGGTTCCAGAATTTGGCAATCGTCATCGTCATCATCGGGCCAGTCCTGGATGGACGACGAACTGGTGGGCGGTGCGAGGTGAAACCACGAGTCTTACCCGAGGTGGCCTTGGGAATGGGGAGGTGATCCTCATTGTCCGGATCTTCAACCTCGGCGGCGGCCGGGATAGGCAGGTCGGGAGTCCACTCCTTAGAAGAAAGGGGGCCATCCTCGATTTCCTGTCGAGTGAACTTCTGCAGAGGTGGCAAGGTAAAACCGAGTTAGCACAAGATCAATACAAGGTCGGGGTGAAAATGAAACCGGAATATTTTACGTCGGGTAAAGTACACTTACTTGAGCTGGAAGGTGATCTCGGTCATAGGGCTTGACACCCCATTTCCACTTATCGGGCATGGTGGTCTTGGCGATGGCCGGATGCGCCTCTTCACCTCGGAGTCATCAAGTTCAAAGGTGCTGTGCGAGTGGGGTCGTAGCGGCCACTCATGTGGCAGATCTTATGGGCCCGCGCTTGTAAAGGGCTAACTCGGCGGGTGATCATGGTGCGCAAGATGTCATCTGCCCCCAGCTTTTCTCCTGGAGGGACATCATGGTTTGGTGGATCAGAAGAACCTCGGGAGCGTCGGGTGCAGGCTCATAATCCCAGTTGAGTTGGGCAGCGGGGGTTCCAATGGTGAACTCCGGCAAATTGATGAGATCTTCGTGCCCGGGTTCTTCACATAAAGAAGGAGCGTTGCCATTTGCGGCAGGAGTCCAGGCCCTGATCCGAGGAAACTCAGAAAGGCGCCGAGGTGAAATCGAGGCCGCCCCGCAAGCGGTCATCTCCTTGTCCACGACCTTCTTGTTCGGGACACTTTGCTTCTTCAGCTGGAAGTACTTGGCCCAGGACTCGATGCTTGGCCATAATCCGAGGTAACCCTCGGAAAAGGTCGCGTAGGCCGAAAGTTGGAGGATGGCGTTGGCGGGCAGGTGGTGTGGTTGTAGCCCGAATTTGTCCAAGAAATCCCGGAAGAATTTCCCGGCCGGGAGCCCGAAGCCACGTTCGAAGTGATCCAGGAAGACGACCCGCTCCCCGGATTCCACCTCGGGTTCGATATCTCCTTTCTTCGGAACGGCAGATGAGTTAGCCGGGATCCGCCGTGAATCTCGGAGCCATTTGATGTCGACCTCAGTGACGTCGGATCCCTCCCAGCTACCTCGTTCTCCAGGTGCTCCTTCCTCGGCGGGATCCGAGGCAGAAGACATGTTGACGCTTTCCTGCAGAAGAGGGAGGTTCAACCGGGGTAAGTACCTCGGACAGTTCAGGATAGCCGGGGTAAATACCTCGGATCATTCAAAACAGCCGAGCTAAAGGATTTAGGCGGGAAACATGTTTCTACCGTGGCGAGATACTAGCAAAGATCTACCGGTGAGCTAAAAAGGGAGATAAATTCGAGTTCATCAAGGGCAAACCTAAAAGGACAGTGCTACGGGTGCGTCTGATACAAGTCTAGATGAGATCTAAAATGGCTAAAAGAGTGCAAAGATAGAGCATCGGGTTCCTCAAGTTCATCGGATTCATCCAGATCCTCGAGTTCATCGAAGGATGAACATGTTCATGGCAATGGCAACGGAGGGAGATAAGGAACTCACCGGTGAGGTACTCGAAGATCGGGGTTGGATGGCGAGTCGAGGGTGGCGCGAAGGATCGACGACGGAGTGGCGGCGCAAGCGCGGTGCGCGTTCCGGCGAGAATCTTCGAGACGGCGAGGTCGCAGCGGCGAGTGCTCGACGGCGGCGATGGAGGCAGAAGGCGCGGAGCAGTGGGCGAGTGGGGAAGAAGAAGATGAAGTTACCCCTGGGCCCCTATTTATAAGCCGCGTGCGGTAATGGCGTGCGGTAACTGCGCACTACCGCGCGGTTACCGGGAAGGCGCGGGATCGTGTGCGGGTGAGCGCACGGTTGCGCGGTTGGTGGCCGCACGATCGGCCACATCGTGGGCCGCAGAGTGGCAACCGCCAGCCTCGGATTTCCTATGCTGGTCAGCGCGAGAATCGAGGAGTCTGGGCGGTCAAGTTGGCCTCGCACTTGAGTGCGCAGGTGCGCTGTTCGGTGGGTCCGGCTGACGAGGGCGGCGTGTGGCAGGACCTGTCTTTCAGAGGTCCGGATTTCGAGGCCCGGGCAGAGATTCTTCGCCGCGTGCCTCGGAAAATCTTGAGGCAAGATTGTGCTGAGTCAAACAGCTCGGAAAGTTCAGATTGCATATCTACCTCGGATTAGATTATGGTGTGTGGGAAGTACCTCGGCGGAGCTATGTTTAAGGTCGGTTTTAGAGGTGGTGCCTTGCTTATTTTGAACCTGCTACGGCCCTCCATCCGAGGTCGTAGGACCGCACCAGCTTCGGGGACTAATGTCGGGGGGCTACCCCCGGGTAGGGTCAAGGCTTGGCATAAGTAGAGTTTAAGAATATGCCGAGGTATGGAAAGGGCTGACCTATTTTGGCCCGGAGGGGTCCGAGGTATCCCGTTGGCCTGAACCGAGGTTCACTGTTCGAGCTAAGTTCAGCCGACCTAACTACCTCGGTGGTATGGTTTATTTGGTGAGTGCGGGAGAAGCTGTCCGAAGAAAGTAATGTCCGAGGTGGTCGGTTCTTAAGCGCAAGACCCGAGGTATGGGGCCCGTCACATCCGTGCCGAGCTAACCGAGGCAAGAGGCTGTAGGTCGGGCAGTAGTCAATGCTCTTGTCACTTCCTGCCTGGTACAAGAGCGCCTGATGCGGGAGCGTCTGTCATGGAGCCTGGCAGAGGCGTGCCCGGGTTCGGCGGGGCTGCACGTCTCTGGCCGCTGACCACGCGAGATCCGGGGAAAAGGCTACGAGGTAGCGCGGCGTGGCTATGTCATGTCTCTGTCAGAGGAGACATGCTAGCTCTGCCGTTATGCAGCAGGGGATGGGCAGGCCACGTCTTGTCCCTGACAGAGGTACAGTGGTGACCGGTGCAGAGGCATGGCAACAATGTTCAGCAAGGGGCACAACGGTAACTCGGCTGGCCTATATAGTGGGCTTCACCCCCCTCCTGCTAGGGAGAGGCACCGATCGATCAACAGAGAAAGAAAGAGAGAAAGGAACCTCGGAATACCCCGGAGACACCTCGGATCTAGCTCGGAATTCCTTCTTCCTCCGTGTAGCTCCATCTTTTACCTCAAGTTCTCACCATTGTATCATCATACAGCTCGAGGAGCAGCTTGTACTTGTCACTTTGAGCTATACACTGAGTAGGGTAGTGCTGCAGTAGGGGTGTTACCTCCACAAGAGGGCCCCGAAGCAGGGTACATCGTGGTGTGCTTTGTGTTCTTGGTTTCTTGGTTTCTCGTTCGTGTTCTTGCGTGTTCTTGCGCGTGCACTTCTTGAGTGCATAAACCCTCACTGGATTCCCCCAACAACCATTCGGCCCATCTTAGCCATACCTATGGCATCTGCCGTGATCCCACCACGACAGGGGCTCGTGTCTTCACGAGGTTGGTATAAAATTACAGTTTCCTTCGAGATCTTGACGCACTTGCTCCAGATGGTGCATGAAGGAGGCTATTTAGGTAAGGATTAGGGTCTTTTGTATCTTGCGGAACGGTCAGTTCTGACCTGGAGATGGTTTAAATGAGAGGAAAAATATCTTAGAAAGATTTTCCTAGGCGGGTTTACATCTGCAACAAGGTGCAACTATGGCGAAGAGGTCAAAAATGGTTTTTGTTAGGTGGCAAAAGGAGTTTAATAAAAAAAAGAATTTTGAGGTTACTTTGTGTTGCCGTCAAGGTGTGATTGTGAACACACAAGAAAAACAACACACAAACAGAGAACTCACCAACAAACAATACACAAGCAGAGTACCAAAGGACGTCTAATACTCGTGGTATTCGGGTAGTCCAACCCGGGTTCCTATCAGGTTTATCCTATGGTCTCAGTTAAACATGGTTGGTAAAGTCTTCACTTTGTCGCCTTAGGCTTCGGCGGGAAAAATTGAGATTGTCGAAGTTGCAACTTGAGTAGAATTATTGATGTTGAGTTGAGTTGAGGTCATCGAGGTCTCTTGCTTTATTGATACTGACGATCTTGGTATTTGCAGATCAATCACCTTGATGTTGAATGTTGAATATTCGAAATGGAAGCTTCTTCTTGTAGGTGCTAGCTAATTAGGTCTCACTTGGGTTCATCGTCAAGTATTTTGAAGGGTAAGAGGGAGTAGAGAAATCCTTGGAAAATCTTAAATAGAGGGATAAGACTCAGAAATATTTGAGAAGGTGAGAAAAGTGGAAGCTATTTTCTTGGGCTTCCTTTGATAAAAATGTATTTTGGTAGTAATATATTTTTAACAAAATATTTCCTTTCCTAACTAACGTCCATGCTAACTAGGGTCTCCTATAGTCAGGATGGCTCTGATACCAAGTCTTGTGGGGACCCCGGACTAGCTGTCCAAAATACCCTTGTGCCTACACATCAGCGATCCCATGATCAGTCTGTCGCTGAGCACAATCAAACTGGTATCTAACGAACATCCATAAATACCGAATAAATTTACTTACTTGATTGAAGGCATAACTTCAACAGGTACTTGCAGCGAAAATCATCGAACAACGTGGAGCCCAAGTCATTTGCCATAACCCTACAGGCAGCTGACTGGGAAGCGCCCTAGTTCGCATCGACGCCATTGACATCTTCTTCTCCGAACTGCTCATCTTCAAAATCTGGCTAAGACAATAGCCAGGGACGAAACCAATATGAGTACATTTGATTGTACTCGCAAACTACCCCCGGAATGAGCATGCCTTAGTCTTTTTATCATTTAAATAAAACTTTCTTTGCTTTGAAAACTCCACATCCTTATTGAAAAAAGAGAAGGATATACTTTTGTTTAATAAACCTTTGTTTGAAATTCCTATAACTTTATTTGAAACAGGAAAGAAGGCTTTAGAACTTTTTCCCATAAATCTGTTTTTGTAAGAAGTCTCCTTTAAAACTTTTTTTCCCGTAAATACAACTTTGTTGAAAAAGCGTAAGAAGTCTCTTTATAAACTTTTTCTCCAAAAATCATTACCAGGTTTTATTTCCCCAAAACTCCTCCTTTTCCGACCATAGCCATTCATGGTCATTTATCCCCAGCAAACTCATACCAGCCCTTCGCTAGAGTTGCATAAATATTTCCACTTCATTTTTGAAGCACAAAACTTTGCACGTCTCGACCATAGCCCTTCATGGTCAAATCAATCTCCAGCAACCTCATACCAGCCCGTCGGTAGAGTTACAGATACAACACATCTCCATTTTATTTTCAAATCTCAAAACTTTTCCCAAAACTTGCACATGGTCAACGTAGGGCCTTCCAACTGTCCATATCCGAGGACTCGGCTATTCGAATAGTTTTACACTCTGCAGAGGTAGCACGTTTTTCCCACATCCATCCGGCAACTCATCGTGTCAGCCACGTCCCGCCATACCAGGTGTATGCGAAGTTGAGTCACCGACCATAGCTTGTCCTTTGCTCATGCTAGTATAGGACCCTGCCGCTATGACACTTTCCATCAACACTTAACCCAGCTCATCGGAATCTAAGTGTGAGGACTCATAGTTCTGCCCGGCGGTGTATAGGGAACAACCTTTTATCCTCTTTCTCCAATAAACTCATACCGGTCTCCGGTAGACTTCTCTTAAGAGGACCTAGGTCAGGGGTAGGTCACCAAACCATCCCCTCATGGAACGGAGTCATCTCCATTGTTGAGGTATCCCATACTAATATGAGCAAATTATATGACTACGCCCTTGCCCATATGTGGGTAAATGTGGTCGCACAGGTTATCGGCTGGTCGACGTAAGTATAAGGACACAATGTGCTTTTTATCAAAAACCATCATTCTCCACGTCTCCACTTCAACACCGACATCTCGGCATTCCGTATCCACACAAGTCTTTTCAAAGGAGTTTTGAGTAAACAATATTTTTCCCATCCTATAGTTTGAAAAAGAATTTCCATCTAATATCTCCACATAGGGTGTCAAAATAATATACTTGTATTTTGGAAAAAGGGTTTTCAAAATCATAGCTTGGGTGGCAAACACCACATAAGTCACTTATGCTCTTTATAAGTAAAACATGTGAACCAAAATAGATGTATATAGATGCAAGCTCAGAGAAGTAGCTTGCCTGAATTCAGCATAATGTTCCTGGACTTCTTCTCACTGATCAAGAAATAAACTCCCATCCTTCTTCCATAAATCCTCTCCAAATACCACTCCGGCAGCGTTTATATCTAGCGTCGCAAACATGAATCAATAAGCAACCAAACCACAAGTGGTATACAAACAAGGAATCATACCAAAACATGGCACTACTTTAATCAAGCAACAAACTAAATCTACTCTAAGAATACCTCAAGGAAAACTGCATTAATAACAAGCTTAGAACAATTTATTTAATAAAGCTACCGCAACAGAAATAAAAGATACTAATTGAACTAAAAACAAACACTTAACAACAATCACCACACTTAGCTAGATGCTAACAAATAATTAATCCCAACAAGCAAAACAACACATAACCACATGTTTAACTCTATGCTAACAAAACAATTAACTTAACAAGCTAATTCACCCGGACAAAATCACAAGGGCATTATACTAGCAAGCGTATAACACCATACACATGCCAAAACAAAAGGGCACAAAGACATCCTCAATTAGAGGTACCTAACAAACATTTTTCCCTAAACAGGAAATACTTCAGACAAAGTTAAGTCATTAAATATTATCTGTAGGATAAAACTCTTTACCAAGCTAGGTCTTGACATAAAACAACTAACAAGCAGCAAGCCTGGCACAATATTATTCTAACAAACACATTTGGCAACCACAACCTACTTAATTAATTGCTTGCAAATAGGGTTAAGGTAGTGATTAGGCAACCTCTTAAGTACTACTGTCGACTTGCAAGGCTAAGCATCACCAACAAACTTAAACAACCAGTGGCCAACATTCTTAGTTGAAAGTGGTTATTTGACTCATATAATTTATTTAACACCCCAACACAATCAAACAAGTGTTAAAGTTTTTCAATCACCACTTAGCAACACATGCTTTGCTTTAAACAAGTTTAATTCTAACCACTAACAGTACTAACATATTATAACATGATAAACAATAATAATATGCAAGCAACAGTACCACAACAATCATTAACAAGCATAAAACACAATTTTGTAAACAAGGCATTTAGATTCATTTCTTTTAAATAGGGGCAAAAATATCACTTTTACTAAATATTACACCCAGAGAGTTCTGTTAGTCAAACAATCATGCCCAACTAGATTTGGGTTCTCTGATACCATTAGAAACTAACACAATTGGATTTGCTCCAAAAATCATCTCACAAAAATCTACAAAAATCACCAAAGTGCTCTCTGGTGGTTTTATTAAAAAGAATAGAACTTTTGTTTTAGACTTCATTTGCATATAAGACCAACAGATCTGGAAAGGTATCACTTCAGGCTATCCATAGAATTTTAGTTTGCAAATTTTGGAGTTATAAAACTCTAGATATTAAATATTTAGTGAAAAAGATACTTTTGACAAAATTTAATCCAGACCTGATTTAAAATTATATTTTTGCAAACAACCAGTTCTACCTAATTAAGAAAACACCTAGGAACTCTACAAAATTTGAATCACTCAAATATCTATCACAGATCTACCACAAATGAATTAAAACTACACTACAATTTAAATAGGAAATAAAAACAGATAATAGATCTACTGGAAAAAAATAAAGAGAGACGGGCCAGATCTGGCCCAGATCCGGCCGAGCAACGCAGAGGGCGGCCTAGCCAGCGGCCCACACACGAGACAAACAGGTACAGTGCCTTCGTCTTCCACCCGAACGTGCACGGCAGAGCGAGGCCAGCTGGAGCTCCGGGTGAGGACGGCGTCGGCGACTCCGGCGTTCCTAAAAGAAATGGTGATGTCCAGGAGGTAGCTCGCAACGAGGGGATCTCAAAGAAACAAAAATGGCATAGAATGGGGGTATGTGCAGCCCGCGAGCTTGCTCGATGTTCGGCGGCCGGAGATGAAGAAGACGGCGTCGATCTCCCTGACGGCGACGCCTAGGCTCGATTCCTTAGACGAGGAAGGAGAGGACGATGCGGCGGAGCTTCCAGTGGTCTTTGATTTGCTCGAGGACGCTTCGATCGACGGCGGTGAGCTTGGCCATGGTGGCTAGGGTTCGGCCGAGGCAGAGGGAGAAAGAGAGAGAGAGAGACGGCGCAGATGAAGAGATAAGTGAGGGAGGGGGAGCAGAGGAGCGCCCGGGGGGCCTCATTATCCTCTTCGAGTGGCAGGAGGGCGAACGGCGCGGCCACGAGGCACGGCGACACTGGCGCGATGCCCGCCACTGTGAGCTACAGGAAGGGGATGAACAAATTGCAGAAAACCCTGGCAAACTTTTCCCATCACAACTAAGTCCTTTTCAGCTCTGTATTAAATAAACAGCACTAGTTTTTGAAGTATTTGGGACACTTAAACATTTTAGAAAATTATGAGAAAATCAGGTAGCCTCCCCAATACTTGTAGAAGCTCCACAAAAATTGAGGTGTCAAAATAAAATGTTTTGAACAACTTTTGTTCATAGGGTTTTAATAAGGCATTTTTCTTAAAAACAAATTTATAATCCTTTAGAAATTTTAAAGCAAGTTCAAAATATTATTTTTGAACTCTTGGAACTTCCTTGACAAATATATTAACTTCAAATAATTTTTATTTTCATAGAGAAAATATTTGTTTGAAGGAAATAGATAGTTAGGTAGGGAAAATAATTTATTTAGATCATTTCTTTAACTCATTATCTTAATTTCCATTTGTTGAATATTTTTAGGAGTTTTGCTTTATTTAAGTCACATTCCAAATTAGTTGTCAAGTGTGTTTTTAATTTACTACTCTAGCACACTTGATTAATTATACACACAAGTAACAACACAACAAGATCAAGATCACAACAATCGCAAGGATGATGCATTCAAGACAAACAAGTCACATACACAAAAAGGAGCAGCCACGCATACTAGTCAACACAAGGCCAAACATAGCAATGGGAAGAGAAAAACACAATCATCAGTGAAACATTTCAAAAGCTTTTTTGTTGGTTCTGAATTTTGGGTCTTGAAAACTAAGTTTTTCTTAGTTCCAAAATTTGGGATGTGACAGTAGGCCCAGAACCCCGAGTCGGCTCACAAGGCCGGGTGGCCCAAGGCCCACCCGGAGAGCATCTTCCAGGATACCGGGTCCCCGAGGATCCCGGTACGTCGGCTCGGGAAGGCGGCAGCGGATATCTCCGAATCGGTTTACGATCTGCGTATCCGGAAGAGTGCGTCTCAAGCAGCCGCACTTGTAGGCAGGATAGCTAGCGCCGCCAGCGGCACCCGTAATTTCCCTGTAAACCCTAGTCGGATCCCTATATAAAGCCGGCAAGGTGCAACCCTAGAGAGGGACCCATCTCATTCCACATCCTTCGGAGCACCCGCAAGCTCTGTTGCGCACACCATTGTACACCCCATTCAGATCCAATACATACAAGCAGGAGTAGATCTTTACCTCATACAGAGGGGCCGAACCTGGGTAACTCCGCGCGTGCTACCTCTTCGTGAATCCTACATCGCCTGGCTCACACCCGAGTTAAGCCACCCCCTATGGCATCTGCCGTGACTAACCCACGACATTGAAGCTTGCAATGGATACATGAAGAAGGAGCTACACGAGACTCTCCCGTAATGGAGTATGGGGGAGAAGTCTTCATCAAGCATGTGCTAGCGAGCATGATCAAGAAAGGTGTTCCAACTTGAGAGAGTCAAGATTGTCATCATCTAACTCAAGGGGAATGCACAAGGAAAAGGTATGATCTTGATAGGGTTTCTATTTACCGGTCTCATGTTGTTACTTCGGAGACCGGGTTATAGGATAGATACCGTACTATCAAGAGGGGCTTTCGACTGAGTAACTTGATCGCATCTTTGTGGAGAACTCAAACCTTTGCATTCTTGGCATATCATCTTTCTTGGTTCTTATTTGGCTTTTATCCATGTGAGAATTTAGATTTTGTGTTCTTCTCCACATCAAGCTCTAGTTCATCAAAAATGGAGTCCGGATGAAAAACTTGTTGAGTTTCGGGTTTGGAAATATTAACGGTTTATCTGTGAGGAAAAGTTCCACACCTTCCCATGTGTGGTAACTTTACTCTATTTGTATGATAGCTCTTGTCGCTATCTTTCCAACAAAATTGGTTTCATCCAATTTGGAGTTTTCTTGCAAAAGTTAGAGATTAAATAAGTTCTCTCTCTGTTTCTGTTTGGCCAGCCTAGGCTGGGACCTATGCCGGGCCCAAGGCCGGGCCCCTCTGGTGGTCAGCCGGCCTCCTGCTTTTTTAGGCCGGCCTGGCCGGGCTCCTAGGCCGGACCCTAGGCCGGCCCAAGGTCAGGCGTCTCTGGAGGTCAGCCGGCCTCCTGCCTTTTAAGGCCGGCCTGGCCGGGCTCCAAGGCCGGGCGTTTCTGGACGTCAGCTGGCCTCCTGCCTTTTAAGGCCGGCCTGGCCGGGCTCCAAGGCCGGCCCTCGCGAAAACTGCCAACAGGCAGATTTTCAAGGGGACCAATTTAAGGGGCTTTCTTCCCAATGGTTCACTAACTTCTTGAGCTCGTTTTTCCCTCTCTCTCCTCAATTGTTGACCTTTGGAAAAGCTTGCCTACCTCTCAATCCCTACCATGATTTTTTGCATATCTTTGAGGGAAAAGTGAGAGGAGATCTAGATCTACAATTCTACCAATCCATCTCTTCTCTAAGTGAGGGGAACCTAATAGATCTTGATCTTGGAGTTCTTGGTGTTTCTCCTCATTTGTTCTTCCTCTCTTAGTTTCCCATAAGCATTTGTTGCTTTGTTGGAATTTGAGAGTGAAGGACTTGAGCACTTCTTGTGTTCTTTTGCCATTACATTTTGTTGCATCGGTTTGCTCTCTCCCGAGGATTCGTGGAAGTGAAAGTTCGTGAGCTTGTTGTCTTGGGTCGTTGGACCCTAGACGGTGTTCTTGTGACCTTTTGTGATCAAGGCCTTTTGTGGCTAGTTGGGACTTTTTGTGGTCACTTGGGAGCTCTCAATCATTTTGTTGGTTGTGCCTCAAGATTATTGTAAAGGCTCCGGATTCTGCCTTGAAGGATTTCGATAGTGGAAGGTGAACCGAGCTTTTGTGCAAGATTCATCGGAGAATAGGGTGAGGTTCATCGTTTATTTCTATACCCGAGCTCTTTACCACATCTTGCTATCACCTTGTTACTTGTCTTGCTTAGCATAAGTTGTTGGTGCACATAGATGAGCCTAGTTTATTTAGGTTGTGTGCTTGTTAAATTAAAATACATAGTTTTATTCCGCATTTATCAAGCCTAAACCGGAAAAGCTTAAATCGCCTATTCACCCCTCCCCCCTCTAGGCGACATCCTTGTCCTTTCACCCGTGTTAGCTCAACTCTATCTCGATTGATCTGGTCTTGAGCTAGCCCATCTTATTTTGTGTAAGCCAACGGGAGAAGGATGGCCATGCTTTTGTGAAGTGGTTTTTAACACGGAAACACTTTGTTACGCATGTGCGAGCGGTTGCACGACGCGACTTCTCCTCCTTTCCTTGCGCATGGTGGAGGCGGCGACGGCGAGCCACAAACTTATCTTGGTGGGGGGGTGCCGGGGTGGGAAAATCAAAGGGATGGTCGGTGCTCCACCAGACGGCGACGGCGACGCCACGGTTACCGACAGGGAGCAGCGGCGGAGAAGACGTCGTAGAGAATGGAGAGAGAGGATGCGAGCGAGTAACTTAAGGGGGTGAGGGAAAATCGAAAGGATGGCCGCGGGTCGTCTTCCTCTCTGGCGTGGCTGTGGCGGCAGAATCGGCGATAGCTACTATCGCCCTTTGTCAACATTTATTCACTACTTTCCCCACGGGTCCGGCATATCACCAATTCACTCGCAAAAGAATAAAAATAAATATCATCAATTCACCATAGCAAATATAATGCATTGCAGCCCGACACAAATGAACAAGCGGTCTTGTGTGGCTGAGAATTAAGAATTCTCACAAAGACGTGTGGAAGGCGTATAACCTGCAATCCAGCCGATAGCCCAACTATAGATGCTTTTGGACCATAGATTCTTTTAACGTCTCACATGGCGGGGGAGCTCATATTCTGCGCTTTAAGCAACAGCTAGCGAGACAACGCACACACTGTCGCCAACCCGGGCCAGCCCATTAGCTGGGTTCGGTTTTGATTAATTTTTCGCTGCTGAAAAAACATCTGGTTTTTCTTTAAATATGAGAAAAATTGTTAAATATGAGAAATTTGAAAAATGGTTCATGAATTTGCAAAATGGTTCGTGAATGTGAAAAATGGTTCATGAATTTAGAATGTCCTAAATTTCAAAAAGTTCATGTATTTGAAAATGGTTCACGGATTTGAAAAAATGTTCATGACTTTGAAAATGGTTCATGAATTTAAAAATTTGTTCATTAATTTGAAATGTATTGAATTTTAAAAAGTTCATGAATTCAAAAAATGGTTCATGAATTTGAAAATGGTTTGTGAAGTTAAAGTTTGTTGAATTTAAAAAGTTCATGAATTTTGAAAAGGGTTCACAAATTTGAAAAAAATGTGCATGCACCATTTTTAAAAATTGAATTTTAAATATGAAGATTTTAAAAAATATTTGCAAAATTTCTAAAACTGGAACTTTTTAAAATCTGAACATTTTTCAAAAAGTAAAACAAAAAATAAAAAATACAGGAAAATAGAAAAAATTGCAAAACTGGAAAAGTGCGGAAGAAAAACCAAAAAAAAAACTGCTCTGGTACACGCGTAACTATGTAGAAGGGTTCCCGTACTTGGAAGAAAACAAAGAACAAGCAAAACCGGAACCGTACCTGGGTCGACCCACTTATCACGATTGATGTATAGGAGTGGTATGCGAATCCGTGGTACAGTGTGTTGAGCTTGGAAATTTCAAGGGGGAACGGCCTGGGGGCTAAAAATGAGCTTTGGACCTTTTCTCATTGAACAAATGGGCCACTTGGCTATAAATAGTAGGCCAATAATTTCTTCGTGGGCTGAGGGCAGCGGCCTTTCCTCGACGGCCGGAGACGCGAGCACCCTGAAAAACAAATCTCTCAAAGAAAAGAAAAACGCAACGCCACTCCTTGTACGCGCATCAACTGATCGACTCTCTTGGTCGCACTGTGTAAGCCACGAGCCCACGATCCCCCACGACCCGCCAATCGCTGCTTAAATCGAGCGCTGTCGGTGAGGGACAGGGGGGGCCTAGCTCGTGTCACTCCTGGGATTGCGGGCAAAGACTCGGCAAGTCCGGAAGAGGGAGTAAATTATACGGATCTACTCGTACCACATTTGAGGCAGTGGTTACATGTGATACCATTCTTGGTGATTTTTTCAAAAACCTACCATCTGTGGGCTAACGACAACACATAGGACTAATTCACGTCTAAATGTATTTTTGATAGAACACTGACCGGTAGGACCCATTTGTAAGGTCAAATTGGCATCCCATATGGATGAGAAGCTGAGGTGGACGTGCGACCCACCTGTCAGGCCCCAACCTTTTCCATTCTCTTCTTCTTCCTCCCCTCTCTCTTTAGGACACGCACACACGCGACACTACGACAGTCCCCAACTCCCCTCTTCCCCGCAGCTCAGTCTTGCACCATACTGGCCTCCTCTCCCCTATGGAGCTGGAGGAGATAAGAACGCCTCCGACACCCTCCATCTGCCCTATCCTCTCCTCTCTCGCTCGCCCCTTCCTCCCTCTCTGCTCTCTTCCGCGCACGCCCGAGAACGTCGCCGCGCCGTCGCGTCGTGCCGCAGCCACAAGCCGCCCCCGACTAATCAGAGAGGACCAACGCCTCTGCCTGGACCTCCTCTCTCTCCTTGCCGAGTAGCGCGAGCTGGGATGGGCTGAACCACGCGAATCGAATCATCTTCTTCAAGTCCGGCCACCGTGCACCGCCGCTGCAGTCCGACGCCAGACTTCCTCCGACGACCATATGGTCCTCAACGCCGCCCCTTCGGCTGCCCCGAGTGGCGCACGTCTCAATCGCGCTTCCGCGCACCCGGGCGAGGCGTCGTTGTCAATTCCGTGCACGGCATAGCTGAGCGCGTCTGCGCCATGCATGACGTCAGCTGACGTGAGGGCATGGGCATGAGCGTGCTTGTGGCCGGCTACCGGCAAGCGTGCGTGCGTGTTTCGAGCCAGCTCCTAGCAAGCGTGCGTGCGTGTTTGTGTCCGGCCACCGGTGAGCGTGCGTGCTTGTGGCCACCGGCGAGCGTGCGTTTGGCGACGGGACGAGTATGCGTGCGAGATGGGGGCGACAGTGAGCTACTAGCACTTTCTCTAGAGCATGTTCACTTTAGCCCGGGCCAGCCACCATCGATCTGTTAGAGCAAGAGGCGAAGCTGCAGAGCAGGAGGCTAAGACGGGAAATACGGATCTGGCTGGGGAGATACGGGGAGATGAGGAAGAAGAAGAGAGTTGGACAGAAGCTGTGGGGCTGACAGGTGGCCCCCACGTCCACCTCAGCTCCACCTCCACGTGCGCTGCGAACTAGGCTCCTACATATGGATCCCACCGGTCAGAGCGGGTGTCAAAATACAGTTAGATGTGAATCAGTCCTACCTGTTGTCGTTAGCCCACGGCTTGTAGGTTTTTGAAAAAAATCATCAAAAATGGTGCTGACCCGTAATCAGTGCCTCAAATGTGGTAGATCCATGTAATTTACTCCGGAGGAGGCATGACACTCTGCAAGCTTTCCGCTCACCTTGATGCTGGGAGTATTCAGCTCATCAGTTGCGTATTCTAAATAGAGTACCACTGTTTCCCGTTTTAGAATACGAGTACCTAATTCCCGGACTCGGTTCATCATAACTTTTCTAGTGTACCGAGAGAGTTGAAAATTTGTGTCTCCGATGTTTCGTTTACCTACTAGTAGACATAGGTAGTGTAGTTTACGAATCCGGCTAAGGTAGGGAAGTCGTTAATCAGTGGTTAACTAGGGATCTCTGCGCCAATGCGTACTGAACCCTCATGGTCGGAATCATGGCAGGTTTAGAGAGAAGCAGAGGACCCTGAGCTTTCTGCTCAGAGTAGATGAGCTGAATAGTTACAGCTTCCTCTCAATTTGGCAAAAGCTGACAAACTTAACCTCTTAATCAGAACCTCAACAAAGATTAGCAGTGTCGGCTCCAAAACCTCGAAGAAACAATTTCCATGAGAAGAGACACAAGAATTTAGCACCGTTGTATTTACTTTCAGGGATTGGAATGTTTTTAATGAGGCAGTTTCCTGACTTTTATATATATATATTGAAAATTCAAAAAAAAACTTTCATCCTTATCCTACTAACATGGACACCTAGCCATAGATAGAGTCCCCGTATTTTTTGCACAGCCTCTTGATCTCAACGAGGAAAGTTTGTTAGCTTGTGTACTGTGTACCTGTACATGTCAGAATACACCTACGTATTTATTACTGCCCGTTCACAAACGATGCCAAAGTTGTACTTCCCCATGCAATTAATGGTACCGGAGTACTAGTACCGAACAGGGAGTAGGAGCGCTCGAATTTCTGTGTCCAGAGGGCATTGAAAATAAATGTTCAGAGCAGAGTGGCTGGCCGCGCTAAAAAATAAATCTTCACGGAGTCACGGGTTATCTCGCCCAGGACAAACATCGCAGCAAGTCAAAGCATCGCATGTTGGCGAGAAAAATATGGTCCCGGAGTAACTCTGATTCGAGTGCTGGAGTTTAATTTGGAGCACTCTGTTACAATAAGCCATCAATTAGTGCGTTAAAAAATCCATTAAACAAGTTTAGAAGGCAGGATGCGATCAGAGGCATGATAAGCGGTCTACTCTATACTCTCCGAGATCTCTACTTGTCTCTCCTACTGTTCAATTGCTTTCCATCTACTCTATACTCTGCCCTTTTTGTTAAACTGGAGTTGGTCTCAGGGATATCTGGGGCAAGGACCATTTTTTTCTGGTTGATTGATGGTGAAGTGGCAACTTGGTGGCTCGGCAGGTCAGCAGCGTCCTTTTTACCTGATTTTGGGGGCAAGTGTGCCGAGATCCAGTGGCCATGTGGCGATGTGCCCTCGGACTCGTGCTTTCGCAATTTTTCTGTTCTTCCCTCATGGTCCGGCTTTGTCTTTACTCTATGCCTTTTTTTTTTCTTGTCTAGCCCCTCCAAATGCCCCACCAAAGGCCTATTGGGGTCCGGACGCCAAAATACGCCATCAGCGACACCCTCAAAGGGTCGGCCCGAGCAAAAGCTTGTCTGGCACCCCGAAAGGGCCCCCCAAGTTTAGAGGCCCTCTCGGGTGCCGGACATAGGGCGGACATGGCCTCCGACAGGGGTGGCCCACTCATCATACACACAGCGCGGGCGTCCGTGTTAATTAGGACTGTGCAGGAGGCCGTTACGCCCGATTAATGGCGAGGTGACGAGACGGCGGCACGCCTGTCAGCACGCGTCGCAATAACGCCGTGCGCGCCCGTTCCCCTGGCGGGCGCAGAGCGAAGCGACGCGTCACAATAACGTCGCGCCCGCTCCCATGGCGCAGACGGAAGCAACGCCTCGAGCCGCGCCGTCCACGTGTTGAAGTCGCAGCGGCTTCCCGCGGCGGCGCCCTGCACACGCGTCGTCGACGTCAATGCATAGCCAAGCAAACGGGTGGCTAGGCGTTAATGCAGGCCACCCAACCCCGCTCCTCCGGCCGCCTTTAAAACCCGGCGCGTCGCGGCCCTCCTCTTTCCACACCACTTCTTCTCCCTCTCTCAACTCGCCACAAGCAGATCGGCCGGCAAGCAAGGCGGGCAGCCGCGAGACGCTGGAGGAGTGCCAGCTTCGGCGTCATCGTGATTTCCTCTCGGCGGAACTTGCTCACCGCTGCAACGAGCGTCGCGGTCAGCAACGCCGTGAGCAGCTGGATGAACGCCGCCGCCGCAACGAGGAGGTGGAGATGGCTAAGGCGTTTCAGCGCGAGATGTGGCGCGAGGAGGCAGCCAACGCGCCTACGTACGTGGTGTCGTTGGAGACCGCGCGGCTGTGCAGCCGCCACAGCGTGCCAGTGGAGGACGACGCCACCCTACCGAAGGGTGGGTGAGGAACGTCGTCAACGTGCCGGTGGCGCCGCGGCTCAGCGGGCAGAAGCGCATCGACTTCATCAAGCGGAAGTGGATGGAGATGTTATACGAGCAAAAGCTCGACCCCAAGTACTCCATCTGCGAGCCCTACTGGAACGCCGTGGTGGACGCGGAGTACGAGGCACGTCGCAGCGGCGTCTTCCTCCCCACCGCCGTGCGGGAGCCAACGCCGGAGTTGTCCGCTTCGGACGACGGGCGAGGCCGCTCTGATGGCGAGGACGACGACGCCGATGACCCCGAGCCGCCCGATCTCCCCTTACCACCAGCAGGCGCATCTTGGTCAGCAGCGTTGCCGTCACCGGAGAACGGGGCGCAAGATGAAGCTGGCGAGAATTCCCATCAGGCGCGCCGCGGCGGCGGTAGATCAAATCTCACCACGCGCTGGCCACGAAACAAGAAGCCTCAAGCTCAGCCGAGGCTATGTTTCTAAATGTCGTGGCCGATGGCAATAGCGAATGAAACTTCCGGCGCCAGATCATTGAGGCATGCAAGTCTCTTGATGATCCGGTGCTGGGATTGACATCTTCTTCGCCGGCGCTAGGCCGTGGAAGCGGCATTTTCGTCAACGCCGGAGCGTGTAGTGGTTGGCTAGAGGCTGCGGCGTGTCGCCGGCATCGGCATAGGCCTCCTTCTCACCGCCTAGTTTAGGTTTAGTTTGTTAAATCTCGTTTAGATTTTAAATTGTAAGTTTGTTAAATCTCGTTTAAATTCCGCCGGTTTAATGTTATGTATTAAAAAAAATTGGAGTGCTTGTTTGGGGTGTGCCGCTGTGGGCGGCAGCCCCAATTGACCGGACACGGGTCCGGCACTCCCCAATTGAGCCCCAATTGGGGTTCCGAACACGCAATTGGGGTGTCCCGGTGGAGATGCTCTCATGATCTGGATTTTACAATTTTACACTAATAAACCTCTCATGGTTTGGATTTTGCGGTACAAATATGATACTGTCGTGAATGATTCCCAACCTGGATTTAGATCTGAATTATTATTTGGAACCTGCTAACAATTCGCGACTCTAATTAGTTATTGAGGACCACTTATGAACCCAACTATATCACAATGTGCTTCCCCAAACCCAAGACTGTGCGAATGAATGTCCTACTCAGTACAATCCAGAGGTACGTAAATTAAAAGAGTTTCAATAAATAAGGTTACTGACATGGCTAGCAATGCAGAAAAAACTCTAGATCACTGGTTACATGGAAAGATGAGTATTAAACTGGTTATGAGCTCGCATAGAAAACTTGGAAGTTGTTAATGTTGTGTGGATACACATATTTTTCTTACCTGATCCATTTCACTTGAAAATGCACAAGCCCCATAGTTTAGCATGTATATGTGGAGAGGTAGAGCAAGTGGCCAGCTACAAAAAGAATTTAATCCCGCTTCACATTTGAAATTTGATTCGGAAATTACAACATTGTACATGTTCCTCTAGTCAATTCATGTCTTCAAATCCTTTGTTCAAGCAAGCAACGACGTCTTGTATCATGCGAAAAAAACAAAAGATAAAATCTGATGGATGATGCGTCGTTCAGAAAAATTGGTAGTCCAACATACCATCTCGGTACAGAACATTAGACATAGCCATGAGGCCTGCAGGTAATACTTTCATCCATAATCAACTCAAGAGACATCGTTGTATATCTATTGTGGAGGAGCCTCAGTCATTACATTGATCCTCTCAGAGTTGGCAAGGGCTGGTGACCTCTTGATGTTCCGCTCTCGGCCGGAAGATTCGTGTTGGGGAGTCATCAATTGAGAACTATATATTCATCATTTGGACCTATTGGTGAGTAAAAACATGGCTTATACCGATCATTCTCTCGATCGGCAAACATATTCATTTATCGCGGTGGGCCGTGAGAGGAGTTAACATAGCCCGAAAATAACTTAGCCTTCAACATGCCTAATTTTTGCACGATGACCCAATACGATCGATCATTCTCCCGATCGGCAAACATATTCATTTATCTCGGCGGAGCGTGAGAGGAATTAACATAGACTTCAACATGCCCAGTATTTGCACGGCGACCCAATACATCGTAGTCCACCTCGACCGACAACATGGGCGGACGGGAGAAAAGAAGAAGACGTCTAGGCTTAACGTGGAGGCTCTTACGGAGTCTCCGGTTAGTAAATATAAGATGTTGGCTGGGAATATGAGCCCAATAACTGTGAAACTGTTAAACCAGCCTATGGTGGCACAAAACAAGCCTTCCTGAAGTTAGTTGTGACTCCGATTTACCAAATTATTGACATGATAAGGATGACTCCAACGAGCCGACGCAAACGGACGCGCGTTTGGTCCGCGTTTTATCCGTTTGCGTCGGCAAACGGAGATGCCCAGTCCGTCCATGTCCGTCGTTGGTGGCAGTGCGCCCAACGGCCCGACGCATCGCAAACGGACACAAGGTTTTTTTTAGTTAATAGGCCATATATGGGCATTTTTCTCTCATATTTAGGGGGTGGGCCACAGACAATCATTTTACATATTACTTCTAAAAACAAAAATATATAAAAAGTAAAATATTTGTCCTTCGCGGACTTCTACTCGTCGTCCTCTAGGACGATGTACTCCGGCGCCGCACAATCTCCAAATCCCGCGCGCGGCGGCTCGTCGGGAACGGCGGAACTGGGATCCGCTGCGGGTTCAGGTGCCAGTTGTCGGGCAACTTGACATCTGGCCATGGCAGCGGGACTGCGTGGTTCCAGTACCACCAGCAGTCCTCCACACGTACATAGATGCGGTCGTGCCGCGCAATCTCGGCGCCCGACGGCGCGAGATTGAAGATGGCGGGGAGCGGCGCCGGGGAAGAGGGTCGGGGAATGCGTCGGCGCGGACGCGCGGCGGACTGAAATCGGCCACGGTCCGCTTTTGCGTCGCCCCGTTGGGCCCTGGTTTTGGTCCAACACGACCCAAACGGACGCGCGCGGACTCGATGCGTCACCCCGTTGGAGTCATCCTAAGGACTCTGAACTTCGCTCTTGCTCCTCGTGATCAGATGAGTGGAGTAAGTCTGCTGATATGTTTGTAACTTACTCAAATCAAGTACCAGTTCTGGTTCGCTCTTGCTCCTTGTGATCAGATTAGTGCAGTAAGTCCATTAATATGTATGTAACTTACTCACACATCAATCAAGTACCAGTCGTGGAGCTTAGTACAAGCCAGGGGGCATAGATTTGGACAAGCTTGTGGAGACTTTTTTTGGGAGGGCTTAGATGGGAAATTTTTAGTAGTTTGCCCCCAACCCGACAAACACTGGTAATTTGTCATTCGCCCTCCTGCAATTTCCGGAAAGCTCCGTACCTGTCAAGTACCTTTACTGACATCCAAATAAACAACCCAGTAATATAATTTGGAAAACATGCATGCATGTATTTAATTGTTTAATAGAAAACAAAACATTTATTTCTTCAAATTTGTGTTCCTTCTTCATCAATAATATTTTGAAAAATTGACCAAAAAATAATTATAAACCAACATATCTTGCATCTAAACCTTTTATTTATTCCTGCACCAGCATCATCGCTCACTGCACTGTCATTGTGTTTCACGTAGTGCCACATTGACTCCAGAAGTTTCCATACATGTTTATCTATGTATAATTGTGCATGTCACTTGCCTACAACATTGCAATTACATATGAATGCGCACTGAATAATGCTACAAAAATATCCACTCCAGATAATCATTGTTGGGTTGAACTGCAAAATGTTCTCTATCTCAAGCTAATTCGAGAAAATCAATGAATTTGCTTTGTTGGTAAGGAATTTGTCAGCAAAGAAATTTGGTCTTGAGAGGGGTTGTGAGAATGCTTAGTGAAATTTGAGTAAACTGTCGGGGATGTAATCCCGGGTACCCCAGAGTTGGTGGTTTTGTTGAGTTAGTACAAGAGAGAAACAGGAAATAAACGTGTATGAGCTAAAAGAAAAACAGAGGACCTCGGCTGGGCCGAGTCTGCCTAGCCTCGGACAGACCGACACAAGGTTATCTCAGAGGGGCCGAAATCCCCAGTAGACCGAGATGCTCACCTCGGTTGGGCCAGCTTCCCCTTGCCAGGCCGAGATGGGCTGACCGGGATTTAATTACTCCGGGCGGGCCGAGATTGCGTCACCCCGGATCGGCCGGAACTGGATCACCTCGGGTGGGCTGAGTTCCCCAGGCTGAGCTCTCCCCAGTCTCGGGCCTGACCGAGCTCCTCCAGCCTCGGGCCAGGCCGAGCTTCCCCCAAGCCTCGGTGGGCCGTGGCCTTCCTATCCCGGAGCAGGCCGCTATCTCGGAGCAGGCCGACGTCTCGGAGCAGGCCGAGACGGCCTCGACCGAGTTGTTCTGCGTCCTTCGTTCGATTGCTACTTCGGCCTGGCACCGAGATCCACCAGCAGCGCTGCGACGCCAGCTCCAGCGATCGCTGCCTCGACCAAAGTCTCGGATGGATCGTTGCCTCGTGCGTTACCTCGGCTGGATAGCTCCTCTAGCGCATACCTCGGGGCTGGACCGAGGCCACCAGGCTCTGCTTCGACTGACATATCTGCACCTCCGACATTCCCAGCCGCTTCCTCGACAGGTACAAGATACCACTGCCATCCCCAGAATATTCGGAAGACAGGAGCTAGAAGACAAGGACAAGGGACATGGCTACAGTGCCACGGATGTGACGAGAGTACAACTGATGACACAGGCTACAGTGTGACAAGACCCCAGTAGTCACCTCAGCTACAGTGTACAGTGCATAGTGTCTTTTGTCTGCTTGTCCCCCGTTGTCCCCTGGGCTCTCCCTATATAAAGGGCACCAGGGGGAAGAGGTGTAGGCAGCTCCCGCGCGGGCTCTCTTGCCCCTTGGGCTCATTTCTCCCCCGTAGCCTGCTTCTTCTTCCTTGAGCACGTCTCCATGACCCGCTCCACACAGCTCGAGGAGCATTTGTACCAACGATATGCAGAGAGGAGAATACACCAAATAGGCTAGATGCTGCAGTAGGGGTTTTATCTCTCACGAGAGCCCCGAAGCAGGGTAAATCCCCGTGTTGATCTGTTCTTCTGTGTGCGCTCTTTAGTGCGCTATCCCTCCCCGAATCCTCTAGCGTCCATCGGCCCCAAACATAAGCCTACCCCTAGGCATCTGTTGTTTCATATGACGACAGTTGGCGCCCACCGTGGGGCTGACAGTGGCGCTTGCTGGATCAATTCGGACGGGACCTTCGTCATCAACGCGGGGACTCGACATCGCCATTGTCCCCGCGCTCTAGCTTGCCGCTGTGAGCAGAGGATAGTGCTTCCTCCACCAACGGACATCATCGGCAGATCCCGGATGAGAAAAGTGACTCGGGGACTCGACTCCGACATCATTCCCGAGTTGACTTGGTCAAATCCGGGTTGACATAGCCAAAACCGACATATCCCTGTCCTGGCAAACACTGTTCATCCGACAATGTTCATCCGATACTGTTCATCCGCCATATTCATGTCTTGCCGACACTGGAAATCCGACATATCCATGTCTTGCTGACACTGGAAATCCGACATATCCATGTCCTGCTGACACTGTTCATCCGACATGTCCATGTCCTGGCGACACTGTCCATCCGAGGTATCCTGGAAATCCGATGTATCCTGAAATCCGAGGTATCCTGAAAATCCGAGGTATCCTGAAATCCGACATATGCTGATATGCTGGAAATTTGAGTTGTGCTGGAAATCCGACATATGATGATATGCTGGTAAATCCGACATATGCTGGTATGCTGGTAAATCCGGCATATGCTGGTATGCTGGAAATCCGACATATGCTGATGTGCTGGTAAATCCGAGATATGTTGGTATGCTGGTAAATCCGAGTTAAGGTTGGAAAATCCGAGTTAAGCTTGGGAAATCCGAGTTAAGGTTGGAAATCCGAGTTAAGGCTTGGAAATCCGAGTTAAGCTTGGGAAATCCGAGATAAGGCTGGAATCCGACATATGTTGGTTAAAGTAAACGTACAGGTGGCTCAAACCAGGATATTGGTGGTTCAGGCTAACATGTTGATATCCATGCCGGCAGCAGCATCTTCCTCGACTTCTCCAACAACATTTCCTCGTAAGTATCATTTATATGTCTGCATCCCGCTTTTAGATAGTCTCAAACAGTGCTCGGGGATTGCCCCTTCGTATCTTGCTTAGTTGTTTCCCTCGGGAACAAGATGTCTTGACCCGGGGACTGGACAGCCAGTCAGTTTTGCTTTTTCTCCTAGATCTGTAAAGTGACTCGGGGACTCGGTTGAGTTCAAGTCTGTGTCCTGGTGCATAGTTTTGCTGCTAGACTTAATTTTGTCTGTTAAATAGAGTTGATGTTCCCGTTGATTATTCAGTATACATATATGCCTGTACTAACATTGAAAGGTGGCATCGGTTTTACCGAGACAATATTCGTCTTCAAGATCATGGTTATATTGGCTGTCTCGGATTACTCGAAATATCATAGTATTATCGGTATTCTCCAGATTGTCGTTTATTTCGGTTTGCTATTATATCTAGATATCATCCCATATCTCAAATCGCCGTTTATTTCGGTATGCAATCTATATCTCAGCATCACCTCACATCTCAAATCGCCGTTTATTTCGGTTTGCCAAGATATCACGACATTTATCTCATATCATCGAGCGTCTCTTAATTGCTATCTTTAACGGCTTAATCAAGTATCATGACTCTTCATTTATCCGAGCTTGTCAGAGTATCATAGCATCATTATCTCGGCACAATGAATCAAAAGGTATCTGATCTCACTGAGTGTTACGTGTTGAGAAATGTCTCAACTCGTCATTTGGCAAAGGCCAATGATGGCAAAGTGCCAGTTCAACCATTGACGGCTATATGTTGGTACAGCTAAGGCTGCCAGCATATCTTTACGGTATAAACCGGCATGAGGCACAGGCTTATGATGGCAAAGTGCCAGTTCAGCCATTGACGGCTGTATGTTGACATCCGCTTTCGGTAATGTCCAGAGTGGCTAAAAACCGAGGCATATGAGATATGCCCAGAGAGGCCGTGATACCGAGGAATATGAGATATGCCCAGAGAGGCCGAGATACCGAGGCATATGAGATATGCCCAGAGAGGCCGAGATACCGAGACACATGAGATATGTCCGTGCAGACATATGCTCCGAGATATGAGATATGTCCGTGCAGACATATGCCTTCGATAATGCTCAGAGTGGCTGGAAACCGACATATAATGGTGCCCATGCAGGCAGGATGTTGTGTATATGGAGGTTCTAATATTGTTATTTGTTTTTGTAAGTCTGCGCGCGACTCTGCGAGTCCCCCGCAGCCTCGAGGACTAATGTCGGGGATGTAACCCCGGGTACCCCAGAGTTGGTGGTTTTGTTGAGTTAGTACAAGAGAGAAACAGGAAATAAACGTGTATGATCTAAAAGAAAAACATAGGACCTCGGCTGGGCCGAGTCTGCCCAGCCTCGGACATACCGACACAAGGTTATCTCAGAGGGGCCGAAATCTTCAGTAGACCGAGATGCTCACCTCGGTTGGGCCAGCTTCCCCTTGCCAGGCCGAGATGGGCTGACCGGGATTTAATTACTCCGGGCGGGCCGAGATTGCGTCACCCCGGATCGGCCGGAACTGGATCACCTCGGGTAGGCTGGGTTCCCCAGGCTGAGCTCTCCCCAGTCTCGGGCCTGGCCGAGCTCCTCCAGCCTCGGGCCAGGCCGAGCTTCCCCCAAGTCTCGGTGGGCCGTGGCCTTCCTATCCCGGAGCAGGCCGCTATCCTGGGGCAGGCCGACGTCTCGGAGCAGGCCGAGACAGCCTCGACCGAGTTGTTCTGCGTCCTTCGTTCGATCGCTACTTCGGCCTGGCACCGAGATCCACCAGCAGCGCTGCGACGCCAGCTCCAGCGATCGCTGCCTCGACCAAAGTCTCGGATGGATCGTTGCCTCGTGCATTACCTCGGCTGGATAGCTCCTCCAGCGCATACCTCGGGGCTGGACCGAGGCCACCAGGCTCTGCTTTGACCGACATATCTATACCTCCGACATTCCCAGCCGCTTCCTCGACAGGTACAAGATACCCCTGCCATCCCCAGAATATCCGGAAGACAGGAGCTAGAAGACAAGGACAAGGGACATGGCTACAGTGCCACGGATGTGACGAGAGTACAACTGATGACACTGACTACAGTGTGACAAGACCCCAGTAGTCACCTCAGCTACAGTGTACAGTGTATAGTGTCTTTTGTCTGCTTGTCTCCCCGTTGTCCCCTGGGCTCTCCCTATATAAAGGGCACCAGGGGGAAGAGGTGTAGGCAGCTCCCGCGCGGGCTCTCTTGCCCCTTGGGCTCATTTCTCCCCCGTAGCCTGCTTCTTCTTCCTTGAGCACGTCTCCATGACCCGCTCCACACAGCTCGAGGAGCACTTGTACCAACGATATGCATAGAGGAGAATACACCAAATAGGCTAGATGGTGCAGTAGGGGTTTTATCTCTCACGAGAGCCCCGAAGCAAGGTAATCCCCGTGTTGATCTGTTCTTCTGTGTGCGGTCTTTAGTGCGCTATCCCTCCCCGAATACTCTAGCGTCCATCGGCCCCAAACATAAGCCTACCCCTAGGCATCTGTTGTTTCATACGACGACAAAAACTATTCTGATAGTAATAAAGTCATATCTCAGGCAAATGATAGTCTTTTCTATACAGAAGATATGAACCAAACATAGATATATACTGCTCACGTGGACATATCTTTATACACGCCATGCTATTTTTTTACCACTGTACTACCTTTCCATGTCACAAATTTTATGTAAATACGTGTACACACGAATATTATTTGACATGTCCTTCTCGTGACATATCCCATCCATTCATGATAGATGATATTTTTACATATTTTCATTTCATGCAAGATTAGATTTGAAATATTTGCATCTAGAAAAATGTACTAAGTGTCCCTATTGTTATATACCATTTGTTTTCAAAAAGATAGTACTGTTGTTTTTCATTTCATGAAGAGATTAAGAGGAGAAAAACAGTATTAAGGTGATTACATATATATTCACGACGAGACAAAAAGAAAGAAAAGCTAACCCACAACATGAGAAGAGGCAGAAGAACAACATAATGGAGCTTAAAACAGAGGTATCACCGTCACACGTTCAAACGACAGCGATATAGATCCATGGTCATCTGTCGCAAGATTGACCTACACCTGGGTTAGACAACATATTAGTTATGTCGTTGTGTTTTTCTATTCAATGTCAAGAAATGACAACTCTAAGACCTAACATAAATAATAACATGTATGCCACATAAGTAAAAAAGATGATGTGGGAGTTAATTAACGAGGAGAGAGATAAATACAACAGCAAAGCTAGTCATCACATAGCGTTTTCCAAGATAAAATGAGTGTACAAGCTACTACTGTAAATGAAACCATATACCTTCATGTTACTTTCACCATGTAGGTTGTAACATATGCATGTTACTAATCGAAATTACTCCGCATTGTGGCCAGTCTTCAACGTGGTTGTAAACACCACTCATGATGGCATCAATAGTTCAATAGCAACACACCTCATTTATCCTATGATTCGTGTTTTTTTACCAGATCCTATTGAAAGGACACGGATGTCGCCTAGAGGGGGGGTGAATAGGCGATTTAAAATTCTTTACGGTTTAGGCTTGAATAAACGCGGAATAAAACTAGCGTTTAATTTATCAAGCACAAAAGCTAAACAAGCTAGGTTTACCTATGTGCACCAACAACTTATGCTAAACAAGATATACAACTATGTGATAGCAAGATATATTACTTCAAGCTCGATGGCTATCACAAAGTAAATTGCATAAGTAAGAAGCTCGGGTATAAGCGGTAGTACCGGAGTTTATTTCCGGTACTACCGACCATGTAAAATTGCAGAAAAACACCGACACTAAAACGAGCATATCTTGAGCATCCGAACTCTGTTTTCGATGTTCTTGGGCTCGTTGGAATCACCACAACGAGCACGACAAGATGATGCAGGAAAACATCATAGTCCAACAAGAGAGTATAAAACCAAATGTAGAAAGGTAAAACCTCTCTATAGAAGATGAACCGGGAGAAACTCCAAAACCGAAAACGCAACAAGTTTTTCATACGAAATCCGTTTTCGGTGAACTTGAGCTTGTTATGAAGGTCACAACAAGCTCCAAAACCTCATAAAGAGATAAGCCAAATAAGAACCAAGAAAGATGATGATGCTAAGTATGCACAGGTTTGAGCTCTCTCCAACTGATACGCTAAAGCTCAATCGAGAGCCCCTCTTGATAGTACGGTGTCTATCCAATAACCCGGTCTCCCGACTAACAACATGAGACCGGTAAAATAGAAACCCTATCAAGATCATACCTTTGTATTGCGCATTCCACTTGACTAGATGATGGCGATCTTGATCTTCTCAAGTGGACCACCTTTCTTGATTGCGCTTCGCTTGGTGAAGATCCACATATTTCTCCCCCATACTCCACTATGGGAGAGCCTCTCATCGGCGCATCTTCACTTGACCATTATCTCCAAATGGGTGGCAAGCTTCAAGTTATGATATCTTTGAGATACTTTTCTTGAACTTGCACAACTCAACCTTGATGACGATCACCACTTGACGTCATCCTTCATGGGCTATATGAAATCTTCATTTGATGCAAGCCCATGGAAAGATACCTAACCACACATAGAAATGTCACACACATATCATGGGTTATATGGACAATTGCTTACCATACCAAGAGATACATGATCCCACTTGGTACATCTGTAGCTTTGTGTGTTGAACAAATCTTGATCAACCTTGTATCTTTTCTTCTCTTTTCAATAGATGATGTCTTGAAGATAACCATGAATGATCATAATCCTTTTCTTCAAGACATACTTGCAATATGCTCAACTCGCATATGACCAATCATCGGATAACTCCTCGAATAACAACTTGGTCATCACATACTTTCTTCTTGATCATATCAAGTATATATCCATACACCTCGATGATCTTGATGCCAAATACTTCATTATATCAATATATTCATGGCATCAACCTTGAATCCAACATATGGAGTTCAAGCATGGTCTATGGACAAACACTACAAGTACAACTCAATGCAACCATTAGTCCATAGGGATTGTCATTAATTACCAAAACCACACATGGGGGCGCCATGCCCTTTCAATCTCCCCCATTTTGGTAATTGATGACAATCTCTTTTACAAGGGTTTATATAATGAATTAAGCAACCATGCAAATCAACAAGCATGGATGCATGAGCATGAAAGGTAAATGCTTATGAAAAACAAAAGCATAACACCAAATTCCCTTAAACCCTATAAAACTTCTCCCCCATTGGCATCCATTTCCAAAATGGGCGAAAAATCTTAGAAGGTCAATATAGTATGAGCTCCCCCATAACGTGTGCATTTCTCAAAATATGAGTGAAATCAAATACACATATCCAATGACGAATAGTTGGAGAGAGCACAAACTATATTGAGGATCCAAAGATTGCAAAAGAATGATATGGAAAACTTTTTACAATTCTCCAAATAAAAAGTAAGCAATCAAAAAGATCCAACTAACCAAATAAACACAAGATATTATGATTTGAGCAAAAGAGTGTTTTAAAGAAAATAGAGGAGCTCCCCAATATTTGTACACAATTTAGAATTATTGTATTTGAATACAAGGTGTACAAACATGGAATCCTCACTCCTCCGGTATCCTCTAAAACACAAAAACAAATGAATTCACAAGCTCAATAAGATGCAAATGAAAAAAAGCTTGTGACATATCCCATGGTGAAGATATTGGCTTGTAAGACAAGCAAGTGGTCAAGGATATTCACCAAGATGAGAGCACCAAGATGTGATAAAATAGGATATGCACTCATAAACAAATTCTTTTCGGAGTCACACCAAAGAATAAAAAGGGAATAAAAGAGGTGACACCGAAGAATTAGATATCGAGTAAAGATGTAATTTCTCTCATGTATATAAGTTTCTAAGTGTACAACAATCATGAAGATATATATCCACAAGAAACATGTACACATAAAATTAGTTACTAAGAAAAGAACAAGATATCCAAAAAAGTCATATATATACACATATGATATTTGTGTAGGATCATAGCCCATAGCTCAATGATTCATATTGTGTAATAATGAACTTCAAATTCAACCTCAACACAAGCATCACAAATATCACTAAGGGAAAAGGAGATAGTTGGGATGCATTGAGGAAAGCAACAAGTATCATAAGAGCCGAATAGAATTTGCAATAGCTACAACAAAGGCAAATAAATACTTTTCATGCCATGATGAAACCTACACAAGGTTCAATGCATAAAAGTATGCATGAGGGTGGATACTTGTTACCGAGATGGCATGGGGTTGATGTAGTAGATAAGAGTTTATCAACCATCCTAGCTTGGCTCCAATAAGCATGTGGTGAAGACACTTTCATTGTAAATGAGACAAGCATCCAATGCATCTCCATGTACCTAAAACACATTCAAGTAAAATTGTTCCCAAACTAATTGGGTCCAAAGTAGTTAGTCAAACTACAATACATAGAAGGAACTCCACATAAATATGTGCATATAGATATGAAATTGAATTTCATGCACATCTTAGCCGATTTAGGATTCCGTGGAGTTTCACCTATATATTGGCACAAAGAAGGAAAGCATGCCATAAAATAAACATGTAGTAGATATGCATGCCTATGACCTTTAATAACCAAAGGAGATACAATTTGGACAAATATCAAGAAACAAAGAAGGTCCAAATTATATCAAAGATCCAAATCAAAAATTGATTTAGAGAAGCCAATTGAAACTAAAACAAACAACACTATGATTGATGAAATACCAATTGGACAAAATACAAAAAGAAATAAGATACCAATTAATTAATAAATAAAAGGATAGATATCAAATTTCCAAAAGAGATACAAAAAGAGATGTCAACGAATGATATAACCCACTCCCAAAGAGAGATGCCAATTGGACAAACTCTCAAAAAGAAAGAGCGGGTTCCAACAAATAAACCACACCCTCTACACTTTTCATGATGGCACAAAGTACCAAGCCAAAAGGTTTGTCTTCCATGAGACATGTCATCGGGATCAAAGACCAATGGAAAGGATCAAATACAAATAGAATAAATAGTGTTTAAAAAGATACATGATAGCTCTCCCAACAAAAGTGCATTATTTTATGATCTTGTATTTGAATACACAATGCACACACATGGAATCATCGCTCTCAAATATCTATTCAAACACTAGTCATATATCAAGAAAAAGCAATAAGATCCAATACTAATGAAAATATAAGTTGTACTCAATATAGGATAGCTCACCCAAGAATAGTGCATTATCTATAAGTAGCCTTTGAATGCAAGGTGCACAATGATGGGATCAATGCCTCTCCTACACCAAATAAAACACTAGGAAAGTTTGAGTAAAGCAAAATGATCCACAAGAGGTAAGGAAGACAATGGGAGTTAAACAAATTAATTTTTGGCAAGAAATAAGGCAATAAAATCAAGAGCCAATATGAAGATGATCTACAATTTCACCACAATTATGACTATCAATTGTCATGGAGTATATGTAGAAATTTCTTAGTGGTGTATTGGATTGATATTCAAGATCATCTTCACAACCAATAAGCACATGGTGAAGGATAAGATTTAAGCACGATGCTTATGTAGATAAATGTTCTTGATAGCTTCAAATATTCACGCGATAATGCAAAGCAACTACAAAGAGTGCTTTGAAGCAATCGGTTTCCCAAAGAGATATATGAGAACATATTAGAGGAAAACCTTACCAAGAACATTCATCACAAACAAGATCCAAAGTGTGAGTAAGTAAAAACATTTAAGCAAA
This sequence comes from Poa pratensis, assembly GCA_947311845.1. Classification (NCBI taxonomy): domain Eukaryota; kingdom Viridiplantae; phylum Streptophyta; class Magnoliopsida; order Poales; family Poaceae; genus Poa; species Poa pratensis. The sequence goes on along the minus strand of CAMZMU010000071.1, from coordinate 26,678,847 downwards.
TGGGAACTTGTTTGAGAAACATGCCACAAAGGAATAAGATAATTAACAATATCAATTCTAGGTGGCAATACCTCACATGTTCACATTGTCTAGGTTTGTAATATGCACATAGCTTATTACTCCCCCATAATGTGATAATCCATTTATTCTCCACAAGAGGCAAGTAAAACCCAACTAGAGATGATTAATGAATATTATAGAATTTGAATTTCTCATGAGCATGACATACCACATAGAGACTAGATAAATTGATATATCAACACTAAGTGGTATTCTCATGTACACATTTTTAGGATTGTGAAGTGCCAAGAGCTATCACTCCCCAAAATGGGATAGTCCATTAATCTCTCAAAAGAACCAATTAAGATATAAGCAAGTTGATATAAAGGCTCAACATCACACATACATGGTGTGCAAACCAACATACACATACTTGATTACTCAAGATAAGTAAGTAGAGAGCACAACATATACAAACACTAGCAAGGTACAAAACCAAACACATGCAAGGGTGCAAGCAACTTTCAATGTATGATTTAAATACAAGTTACCGCAAGGAGAAACATTGGATATGAGATAGAACAATATAATCCAAATGACTTGGCTTGAGAGAATATAATTGATGAAGATCCCTTAATTCTTCATGATGTAGCCAAGTCTCCAATGCCCTCCACAACACCTATTGATCAAGTTTTAGCTTGTTGGTCCCCAACCAAGTTGGGTCCTAAGAGGTTAGTCACAATAGGCTTGGCAACCCAAATGGTTCTTTTCTTGACACCACTTTGAGTACCAACATATTTGGCAAACACATTGCCAACCTTATCCTTCATAAGAGAATAAGCATTATCAATTATGATAGGGTTGGATAAGGTACCACTAGTGCATGAAGAAGCAAAGTGACCCTTCTCACGGCATAAGTAGCAACATTTGCTTCCTCCTTTCTTCTTTGTTGAAATCTCAACTTGAGAAGGAATAGCTTGATTCTTCTTGGGAAGTGGCCGTTCTTCAACTTGGGGAACTTTAGTTTGAACTTGAGGCATCTTCCCTTGTTGCTTCTCACTAAGAGACTTCTTCTTCAAAGGGCAAGATCTAACATGGTGCCCTTCAACTTTGCACTTGAAACAATGATCTTGGCCGAATTCTTGACTTGTTCATGGCCCTTCTTTTCTTGTTATACTTGGACTTGTTCTTTATTGGAGTTGAATCCAAGTCCACTCTTGTCATTGGGGCGTCTTTGCACACTCAACATGTTGTCAAGTGTGGGCTTCCCATCATGACGCTTTTCCAAGTCTTTCTTCAAAGAAGTGACTTGGGCCTTGAGCTCTTTTAATTCCTCTACATGGTTAGTATCAACAAAAACACTAGAGGAAGTTGAAGCTTCATTGTTAGAGCAACAAGGCATGGAAAGTAATTCATCACAAGATGTAGCAATATTATGAGTGGATGAATTACTAGGACTAGCACATGGCAATAAAGCATTTTGAGTATAAGTTGTGCCATTGTCCACATGGGCTCACAAGATGTTACCTTTAACATAATAGCCTCATGAGCTAACTTTAGCTTATCATGGAGACTAAAGATCCTCATGAGAGCTCGAGAGCTTTTCATGGCTTTCTTCCAATTTCCCATATTTGCTAGATAGCAACTCAAGTTGAGCCCTTAGCTCAACATTCTCCTTCACTATGGTGCTTCACAAGAATAGAGTTAGTAGCACAAGCATTATCATTAGTAGCAATAGGAGAAGTAACTTGGTAAGCTCTTTTGAATATGAAGCTTGGAGTTGTACATGAGACTCGGTGAGTTTGATGAGCTCACTCTTAATGACCCTAGAGCCATTTTCGAGGTGCGCAAAATCCAAGGAGTCTAGCATGAGCATCCACAAGCTCACCATTCTTTATTTTGAATTCATTAACCACCTCAATAGCTTTATCATGGATTCCTTTACCATAGAGAGTTCTAGAGTAAAAGTCTCCTCAAGAGACTCTTGTGGTTTGTTCTTCTTCAAGAGCTTCCTTGAGATCGGCGATCTCTTCCGCATACTTTATTCGCGGTTTGCATTTTCTCAATTGTGTCTTCATGCTCATCAATAAGTTTATTGCTCTCAATAGCAATAGTCAAGATTTCTATGAATTTAGCACGAGCATCTTTATTCTTAGCAATAGCATGAAGAACCATTTTACCCTTCTCAATAAGGGAAGCATCATTATCATTTCTTCATTATCATCATCATTATCATTTTGAGAATATTGGGAGTCAAGGTAGAAATTACCGTTGATCCCTTGCCATAAGGCAAAAGTGCGAAGTGGTTGATGATGATGAAGCAAAACTTGAAGCACCATTCAAGTCCATGTCTTGTTCCATGGAGTGTTCGGTTTCCTCTACATTGTTAGCCAAACAAATACTAGAGGAATAGAAGTATTTTTATCAAGGGAACAAGACATAGAGAGCATATCATCACGAGGATTAGTCAAGCAATTTGCACATGATATGCAAGGACTATCAACACAAGCATGTGATCATTTTTGGTGCTAGATATGTTTAAGTCCAAAGATAAATCATTGCAATAAGATAGAGGTGAAGGATCATCAATTATAAGCTCACTATCATCATTGCAATGTTTATCACTACTCACCATTGCATTACTTTGTGGCTTGCCACATGTAGGTGAGTAGACGAAGTTGAGAACTCATCACGGCCGGAAGTGGAGGGAGAACAATCATCTCCACAATTCTTGGACACATCATATTTGTCTTGAAGCTTGGTCCAAAGCTCATGAGCATTCCGAAAAGGAGAGACCGACATAATAACTACATCGCTCAAAGCATTGAAAATCACATTAGAAGCTTGAGCATCTAGATAGGAATTATTCTCATCCATTAAAGATAATCTTTTGGGATTCCTTGGAGGAGAATAACCCCTATATAGAATTCGCTCTATGTATGGGTCAATGACCCGAATAATATCAAGAATGCGAATTTTCCAAACATCATAATTTGTGCCATCTAATATAAAAGAAGCATTGTGCACTAGTTCACTAGACGACATCTTTACTCTCGAGGCGGTGAAGCCAAAAGCGAGAGAACCCGCTCTGATACCAATTGAAAGGACACGGATGTCGCCTAGAGGGGGGGTGAATAGGCGATTTAAAATTCTTTACGGTTTAGGCTTGAATAAATGCGGAATAAAACTAGCGTTTAATTTATCAAGCACAAAACCTAAACAAGCTAGGTTTACCTATGTGCACCAACAACTTATGCTAAACAAGATATACAACTATGTGATAGCAAGATATATTACTTCAAGCTCGATGGCTATCACAAAGTAAATTGCATAAGTAAGAAGCTCGGGTATAGAAATACCGAGGCACTTGGAGACGATGATTTATCCCGAAGTTCACTTCCCAATGGAAGCTACGTCTCCGTTGGAGCGGTGCGGAGTCACAAAGTGATCCCCGAATAGCCGTCAAATGGCACACCGTAATCTCCTTCGTGCCTCTACCAATGTAGAGTGCCACGAACCACTATGGGACACTCGAGGGTGGTCACCGAACCCGTACAAGGATGAGGCACACTCCACAACTTAATTGGAGGCTCTCACCGAATTCCCGCGGCTCCCAAAGCCACAAGAAACAAGGTTGGGGCGCGACTCCACAACTTAATTGGAGGCTCCCAACTATCCCGCGAGCCACCAAAACTCCGAGATCAACAAGGACCGTCTAGGGCACTCCAAGTACCCAAGAGGACAAGCTCTAGGGCACCCCAAGTACCCAAGAGTAACAAGCTTCTCAACTTCGATTTCCACGTATCACCGTGGAGAACTCAAACCGATGCAACCGATGCAATGGGCAAGAACACAAGAAGTGCTCAAAATCCTTCACTCTCAAATCCCACCAAAGCAACTAATGCTATTGGGGGGAGAAGAGAGGAAGAACAAAGAGGAACACCAAATTCCTCCAAGATCTAGATCAAAAGCTTCCCCTCACTTAGAGGAGAGATTGATTGGTGGAATGATAGATCTAGATCTCTCTCTTTTCCCTCTAATTGGAGGCAAGAATCATGGAGGGATAGAGAGATAGCAAAGCTCAACAAGGTCAACAATGGTGGCAAATTTCGAACTCAAGAGTTGGGGTCTCTTTGGAGAAGAAGACCCCTTAAATAGGTGGATGAAAATCTGCCCGTTGGCCAGAAAATCTCGCACGACCGGTAGTACCAGGCTAAAACCCTGGTACTATCAGCCCACACAAAACAGACAAGTCCCGGGGGTGGTAGGGGCCGGTACTACCGCTTAGGAACACTAAAATACAGTACCGAAACGCGCTTCGCCGGTAGTACCGGAGTTTATTTCTGGTACTACCGACCATGTAAAATTGCAGAAAAACACCGACACTAAAACGAGCATATCTTGAGCATCCGAACTCTGTTTTCGATGTTCTTGGGCTCGTTGGAATCACCACAACGAGCACGACAAGATGATGCAGGAAAACATCATAGTCTAACAAGAGAGTATAAAACCAAATGTAGAAAGGTAAAACCTCTCTATAGAAGATGAACCGGGAGAAACTCCAAAACCGAAAACGCAACAAGTTTTTCATACGAAATCCGTTTTCGGTGAACTTGAGCTTGTTATGAAGGTCACAACAAGCTCCAAAACCTCATAAAGAGATAAGCCAAATAAGAACCAAGAAAGATGATGATGCTAAGTATGCACAGGTTTGAGCTCTCTCCAACTGATACGCTAAAGCTCAATCGAGAGCCCCTCTTGATAGTACGGTGTCTATCCAATAACCCGGTCTCCCGACTAACAACATGAGACCGGTAAAATAGAAACTCTATCAAGATCATACCTTTGTCTTGCGCATTCCACTTGACTAGATGATGGCGATCTTGATCTTCTCAAGTGGACCACCTTTCTTGATTGCGCTTCGCTTGGTGATGATCCACATATTTCTCCCCCATACTCCACTATGGGAGAGCCTCTCATCGGCGCATCTTCACTTGACCATTATCTCCAAATGGGTGGCAAGCTTCAAGTTATGATATCTTTGAGATACTTTTCTTGAACTTGCACAACTCAACCTTGATGACGATCACCACTTGACGTCATCCTTCATGGGCTATATGAAATCTTCATTTGATGCAAGCTCATGGAAAGATACCTAACAACACATAGAAATGTCACACACATATCATGGGTTATATGGACAATTGCTTACCATACCAAGAGATACATGATCCCACTTGGTACATCCTGTAGCTTTGTGTGTTAAACAAAATTTTGATCAACCATGTATCTTTTCTTCTCTTTTCAATAGATGATGTCTTGAAGATAACCATGAATGATCGATAATCCTTTTCTTCAAGACATACTTGCGATATGCTCAACTCGCATATGACCATTCGTCGGATAACTCATCGAATAACAACTTGGTCATCATATACTTTTCTTCTTGATCATATCAAGTATATATCCGTACACCTCGATGATCTTGATGTCAAATACTTCATTATATCAATATATTCATGGCATCAACCTTGAATCCAACATATGGAGTTCAATCATGGTCTATGGACAAACATTACAAGTACAACTCAATGCAACCATTAGTCCATAGGGATTGTAATTAATTACCAAAACCACACATGGGGGCGCCATGCCCTTTCACCTATGATTCGTGTCTTTGTAGTAGATTGGTAAGATTGGCAGTTAAATCCCCAAAAACGTTGTACAACGTGGTGGACTGTTTTTCTATAATCATAATAGTCCTAATAATAGTAATGTAGTAATACATATATGTACAAGTTTGTACACATTAATGTCTATGATATCGTGTATGATCCATAATGGAAACACACATCCGTCTCTTTAATACCGGATTATTAATTAGAATATTGTAATAACCTTCACTGTAGTAACAAGTGACATCCATTTCATTTATTTTTATGCATACTAATTTGATGTCCGCTTTAATTCATAAAGGAGCGAAAAAAAATCAATCATAGGCCAGCGAGATAAGTTTCTCAAGGAAATCGCATAATAACTGTTTACCTCGGCAACCAGCGAGGCAAAGCTTTACCAGTATGCTTCACACTTCACGGCCCACTCTACTCCCCACTTCTAGAAGTAGAGGCTCCATTCCCCCACTCCCAATGGCGTTCCTCTAGCACCCCAAAGATCCCCAAGAACACCCCGCCGGCAACAATGGCGGCGTGCAACGGCCTGTTCGTGTACCACTTCCTCGGCCTGGCCTCCCTCGCTGCAGTCTTCTACTTCTCCCTCCTCGGCGCAGTGGACCTCCGCTTCCCGGGTCTCCTCCCGTCCTCCGCCAGCTCCCCCCAGCCCCAGCCCCACGACGCGTCCCTTCCCTTCGTGGAGCGGCGCGGCGTGCAGCTATTCCTGGAGGGGCGGCCATTCTACATCAACGGGTGGAACTCGTACTGGCTCATGGACCAGTCCGTCGAGCCGAAGAGCCGCCACCGCGTGTCCCGCATGTTCCGCGCCGCCACCGGGATGGGGCTCACGGTATGCCGCACCTGGGCCTTCAACGACGGCGACTACAACGCGCTCCAGATCACCCCGGGCCGCTTCGACGAGCGCGTGTTCCAGGCGCTAGACCGGGTGGTGGTGGAGGCCCGGCAGCACGGCGTTCGCCTCATCCTGAGCCTGGCCAACAACCTGGATGCCTACGGCGGGAAGACGCAGTACGTGAGATGGGCGTGGGACGAAGGCGTCGGCCTCACCGCCTCCAACGACTCCTTCTTCTTCGACCCCGCCATCCGCGACTACTTCAAAGTCTACCTCAAGGTAAACTAGATCAGATGCAGGCGCACATGGAGCGCAGAGCTAGACGAATTTGTTTAGGAAAGTGTGGTAGAAAAAAGTGTCGGTGCCAATTTGACAGCAGCTGAAGTTTGCATTTTTATTCTTTTCCTTTTGGTGCAGGCATTGTTGACAAGGAAGAACCACTTGACGGGGGTGCAGTACAAGGACGACCCTACCATCTTGGCGTGGGAGCTGATGAACGAGCCCAGATGCATCACAGATCCCTCCGGTAACACTCTGCAGGTGAGTTCAATCAGTTCATTTCTTTGTGTGAATTTAATTTATCTCATTTGTTGTGAACAATTACCTGGTTATATTCGTGAATTTTGTGTACCATCTTTCTGATTTGGCTGTGATGGGGCAGCGCTGGATCGAGGAGATGGCGGCGTACGTGAAATCGATCGACAAGCGTCATCTGCTGACCGTCGGCACGGAGGGGTTCTACGGGCCGACGAGCCCTCCCGAGAAGCTCGGCGTCAATCCGGGACACTGGTTCAACAACTACGGCCTGGACTTCATCCGCAACTCCAAGATCTCGGACATCGACTTCGCCTCCGTCCATCTCTACCCCGACAACTGGTAGCTAAACCATATCCTAGCACAAATTTCCCCCATCTCAAGGTGTGAAACAGCTGAATGAACTGCAACACCACCAATCGAAATCGCAGGCTGCTGCAGGCCAATCTGGAAGAGAAGCTCAAGTTCGTGACGCAGTGGGTGAGCTCCCACATCGAGGACGGGGACAAGGAGCTGGGCAAGCCGGTCCTGCTGACGGAGTTCGGGCTGTCGCACCTGGTGAAGGGGTTCGACCAGTCCCACCGCGACGCCTTCTACAAGGCGGTGTACGACATCGTCTACGAGTCGGCCAGGAAGGGCGGCGCCGGAGCCGGCGCCGCCGTGTGGCAGCTCGCCGTGGAGGGCATGGAGGATTTCAAGGACGCATTCGCCATCGTGGCCAGCGAGAGGCCGTCGATGCAGAAGCTGCTCAGGGAGCAGTCGTGCCGGCTGGCCGCGCTGAGGTACGGGGAGAAGGAGGCCAGGAGGATCCTCAGGACGGTGTGCGGCTGATCTCTCGTGCAGGTTGTTTGTGTGTGTCTGTGCTCGTGTCGTCCTCTCCGTGGATCCGGCGATCGACGGAATGCGTCCGAGGAAATCGACACGAAATGGATCGAAGAGATCCATCTTTCTTGCATGTGCCGGCCTGGCAAAGCAAAGCTTGGTGTGCTCGGCGCCGACGTCGGCAGATCTGCCTCTACCTAACCCGCTGTTTTCGTGTTTCTTTCATGTGTTGTACTTGTACGTGCCCTTGACCTTGATATTAAAGTCATTGTCGAGTGGCAGAAGAGGCCAATTATATATAGTCCTCAAATAGTGTTTTTTCTGCACAAGAGATTTCTATATGTCTGTAAGCATAAAAAAAGAGAGGCATGTACTGCGTGGAAATGAAACTCCTTCAGATATTTGCCCTGGCATAGTATTAGCCGCCCTGGCATAGTATCAAGTTCTCACAGAGCAGGTATTGAATACAAAGCACACACAACTACTGCAGGAGGAATGACTTGTACGAACTGAGGTACTTACTGAACTCGTCTTTGCCTGAACTAAATATTCGGATCCCTCGCTCAAAGGAAAAAAATAGCAAATATGGATGATCTTCGTAAGGCCATGCCGTTGCCTCTATGGCTCTATGATTGCACAATCCGGCCGAAAGGTCGTTTGAAAAAGAAAAAAAAGAGCGCCACGGGTGCTGCTAAAGCACGAACAGACTACATCCAGATGGGGGAGAAAGCTTGTCGTACCGCGAGGATTGCAATGTGTTCTACCAGATGAGGAAATTGTGTAGGAGTATCTGAAGTTCCCTACGCCAGTACAGAGGACGGAGTTTGACGAAGTTGCACAAGGCCTCGAAAAAGTGGAGGCCTGGCCTGCTGTGTAACTTACGGGTATGACGCCCACGCGCTACGCTGGCTGGGCCGGCCTAGCAAACTGAGCTCCCGTTTTTCTGTTTCTATTCTTTGTTTCAATTTCCTTTTTATTTTTTCTGCTGTTTCTTGTTTTTCTTAAAACACAATAATTGTTCATTTTTATGTGCAATGTGAACACATTTTTAACGTGTGGTCAATCTTTTTGAACGGTCTAAACAATCTTTTTGAGCCTGTGAAAATTTACTAGTGATTTTTTCTTAAACCTGTGAGCATATGTTTTGAAACTATGTGAAGATTATTTTTGAAACTATGTGAATACTTTAAGTTACAGTATTAATAAATTTTCCTCACATGAACATTTTCTAGCTCATTAATTTTTTCCGCAACTTTATAAAATATGTACATTCTACAAAAACAAAATTAAAAAATGATAAAAAAGAAAAGGTCAATTTATTTGGGCCGGCCCAGCAGCCATCGACATGTGGGCGTTGACAACGAACATAACATCAGGTGCTGAAGCCTTTTTAGCATGGACTACTGACGTGACCCATTACTAGGACCATTATTTTCATAAATATTGGTAATTCATATAGTAGAAATTAATCTTTGTACTGCATATGTTTTTGAACATTTGATAGTACATACGGTACAAAACAATTATCCAAGAGATTTGTAAATGCTCATACAAGAAAAAAAACATATTCATATAATTTAAAACAATGATTGCGGGTTTCAAAAAATAAATGTTCACGTGCAATTTTTTTTGTGCCGTTCTAAATAAATATTCATATTACTGTTTTTAATATGACTGTAAAAAGGACAATAACAAAATAGCAGAAAACAAAAAACAAAAAATAAAAATAAAAAAAAGATAAAAAACAAAAAAGAGAGCATAAAATGAAAGACACCTTACCTTTCCGGGCCACCATAGGTGTGTGGGCGTTGTGGCGCTAAGCCGCTAACGCGTGCAACATGCATTGGATAGGAGTTTCCTCCATGTATGACTCATTTCCAAATTGTCCACAATATTACCTACAAAGAGTCCTGCTTATTCTCATCAACAAAGCATACACAACCGGTGAAGAGGATTTTCGTCGGTTAAGTAAGTTCTCTCCTAGGACATATTGGTTGATATACTAATTCAGCTTGTTACTGGTTAGCACATTCCATAGCTAAAGTTTGCTGTCACATTTTCTTATTCAATGACATATGCAACCTATATTGTGGTAAATAAATGTGAAATCAGACCTTTTCAAAGAACGCAAGACCCAAAAAAATCTCACTCAAACCTTTATAAACCTCAGTTATACCCCATGCAAATCACACTTAAACCTCAATGAAACCTTGGTGAAATATCATTCAAACAACCCTAATATAGCTGGCTCTATGGGTTATTTGAATATTCTCTAAGAATTTTGGGGTGAGCGAGGTAGATAAGGTGTTTATTTTAATGGAATGTAAGGCTGTAAATATAAAATTATCCTTGACAATCAGTTAATGCAACTAGATGAAAGGATAACTTGGGAGAGAATTTTCGAGAACTAATTCAACTTGGTAGAAATCAACATACATGTAGTATGATCATGTGACATGCGCTATAAGCATTTCATATCAATATATAGAATGGAGATTAAGCATAAAAACATATTATTGTTTTCATAATTCTCCAGAAACTTTATTTAAGTATAGAAAATTTAGGTGCAAGGGCAGTACTCCAACCTTGGAAGTACTGAATACAGCTAAGGTACTCCAAATACTGCCTACTTTGAAAACTCCACTATGAAAGCCATTATTATTTTTTGGCTAAATACTCGCTACTTTCAAAACTACAGTATTAAAAATTAATATTATTTTGAAAAATAAGGTACTCCATATACTCCATACTTTCAATACTCTACTATGAAAGTCATTATAAAAAAAATACATTATAGGGACACAAGATTTATCTTTAATGTCAAACGATTTGAAATCCAGATCAAAAACACAAATCTAGGTTCAAGAAAGACAAGTACATTGCGGATAGTGCTAACATATGCCAAATTGACGACCCTATGTAAAGCCGGAATTATCCTTTGCCTTTTTCTCAAACTACAAGCCGAACATGGTTATAAAATTCGTGGCACAATAGATAGGTTTCTTTTTCATGGAAGGTGTGTTTAAATGTTATGATATTTTCAAAAGTTCAGAATCTCGAAGAGAGGGCAGAACACTCGGGTGCAGCGGACTACTCCAAGCTTGATTTACAAGCTGCGTGTGCAGTTTGAGTCTCAACTCTCAAGAGAAAGGTTTCTCAGGTTCTGTTGTTTCAATTTTCTAACCTTTTTTTAGTGGCATGCATGCCATTAACTTTTTTTTGGGGGTCAAATCTGAAACTAAAGTTGATCGAATGCTTCAAGAACAAAGATCTGTTACGTGCAAAACAGAACCTCGGATTGGATATACGCAAAATATTCCTCTGTTTCCATGTCCACTCTTCTAGATTGTCATTCTACACAATCCAAGGTTCCAAGGTCTAACCAAATCAGCATATGCTACCAAAAGGTAAATAAACCCCGGACCGCACGGCTGCTTAACGTCAGGACGGTCGGCCACTGCAACCATTCCTTGGTGCAATTTTTGTTACATTGCTCTTCGTCACACGCTCACTCACTACCGTTCAAAGACGCACTAGCTACCTAGCCGACTAGAGGCGCCAGTAGCAGCATAATAGAAACGGCACTCACCTTTGAACCGCGAAACATGCACTTTCTTTCATCGAATCACCGGTGGTAGTCGTAGAAGCAGGTACATGTTTCACCATTACGCCTTTATACTTTTCTACGGGAGCATTGGGCATGTTTCTTCATAGGAAGAGCAAGAGACATTAGTAAGAGAACAGAAGGAAGAGTAGTGGAGGTTGCACTCGTGGTACAATGCCAAATTGGGCAGATTCTCCTCGACAGAAGCGAACGCCCACTGTCCATGGTTTTCCACCGTTTGTGAGGGTATCTCCCACACGATATTCCGAGTCAAAGCTACTAGACCGAAGAATCTAACGAACGGTTAGCATGGCTTCCACTCGCTGCTTGTTGGAAAAGAGCTCTGCTTTGTTGGTAATCTTCCGTGCTGCTTTATATCATCGATCCTAAGTATCGGCACCTAGCCATTCCACGATATTAATGACATCACTAACACTAAGAGAGTTCAAGTTTTGAGCGTATGTCAACTTAGCTAAAGAAGATTGACGAGAGAGACGGTCACGAACTTGGTTTATGGGCAGGGACCGGTTTCCTGCAATACTCTCCGCAAGTCATCGTCATCGTCATTTGTTTCGGGGGTAGTGTGGCTGTCAAAGTCAATGATGACGTCGGCCGGTACTTCCAAACAAAAAATGGATTAAGGCAAGGTGATCCCCTATCGCCTATACTATTTAATATAGTGGCTGATATGTTGGCGATCATAATTGAAAGAGCAAAGGAAGATGGCCGGGTAGTACCACATCTTGTCGATGGGGGATTATCCATTCTTCAATACGCGGACGCGGACGATATAATCCTATTTATGGAACATGACCTAGATAAACCTGCGAATCTGAAATTAATTTTATCACCATCCGAGCAATTATCAGGATTGAAGATAAATTTTCATAAGAGTGAATTGTTCTGCTTCGGCGATGCCCAGGATGCAGCTGCTCAATATGCCAAATTTTTCGCCTGTTAGCAAGGTCAATTTCCCATTATGTATTTGGGCATACCAATACATTATAGGAAACTGACTAATGCAAAATGAAGACATGTCGAGGAACGTCTTCAAGCAAGGCTGTCTAGTTGGAAAGGAAAATTACTATCTCTTGGCGGGAGGTTGGTTCTCATCAATTCGGTACTAACAAATATGGTATTGTACATGATATCCTTCTTCCAATTACCAAAAGGGTTCTTACAAAGATTGGATTACTTCCGATCAAGATTCTTTTGGCAAGGAGATGGTGAGAAAAAGAAATATCGACTAAACAAATGGAGTGTGGTTTGCAGACCAAAAGACCAAGGAGGGCTAGGTATTCATGACCTTCAGGTTAAGAATTAAGCTCTACTAGGTAAATGGCTTTTTTAAGCTACTAACCGAAGAAGGGGTCTGGCAATCACTTCTCAAAAGAAAATACATCGGCACGAAGGCGGTATCACAGGTATATTGGAAACCTAGTGATTTCCACTTCTGGGCCGGTCTGATGGCGGCGAAAAAACATTTCTTCCGCTTCGGAGTATTTAAAATTAAGGATGGATCAGAGATTCGATTCTGAGAGGACAAATGGTTAGGTAATAACCACCCTTCGAGATCAGTATCCGGCCCTATACAACATTGTGCGCCACAAAGGGGATACTATAGCCACGGTTATACAGTATTCACCAACCAATGTGACGTTCACGCGAGATCTCATCGGACCAAGACTAACGTCTTGGCATGCATTGTTGGCCCGGTTGAATTCAGTTCAACTTACACAAGGCTCAATGAGTTTCACTGGAATTTATGTGGGAATAGAAAATTCTCGGTAGATTCCATATATAGGGCATTAGTCCATTCCGATATTAAAAGGATCGTATGGCACCTAGAGGGGGCGGGGGGGGGGGGGTGAATAGGTGCTATTCCAAATTTTAGTACTTTATCAATTTAGTCTTGACACAAAAGTAAATTCTCTAGATATGCAACTAAGGTGAATTTATCTATATGACAAGCTAGCAACTAAGCAAGGTACACAAAGTAAAGACAATAAACAAGGATAGAGGTAACCGAGGTGAAATCACGCGGAGACAAGAATGTATTCCCGAGTTCCTCCTTTTTAGGGGAGTACGCCTCGTTGGAGGGGTGTGAGCTCGCCACCACAGGCTTGCTCAACGCCACAACAGGCTCACCCTATTCTCTGATGAGCCGCACCACAGAGGATTGGTACACCTTCCACTATTGGTTCCCTTCGAGGCAGAAACCGGAGCCTTTACAACAATCTTGGGGCACACACCCACAACCAAATTGGGGGCTCCCAAATCAACAATCTGAAACAATAACAACAAGTGAGTACAACAAGGGGCTAGGTTTTCCCAATGGAAACCCTAGCAAATGGTTCCTCAAGTAAATGAGGAGGAAATGTAAATCGGCTTGGTGAAGATGTAGATCCGGGCATTCACCTTCAATCCTCCAAAGATCAACGAGTTTGGGTGGAGGGATTGTGAGTTCTTGGAGTTTTGAGCTTGCAATAATGGAGGTCAAACCATTTTGGGCGAGCTAGCCGGCTAGAGGTAGATGGAGGGGTATTTATAACCCTTCACAAAATGTAGCCGTTGCAGAAAAATAACCCCGGAGACTCCGGTCTGGGGAGGCCGGGGACTCCGGTCTGGGTGGAGATTCCGGCCCTCAGGGAGGGCGGAGACTCCGGCCTGACCGGTGACTCCGGGCCACTTCTGGGCCACTTCCAGCCCCTATACAGAGAGCGCCGTCCTTGGGGACTTTTAGCTCCAAATCAGAGGGCCGGAGACTCTGGCTTCTCTGCGTGTGGAGACTTCGGTGCGCCACTCCGGAGACTCCGGTCTTTTGGCACCGGATACACCGGCCTGAGAATTCGTGCAACAACCTTTTCCCTCACAATTGTTTCGATGCATTGTATAAATATATCTTTTAACTCCTGTATCACTTGACAACAAATTAGTGTAATCCTAATGTTGTTGTCTAACACACAAAACAATAAGAGATGTTCTTTCAATCTCCTCCTTTTTGGTGTTAGATGACAACACTAGGATTTGCAATAGAGTACTAGCAAAAATTTACAAGTTTCCGAAGACAAAATGAGTGGCTCCCCCCTAAATGTGTGCATATGAGAAATTTGCATTGGAATACAAATGCACAACATATATATGTAGAGCAACTCCATAAGAAATATGGAAACAAGATAAATTTGCGTAACCAAGAGACATGACAAGATAAGTAGATTGAGATAATTGAAATCATACCTTGTGCATAAATAATTTAGAGATAAGCCATTGCACAATAATATCTCAACCATGGATAATATGAAGTCCATGTCTCACACCAACTTAAACAAATTTGTTCCACACAAATACCAAAGCAAAGCAAATAGTTCGACAACATAAGATAAATGGACACAAGCTCTAAAGAAATGATAAACGCAAATGCTTGTGCCCGAACCCTTGCAAATCCCACGGTGATAGCCTAATAGAAGTACTTCTCCCACTTTGGCATCGAAACGCCAAAAAGGGAAAAGAGAGATGCTACGCGAACCCAAGAAGATCACTCCGCATGAGACTCCTCCTCATCATCATCCTCATCACCACTTGCTTCTTGTTCCTCCTCATCATCGGACTCTTCATCCTCATCTTCATATTCGTCTTCATCACGCATAGGTGCCTTGCCGGTGTTGCGAGAAGAAGAGGGCATGGAGGACACATCTTCATAATCACCCCAAGGAAATGAATCCACATTCTATTCTTCAAGAGGGATAGTGACATCGGACGTCGGTGGTTCGGGTTCATTTGCTCGGCGAGGTGGAGAGATACCACCATTGTTGCTCTTGCGCATCTCCTTCAACATCTTTGCTTGATTGGACAAGACTTGCTTCCTCTCAACATATGCCCGATGATTTTCCTTGTGCACCGCAATACCCATGCATAGCATAGACTTTTTCCACGAAGAGATGTGCTTCACCTCATTATTGACCCTCTCTTTTCCACCACCACCCCGTGAGGGGGGAGTGGCATTCTTTCTCCTTGCCCTTGGTGCTTCTTCCTCCTCTTCATCTTAACTAGATGCATATGCGGCTCGGGCCTTGACATGAATGGAGAGCACTTGAAGGTTCCCATACTTGTGTTGAGTGAAGCGAGATGGGTCGATTTGAGGAACCTTTTTGAGGATAAGCTTCATGACATAAGGTGCATGCATGGGGTTCTTTTTCTCATCGTGGTGTTGATCTCACACTTGATATTGTCCATCACATCAATCTCATATCCTTGACAATTTTCTCCGGCAATATAGGTCTTGTGGGCATGATACATGAGGTACGGTTCACAAGTCCTCCACGGATAGCATCCACATTACCCGCTTGAGGTGCAATGCTCCAACGAAACATGCGAATCAAAATATTGTAGATAGGCTTGAGTCCTCGGGTGGTGCCAACGGCTCCCTTCTTGCCACAAAGAGGGACAAGGATGCTCTTCGAAGGATCCACCCCTTCCACATGCATTCTTCGGCCAACGGGAGTGGTAGCCCCATTGAACTCATATCCCAAAATATGCCAAAATTCTTCAAAGGTTGCTTCACTTTTGATAGGACCCGTCATCCAAGTCATGGAGGTGTTCTCGTCGTCTCCTAGGACAAGTGTGGCAAAGAATTGTTGGACCTTCTCGATATCATAGTTTTGTTGGGTGGAAATGAGCTTCTCAAGGCCTAGCTTTCTAGCAAACCAAATTGCCGCAACAAAGTATTGCTTCTTACTCAACACATCACACTTCAAGGGTTTCTGAGGACACACGAGTGCATCCAAATTGGCATAGATTTCCTTCATAATGAGCTCTTGCTCCTTTCTCCAAAAGTGACCATCGGTGGAGTTATTGGGCATGTCATAGAACTTCTGCCTCCTCATGGTTCTGAAATCTTCCTTGTTCAAATCTGTCATGGTGGTCAAATTGTCAAACTTGGCCTTCTTTACCCTTTCTTCCCTTAAAAAGGCAGCCTCTTCTCTAGAATGCCTTGCTTCAATAGCCTTCTTTTTCTTCACATCACCATGCTGGACATGCTTATCTTGCTCAGCATCATAATCCAAGTAGTCTCTACCCTGAGTCTTCTTCCTTGGCTTCTTGATGTTGGATGATGAGGCCGAGTAATACCTTTTGTTATCTGTGAATAAGGAGTAGATAGGTAGCATGGAGGGGAGCATACATGTTCATGGAAGCCAAAAGAGGACCACTTGTAACATTCTGAGCACTAAACTCTGATCTACACTGGAGTTTCCGGTCTCAGGAGCCAGAGATTCCGGCCACACCGGAATCTCTGGCCCTGGGGCTGGAAACCACAATGTAGGTCAAGAAATTGGTACAAAGAATTTAACAAGTGTTCCTAGAGTGCAAATTGCCAACATATAGAATCTACACCAAGAAGCACATCAATATCTACTCTCAAAAATACATCTAGGATGAAACCCTAGAGGAAGAGAGAGAGAAATACTCTTGTCCTTCATGGTGAAGCCCAACAGAGGGGAGGAGGTTCCCCGGCTTTGGAGAGGTGGAGGAGGTTGGTGGCACGGCGGAATCCGGCAGTGGGAGCGGCCGGAGCAGCAGCATGGAGGGGAGGCGGCGGCAGGGGTGGTTTAGGAGTCGGGGTGTGTGGGGATTGTGAGGTCAATCCCCACCCCGACTCGATTTAGAACCCTGTGAGACTGCCGTGACCAGAATCTCCGGAGTAAATAGACCGGACTCTCCGGATGGGCCGGAGTTTCCGCTGTTTAGTGCGGAGGCTATGGTCAGACCGGAGTCTCCGGTGCTTTCACACCGGAGTCTCCGGCCCCTCCAAACCAAATTGCCAGATTTTTGTGTGGACATGTATGTTGCAAGAGGAGCACGTGTTTGAGATAAGATATGGCTTGGGATGTAACAACGGCACTGATGAGTGGATACACACTTGGAGATTGCAAGATCCAAAAGATAAGGCCAATTCCAAGTGTATCTCCCAAAAGCAAAATAAAAGGTCTAGAAATACCAAAATAAATCAAAATAAATCCAAATCCTCCAAAAAGAGGAGGGTGGTGGCCTAGTCCACCATGTATGAGTGTGTGGCGTGACACCGCGAAGATATATCTTGGGTTCACAACCACTGCTCATCATTTTAAGCTCACAATTCGTAGAACGAATATATAGAAGCAAATGAGTTCTTGATGTCGGCATAATGGGGGGAGGGATAGTCCAATGTATTAGGACCACACTCCCCCTATGTCTATGCCTACACCTAAACTAAATAGATAGTCAAGATATAGATGTGTATGCAAGATAGTCAAGTCAAGCTCCTTAAATCCACGATATTTAGCTCATTCCTCAAATAAGTGAATCTTGATTCATCAAGTGGCTTCGTGAATATATTGGCAAGTTGGTCTTTTGTGAGAATATAGCCTAGCTCAATATCTCCACGGGCAACATGATCTCGAATAAAATGATGACGAATCTCAATATGCTTCGTTCTTGAGTGTTGCACTGGGTTGTAGGAAATCTTGATAGCACTTTCATTGTCACACAAAAGAGGCACTTTTCACAATTGACACCGTATTCCTTTAAAGTTTGCCTCATCCATAACAATTGATTGCATGCACTAGCGGCCGCCACATACTCGGATTCGGCGGTGGAAAGAGATATACAATTTTGCTTCTTAGAAGACCAACTCACCAAGGACTACCAAGGAATTGGCATGTCTAGGAAGTTGATTTCCTATCATCATGATCACCAACCCAATCCGAGTCTGTGTACCCACAAAGAGAGAAAGTTGAGCCCTTTGGATACCACAAACCAAACCTTGGGGTATAAACCAAATATCGAAGGATTTTTTGACCGCCACCATGTGGCTTTCTTTAGTAGCGGCTTGATACCTTGCACACACCCCTACACTCAACACAATATCGGGTCTAGATGCACAAAGATAAAGCAAAGAACCAATCATGAAGCGGTATACCTTTTGATCGTCATCTATACCCTTTGGGATAAGTTGTATATGACATTTGTGTCCATTGGAAAGCGCTTCTCCTTAGCATCTTGCATGTCAAATCTCTTGAGCATGTCTTGGGTATATTTGGTTTGAGAGATGAAAGTCCCTTCACTTAATTGCTTGATCTCAAAACCAAGAAAGAACTTCAACTCTCCCATCATAGACATCTCAAACCTATCGGCCATAAGCTTTGAAAATTCATCATTAAAAGCTTTGTTAGATGAGCCAAAGATACTATCATCAACATATAGTTGGCATATGAAAAGCTCCCCTTTTACCCTCTTTGTAAAAAGAGTGGGATCGATTTGCCCCACTTCAAACCCACGGTCTAACAATAACTCTCTAAGGTGCTCATACCACGCACATGGAGCTTGTTTAAGTCCATAGAGCGCCTTATCGAGCTTGTAGACATGGTTAGGGAAGTTTGGGTACTCGAATCCCGGTGGTTGCTTCACATATACCAACTCATTTAAAGGACCATTAAGAAATGCACTCTTCACATCCATTTGTTGCAATTTAAAGTTATGATATGATGCATAAGCAATAAGGATACATATGGACTCAAGGCGAGCCACGAGAGCATAGGTCTCTCCAAAATCAATGCCTTCAACTTGAGAAAACTGTTAAGCCACCTTTATTGCCTTGTTCCTTACAACCATTCCATGTTCATCTTGCTTGTTTTGAATATCCATTTTGTGCCTATAACATTGCGGCACTCCTTTGGCTTCTCAACTAATTTTCACACTTTGTTGCGCTTGAAGTTGTTGAGCTCTTCATGCATGGCATTCAACCAATCCAGATCCTCAAGTGCTTCAAAGACTTTCTTTGGTTCCACCTTGGAGATATGTGCTTGATGTTAACTAAAGCTTGTCAATTGACCCCTTGTGGTGACCTTGCTATTTAAATCACCAATAACCTTTTGTAGATCATGACTTCTTAGTTCTAAGGATATTGCAACTCTAGCTCGACGACGGGTTTCAATATCCTCATTGGATCTTGGAGGTATCACTTGATCATCTTGATCATTTGAGTCCCCGTCTTGACCGTAATGTTGACCTTGATCATCATTGTGCACATCTTCATCAATAGAAGGAGAGGGTTGATCTTGGTCTTGACCTTGGCTAGCATCAACAATAGGATAACTTGGTTCTTGCATAGCAACTTGGTCATGAGGAGGGTCTTGAACTTGTTCTTGGTTGGTGCATCATTGGCTCCATTGGTGGGAGCATGTAGATCTTGTGATGTTGGAGGTTCCACTTGGATAGAACTTGATTCTCCTTGAGGTGCCTCATGGTGAATCTCGATGGGATGATATAGAATCCAATGCCCATCATTCTTATTGCTTCTTGAGGTTCCTCATTATCTACATCACAAACATGAAATTGCGCCACTTGGGAGCCATCATTTTCATCGAACTCCACACTACAAGATTCCACAACAATCCCGGAGGCTTTGTCGTAGACTCTATAAGTGTGGGATTCGGCACCGTAACCAACAAAAATACCCTCTAAAGCTTTAGACTCAAATTTAGATAAACGAACACCTTTGATCGTATAGAAACACTTACAACCAAACACTCGGTAGTAGGAAATATTGGGCTTGTTGCTGGTAAGCATCTCATAAGAGGTTTCCTTTCTTCCTTGCGGAAGAAGAGCCGGTTTGATGAATGACACGTCGTGGAGATGGCCTCGGCCCACAAGTAGAGCGGAGATTTAAACTCCGCCAACATGGACCTTGCCATATCCATGAGAGTCCGGTTCTTCCTCTCGGCTACACCATTTTGTTGAGGGGTATATGCAGCGGAATATTGATGACGAATTCCTCTTCACTAAGAAACTCATTTAAGGTGTAGTTTTGAACTCGGAGCCATTGTCACTCCTAATGGCCAATATGGGAACATTGTGTTGACGTTGAACTTCATTGGAGAAGTCGATGACGGCTTGTTGAGTCTCACTCTTCGACTTGAAGAAATATAACCCAAGTAAATCTTGAATAGTCATCAACAATCACCAAACAATACTTCTTCCCACCAAGACTCGGTTGAGGAACGACGCCAAAGAGATCAACATGAAGAAGTTCCAATATCCTCTTGATGAAACGATGGTCTTGCTTGGTGGGGGAATCATGCATCTTTCCTTCAACACAAGCCCTACAAAGACGATCTCTAGAAAAAGAAACATTTCTTTTAGTCCAAGAATGTGGCCACCCTTGTGAAGACTTTGCAAAGTTCTCATATTGACATGGGACAAGGCGATGCCACAACCACCCCACGTCACCCTTTCCGAAAAGGCACATTGCTTGAGTGTTGGTTGACCCGAAAAGTCCACCACAAACAACTCATTTCAACGTACCCAACGAAAGTGACCTTTAGAGTCTTGCTCCACAAGAGTACCACCATATCAATAGCAAAATGGACGTCAAAACCCATCTTGTTAAGTGCACGAACTGACATTAAATTGTAACCGAGGGACTCGACAAGCATGACATTCACAAGGGTGATATCCCTTGCTACTACCACCTTGCGAGGCCCTTTACCTCACTTTTGATTTATCACCATAAGTGACGGTTAAATGATTTGTATTTGGTCTCAACTCCGTCATGAGCTCCTTGCTTCCGGTCATATGACTTGTGCATCCACTATCAAGCACCCATTTTGACCCTCCGAAGCATAGTCCTACAAGAAATCATTGCTTGATTTTAGGTACCATCTTGCAATGGGTCCTCTTTGGTTAGCAACAAGGGTCTTAGGAACCCAAATAGCATGAGCAACATGTCCATCATAAGGACCAACATATTTTGCATAAACATCACCATAATAATCAACATATAGAATGTAGTGAGGGTTAGCATTTCCGCAAAGTCACTACGAGTGGTCTTGCCCCTAGTGGCATCACCACCCGCAATGGGAGTCTTGGCTTGTGCGGGCTTGGCCTTGTTCTCCTTGTTGTTGCTCTTCTTCTTCTTTGCCTTGGCTACATAACCAAGACCCTTCTTCCCTTTGTGTTGCTTTTGCTCAACCATATGAGCAACAAGCTTCTCTTTACCTTTGGGAATTAAGGTCTTGGCAAGCTCAACCTTCAACCTAGCATTTTCTCAATAACATTTGCATGATCACAAGAGGAAGTAGAGGTACTAGGTGAGTTAGATTTAGAAAGTTGAGTTTGTACTAGCTCGTGAGACTTGACTAGGGTAGAGTGATCACTCTCCAAATCCTTGTGAGCTTGTCAAGTTTCTCAATGTCCCCAATTAGTCTAGCATTAGCAACCACAAATTCGGCTTTCTCCTTTTTAATCACTTTATATTTAGCAATTGCATGGTCTCTTTCTTAATGATTTTAGCAATTATTCCATCATTTGTATCATCAAGGGTCTCAAGTCTCTCCTCAAGAGAAACCTATACTCTTGCTCTTCTTCAAGAGAAGCATTCAATGAAGCTATAGTGATAGAGTCTTCTCTCTCAATTGACCTTTGACCTCAAGGAGGTCTTCAGCCTTACCAAGTTGATTCATGAGAGCCTCAACATGCTTCTTGGCTTCACCTTGCAAGTTAGCCACAAAGGTATCGAAAGCAACAAGTTCTTCCTTAATTCTAAGACTAGAGATATCACCCATTTCATGCATAGTCTTAGGGGTGGAAGATGATACCTCGGTAGCTTTGGCCATGAGGCAATGAACGGTGTTGTTGGGATGTTCTCATTGGGGGATTCAAAGAGAGAAGTGATGAAGTTGAGGTGATAGCCAATGCGGCCACCTCTCGAGTGGTTTCTTCTTCTTCTTCGGAATCATCGGATGGATACTCTTCTTGAGTCAACAACACAATTCTTGATGGCTTCTTGATGAATGGCCTCTTCTTGACAAAAGACTTCTTTTGAACCATCTTTGATTGATCCTTAGGAGCACCATGTTCTTCTCTATCTCATAAGGACAATCTTTGACAAAGTGATACTTGTCATGACAATTGTAGCATGCCTTATCTTGGGTGCAAACTCCTTCTTCCCACTTGAATTGTTCTTTGATCGACTTGAGCCTTTGCCTTGGCCGGGTCACGCCAAAATGCTCTTGACGCAAGAGCCAAGTGTTCATTGTAGGCATGCTTGAGATCTTCGGGTAGCAAGTTGCTTGAGCCTTCATCAACTTCCACATATTCTTCTTGGTTCACCACTTTGGCCTTCAAAGCAAGAGAGGAACCTTGCTTCATCCCCATGGCCCTAGCACAATTGTCTTGAGCATTCTTGGCGGCAACCTTGAAGGCTTGAATTTCTTGCATAACTTAATTGGATGACATTTGAAGGTAGTAGTGCCTTCCTTGTAGAGCCTTCAAGTCAACGGGCTCGAAGGGCATGAGAGCATTCACATACTTCATCTTGATCCAAGCATCATCCACATAGGTTGCACCGAGGTTATAAAAGGCTTTGGTAATGGTCTTGAGCCTCCCATACATCTCTTCATGATTTTCACCATCAAACATGTAGAAACCTTCGGCATCATTGCTCAAAGCATCAAATCTATTCCTCTTCATGCTCTCATCCCCAACAAACACCTCGGAGAGACCATCCCAAACCTCTTTGGCGGTGGTGAGATGTTGAATGTGATGAAGATCCTTTTCTCCAACGGCAAGTTCAATCCTGTGTAGAGCGGTGGCATTGAGTTGGGAATCAACCACCTCTCTTCTTGTGAAGTTGTTTGGATCCACGGTCTTGTATCCCACTTGAATGATCCTAAAAAGCTTGATAGAGGCACTATTGACATGAGATCTCATTGAGTGTTGCCAACTAGTAAAAGCCAATGCATTAAGCTTAGGTGGAGGACCTAAGGAGTTTATATGAGGGTGTGGGATAGGTGGGCTGGGAGAGTAACAATGAGGGACCTCATGGTACTCGGGCATCCCACCTTCCGGTTTGGTGTTGGATGAAGAAGATTTCTTAGGGTCTGTTTCTTCATCCCCTTTCTTTTCCCCCTTTCCTTCCTCGGAATCACCCGTGGTGGTTCCCTCATTAGAATTAAGGGGATCCTCTATCGGAATAGTCTCAGAAGGAGCCTTGGTAAATGTGAGTGTCGTGAGCAAGTCACGTATCTCACTAAATTGGGTATCCATGGATGATCTCAATGATGTTTCCATCGTTTTGAGATCGGCCATGGATGCCGGAGTACCTTGGTCCTTCGAAGGATCATCCACAAATGCCATACTTCTCTTAGGCGGTTAAGCCCAACAAGAGAGCCGAGGCTCTGATAATACCAAATGAAAGGATCGTATGGCACCTAGAGGGGGGGGGGTGAATAGGTGTTATTCCAAATTTTAGTACCTTTTCAATTTAGGCATGACACAAAGGTAAATTCTCTAGATATCCAACTAAACTGAATTTACCTATAGTACAAGCTAGCAACTAAGTAAGGTACACAAAGTAAAGGCGATAAACAAGGATAGAGATAACCGAGGTGAAAGCACGCGGAGACAAGGATGTATTCCCGAGTTCCTCGTTTTTAGGGGAGTACGGCTCCCAAATCAACAAGCTGAAAAATAACAACAAGTGAGTACAAAAGGGGGCTAGGTTTTCTCAATGGAAACCCTAGCAAATGGTCCCTCAAGTAAATGAGGGGGAAATATAAATCGGCTTGGTGAAGATGAAGATCGGAGCCTTCTCCTTCAATCCTCCAAAGATCAACAAGTTTGGGTGGAGGGATTAGGAGTTCTTGGAGTTTTGAGCTTGCAACAATGGAGGTCAAACGATTTTGGGCGAGCTAGCTGGCTGGAGGTAGATGGAGGGGTAAATTTACCCATTCACAAAATGTAGCCGTTGCAGAAAAATAACCCACTAGTAGGAAAAGCCCTACCGCTGGCGGGCACGCGCCCGCCAGCGATGATTACGCCAGTGGTCCGCCCGCCAGCGGTAAGGGTTGTTACCGCTGGCGGGCAACTCTTGCGCACGCCAGCGGTAGATGCGACAGCGCTGGCAGGCAGAACGTCCGCCAGCGGTAAGCCACCACGCCTGCCAGCGGTACTAGTCGCTGGTTTGGGGTTCTGGGTGCTTTGTCCGCCAGCGGTATAATTTTTGTGTATTATTTTTTTTTAGAAAATCATATTCCAGCAGTATATCCAGTATAAATACATTATATTCAGATACAGGTGACCAAAACAACAGGAATATAGATAATTCCACATACAAATGACCAAATTGTTGTTTCATCACATGCATTACAAACCATAATAATAGCCAAGTTGTCAAAAGTTGTCATACACGAATACATGTCGATAGATTCATACACGGAAGTTTTCCAAATCAACTACTATCATCTAAACCACAATCACATACAAGAGAATGACAATGACGATGAGTAAGAAGGGGATCACGATGAAGTTGGACTTCATCCGGTTCTTCCTCTCTGTACACTTTGCTTTAGACAGGCTTCCCACTCTTCATAGACTCCTGGAACATGACCTTCATACATCACATACCACTTCTTCATTTCTCTGTACACAAGACGCATGTAAAAGTATAAGCCAAATAAGAGTTGTAAGAAAAAAGATGTGTGTACATAAGATAGAAGAAAGACCAAAGTAAACGAAAATGATTCGAACGTGTCTGCAATAATTAACTAAGCATGCACGATTCATAACCCTGAATATATAGCATCGATCACACAAAATCAACGACTTTCGAAACTAGGCAAGTTAATTTAGGGATATAGTTTACGAAGACTTTTGATTGTTGCTCACCTTCTCTTCGGTATCTACGGGAATGCGAGACCACCTTCTAATGAGTTGAATAACCTGTAATCACCCGAACATCTTATGCGTTGTTCTATCTTGGCGTTAGGTGGTGGTTTAAAGCTGAAGTTGAACTCCCCATCTTTATCTAGGACGTCACACATGATGATTCACGTGATCATCTTTTGGATGTAACGGAACTCATCTCTGATAACATAATCAGTGGGTTCCTTTAGTATTTGGCACCATTTGTTGATATCACCAAGAAATGAGAGCAACTAGGGGAAGCGCGCGTCCGCGCGGAAACTGGAGCACGCGAGCGAACAGAGAGAGTCAGCGTGAGAGCCCCTCCGTGCCATCCATGTGGCCTGCAGGCAGCACCCGCGCGCGGAGCGTCCATCGTCGCTCGCTTGCCAGCCAAGCAAGCCGAACGATCCAGCTAGTAGCGAGCTGAATCGATCCAGCTACCTCCTTGCCTATTTAGCTTAGTGCGTACGTTTTCTTTTTCTTTTCTTTTTTAGGGAGATCCTGCAAAATGTACAAAGTGCACAAAAAATATGAAATACTTTTAGAAAATAATAATTCGCAGTGCACCACAAAAGCGAAGGCAGTGCACCGAAAAAAGATAGTACACTGCCCCACTCGAGGCAGTACACCGAAAAAAAGAAGGCAGTGCACCATAAGAGGGAGTGCACTGGTCATCTGAGGCAGTGCACCACAAAAGAGAAAGCAGTGCACTGTCCGATCCAAGGTGCACTACCCATCTGAGCATCTGAAGCAGTGCATCGCAAAATAGAAGGCAGTGCATTACCGATCTGAGGCAGTGCACCGCAAAAGAGACGGCAGTGCACTGTCCGATCCAAGGTGCACTACCCATGTAAGGCAGTGCACCGCAAAAGAGAAGGCACTGCACTGCCCATCTGAGGCAGTGCACCGTAAAAGAGAAGGCAGTGCACTGTCCCTCTGAGGTAGTGCAGGCAGTGCACTGTCCGTTCGAGGCAGTGCATAACAAAAAATAAGGCCGTGCACTATCCATCTGAGGCAGTACACAGAAAAAGAAGGCAGTGCACACTGCAGTTTAGAAATACAAAGGCAGTGCGATCTATATACTCCTGGTAGTGCACACATAAAGTTGGTCGAAATATATCAACATGAGATCTAATTTTGAAGATCTCGACGTGACTAATCCATTCCCAAAAACAGATAATGATTTGCAGACTCGGTTTAAAAGATATTGCATTTTTTCATTCAGATCGAGAAAAGAAAAAGAACACAGACCAGCAAAAGGCAATGAAAGGACCAGCGGACACAGCTAGACCACCACGTGGTGGCCATACGAGGGCTCACGCGGGATCAAGCGGGAGAGCAGGGATGTGTCAGGAAGCTCCACGTGCTGCATGCGCATGCGACGCAAAGCGTGCTCCCTGAACGCGCGTGCTTTTTCTAACAATTTCGAATTCGGCCTCGTCGTTGAAACTTTAAAAACTACCGCATTTGATGCAGGGGAAGTACGTTATGTGGGAGAATTTAAAGCTTTCATCATATGTCTTTTTTTGAATTGGGCCACCCTTTAAGGCGTAGCCGTTGAGAGCATTATTCAGAACAATCTTGATGTCGGCGTAGTCCCTAGTAGCCTTGTCTTCATAACGATCCCCGCTTTCGAGATACAAGGCAGTCAAGTTTACCATGTCCAACGAGATGAGGGTGCCGTGTTTGTTTCTGCGCAAAAATTCACCATTGTAGATGCAAATTCAACGATGGAAATCTATGGAAGCATGTTATGATAGGTACGAATGACTTACTCAGGAAAATAAGGCAAGAGAAAGGTCTGCTTGGGAACATTGTCGAGGAAGAGATTTTTGAGGTAACGCGTCGCACTTTTCCTACCCTGAGAGTTGTTCACGAACATTTCTTGCATGTAGTAGGGGTCAACTATCACGATGTCGGGGTATCCTCCATTTTGATATGGTACGCCATCTGGAGCGCAACAAGGCGGACCATGGATGGATGGAGCGGAAGCATATGGAACATTCTGAAGATATCATCAAATCTCACAAAGAGCAGGTCTACGCCATTAGCTTCTGTGACAAAGCCCAACCCTTTGGTACCTTTGCAATAAAAACCGGATATGTTGGATCTTTTTGCTCGAGAAGTCTCGTCTCCATAACAAGAACAAGCTCATGTAGGTCCAACAAATCTCCAGACAACTTTTTGACCCAATCGGACGGCCGGATCGATTTACCCAAGTGATGCGTCTCATGCCAGTTCTTGATTGGTATCCTGTCCACAAACCGGAAAATCAGTCCCCTGCTCCGGCCAGCTGTTGGAGTCGTCCAATTTATATTTCTTGTATCTTTTTTGTGCCTTCTTAGGTTTGTTCACCGACACATTTTCTGGCGTATCATGATTTTGCACAATAGGCATCAAATTGGTGATAGAGTTGCCATGGCCGTAGCCGATCATGGGGGAGGCCCTACTTGCCCTCCCTTCATCCAAGTCCCAACGAACTCACAAATGGTAGGAAACATGGATTTGAACGTATTTGTGAGTTCGTTCTCGATGAACGCCTGAATCAGATCCTCGCCTCCTATCTGAGAACCCCCGGCCTCGTCGTTGTCAGCCATTTTCGCACTAACGAGAAAAGTTGAAGTTAGTATAACAGGAAAATTTCACTTGATTAAGTACTAAGATACCCCATGAGTCTAAGTTTGCCAGAATGTCCGTCGCGACAAATCCGGACACTCAAATATGTTCTATTTTAGCAAAAGTTCATGCCGAAATTCACGAAAAAATTCGGCATGACCTTTGCTAAAAATAGGACATATGGAGTACCCAAATTAGCCAGAACGGAAGTTAATCGACGTTTCGGCAATCTCAAGTGCCTCAAGGGTACCTGCAAACATTTCACATTCATCGACAATTTGTCGATCGCCATTCCGGCAACCACAAAATCATTACCACATTCACCACAATTGCATTACACCACCACCACATTCACCACCAAATCACATTCACCACACATTCACATGAATCAATCATAGGCATTTGAACAAAATATGGGCAAAAAATAATATAGGCACTTTAACAAACACCTTCCGTGCACGGCGGTCACCGGGTGGGAGGGGAGGGAGGAGGGGGCGGGTGAGCTCACCAGGAGGGGCGCGGCGGTGTGGATGAGGAGGCCGGGGCCGGCGTGGGGTGGTCGGGGCACGACGGCGTGGAGGAGGAGGCCGGGGACGGCGTGGGGTGGTCGGGGCGGCGGTGGACGCGGCGGCCGTGGGGTGGTCGGGGCGGAGGGGTGGACGCTGCGGACGTGGGGAGGAGGTGGCGGGGAGGAGGAGGCCGGGGCCGGCGTGGGCGCGAAGGGGCGAGGAGGTTGCAGCGGAGATGGCGGCGGGGTCGTGGCCGTGGGTGGCCGTGGGCGGAGGTGGCAGCGGGGTCACGGCCGTGGGCGGTCATGGCCGTGGGAGTAGGTGGCGGGGGGGGACACGGAGGGGCGAGGAGGAGGTGGGGGGCTGGGTCGACGGTGGCGTGGACGCGGCGGCGGCGGCCGGTTAGGGTTAGAGGAGAGAGAGCGTGGGTGGGGGAAATGGGGAAGAAAGAGGAGACCGGCCGGTAAGTGGGGGAAGTGTGCGGCCCCACATTACCACTATCGGACGGTCCGCGGTGCCTGCCAGCGGTATGTTATTACCGCTGGCGGACGACCTCCGGTGCCCGCTAGCGGTAATTTTCTATTTTTTATTTTTTTGGTTATTTTTTTGATGTTTTTGTTACTCCTTAATATTTTCAAATACAATTGCGCATCTCAAAATACATTTGAAATATTTGTGTCCATTTACAAAAATATTTCAAATACATATCATGGTTCAAAACATCTCAAATACAAATTTAAAATAACACACGTCTCGCGCTTTTCTCTTAGCGTTTGCCCATCTTCTTGCCATTTTTGGTCGCAGTTGCATAATTTAGCCCCACATATGACTTCTTCTTTTGAATGGAAGACCTCCTCTCGTGGGTAGCGTGGTTCTGCTTTTTCTGAATGTGTATATCGTCTTATCATCATCTTCATCATCTTCAATATTAGGGTCACCGAACTGGTCGAAGTCGTCCTCGTTGGCGATTCCATCCATTCCGATGATGTTTCTTTTGCCTCTCCTCACGACCACACGGCTAGGCTTTGACGGGTCAGTTATGAAGAAGCATTGAGACACGTGCTTAGCTAATACCCATGGCCCATTTTGTGCGGCGACGTTCGTGCTTGATGAAGTGCCGGCTTCGGGTAAACCCATGGTGGTAAAGTATTGGTCTTCTTTTTTGACGGTGGATAACCTAGCCCATCTCACGCGGAACATCGGCACCTTCTCTCTAGAGTAGTTAAGCTCCCAGATCTCCTCTATCCTTCCGTAGTATCTGAACTTCTTGTCACCGACGTAGCATTCCATCGTTACCCCTGAGTTTTGATAGTCAAAAGTTTTGTCCTTTTCCTCCGTGTAGAAAGTGAACCCGTTGATATCATATGCTTGAAACGTCGCGAGGTTGGGGGCGGGGCCACGTGATAAATCGTATAAGAATCTACCTTCTGCACAATCCGTTGGCGGAGCGACAAGCTCATCTTTGAACCAATGCAAGAAAGATGAGTTGTGTTCTCTGATTATTTCTCCTTCGGTATTTTGCCTACCCTGGTCAATGTACTTCTGCTTAATCATGCTTTTGTACTTTTCCACCCAAGTATCGACCATTTTAAGGTGTTGGAGAGCTACTAAGTTTGCCCTGTTAAAGTCGGCCATTCGAAGAACCGGCTTTCTTAAGCTGGTGGAATGTCGGATCATCCATGCACCTGACGCATCCGTTATGTCCGTGGGACACCTGGCCACCAACGTATGCGCAGCCGGGCAAATCGTGCACCGTACACAACAAGGCAGCTCTCATAGGGAAATAATCTTCTACGACGGCGTCCCAAGTGGAGACCCCTTCTGGCGCCCATAACGTGTCTAGCTCATCTTTCAGTAGCTTCAGATACAGATTGATGTCGCTGCCTGGTTGTTTCGGCCCTTGAATTAGCATGCTCATGTGTATCTACTTCCTTTTCATGCACAACCAGGGGGGAGATTGTATATCCATAAAAACACGGGCCACGTGCTGTGTGTACTGCTCTGGTTGCCAAACGGATTGAGACTGTCGGTGGTCGCACCAAACTTGATGTTCCTTGGTTCTTCTGCAAACTCTGCATCGTAATCGTCTAAGGCTTTCCACTGGCTTGCATCCAAAGGGTGTGTCAGAATTATCTTTTCACTCCGCTCATCATCTTGCAGCACTGTCGCCCTTCTTTCCGCGTGCCAGTGCATTTGCTTTGCTTCCTTACGGTTTGCGAAATATCGCTGCAGACGAGGAATGAGCGGAAAGTACCACACAACTTTGCGAGGGGCTTTTTTCCCTGTCTTGTATCGATCAGCCTTGCACACTGGACATTTGATTTTTTCTTTGTCCTCTTTCCGAAAAATATAGCAGTCGTTGACGCACACATGGTACCTCTCGTGCGGTAAATCAAAGGGGCACACGACTTTTTTGGCTTCGTCGCAATTTTTAGGATACGTGTTGCCCTTCAGAAGGATACCATGCAAGTATTCTTGATTATCGTCGACGCTTTTATCGCTCTTGTGTCTTGTCTTCATCTGCAGAACATCAAGCGATACTTTCAAGCGGGACGTATCCGGATCGCAGCCTGGATACAACGGAATATTTGAGTCTTTCTCCAATTGCGCCAGCTTAGATTCCCTGTTAGTCGTCTTCTGAAGAAACAGTTCTTTTAGATGAGGGTCCCACACGACTGAAGTTAGCGGTGTCCGTGTGTCCTCCTCTTCTGGTACCACCTGATCATCATCGTCTTCTTCAACTTGATCATGTTGGGGATCAGGCTCTTCGTCTTCTTGCCCCTCGTCGTTATTGTCTTGCTGCCCTTCCTGATCATTTCCTGCCTCCGCACCATCATTTTCATCATCTTCTATCCAACGAGTGTGGCCATCCATGAAACCACGCCTGAGCAGGTGAGTCAGCAAATCTCCGGTAAATGGGCTGATGTCGCACTCCAATATGCATGTTCGACACGAACATTGTATGTCTTTGCGTTTATTCCGCAACATGTCTTCCGTCGCGTGTCTCAAGTATGTATTCACGACACGTTCACTCATAATAACCATTATCACCTGCATGTTGTAGAATCAAGACAATAATTAAGCACCATTTTATTTTCTATCGGGTTTCATGAAAAAATTCGCCATGACCTTCCTACAAATAGGACCTAAGGAGAGTGCCAAAAGTTGCCGAAACGGAAAATGAATCAACATTCCGGCAGGTATTGGCACCCTCATTATTAATTTCACACATCACAACACAAATTCATTCATCACAACACAATTTCACACATTGCAAGCCATTTCATCATTTCGCATGGTTACAAGCACATTATCCGACCAAATTTTACAAATATGCATTTATATCGATAAAAGATCACCTTAATAAGTTAAACACACGTCAAAATAACCGCGGGAGTCGACCGGAGATGAAATCTAGATCTTGAGATAGGAGTGACTTGAGTGGATTTTTTTGGGTCAAAGTTGGATGTGGGAGAGAGATTTAGTGGGATCTATCAACTAAATAAGTTTTTATTGGCTAAAAGTGATGAATTTCATGGGGTAAAGGAGCCACAGATGAGCAAAACTCTAGCTAGTGAGAGAAGCAAGTGTGAAGTGCAATAATGGAGGAAAGTGGTTGGTGGCCGCACTTATGCCACAGTCCCAGGTTATCACTGGCGGACGCCTACGCGTGCCCGCCAGTGGTAGTTAACTTACCGCTGGCGGACGGTTTGGCGAGCCCGCCAGCGGTAACCTGGTCTTTTTTTTCTAGCTGGGCTCAGCCGAGCCAACTACCACTGGCGGGCATGCCAAAGCGTCCGCCAGCGGTACGTTAACTACCGCTGGCGGGCACTAGTGCCGTCCGCCAGCGGTAGTTAGCCCCGCCTCCTCACGTCTACCTGATACTACCGCTGGCGTGCACACCGGGACGTCCGCCAGCGGTACGTGTAGCACCAACGGCGTGCATGATAAACCGCCCGCCAGCGGTAATAGCGCTGGCGGACGCCCAGGACCGTCCGCCAGTGGTAGGGTGGTGGCTATAAGCATATTCCTACTAGTGACCCCGGAGACTCCGGCCTGAGCGGAGATTCTGGCCCTTAGGGAGGGCGGAGACTCCGGCCTGACCGGTGACTCCGGGCCACTTCCGGGCCACTTCCGGCCCCTATACAAAGAGCGCCGTCCTCGGGGGCTTTTAGCTCCAAATCAGAGGGTCGGAGACTCCGGCTGCTCTGCGTGCGGAGACTCCGGTGCGCCACTCCGGAGACTCCAGTCTTTTGGCACCGGATACTCCGGCCCGAGAATTCGTGCAACAACCTTTTCCCTCACAATTGTTTCGATGCATTGTATAAATATATCTTTTAACTACTGCATCACTTGGCAACAAATTAGTGTAATCCTAGTGTTGTTGCCTAACACACAAAACAATAAGAGATATTCTTTCAGATGTACCAGTCGATAATAATAAAAAGATATGGCAAATGAAGATTCCACTTCAACTAAAGGTGCTTACTTGGTATCTTCGTAGGGGTGTCATGTTAACTAAGGATAACCTTGTTAAGCGGAATTGGCATGGAAGTACAAAGTGTGAGTTTTGTCCACAACAAGAGACAATAAAACATTTATTCTTCGAATGTAATTTCGCACGTTCTATTTGGTCATCTATCCAGATAGTTTCTAACTTATATCCACCCAAGTCTGTTACAAATGTCTTTGGCAACTGGTTACATGGGATTGATAAGAAGTTAAGAACTGTTATTAGGATGGGAGCGATAGCCGTTATAAGGTCGTTGTGGCTAAGTAAAAATGACAAGATTTTTAATGATAAAGATTTTTCTCGTTTACAGGTACTCTACCGGTGCACAAGTATTCTCCGTTCGTGGTCCACCTTACAACGAGCGGGACATCGAGGCCTCTTTACAGAGGCATGTGCACGATTGGAAGAGGTGTCAAGGGATATTTTTACCCGACATGGATGGTCGCTTGATTGCCGGATTGGTCCTCCATAGGCTTCAGCGTTCATCTTTGGCATTGACGTTTTACTTTCTCATTTTTGTAATCCGTCTAGTGCTACTTTTCTGTTTTCGTTCCGGTGGATTGCGGCTGCGTGCATTTCTATTCAGAGGCCGGGTGTAATACTTAAACTCTTTTAAATAATAAAGCCCTTTATCAACAAAAAATTGTCACTGCTTACAGTTTACAGATTCATGCGCAATTTCAGCACCACCATGATCTCTCGTCCCACGTGTTGGTCGTCGGCAAAATAATCGGCCTCTAACATCAAATAACTCTAATCCTTATGACGATCCTTATTCTCATTCCTCTCAATTTTTGAACCGCCACGTTGAAGAGGGACATTCAGCTCCACTTGTAAACATAGAAGATAAAAGATGATCATGAAGCCCTCATCAACCTCGGTAACTGCATTTGCTTCCTCTTCCATCGTAATTATCCATAGCTATGAATCATACAATGAAACAACCAATCACCCTATCTAATTTTACTACGCGAAAATATAGAAGAAACATACCTTGGCAAACGGTCGAACACCTTGTGTGCCAGAATCAATGGACGGCTCACGCAGGCAAAACATAGCAGGAGGTCAGATGGAATGCAGAAGTGGCGGCGGCGACAGTGATGTGTCGACGGCCGAATCAAATAGCTGATGCGGCTTTCACACTGTACACGAGACTTTGCGGTCACTTTTTGCGTATCCTTGATTTGCCAAAGATCGAGAGACCAATAATACATCAATATTCTATGTGCTCTTCTCTTTGGATTCCGATCCAGGCGCAGAACAAAATATCGCATCAGTGGCAGGAGAAAAGTGTAGAAGAAGGAATCGATTTCACGATCCGGCCGGCGGGCTGAGATGGCAGGCGGGCAGGATGAAAACAGCATGATTGTGGTCGATGAAACCATGCAAAAGTGGGCTGGCTTTTCCCCACCTATTTGGGGGCTTAGCTTAGCTTTGCTCCGGCCACTTTGGGTGGTAGAGAATCCAATATGCAGCAGTAGATTCCATCCTAGCTGCTATGTGATTCCATTAGACCAAGGAAGCGTCAATGATGCTGTGCCACAGCAGTTGAGTGTCGATGCCGTCTAATCATATGTAAATATGCGATTTTGCTTGATTTGAATTGGCTCAGGTATCCACCGACAAGCGTTTTAACAAAAATGCGACTTGTCGATTATGTCAGCAGACAAAGTGCGTTTTGGTTCCACCATACACTACGGGAAACTGCCCAGACGCCGACGGCTGGAAACCGTCGGCGTAGACCTGAAGGCCGTCGGCGTAGCCATAGCACGACGGTGGCCGTCGGCATAGCGGCCCGTTGGCGTACCAACCTGGCCGTCGGCGTACGTGGACCCGTCGGCGTACGTGGTGGTGGGACCCACAAGACGGCGTCCAGCCGTTCCGTCAGTCCACCATGCGCCGACGGTAATGCCGTCGGCGTACACATCCGGAAAAAGTAAAAAAAAAAGCTGAGCCACCGCCGCCGGATCACCGGCCGGCCGAGCCTACCACCTCACCGACAGAGGCCATGGTGAGGGAGGCCACGACCAGCAAAGGCCACGGCCGAGCGGCGGGCAGCAGAGCACAAAAAAAACTGCGGCACGGCGAGGTCAAGGACGAGCACGATGAGGTTGATGGCGAGCACGGCCTGCAGGAAGGGCGAGGTAGAAGTAGGCGCACACCTCGAGGCGCCAGTTGTCCCGCCCCGTCCTCCGGCAGCAGCACCGTGGCCTGCAGCGTGGCCTCGAAGTCGGCGAGCCTGGCGCGTCCGCAACAACGGAGGTGAACAAGTGGCGGAGAGGAACTAGTCGGTGTCGGCAGCGGCGTCGTCGTCGTCGACGGCGTCGGCCGAGGCCGGCTGCGACGACCCACGACACGGGCACGAGCTCGGTCGCGCGGCCACGAGCTCTCGCGAGAAGCTCTGCGCGTCGCGAAGACCTCCTCGAGCTCGTACGCCGCGGAGCTCCAGCACCTGGACCTTGGCGCGATTGGAGGTCGCCACCGACCTCCTTGGGATGCGATGCGGCTGCTGCACCCATCGCCGGCGCCTGGAGCACGACGGCCTCGGCCTGGAGCAAGCGGCGGAGGGCCTTGGGCTTGAGGATAAGGAAGCAGCGATGGGTGGCTACGGGAGGATAAGGAAGGGGATAAGAAAGGAAGCGATGGGTGGCTGCATACGCGTGATTTGCTCGTTCTGTCTCGACCAATCAACGTAACTCCCACGGATCATGTGCTTGTTGTGCGATGATAGCAGCTGTTGGATCTCCAACGGACGGTGATCATGCATGTCATTTATATGATATCGTGTGTCACTCCAAAATCTGCTTTTTCCATGATATCCCGTGTCTTCGTGGGTGTTTTTTTTCTTATTTTCTTTGGGACTATCAATCAAATATGCAATACTTTGTGTGAAAATTGTATGTACGTCATTTTGCATCATATTTTTTGTACTTGTTTAAAAAAATGTCATTTTTGACACTTAAAAATGAAAATGATATTTATAACAATAATTTGAAAACTCTTTTTGCCAACCGAGAAAATTTCAAATTTTTATTTATTATCGATAAAATGTGACCTACTTTGATTGAAAGTTGCATGCGTGCCATTTCGCACCATAGAAATTGTGGAAATTCATAATACTTAGGGATTATCCATAAAATATGGACTACTCTTAGTGACAATTATATGGGTGCTTTTTGCAAGATATGCTTGGTATGGCAAATGGTACTACATAATTTATGGATAATACCCAAGTATTAGGAATTTTCTCGACTTTTACCTAATTATTCCTATTTAAATGACTTTATGCCGATTTTTCAAAAGTAATTGAAATTGAACTACAAGTGTGTGATAGTTTGGTCTAATTTTTTACAAAAATACTTTCCAGGTACAAAAGTAATGACTTTATCACAGAAACATTGATAGTTTCGAAAAATGTGACCCCTTTCAATGAATAGACACGACGGCCATTTTGACCGTTTTTTCATAAAAAATCAAAGAAATTGAGAAAATACTCAAAAGATGAATTCCTTTGACATGGAGTCCTTTTATGTGTACTAGTTGCTAGGGAAAATGATAAACTTGAGTTTTCACAAATATTTCAAAAAATGTTTCACAAAAAGGTCTATCATCTATAGACATGTATAACTTTCGTGTTAAATGACCAAGTTATGCCCATCCCCATGCCAGAGTTTGCGATAATGTGTCCATACTTGACACATAGGGGTGTCTTGGTATGGAAAACATTGTTACCAAAAACAATTTCCAAAATATTTTAGTAAATATCATTTTCTATTTTTTAAGTGTTAAAAAGACTTTTTAATTAAGCAAGTAACAAACATATGTTACAAAATGTCATGTGCACGGTGAAAAAGATTTTATGGATGTCATATTTGGATTCCTCTCATTTTCTAATCGATTTAGACATTTAATTTGTTAAATTCCGATTTACGGATTGAAAGGTATTAATTATTTCATATTAAATGGAAAATAGAAAAAAGTATACGCCGACGGCAATGCCGTCGGCGTATCTAAAAAAAGAAAAAAAAAATCTACGCAAGCCTGATCGGAGTCTACGCTGACGGCCCCGACATTTGGCCATCGGCGTATGTCCTGGCCGTCGGCGTCTTGAGGGTTTCCCGTAGTGATAATATATGAATGACCACTTCAAATGTATTTATCCCGCTCCTAATGACGCAAGCGACGAGAGGGGGAAACAATCAAATGTTTACATCCATACGTGTGTCCATATACGCATAGGACAGACGACTTACCATGCATCTAATCATACATGCATTTACATGGTCAGCAAACTATCAATAATATCAACACTCCATGTTCTAGAACACTTGCATATGCAATGACGACCACACTGAAAAAGATTGGCGACACAAGAAACAGCACGATATATACTCCATGTCTGCACTAACGTTCAACGATCGGCCATACATGTACACCTGTCCACCTTATAACATTGCTAGTGCCGCTGGTGTATAGTTAGTATGAACCCTAAATGGTTGGACTTTGTTGGAAAGAATACACCGACTAATTAAGATCTCTAACTTTGCACATATGGCTAATGGTGCCAATGCAGCATCTGGCTTCAATGTAATAGGAAGAATTTTGTCATAATCTTTTCTCCAATTACAAGACGTCAACCTTCTCTTAGAGGTGCCCTTGTAGGAATTTTCTCAAGTCGGGAGAGTAATAAAAAACAAGGTTGTGTTCTCTTTGTGAAGGAATCATATCTTAATGTCTAAGAGATGTATGCTAGTGCTTTCTCCATTATATCACTTGTATTTCCTTCTTCACACCATTCATATCGTCTCCAATAGTAGAGAGTTTGATTTCTTTTGTGCCCAAAATTTATTCAAATTTCAAAAGAAAATAAAAACTTGTTGTAGAAGCAGATTTATTTCGATATGTTGTCTAACGATTATTGTTCACACGAATTAAATAAGAAAACATATGATGACAGAAGACATCTCATATAATCAAAAATAGATGATCGTCAAGCATTAAGAGGAGAGGAGAGCAGCAGCACGTGCATGCATGCACGCTTTTGGCAGTTTGTAGAGCAGCAGCATGGATCGATAGGCAGCAGGGCCCGTGTGGCCAGTGGGGTTCGCCACCTCCCGCCGTTTACTGTGGTGAAAAGGACCTCCCGCCAGTCCGTGTGGCTGGAAGTGACTCCCGCCACGTGCTCTGGCGGAATGTGACACGCGTCACTTTTTTATGCTACCCTCAGGTCATATTTAGCAATGAAACCGAAAGGGGGTTACTTTTGACAATAACTTTCGGCAGTGGGCTATATTTGTAAAAAAATCTCTCCATACGGTAGGTCATGCATGTAAAGCATATCCATGTGCATGCACTCATTAATTAAATATTTAAAAATTCAACTGAGCCCAGCTTATAGTCAGCTTAGACTAGTCATAATGGAAGTAACATCAGTG
Organism: Poa pratensis; assembly: GCA_947311845.1. Taxonomy (NCBI): domain Eukaryota; kingdom Viridiplantae; phylum Streptophyta; class Magnoliopsida; order Poales; family Poaceae; genus Poa; species Poa pratensis. The sequence continues at coordinate 26,640,573 of CAMZMU010000071.1, read as the reverse complement.
CCACGTAGGTAATAAATCTGATGTGACGGATAATTAATGAGTAGAAAGATTATTGTGGTAACTTGTTAGCATAACATCACACATTTCAAGGCATGATGAGTGTACAACCTAATAAATATGACACTACACACATGTTACTTCTCACTATGGAGTTAGTAACTTAGAGTAGTAACATATGCATATTACTAGTCTAAGTTACTCCCCATTATGAGCAGCCTTATTACATACTCCAGCTCTAAGTGATGGCGCTAAGTGACATGGCATGAGTATAGAGCCGACCACCGGCTACGTTATTATGCTTGCTCTAAGATGGTGTCATGTCATCTATAGCTAACCTAATAGCTAACAAGTATAATAGTTGGCTATAAATATGAGAATATGGACTATTTTATTAATAGTTGGCCCACCTTTTACTCTCACAAGTTGCCTAGGAGCACGTGCTGTAACTGGCTCTTGCCGCTTCTACTCTCTCTCATATTCTCTCTCCTCCATGTAAGCACAAGTATATTATTTAAACCCTTACAGCCTGCTGACTGAAGCTTATTATACTTGCTCTAATAGAACAGTAGCACCACACTATTGAAGAGCCCTTGTTTTACTTAAATTCAACAACTTATTATGAACATTAATTGTTAGAGAAGACATCAAAGGATAATTTATTTTGTAGTTCATAGGTTATTAGAATTAGAGTAAATTCCATTTTACCCCCTAATTATACATTTGTGACACCAATTACCTCATTTAGTAAAAATTTCTGCGGATTACCCCATTTAATGGATTTTTTCTATGATTTTACCCCTTTTAAACATTTAGCCAAATCTAGCATGTTCAACCTCCTCATTAGGTCGATGTGGGCATGGAAATTAGACGTACAACTCGAAGGTGTAACTTGCACTTACTTGGCGTCGTTGCGGAGACATCGATTTCCATCGGGCCCTGTCACATGTTCTCAGCCGCGTTTGTTCTAGCAGCAGCGACATCCGAATGCTTTATACATGTGCGTATACATGGTCGTCTACTTCTGCGCCCCCAGTTCGCCGCATTGCGAACACACAAGGAACCTGGGTGCAGCTCTTGGACGAACACATTTGTGGTGAAGGTCTTGCTTTTCTTCATATTGCACCTATCGGACTCCAGGCAAACATCACCGCCATTGGGCCTTAATTGGTCCTTGCTGCATCAAGCAGCTGCTAGCTGCTGTTAGCAGTCTCCTTCATTACTATAACCTTATATATAAAGGGAGGACATGTCCTCCCCTTCTCCAACGGGCCACGTTGCCCTTTATTCCTTGGCCGTCTGATCGACGGAACGGACGGCCAGGATGAATCCACGTCCTCCTGAACTCGTGCAACTGTTCCTGGGAACAGTAACGGCACCTTCGCACCAATCAGACGAAGACACGTCACCCGGTCACCGCCGGTGGCTCCGGTAGCCAGCCGGTAACCCGTTCGCACGAATTTTGGCGCGGAAAAACTGCAAAAACACCCCCGCAAAGGACTAAATTGCAAATCGTGAAAAACTTAGGGATCTTCGTGTAAAAATGCGCCACAACTCTCCTTCTCCCTTCTTCTCCCGCGGCGGCTCAGGTTCGCCGCCGCCGCCGACGCGCTCCGCCACCCCTCCGTCCCTCCCCTCTCAAATCGAAGCAAGCTACAGGCTTCGCCGCAGCCGTCTCCACTTCCTCGCCGACGGAGGCCTTCCGGGATGCCGCGGAGGCGCTGGAATCGAGGCCGCCGTGCACGCTGCCCTCCGCCGGGTCCGCGGCCCGCCGGTGCCGCTACGGTGACCTAAAGGAGGTGGCACCGCCGCTCCGGGGTAGCGCGCGTCCGTGCGCGTCGGAGGACGCAGCCGTGCGTCCCGGCTCGCCGTCGCGCTGCGCCGGCGTCGTGGTCGCCGCCGCGGCGGCTCCGCCCCATGGTGACGTCATCGTGCGTCACCGCGGGACTGGGCTGGGCCGTCCGCTATTTTTTTCCCTGTTTTTTTTTTTTTTTCTTTTTTCCTTTTTCCCTTTTCTTTTTAGTCTACTTTTCTTCTTTTGAAAACTTTTAGATCTTTCCAAATACAACTTGAATAATTTCTAAATCTGCACATTTTCAAAAATGTAGCAATTTTTGAATTTCATTTGTATTACCAAAAAAACGTCATACAATTTAAATATTTTAAAAATTCGAATGCCTTTCAAATTTAATCTAACTACTTCGCCAACTTTTGGAAATCAAACAATCTATAAATATAAACCTTTTCTGAATTTTCGTCACATTCAAATTTGAACACGTTTTGAACATGAATTACATTTAAAACTATCCACACTAAAAAATATGGAAAATATATCAAAGTGATAACAAAAAAAAAACATGCTAACTACTTATGGCATAGTCCAAACAAATTTCAGGATTTTAATTTGGTGAATATTTGGGGAAAATCCAAATTTATTTCCTCAAATTATGAATTAAATTTAATAAATCCACATATAATATGTCCCATCTGATTAACGCGGCATCCAAATTCGAATATTTAAAATTTTCAAATACCTTTCAAATCAAACTGTTTTACCAACTTTTGGGAATCAAACAATCCATAAATACAAACTTTTTTTTGTATTTTCCGCACATTCAAATCTAAACACATTTTGAACATGAAATATCTTTAAAACTATCCACACAAAAAATGTGGAAAATATAGCAAAGTGATCACAAAAAAATGCTAACTACTTATGGCATAATGCAAACAAATTTGAGGATTTTAATTTGGTGAATATTTGGAGAAAATCCAAATTTATTTCCTCAAATTATGGATTGAATTTAATAAATCCTCATATAAAATGTTCCATCTAATTATGAAGTTTAATTAAAATTTTAAGCTAAAACATAAACTAATTTTAAGCTAAAACATAAACTTAAAAAAAATCTTCCCAAATTGTTTAACAATTAGAAATAATTTAGCTGAATTCCCTCCAATTATTCAAATAAATCTAATAAATGCTCAAAATGGTTAGTATTTGGAGATAACCATAATATATTTCCTTCGATTATGTTTCTAAATAAGAAAATTATGGGAAAATGGAACCAAATTTTATCATTTAAATTATGCTGACATATTTAGAAGCAGCAAAATTTGAAACTATCTGATTTTATATTTTACTTTTTTTGGAAAAAACTAATTGAACGAATATTTGGAAGAAAATATAAATTGGTTTCCTCTAATTATGAATTGAATTTTAATTGAATTAAATAGGTAATCATATAATTTGTTTCCTCTGATTATTGAATCAAATTAAATAGTTAAAACAAAACTCAAACATATTATACCAACTCGAATAAGTTAATATGTACAATTTAAATATTCCCTATATTGTATTACATTTTTTTGGGTCTTTATTTCCCTTTCTTTTTATCTCACTCACAATTTTGTTTTTACTTATAATTATAACTATTGCTCCCTATCCATGTAAAATTAAAAAATTTAAGGATGATTTTACAACGATTTCCTAACAACAATTGTTCAACGATACTTATTCCGCTAAGATAAATTTAAAATGTAATTTGTTTTCCATATTTTCCAAGCATACATAAAAATTTATCTTTATCAGATGAGTTTTTGCGAAGAGTACGTCGAGATATTATTTTAGAATATTTAAACAAATTTCAAAAAAAAAAACTAAATGATACATATTACAAATTTACAAATGTCTTCCAAATTTAAGCATTTTTGCAAACATGAAAAGAATTCAAATATAAATATTTTCTCAATTTTACCATTTTTTTGAAATCTAAACAACTAATAATTGTGATTTTTTTTGAATTCAAACAGTTTTGAAAAATCTGAACAATTAAATAACTTCCAAAATTTACCATTTTTAAAAATCTACACAACTAATAAATGTGATTTATTTTCTTAAATCCAACAACTTTAAAATTTGAACAATTTTTAAAATACATACATTTTTAAATATGAATTTTAACACACGGGCATGGCGTGTCGATGCGCCATCTTGCCTAGTATATATTAAGGAGGAGCAAAATCAGCCCCCCAGAGCGAGCCAGCGCGCTGCGCACTGTTCCTGGAACAGTAACGCAAGTTACTGTGCCCCGCTACAGTGCGCGGCGCATCCTGGCCGTCAAGCATCCATCCAACGATCCAGCAGCGCTCCACCACACCGCGGAAGGACCTAATTGTAATTTTCCGCAAGCACAGGATCTTTTTTGTAAAATTACCTCACATAGTAGTGCTCGTGAGGACCTATTCGCAATTCTATGAAATCTTAGGTGTTTTCTTGTCACATTGTAAGATCATGTAATGTGCGGTGAGATCAAAATGTATTGTACATCGGTATGACTCCCGCGCGAAATTTGAGCAACTCTGCATACATGTGGGTTTGTACCGTGTGATTGGCAAACCCCATCTCATGCAAGTCGACCTAGCAATAGCTAGCTCGTTGCACCTGTTAGAACACACAGAGCTCGTTGCACCTGTTAGAACACACTAATAACTTTTAAAAGGGGTAAAATCTGAGGCAAGTGTTATTAAATGGGGTGATCCGGAAGAATTTTTATTAAATGGGGGTAATTGATGCCACAAATGTACAACTTGAGGGTAAAAAGTGGAATTTCCTCTTAGAATTAATACTAGTCCAATTCATAAGTGTGGACATGACTTCCAAGAAACTGTACAATCAAACATTTCTAACACTTTCTGAAGATACTAGTTTCTTGGAAGTAAAGGAAATTCATTACTTTTTAACCCATAACATCGGGGATAGATACTGAATACCTCCTTTAAGAAGTTAACACTATCGCACAATAGTTAAGCACCAATCATTCTCTGTGTAACCATTCCTACAACTTTAAAGCTTTTAAGCGTAATATATATAGTTTAATTATTTCTATTAAATTTACAATTCAACAACATTTTAGTACAATGGAAAGTATGTTGTAGTCTTATTATGATACTACTATTCGACTAAGATTCAAATCTTGAACTCAAGAAAATGAAAATAAAATAAAAACATGCACAATACGATGTGGAGTTACATGTGGAGAAAGGGTTGTAATTGAACTTAAATTTGATTCAGTGAGGACTTGAAGAATAACTTCAGTGTAGTTCTAATTCCAAATATAATATAATTTACAGTTTTAAGAAATAAGAATTATCCAATTTGTCATGCAATTGCAATATATTGCCTTCGAATCGTCAGCACCTAGGTCCTATTCTTAGTAGGTGAGGCATCCTTATCATATTAAGAACAAACAACAAAGCATGGTATCAAGTTTGTTAAGCAGGTACTCATTGTCACTCATGACATCTTAAGAGGTAAGAAGGTGGAATATACTCAAAACAAACAAACACGTATATCACCATTCGTTTTATTGGAGTGGTTGTTTGGCAAAAATATGACAAATAATTCTGCCTTTTCATCTTGTGAAACGCACCAATGTCTTCATTTGTCTAAATGAAATCCCTGGTTCTCATTGTACGTATGGACAGAGTTGTGCTGCACCAACTTATAATTGTTTAACGTCCATGTTATTAGTATTATGAAAAAGTATCCAAATACATGTTATTATAAAATAGAACAATTGGTGATGTATAGTACGGTAATTTAATTTATTTCTTCAAGGATAGATTTTTTCTATGGCTTCCACTTACCTACACGAGTGTTAGGTATCTAGATCATACGATGCTATCAGTAATAGGATCTCATATATTTAACCGCTTGTTATTTTTATGTCACGAGTCTGTAAGTTGTGGAAGAAAGTTCCCAAATAGATTTGGACAGTGAAATTTAAGCCTTGATATAGAAATCTGGATACTATAGCTATGCTTGATAGATTGACCCTACTCTTGAACTTGTTGAGTATTTAAGCAATTGTTCGATTAAATTAATCCAAGAATAAATCATGAATATGACGTGAGCAGTGCTAATGACATACTGAAACTTGATGATATAAGCATGTACTAGCAAAATATGCCCGTGCGTTGCAACGGGAGATAAGAAAAATCAACTTAGTGCATGAAATATATGGCACGATCTAAAATAAAATTTGCTTGAAAGTTTATCGATCCATGTAACTAACCTCCGTTCGCCATATTTCCACTATCTTATGCGATAGAGCATGAGTGGCGGGGAATTCCAATGTTGCATGGAGCTAGGTAAGTTAATAATGTTTATATTTCTTGCTATTTTTCAATATAAATCGTTGCCACTGTAGCCTTTCTTCAGTTTTTTTTGGTAAATAAAATAAAAAATATAGTAAATATACACATATATGTCTTTCCCCAATCTTATCCAATTGCTATTTAATTTAGAACTGAAGTAGAGGACAACAAAAGAAGCTAATGTGAGGAGGTACTAACTTATAAGCATTCGATTCAAACAAATTCTGATAAATCGATGAAAGAGTATGTCGCAGCAGCGGGGTTCCCCTGGTGCTACCAAAGTGGGTTCTCCACTGGGGCCCACAAAGAAGATGGACAAGGCAAGGAGTCAAGTACATAAGATGGGTTAGCCCATCTGCCTCAAGGACACCCGACAAGATCGACAGCAAGACTCTGCGGCTAAGGACCAGGTGACCTTCCAGGTCACCCCCTCGCCCGGAGAACCAGGCGAGATACCCGTGGGTCCGTGCGCCCGGCAGGAGGCCAGGCGCGCCCCCGGGTCCTCCATCCGTACCATCGAGAGGATAAGATCGCCAGCTCGCCAGAAGCTGGTGGAAGACTTGGGCGCCAAGATGAAGGCCACGCCCTGGTGACGTTGCCACGAGCGCAGTTGGTGGGGCGGGCAGGCTTTGTCCGTCCCACCTTTTCCAAGGGCGGACGACCACGCCACCCTCTCAGAATGCTTGGAGGAGAGAGTGCCACGTCTCCTCCAAGGATCGCCGAGGGGTTTTCCCGCCAAGACCCCTCATACCTCTCGCGTGCCCATGTCGGATCCCCTTAGCCTATAAAAGGAGGACCATGGCACCGAGGGAAGGGGAGGAACAGAAGCAAGCTAGAGCTCAGGCAAGACTAGACTAGGGTTCGGAAGGTAGAGAGAGAGGTGATCTCCCCAGGGCAGGATCTGCTCTTCGTCTACCTCCCCGAAACTCTGCCGGGTTCACCCCAGAACACCCTTGTACACCACACCATGATGAACCTCTCAATCCAGACATGCAGGAGTAGGGCTTTTAGCCTCCGGGTGGCCTGAACCTGGGTAACTCTGTGTCCTGCTGTGTTGTTTGCTCTCTCCCTCTCACGAAGAACTTGGCGTCCTTGCTCCCGGGTAAGGCGTCTTCCAGCCTCCTTCGCGCCCCGTGCCGAACCTAAAAAGGGGGTATCATCTACTCCCGGTGTCCGTCACCGAGACACGACATCTGGCGCGCCAGGTAGGGGGTGCAAGCGCTGGATTCGTCTTCTTCTTCATCGACCTCAAGTTCTGCGTCAAGTTCATCGTCAAGTTCTGCGTCGAGCTTCTCGTCCGTGACAAGATCAGCTTCAAGCCCCCGCACCTTCGGAGCAGCACTAGTTTCGACTCTCACAAGCGAGGTGCCGGATCCGACGGCCAAGATGACAAAGAAGAGAAAGGCTAAGGCAACCATGGAGTTTCTGCGTATCCAGGGCTCGGTTTCGTCCTAGGGGAGCCCTCGTCGACCTCCGCCACCAAGGGTCGGGACTTTGGAGTGCAGTTTGTTCGACCAGCGGCGTATGTCAGTCCTTTAATCAGCGAGGAAAGGCCTCAGGAAAACGCCATGAGCATCGATGTACCTTCCCCCTCGTGGACGCACGAGGAAAGGGAGGAACTCTGCTCCGATGTATCACCTGCAGCGCAGCCTCTGAAAGGCGAGGGCCCAGATCAGAGCACGAGGATGATCCTCACCTAGAAGATCCTCTCATTTACGTGCCCCAAGAGCTCAAGATTCCTCTGCGCAAAGATGGCCAGCCTGGAGTGTGGTGCATGTACCACAGATCTGATAGACACAGTCTGGAAGAGTGCCGCCAGTTCAACGATATTCAGTTAAGCAGAAGAATGGGGAGTGCTATGCCTGCGGCGAGCCAGGACATATCTGCAGAGATTGCCCTTCACCAAGAAACCCAAGAAAACCAAGGCCAATCCCGGCGCTCCACAGAAAGGAAAGTCTTTTCGAACCTTCGCTAATGCCTCTACTCAGACTGAAGAGCGTGAAGAGCCAAGCCCAACCCAACGGACACAAGATTGTCAAAGATTAACTGCTGCCAGTTGGGACCAAACTTTCGTCTGCGGCAATTCTGACGAAGGAGAATGGGAACTCCCGGGTCATATAGTGACAATACACCGGGACCGAGTGGACCTCCCCAGAAGTACTGGATCGCGAAGTGGTTGGCTTCCAGTCCTCAGAAGTAAACACAACAGGGTCTCCGGACCGGCATCTCTATCATGCCAGCCAGTTGCCGGATCACCAAGAAGGTGAGCTCCGGGTTTTGCAGTACGAGGGTCTCCGGACCGGCATTTCTATCATGCCAGCCAGTTGCCGGATCACCAAGGAGGTGGCCTCCGGGGTCTCCGGACCGGCGTCAGCCAGCCAGTTGTGCCTTCGAGCGGCATGCAAGGACCAGTCCCCGCAAGGGTGTATTGGGCCCTTGGGTATATTTCGGCACGGAAGCCCTGTTCCCGCCAAGAATTGTGGGGCAGGGCAGAATTATGTCTGAAAAACGACATAGAAGACCCGCCACGGGGCAGCGCGACGAAGTAATTGCCGGAATATACCGAAAGGAGGTCAAATGCGAGCTAAGTATAAACGCGCTGCGCGGGCTTTTTCCTGGTTGCATCGGTTTTATACACTTTGGCTAAAGCGAAAGCGGGCGTAATCTTGGGGTAGCGCCTCCGCGACATACTGTCAGTTTCCCTCGGGCAGTGGAGTCGTGGGCTGAGGTCCGTACGGTCAAGACCGGTGGGTCCCTGGGGGGTTGCGCCCTGTGTCAGCACTTCAGAACAGTCTGATTGCTCACGGCTGGTTAGCGCTCGCGCCCTTGGATCCTTCCCGAGTGCGTTAAGCCCCCACGAGTGCAATAAAACTCATGTAATTCGGGAAAAAGTTATTTACATTCAAAGTACAAAGTTCATAAGCCTTTCGGCGGTACAATTGCAAAAGCTTGGTTCACGGCCTTTGGTATTGTCCTGTCCTTTGCAGGACCTTGCAGGTTTACGGGTTGTCTTCACGGAAAAGACGCCCCAGGATCTCGTCCACTTGGCCAGCAGCGTTTGGAGGAGTCGGCATCCCGGGTCCCAGCCTCTCCAACTCGGACAGCACGAAAGCTGCGGGTGCTGCTGGTGGAGGGCCACGACTATACGGGTGATGGCCTGCCGGATCGCCTGCTCTCCTTCCGGGCAAGGGGCTCTTCTTGCCCGCTCCCGGACATCCCTAATCAGCGTCGCCACGTACTCCAAGAATGCAGGATAATGCATGAAGGTGCGAGAATGGTCAGCTTTGAGGGTGGGCGGAGAAGACACCCCCAAATCAGTGAACTCTTTCACAATCCTCGAGGACCACGTGTACATCTTGAGCAAGATGTTGTGATCCTCACTCCGGTGAAGCTGGAACTGGTGTTTCTCCTTCTCCAGCGCCGCTTTGGTCTCCGCCAGCTCGGCTTGAACCGCCTTAAGCTGGGTAGACTTCCTCTCGTGCTGATCCCAGGCAATTTGCGCCTGTGATTTGGATGCTTCCATTGCCTCGCGGCCTGCTGCCAGTTCTTCAGTCTCAGCCTTCCGGGTAGCTCTTGCCCGAGCTGCGGCTTCGTCCCTGAATGCCACCGCCTCTTTCAGGCGCTGGATCTGCTTCTCCAGCTCTGCCCAACCCGCAAGCGCACCTCCTTGGTCTTCCCCAGCGCGAGCAAAGGCCTCCCGCTGCACAGCTATGGTGTGGGCGCTGGATTTTACCTGCCGCCTTAGATCCTCCCTCTCGTCACGGATCCGCTGGGATTCCTGTTTTGCTTGCCGAAGACGCTTTCGCTCGTACTCAAGGTCTTCAGGGAGTCGATAATCCAGTCTTTGGCTCGCAAGGCCTCCAGGTTTTCTAGTTCAACTTCCTGTCGGGTCCACCCTGCCGCGTTTTCCATCCCCTGCTCCAGGCGGACCTCATCTTGGAAGGATTTCAGTTGCAACTGCTCCAAGGCTTCGAACTGGGCTTGTTCCTGTTCTTCGAAGTCACCAAGACGCTACTGTAGCTCCCACTCTTCGCGAGCTACTCTAAGCTCGTGGGCATGGAGCATCTCCTCGTGTGCAGCTATCCTCACCTCTCGAGCACGCAAATCCTCCTCGTCACCAGAAACAGTCTCTGATCGCCTCTCAATCTCGGCGCGAGCAAAGGCGAGGAACTCCCCAGCGCTGGGGAATGCCCTCGAGAAGCCGGCTTCCCGTGTACCTCCCCTTGACGGAAGAGAAGCCTCTGTGGGCTTCGTCACGACGATTCCACGCGAGGATTGACCGGTATCAACCCTGCGTCCTTAACGGAATTCGGGGGCTCCACGCCACGCCTGCTCCCGGGAGAACCCGTCACTTCAGGATCTGCGTCAACAAGCGGCGAGTAAGTCTTCAAGGGCCGCGTCACGACCACGAAAAGACAATGTCCAGAGCTTCGGGAAGACATACCCGGAAGCAACGAGGAGCTCGCTGGCGGTCCCGCCGGGGAGGTCATCTCTTGAGTTCGGGGAAGGGGGGTCCACGCTGCCATCTCCCTCTTTTCCTGGACGTCACGCTGTAAAGACGGAGCTTCGACAGGAGCCGGGGACTCCTCCGTGACCATGACAGAGCTCTCCGCGGTCTCCCCAGCTTCAACGTCGTCTTCGACCTGGCAGCATTTCCTGGAGCTTCCGAGTTCCGGGGATCTACGAAGAAAACAAGGCATCACGTCATTGAAGTGTCAGGCAAAGATTCATCGCTCGGGGTCGTAAGGACTCTAACTTACTCTCGAGTCCGCTTGGCTCCGGGGACGCTCCAGCTCCTTTCTCTCGAAGCACCGGAAGGGATCGGCAACGACAAGCTCTCCTCAGCGCCATCATCAGCTAGGAGCGGAGGAGGGAGAGCTTCGGAGTCATCTCCTGACTCTAGCTCGTCAAGTGGTTTGGGTGCGCTGGCTGCTCCGGGAGCAGTTCCACCGCTGCACCCTCGACCATCGTCTGGACCTCCCTCACCTCTCAGGGAGAGGCAAGGTCCGCACACCAGGCAGGCTCGTCCGGGGCAAGTTCTCCCTCAGCTTCGTTGTCGGATAGTCAGGACCTTCCGGGGAAACGTCTCCGCCGAGCAAGTCAGCAGCTGTAGAAGACCCTTGACCCGGTGCGATCTTCTGCGCTGGAACCGGAAGGGGATCCAGGAATTCGGTGCCAACAATCCCAAATTCGTTGCATTCCGGCATGAGGGCCTGGGCAACCGCAGCATCTGAGCCTTCAAAGAGGGGAAGCACTCCCGGAGGAAGATGAAAGGAACACCCGGAAGCAGAAAGAGCATCTTGCTCGACCATTCTTTCCACTGTAAGAGGAATCCAATCCTCGGCTGAACCTAGCGGCTGTGACCTGTGCTGCAGTGGGGCGATTCCTCTTCGGATGAAGTCACCCACAATGGCGGATCATGTCAGCTTTTGGTCGCGGAGCTCGGTTAGTCTTTCAATGATTGGGGTAAGAGCTGGACCCTGGGAGCTTCTATCTTTGGAGTTGGCCAGAAGCTCGGCAGGGAAGGTTGGCGTCAGGAGGTGGGGATTGAAGCCTCCCACTGAAATGAAATACCAGTTGTGCCTCCACTCTCCCCAGTCCGGTTTAAGCTTCACAACTGGGTATTGGTGCACCGACGACTTCCTGAGGCGAAAGGTAACCCCGCCGGCTATCCACTTCGACTTTCCCAGGTGGGGAACAAAGAAGTGGTGGAACAAGGCCACCGAGGGCGTTACCCCGATGAATGCCTCGCACACATAGGCAAAGGAAGCCAGAATCAACACCGCATTCGGATGCAAATGAAGCATATGCAGTCCGAACGCCTCCAGGATGGCGAGGAAAAACGATGAAAAGGGGGCAATAGTCCCATCACCGAGAAGTTGTGGAAGATGACCACTTCATCTTCTCCCTGAAGACCTTCTCCAGGACGGATTCCCACTTGCTCTCCACCACGGAATTCCAAGGCTATTGCGCGGCGAGCAGGATCCACCTTCTTCTCATCAGCATACGCGCTTGGAGAGAACACAGCCTGCATCACCCTCTTCGAGGAAGGTACGACGGCAGCGCGAGAGGCTTCAATCGCAGCTTTCTCTGCTACGGATTGCTTCACTTTCCGCACTCCTCCCCTCTCGCGCCTGGGCACCATGAGCGGCAGAGGAATAGACTTTCTGAAGTAAGGTCCGGGCGGCCGGAGGAGGAGGGCGGCGCTCGGCGAAGAAGAAGAAGAGTCAGATTCCGATGGCGGCGACTTGGGGATTTCGGAAGAATTGGGGAAAAACTGCCGCAGCACTGCGAGGCGTGACTCATAAGGTTTCCCACGCGTCACGTCGCGGCCCCATTACTCCGACTGACATGAAGGTCGAGGGGGCGTTCCGCTTCAAGCGCTCCCTCCCGTTGGATTCAAGATAGACGTTGGCTATCCGTGCGAACCACAACGTTCGCCGCGACCAAGTCCAAGAGAAGCTCGGGGGCTCGTCTCTACTTCGCCCTGGCGAGCCTCAGGCAAAGCAGGCAAGGCGCCGGGTACCCACTTTGGCCAACTCTTTGGCCATAGCCCCGGCAGCAACTGAAGCAAGAGCCGCCGGGACCATGCCCGGGGGCTACTGTCGCAGCAGTGGAACATGGGGTTCCCCTGGTGCTGCCAAAGTGGGTCCTCCACTGGGGCCCACCAAGAAGATGGACAAGGCAAGGAGTCAAGTACAACATATGGGTTAGCCCATCTGCCTCAAGGACACCCGACAAGTTCGACAGCGAGACTCTGCGGCTAAGGATCAGGTGACCTTCCGGGTCACCCCCTCGCCCGGAGAACCAGGCGAGATACCCGCGAGTCCGTGCGCCCGGCAGGAGGCTAGGCGCGCCCCCGGGTCCTCCATCCGTACCACCGAGAGGATAAGATCGCCAGCTCGCCGGAAGCTGGTGGAAGACTTGGGCGCCAAGATGAACACGAGCGCAGTTGGTGGGGCGGCAGGCTTTGTCCGTCCCACCTTTTCCAAGGGCGGACGACCACGCCGCCCTCCTCAGAATGCTTGGAGGAGAGAGTGCCACGTCTCCTCCAAGGACCACCGAGGGGTTTTCCCACCAAGACCCCTCATACCTCTCGCGTGCCCATGTCGGATCCCCTTAGCCTATAAAAGGAGGACCATGGCACCGAGGGAAGGGGAGGAATAGAAGCAAGCTAGAGCTCAGGCAAGACTAGACTAGGGTTCGAAAGGTAGAGAGAGGTGATCTCCCTAGGGCAGGATCTGCTCTTCGTCTACCTCCGGCCAAAACTCTGCCGGGTTCACCCCAGAACACCCTTGTACACCACACCATGATGAACCTCTCAATCCAGACATGCAGGAGTAGGGCTTTTAGCCTCCGGGCGGCCTGAACCTGGGTAACTCCGTGTGTCCTGCTGTGTTGTTTGCTCTCTCCCTCTCAACGAAGAACTTGGCGTCCTTGCTCCCGGGTAAGGCGTCTTCCAGCCTCCTTCGCGCCCCGTGCCGAACCTAAAAAGGGGGTATCATCTACTCATGGTGTCCGTCATCCGAGGCACGACAGAGTATAAGAGTAAAACGTATGGATTTGCTCCTCAGCCTTGTCATTTGACCAAAAACTGAATGCTTTTTCGGGAGCATAACCAAAAACTGAATGTAACCATTGTATCTTGGATGAGCTGGTTATGTGGTACAGACGATAGCAGCAACTGGGCTAACGTCGGCCAGCTCCACTGTGGTCGATTCGGCCGCAAAGCAGATCAGTAGCCTTGGGCTGTCATTTCTTTTGTTACCCATCTCGATAATCTGAATGATGCGTGCAACACATGGGCATGCCGATTAGAGACTCTATCGTTTCTTGGCGAAACAAATCCTCAAGGCTTCATTTCTGCAGATCTTGCATCTTTGAACCCCATGGTCTGATCCCCATCTCACTAATCTGCACCCGATGCGTCAGTTACTTCACGAGGTCCTGAATCACAAAGCAGTGCACAGGGGGGTGCTACGCGGGTGAGGCCAGCGACGCCAAGCTCTGCCAGGCGTCCAGATGGGCGGATTCCGCGTCTTCTACTCCAACTGTGCAAGGCGGAGGAAGGCGAAAGCGTCAGGCAGAGCTTAGCATCGAGATGAGCCCCTTCCCAAATCGGCGCCCACTGGTGGACGGGAATCGTGGTGGGTTGGTTTGACCCGTGCGTGCGTGAAATGAGCGTATGCCTACAACTAAATTAGATTCGACAGATGTAGAAAAACGAAGCGGTCGGTAACTTATGGTGGCAATGGTGGGTAAATTCTTTAAACTTCAGAGGTAATTATAATGACCTATCAAACCAAACGGCGGAAGTCTTAGCGCTTTTATTATTATAGGTATAGACTAGACATATAGTAGAAGCATTTACGCAAATCACTAGTACTGTAGACATGAAAATAAACATGAGAGAGATAAACATGTTATACCCTATAGTAGGCCAATTGGCAGCAGCAGCAGCAGAGGCAGTGGCCTCATCGGCGATCCTCTTGTCAGCGGCAGCCTTCTCGATGTCGGCGTCGGTGGCCATGGCGATGACGAAGGCGGCGCGGACGTAGTTGATGCAGATGTAATTGAAACAGACGAACAGAGGCGAGCAGTCGCGTAGGAGACGCTCCCCAAAAACCTAATCGCCCCTCTCCCGTACAGGATGTGGAGAGGCGGGGTTTCGGAGGCCTGCTCTCCCGTCATCCGTGTATGCGGTAGACGGGATGAGATCACCGGTGGCAGCAACAGAGAGATGAACTACGGTGGCGGCGCGAGCAGATGAATTTATTCTGTTGTGTATTCTGGAGAGGAGCGACCTCTCTTATATAGGCACAGAGGTGGAGGAGAGAGGTCCAACAGAAACGGCTGCAATAAATCAAAATGAATTCTGGTAACGCCCGTACTTAAGAATACTTAAGACAAAACGTTTCAGCTTTTATTCATTTTCCATTAAGGCAAAACCGTTTCAGTTGACCGCTCATATTCCATTCCTGTGTGACAAAAAGAATACATCGGCTCGGAGAGACTCCCACAACCCGTGACGCATGCGCGTGTCATGGCGAGGCGGGCGGCGGAGGAGGAGGAGCGCGCATGTGGAGCACCTCCATTCTCTTCACAACTAACACCTCATACCTGCGGGAGAAGAGCTCACCTATAAGTTGGTGTACATCTCTCCCAACTAGCCATGTGGGACTAAACTCCCACCACTTGCCATGACAGCATGGGCCTTTAGGGATTTTTCTAGAATTGTTAGATGGGCCAAAAGCCCACCCAACATTTCAACAATCCCCCACGAGATCCCAAAGACCCATGATATTGTTCTCTGTTCCAAACACTGTTTTGATACACCAGTATTTTCAGTGGAGACCCGTTAAGATTGAGCATCTACCTAGAGCAAATAGCTACATTCCTTCACAACTGACAGTGGACTATGCCTTGAATTGTCAATTTGGCATAAAGTAGTTTCACCAAATGTCGTACTAGTACTAGGCTGCCGAAGGCAGACCCCTCGGGTCGAGCATATTAGTCACACTCCTGACCAGTGGCGATTTTACCATCCCTACGCCCCGGGCACGTGCCCAGGCTCCATGAAGATGCCCCATGGAGCTCTGGCCATGGCATATAGGAGCTGGACGATGAAATTCCGATCTGAAACAAAGAAGACGACGTTATGTAGTCGTTTTGGGCTAATTTCGTTTTATGGGCCTCGCCTCCTATTCTTTCTTGGGCTCATTTTATACTGGGCCATGCCCTCCACCTTTCAACACGGATGGGTTTGGCCCATGTGCCCAGGCTTTATTATTGGGCTAGCTTTGCCACTGTGATGGCCCTTGACGTAGTTACATGCGTCAAAAAAATATGGGTTAGGTTGAGACTCCAAGTGCAGAGTGTATAGTATAGGAAAGACGTTTTCCCCACGAGGGGTGACTCGAGGGTTTAATATCGAACTCTCGGGAATCAGTAGTGAAAGATTTATCTTCTTATCCTTCTCTTGAAAACCTACAAACAAAGTAAATTTTTGTGCCCTCAACCTCACCAAGTGGTTGTCAAGCACAAGGTGTGAGAATGATATCAAAATAAAATGAATGCAAAAAGTAAATAAATATGCAATGATGATAAATAAATATGCAAGGATGGTGTAAACAATGATGGATGATATTTTTGGGTTTTGTATTGTGAATGCAAGATGTAAAAGTGTTTTTGTATTTTCGGATTTTTAAATGGCAGAAAATGTAAAGTGGATAAAAGTTGTTGGAAAGGTGTTTCTTATGATTAAAAATGGACCGGGGTTCATGGTTTCACAAATGCACTCTCTCTTTAATAAAGTGGTAGACAATGGAACACTAGAATTGACATATGAGATTGCAACAAAAGTTTCATGACAAGTTACTAATTATATGGGCATCACGTCCTAACATAGAGATCTTTTGTTTATTAATCTCTCTTATACTCCACCAAGATGCGAACTAAATCATAACACCTTAGTAATTAAGATAAATCAGAGCATAGCATTAAGTTTCATGACATGAAGTTAAAATAAGAACATGCTAGATCTAGTCATGGAGTAGTGGCAATGGTCACACCCACATCTCCGGTAGCAAGGTATTTTTCTTTATCCCTAGTGAGGCAACAAAGTAAGGTAAAACACCCAAGTGGATCGCGAACTTTCTCTCACGTTCACCGCACTAGCCACCCCCCGTTACTCCAACTAATGCACACGTTCCCCCTCACACGCTCTCATACACATGCTTGATCATAACAAGTAAACAAGAACGGGGTACATAATATGCATCTACTTTCATAACTGAAACAAAACTATTGCAATCTCAAACATATATTAACTCATAAAAAGATCCACCACAAAGGTATTACATAGATGACCGTAATCATGTTCAGCAGCTCATACGGTACTAATTAGTGAAGCTCAAGAGAGGAGAGATACATAAGTTACTTCCACAAACCCATAGTCCAGGGTGGACTACTCCCTCTTCATCATGGAGACGGTGGAGAAGTCGTTGGAGAAGATGGAGACCACGCCGGCAGCGCCCCGCCGGAGTTTTCCCCCTCCAATCTGCAACTCCAGGTCTCTGTTTCGTGGTTTCTGTGTTTCTGCGGCGCTCCTTTCCGAAGGCGTCGGGGACTATTTTTATAGTCGTTTTTAGGTCAAGACGGAGGCTCGGGAAAAAAGATCGACGGCAACGGAGCTCCGAGGCCCAGATGGTGGGTCCCACGCGGCCAGGAATCTGGCCGCGTGGGCCACCCTCTTCTGGCCCTCGGGCCTCCGTTTGTTCGCTTCCTTCGCTCCCACGCTTTGTTCCTTCCAAAAACTGATGCTCGTAAATTATTAGGTCATTTGGACGTCGTTTGGGTCCCTGAAACATCAAAATATAGAAAATAGGGTTTTCTGCCTGTGCAGGGTTAATTCCAGAAAAATAGGGAAACAATGAAATATTCCCAAAATCAATATAAAACAATGATATAACCCTTATATGATGCAAATATGATTGAAATATAAGTAATATAATGCAAAGTTCATGTATGCATTTTACATGCATCAACATCCCCAAGCTTAACCTATACTCGTCCTCGAGTATGAAGGTGATAAAACTAACATGGACTTTGCATTTAATACTATCAATGGATATCAAAGATGATTACTATTGCTACATAGAGTCAAATGATTCATTCTTCAAAGGAGTAGCAATATACAAGATAGATTATGAAGTGATATCAAATATTCAATGTAAGGATGTTCAATGATAATTCACAAAGTGTAACATAGAAGAAAGTACTATGGACCAAATGTATGCATAATGAAAAGTAAAAACATCCTATAATGGTCATAGAGTATTCTTGTAAATCTGAATATAAAAGGTGGACACTTTGGAAAGATATATAAATGAGTAGAGGTAAACATGAATAAGTTTCATCTAACTTCCAAATGCTTCTACTTAAGTTAATGTTTGCAATGTGGTATTCATTGGTGTCAAGCTCTCATTACCCCTATCATAGCATCTTGAATGGTTAAAGTTTAAAGTGAAAGCAAATATGAGTAGTATGCTTGACAAAGTATGGGTTGAATGTCTCATGCCCCGTGAATACGAGTACCTACACCACGGTGTTACTCAACTTGGGACACAAAAGCAAGTTCAAGTTAAGGTCATTGTAAGTAATATAATAGCGTCATCAAGAGCGTCAACTGGGGTACCTCTTGTCCCAGGACATGGAACAAGCCCATGTCAAAATGACAAGACAAACAAACAAAATGAACAATCTCCACACCCTTTTTATTTACTATTGGTATAGCTTTTTATTGTGGGGTGCATCACTGAAGGTTCACCATAGCATGTAAGTAAATTTCCACCATGAATGATGCATGGCTTAGATTAGCGGCCCAGGCGTCTCTCTAGCCATTTATACAAACTCATTAAACTTACTAAGTTTCCACATTTATTTGGCACCATGATAAGCATCCATAAACAAAAGTACATGATATCAACAAAATATAAAGAGCACGTTGAAAGCTTGCCATGTGACAGCACATATGAGCTAACTCCCAACCAAGACTCTTGTCAAGCTCACAACTTCATAATTTTAATCACAATGGGTCATGTTTATTAAGTGCAATAAAAGTAAGGTGTGCATCAAGTTCGTGAGAGCTC
Source organism: Poa pratensis (assembly GCA_947311845.1). Taxonomy (NCBI): domain Eukaryota; kingdom Viridiplantae; phylum Streptophyta; class Magnoliopsida; order Poales; family Poaceae; genus Poa; species Poa pratensis. Next base: position 26,621,767 of record CAMZMU010000071.1, on the reverse strand, counting down.
TTTAACCAACTTTTCCCATAACAATCAATAACATAAGCATTTTAATTCAGAAGTATAGATAATACAAATAACATGATAAACATACTCGGAATAGCATAAAGCTAATAGGTAGATATGGTGGACTCACTGGAAAAACTTTGGTTGAAGGTGTTGGAAAACAAGTTTTTACTTGTTGGAATTTTTGGGCTAGCAAGAGGGAGAAAGTTGACCGTCTAAATGCATGCATAAGTGTCCATAGAACTAACCAATCCATGTTAAACAAAGTAAAGTAACATTCAGCATCAAAACATGAATAAAGATAGCTCTTGATAAAACACTTGCAAATTAATATTCATTAAAAGCATATGAATCATGCAACTATATGTATCTTTTTGAATCAACTCAAACATCCCTTTCCCAATCTTTTTAATAGCATCCAACTTAATTCAACCCAAATTTCCAGTAGCTCTCTCATATATAAATGATAGTGGTGGTCTCAAGACAAACAAAAATCAAACCGAAATAAAAAGCAAATAAAAGACGCTCCAAGTTTATGCGATAAAGTGCATTGATCGAAAAACAGAAGTTAGACGTGTGCAAACCGAGAGTGTGTTGGTCCAGTGGGGTTGTCTTCACATCCCCAAGCTTATGGTCTTCACCATCCTTGGATAGCTCTTGGTGCATCTCCTCTAATCCCTGTGAAAAAACTTCAAAACACCGTTTCTCCCATTTCTTTTCTGTGGGGGACATTAGTAGTGATAGACAAATGAATTACTTGCTGCATAAAATCCTTAAAAAAAATTCATATGAATGTCCAGAAAGTGTATAATGTTGTATGCCTACTTATAAACTCAATTGGATCAAAAAGATTCAAGTTAAAAGTTCAAAGAATGCATCAAACAAAATGGGACAGAATCTGTCCAGAAAAACAGCAGCAGCAAAACGTATTTTTCTACCCTACTTAAATATGTCGAAAAATTCTGAAAAATTCATGCTTACAGAGGATGAAAAGTTGCAACTACAGTTCAAATATCAGCTCATTCGGAGTTACAGAATAGGAATTAAAAATCATACCGTGCACAGATTCGTGCTGGAATAAAATCTCCGAATGCAAATAGCAACTTTTTCAAACCAAAATAGGTAAAACTTGGCACTTTATTAAAAATTCCAGAAACAAAACTAAAAACTAAGTCTCTTGTTACAGCAAGAGGACACAAAGAAAATCAAAAATAAAAACAACCGGGTTGCCTCCCGTAAAGCGCTTTCTTTATAGCCATGTAGCTAGGCTTCTTACTTGATATTTATTGTGGACGAAGCTCATGAGGGAGCTTGAACTTTGATGTGTCCCTCTTCCTTGGGAAGTGTTCCATGCACTTCTTGTGTGGAAACTGAAACTTCACATTCCCTTCTTTTGAATCAATGATAGCACCTGTGGTACGAAGAAAAGGTCTTCCAAGAATAATTGGACTAGAGGTTTTATTCCCCATATCCATGATTAGAAAATCAACAGGTACAAATGTCATATGCAACTCTACCATAACATCACTTACTTTTCCTAAAGCATGTTTAATGGAATCATCAGCAAGTGCAAGTTCAATAGAGCATTTTTCAAGATTCTTTAATTCAAGTACTTCATATAATTCTTTAGATAAAACAGAGACACTAGATCCTAGATCTAATATAGCATGGTGTGTCTCTTTTCCAATGGTTACTAGTACTTTGGGAATCCATATATCCCCAAGCTTAGGTGGTATCATAGCTTCTTGGTTGTACCTAGCAATCTTTTCTTTTAAAACATGATTAGCAATATAAGAACCAAAACCTGCTTGGTTAACATTGATGGAAGGATCACTTGCAAATTTTTGTAAGATAGATATTAATTCATGCAAGCTACAATTCTCTAAGTCAAGTAATGGTTCCTTGACTTCACTAAGCATTTTAACTTCTCAACTTTTTTCTCTAACTCAATTAACAGAAGAGATTCATCATATTCAGTTTCGTTAACTTCTTCTTTTAAACCAACAAGTTGAGACATAAATGGCAACAAATATTCAGGATAGTTCAATAATTCATTAAGAGTTTCCTCCAAAGTAAGAGGAACATTTTCAGCAATATTAATAGAATTCATTCCAACCATAGGTGGTGCTTGTGGTTTCCCTGCAGACATACTCAATAAAGTGGCTTGGTTATCAGCTAGTTTTGACAAGGCTTTGTCTAGTCCTGCAGTTTGGAGTTGTAAGCCTTTAATATCAGAACTAATAGAAGCAACAGACTTATTCAACTCTTGTATCATGGTATTATGACTAGCAACTTGTTCCATAAGAATTTTATTAGCCTCAAAATTATCATTACGTGGTGGCATAGGCTTCCAATTATTATCACTAGCATTAGGATATGGAATAGAAGGACGGTTGTTGGGAACATATGGGGCTTTATTATAGGTTATAATTGTTGTTACCATACCCATTATTACCATAGTTCCTAATGAAGTTAACATCAACATTTTCAGGATTATTACCAACTAGTTCTTGCAAAGGCACATTTTCAATATTTTGTTTATTAATGAAAGCAAGAATAGTGTCCATTTTAGATGACAAATCATTTGTTTCTTCTATGGAGTTTACTTTCTTAGATGGATTAGGTGCTCTATCAGTATGCCATTGACTATAGTTTTGCAAAATACTTTCCAATATGTTCTTAGCTTCTACTATAGTTTTTCCCATAAAAGCCCCTCCAGCAGCGGAATCAAGAATATTTCTAGACATGTAATTTAGACCATTGTAAAAAGAGTGTAATATGGTCCATTCGTTAACCCCATGTGATGGACAAGTTCTAAGCATAAGTTTTATCCTATCCCAAGCCATGGCAACATGTTCATTTTCATTTTGCCTAAAAGAAAGAATATTGTTTCTATTTTGCAAAATTTTAACAGGAGGATAATATTTCTTAATGAAAGCTTCTTTTAGATCATCCCAAGAATTAATGCTACCAGTAGGTAATGAATGCAACCACTCTTTAGCTTTTCCTCTAAGTGAGAAAGGAAATAACTTCAGTTTTAGAATATCACTTTCCACATTTTTAAATTTCATGTCACATATTTCAACAAAATCATGAAGATGCATAGAGGCATCCTCCATAGCACTACCGCCAAATTGTTCCCTAGTTATCAAGTTCAACAAACTAGGACTTACTTCATAACTATCAGCTTTATCTCAGGTGTGGCAATGGGCCTAGCAATAAATTGATCATTTGGAGTGTTTGTGTAATCACACAACTTAGTTCTTTCTCCCATTTTTGCAAGTTTTTATGTGTTTTTTAATTTTTTATGCAAAACTGAAAATAAAATGACACTAAACAATGCAAACCGAAATAACAAATGCAACACAAAATGCAAAACTGAAAATAAAAATGCAAACCGAAATATAAATATGATATGCAAGACAATAACAAAACAAAATAAAATGCTTTGAAGGTAAAGATGGATAAGATGATGCTCACGTAGGTGCAACCTCCCCAAGCTTAGGTGTTTGCACAAGTTGGTGATGAAGTTGACTTTGTTGTGAGATACCCTTGGATAAACCTTTACAGCAATGATTCCCCGGCAACGGCGCCAGAAAACTGTCTTGATGGCCCTTGACGTAGTTACCTGCGTCAAAAGAATATGGGTTAGGTTGAGACTCCAAGTGCAGAGTGTATAGTATAGGAAAGACGGTTTTCCCCACGAGGGGTGACTCGAGGGTTTAATATCGAACTCTCGGGGAATCAGTAGTGAAAGATTTATCTTCTTATCCTTCTCTTGAAAACCTACAAAACAAAGTAAATTGTTTGTGCCCTCAACCTCACCAAGTGGTTGTCAAGCACAAGGTGTGAGAATGATATCAAAATAAAATGAATGCAAAACAGTAAATAAATATGCAATGATGATAAATAAATATGCAAGGATGGTGGAAACAATGATGGATGATATTTTTGGGTTTTGTATTGTGAATGCAAGATGTAAAAGTGTTTTTGTATTTTCGGATTTTTAAATGGCAGAAAATGTAAAGTGGATAAAAGTTGTTGGAAAGGTGTTTCTTATGATTAAAAATGGACCGGGGTTCATGGTTTCACAAATGCACTCTCTCTTTAATAAAGTGGTAGACAATGGAACACTAGAATTGACATATGAGATTGCAACAAAAAGGTTTCATGACAAGTTACTAATTATATGGGCATCACGTCCTAACATAGAGATCTTTTGTTTATTAATCTCTCTTATACTCCACCAAGATGCGAACTAAATCATAACACCTTAGTAATTAAGATAAATCAGAGCATAGCATTAAGTTTCATGACATGAAGTTAAAATAAGAACATGCTAGATCTAGTCATGGAGTAGTGGCAATGGTCACACCCACATCTCCGGTAGCAAGGTATTTTTCTTTATCCCTAGTGAGGCAACAAAGTAAGGTAAAAACCCAAGTGGATCGCGGAACTTTCTCTCACGTTCACCGCACTAGCCACCCCCCGTTACTCCAACTAATGCACACGTTCCCCCTCACACGCTCTCATACACATGCTTGATCATAACAAGTAAACAAGAACGGGTACATAATATGCATCTACTTTCATAACTGAAACAAAACTATTGCAATCTCAAACATATATTAACTCATAAAAAGATCCACCACAAAGGTATTACATAGATGACCGTAATCATGTTCAGCAGCTCATACGGTACTAATTAGTGAAGCTCAAGAGAGGAGAGATACATAAGTTACTTCCACAAACCCATAGTCCAGGGGTGGACTACTCCCTCTTCATCATGGAGACGGTGGAGAAGTCGTTGGAGAAGATGGAGACCACGCCGGCAGCGCCCCGCCGGAGTTTTCCCCCTCCAATCTGCAACTCCAGGTCTCTGTTTCGTGGTTTCTGTGTTTCTGCGGCGCTCCTTTCCGAAGGGCGTCGGGACTATTTTTATAGTCGTTTTTAGGTCAAGACGGAGGCTCGGGAAAAAAGATCGACGACAACGGAGCTCCGAGGCCCAGATGGTGGGTCCCACGCGGCCAGGAATCTGGCCGCGTGGGCCACCCTCTTCTGGCCCTCGGGCCTCCGTTTGTTCGCTTCCTTCGCTCCCACGCTTTGTTCCTTCCAAAAACTGATGCCGTAAATTATTAGGTCATTTGGACGTCGTTTGGGTCCCTGAAACATCAAAATATAGAAAATAGGGTTTTCTGCCTGTGCAGGGTTAATTCCAGAAAAATAGGGAAACAATGAAATATTCCAAAATCAATATAAATCAATGATATAACCCTTATATGATGCAAATATGATTGAAATATAAGTAATATGATGCAAATTTCATGTATGCATTTTACATGCATCACACTGCTCCTGACCTATTCATGAACTTACTAGAGATCAACCCAATCTCATAGACTGTGACCAGCAGTCAGCCTCATATAGGTGTGTTCCTCCGAAGATCGCTCTGTAGGATAACATCTTGCTTATACAAAGCCTTGGAACACATTAAGACAAATGTTAACCTGCCATACAGTTACCGAGAGTAGTGCATATCTAACGGAGTGGGTTAGTAAAAGTACTGTGCTCAGTCAACCACTAGCTTGTTTTCCCAGGTCCTACTTCATGGGATCTCTAATCACATAGGTTGGGTTGCTACAATGGTAACTCATGTGGGTTTCATACCCATCTCACTCGATGCATTTTCTATCACAACACGTGATAGCCCTTTAGTAAAGGGATCTGCCAGATTCTTAGCCGACTGGATATAATCCAACGCTATTACTCAGAGTTTTTCAAATGTCTGACAACTTTTAATCTCATTCTTATATGTTTGTTGGACTGCATGTTATCCTTTGAACTCTTGACCTTGGTAATCATTGTCTGATTATCACAGTTAATAAGGATAGCCGGTACTGACTTTTCAACCACTGGCCAGTCCATCAACAAATCTCAAAGCCATCCTGCTTTGACACCAGATGTGTCCAATGTTGTTAATTCTGCTTCCATTGTCGATCTCGTCAGGATCGTTTGCTTGCAATACTTTCAGGAAACAACACCACCTCCAAGGGTAAAAACATAACCCGTTGTGGCTTTCATCTCATCAGCATCAGAGATCCAATTCGCGTCACAATACCCTTCAAGCACTGACGGGCTTTCAGAATAGTGAAGTCCATAGTTCACAGTACCTTTTAGGTAGCGTATAATTCTTTCGACAACATGCCAATGCACATCACCGGATTGGAAACAAATCGGCTTAGTTTGCACACAGCAAACATGATGTCAGGCCTTATAGCGCTCGCTAGGTACATGAGCGAATCAATTACTTGAGAGTATCTCAGTTGATTCTTAGTTGTGCCTTTGAATTTTCGAATCTGCACACTAGGATCATATGGTGTTGGAGAAATTTTGCAGTCCGAATATCCAAAATGACTCAAAATCTTCTCAACATAATGGGATTGCAAAAGGGTAATCCCACCCTCATTATCTCTCAATAGCTTGATGTTCAAAATAATATCAGCCACACCAAGGTCCTTCATCTCAAAGTTTTGAGATAGAAATGACTTAACCTCCTCAATAACTTTGAGGTTGGTCCCAAATATCAGTATGTCATCAACATACAAGTACAGTATAACTCCTTCGCCCCCACCATCGTGATAGTATACGCATTTGTCAGTTTCATAAACAACAAAACCATCAGAGGTTAAAGTTGTATTGAACTTCTCATGCCATTGTTTAGGTGCTTGTTTCAGGCCATATAAAGATTTTAGTAACTTACATACCTTTCCTTCCTGACCATCTAATACAAAGCCATCTGGCTGTTGCATGTAGATTTCCTCGTCTAGCTCTCCGTTCAGGAAAGCCGTCTTAACATCCATCTGGTGGACGAGAAGACCATGCGAGGCCGCCAACGAGAGTAATACTCGTATGGTGGTTAGTCTGGCCACAGGTGAATAAGTATCGAAGAAATCTTCCTCTTCTTTCTAAGAATATCCCTTGGCCACAAGTCTAGCCTTGTACTTTTCAATCGTACCATCGGGCCTAAGCTTCCTTCTGAACATCCACTTACATCCCAATGGTTTACAGCCATAAGGACGTTCAGTAATTTCCCATGTTCCGTTAGTCATGATGGAGTCCATCTCACTACGGACCGCTTCTTTCCAGTAATCAACATCTGGAGACGTATAAGCCACTAAAATAGAAGCAGGGGTATCATCCACGAGGTACACAAGGAAATCATCACCACATGACTTTGCAGTCCTCTGTCTCTTGCCCCTACCAAGGGTTTCCTTGTCATTGTAACAGCCCGGAATTTGAGAACCTAAAAACCCGAATAAAATTTCCGCTTTTGTGTTGCATGCATCATGGCATCAATATTAAGTTGCTAACCAACACACAAAACGGGTTTGACAACATTGAAAACCAAAAATGCTAAAACTTAAGCGCAATAAGTTTGACAAGTTTTGGTGACAAATAAAATTTTTGTTGGAGCTTTTATATTTGTCCAGGAAGTTCCAAGAGATCAAGTAATATCCTGCCTTTGTTTCAAAATTTCTAAAGTAATTGCATTTGGAAGTTTAGCTAAAATGCCTAAACCAAACTCTATGAACAAAGGTTGACCAAAACATTTTATTTGCCAACCCCAATTTTTGTGGAGTTACTAAATGTTAAGGGGAGCATCCCCAAATTATTTCATAATTTTTGGAGGTGGATAACTGCCTCAATTAAATCATATACACCTGCTGCTGTTTTAAAACAGTACTGAAAAGGACCCGCTTGTAATTTCTGAGAGGACCTGTCCGTGAGAGAACTAAACTCCCAGGGACCTATTCGTAAAACCAACACCACCTACCTCTGTAGCGATCGAGCCATGGCTCGGGCCGCACAGCTCGTCGCCATGGCCACGCCGCGATGCCGCGCCCGGGCCCCCACCTGCTCCCTATCCCCTCGCCTCTGCTTCCTCTCCTCTCCCCATTTTCTCTCCGCACGGGCCGCCACGGCCGCCGCCCCTGCCGAGCTCGTCGCCGTCGTTTGAAGCCTCCCCGTACAAATCGAACAACACCACGGGACCCGCCTCGCCGTGCTGATCCTCCACGCCGGAGGAATCGTGCTGCCGCGCCGCCGTTTCGCCGCGCCGTGCGCGTCTTCCCCGCGGCCGTCCGCGGCTCCGCCGCCGAAATCCGTCGCCGTCGCGTCTCCTCCGCCGTCCCCGACCTCCCCACTGTTCTCCTGGTGAGCACCCAGTGCCGAGGCACCTCCCTTCCCTTCTCCCCTTGCTTCCACCTCGCCGGAGCCGCTCGCCACCGTCGCCATTTTTCGTCGCCGTTCCTCTTCTCGCGAGACCGGCCGTAGAACCGGCCAAACCGGGCTGCGTGCCGTTTTCCTCGGGCCCCAGGCCGGCCTTTGGAACGGCCCAGCCGGGCTGGGAGCCGGCAGGCTCTGTCACCTGCCCGGCCTCACAACCGGCCCAAACCGGGCGGGCTGCCGGTTGCCTCTGCTAGCAGGCCGGCCTGCCAGCCGGCCCAACCGGGCTGGAGGCCGGTTCCACTGTTTTTTTTTCCTGCTGTCGTTTTCTATTTCTCCCTCGTAGCGTGTGTTCCCCGCTACTCTCTCCCGCACTTACGGACATCGATCCTCGATGATTCCTCCATGTTTCATCGCTCTCTCGCGCAGGCGAGTAATTAAAATATTAATCGTCGGAATTAAAATATTTAAAAGTAATTAATTAAAAGAGGAATTTATAAAATTCATAACTTCTTCTCTGGACCTCAGAAAATTGTGTTTCTTATACCAAAATGTTCAGAAAAAGGCGAGCTACCCAAAATCATCATCATCATGCATACTTACCACAATTAAATTGATTGCACCTCTAGTAGTAGTAAAATCATTAAGTTAAATATGGGGTTGCTTCCAAATAATTGCCTAATTATTTGGCTCTCCATTTAATTTTGCTAGATGAACTAAATGATGCTACCTTACATAAACTTGTCATGACATCATGTGATTATGCATTGCATGGTACACATGTGTGGTGATTGATTTGTTTTTCCGTGTGTGCTTCGTTAGATCAAGCAGACGGGGTTCCACCTCAATACCCCGCCGAGCAGTACTACCAGCACTCTGAACAAGGCAAGCGTAATCCCCCCTCTGAGCATATCTTATCCTATTTTCCGCAATTATTTTCTCCACTATAATATTGCATGCGGTTCTAAATGTCTTTTGCCTGGATTAGAGTATCCTACTAGTTGCATTAGAATCCTGTTGCCAATACCTGTTTTACCTTCCTATTACCATAGGTTTGTATTGTTGGCCATGGAATACTTACTATGCTATGCAAGTGCTTAGCCATGCTTAGTGAAATGCCTAGTTGTACTAGGGATGGTGAATGCTGGAAACAGGTGTTAACTTGTGACAGTGATGTTGATGGTGGAGAATTGTGGAGATGGATAATAAAATGCTAAGAAGGTGGGGATGAGAGGCCACATGGAATGTGGTGGGTTGTCTCGTTCTTGCCGCCTAGGTGCGAGTTCTGTACCTCCTGAACCAAGACTGAGCGTGCAACCATGCGTGAGGCCTATGCAATTGCAGGAACCCTCATAGACTAAATAACTCGAGCGGGGCTAGCCAGGGTCCTCTAGTTTGGCTTCCATTTGCGCGTGCGTGATGGTGTGAGAATGAGATGAGGATGTGGTGTTAGGAAAATAAGTGGCCGTGGGGCGGGGTGTTGTGATCCTGGCAGCCCTACTGCCACTGATGATCCTGGAAAGTCCTTAACGAGGGAGAAGTCGACACCGCTCCCACCCAGCCGGCTTTCCAAGGAAGAGAGCTAATGCGCAGGTAATGGGCCGGACGGTACGCGTGGCAAACATTTGTACACCCCTGCAGGGTTAAATCTTTTCGAAAAGCCGTGTCCACGGTTACGGACGACTTGGGAATGGACGATGATCATAGAATAACTTAAACGGAATGATTAAAACTGGGTACTAGAGGTACCAATTCCACGAATGTAAGGTTGACTTCCTCGAGGGTGATTCGGGGAGGTGCCTTTGATGAACAGGTACAATGGTGATGTTGGTGATGTTGAGAAAGGTGATCTCAAAGAAAAGAGTTACTTCTTACCCCTCTTTGAAAATGTTCTAATAGTCGATGCCATGGAGTTGTGTTTTTATAAATAAAATCAGCTTTATGCAAAAGAGCCATAAAACCTTGAAAACCAATCATCGAGCATATATTAGCTCTTAATCTTGCGAGTTCGTCGAACTCAACGTCTTTGCTTTTGTTTCAGAGGAGGACTTCACCGACCTCGAAGGTGGGTTCTTTGTGGACGTCGACGAGTAGTCTGGGGTTCCCAGGTGGCAGCTTGGGACATCCTGGAACAGCTGGCGTTGTGATGTTTATCTGTAGGCCTCTTAGGCCATATGTTGGATCTTGTTGTTTAGAACAACCTAATTTGCTTCCGCTTGTTGTAATGTTGGGTCTGTGACCTCTGGTTGTCATTTGCTATCTTTCTCGTATAAGAGTTGAACTATATGATTTTGTGTCGTAGAGTCTGTGATGTGCCAGTTGTTCCACAAGTCTTGATCTTACTATTATGCTTTGATAGTTGTGCCTGTGTTAAGGCATCAATCGGGGTGTTGCGTTGTCTGGAGTGAGGTGTACCCAGCAACGCCTGCCAAAGGTTTTGGCCGGGGATTGGTAAACCCGTAACCTCCGGTTGTATCGCTTAACCGGTGACACACAGCATCACTGTATAGCAGTCGGGTCGGGCGCCACAAGTTGGTATCAGAGCAGTACTGCCTGTAGGAAACCCTTCTACTGGTCGATGTTGAGTCTAGTGTTTGTGAAAATATTTTAACCTAAAAATGAGTTGTGAAAACCATCTTAGGATTCTTTTTACTCCTTATCTGGTTACCCTCTAATCTCGGAGCAATCTTACTCGATTTGAGTTTAAAGGTTTTACTTCTCACCTGTTACTTCAAAATTAGGAGAAACGGGGTGGGTTCGACCTTTAGTGTTATGTGTCACGTTGCTCCCGCTGCGTTGCAATCCCAAATCAACTCAGATGTTTCTACCAATCAATCTTTGATCCTTTCTTTGGGTTTTAACCCACGGACTTGAACATAAGGTCCCGGATTGTGCCAACTAGAGTGTGTTAAGTTGTGATTTCTTAACTCTCACTAGTAGCACATGATGCTGATCTTCGACCCAAGTTCTATCTTGTTGTTTTCCTTCTCGCAAAGTATTATCGTCCCTAGTCTGTGTACTTGTGAAGACGCTAATGCTATTGTTCGACCATTCGGAGAAAGATACTAACTGTGTCATTGTCAAATCTCCAGAATGGCTCGAGGAGGTCGTGGAGGCCGTGGTGGTCGCGGTAACCACAATGATGATGAGGATGATCTGCCGCCACCACCCTCGATGGCTCAAGTCTTGATGGCCATTGAGGAGAACCGTGGGCGCAATGAGCGCTTGCTTGAGCAGTTGGTGCAGCAGAATGCACGGAGGAACGAGTGCAACACTCTCACTGAGTTCCTGCGCTCCAGCCACCCACTTTGCTGATGCTAAGGAGCCACTGGAAGCTGATGATTGGCTTCGTGCTTTGGAGCGCAAGTTCTCCGCGCTGCATGTCCCATTGGCGAGCAAGTCAACTTTGCCACCTATCTCTTGGTTGGTGCTGCTGGCTGTTGGTGGGAAAGCCATGTGGCTTTGTTTCCAGCCAACCATGTCTTCACCTGGGAGATTCCGCACTGCCTTCCGTGCGGAGTACATTCCCCAGCCATCATGGACTTGAAGAGGAGGGAGTTCCTGGATTGCAACAGGGACGGATGGACCTCCGCACTTATGGTCGTGAGTTCAACCATCTTTCTCGTTACGCCCCAAGGGACGTGACCAATGATGCTGACAAGCAAGAGCTGTTCCGCAAGGGTCTGAATCCGCAGCTCGCTATGAGCTTTGCCCTTCAGGTTCCAGACCTATCAGGAGCTGTTCAACCAGGCTTTCACTCTTGAGCAAGGAAGAAAGGAACTTGAAGCTTCCAAGAGGCCCGCACATGGGGACCACCAGAGTTCCTCGGGTTCTGAGAGCAAGAAGCGCAGGGTGTTTGTCCCTACAGCGCCGTACCTCGTGCTCCCTTCATGCCGAGGGCAGCAGGATATAGGCCACCTCCTCCGCGTCCCACTACTTCGACACTTGGGATAGGCGGAAGTGGGTACCGTCCTATGCTACCTGCTCCACCTGGACTCACTTGCTACACCTGTGGCCAGGCTGGTCACTACTCCAGGGAGTGCCCCCAGAAGGCACCTCTCGCTATAACTCCTGCACGAGCCCCTGCCACTCCAACTGGCAAGGCTGGACCTTGGTGCGTGGTCGCCTGAACCACGTCTCTGCTGAAGAAGCTGAAGAGGATCCTGGCGTCCTTATGGGTGAGCTTCGAATCAACAACCATCTTGCTACCGTTTTGTTTGATTCTGGAGCATCGCATTCATTCATCTCTATTGCGTTTGCAAAAGATCACCAAATACCGTTTGAGAAGATGAGCAGTCCCTTGATGATCTCTACCCCTGGCTCCAAATGGCAAACCGATGGCGTTACTCCTGAGGTCCAGATTATCATAGCATCCCTGTCCTTCCCTTTCCCGTTGATAGCCTTGAGGTCGAAGGGCCTTGATGCCATACTGGGCATGGACTGGTTAGCAAGATACCATGCTAATCTCGACTGTGCTGCTAAGTCCATCACCGTGACCCACCCTTCCGGTTACGATGTGCAGTTTTGGGCTACATATTCAGGACCTCCATCATCAGACAATCCCCTCTCCCCGGAGATCACCCTATGTTTCATGGAAGGCTTGTCCCCTCCTGAAATCCAGGACATACACGTGGTGTGTGACTTCCCGGATGTGTTCCCAGAAGAATTGCCTGGCATGCCACCTGATCGAAGTGTGGAGTTTGTCATAGACTTGCTTCCCGGTACTGCTCCAATTTCCAAGAAGCCCTACCGCATGCCGGTGGAAGAGTTGGCTCTGTTGAAGGAGCAAATTGATGAGCTGTTGCGAAGGATTTATTCAGCCTAGCAGTTCACCTTGGGGTTGTCCGGTACTCTTTGTCAAGAAGAGGGATTCTACCGTGCCTCGTCTGTCTCTGACTATCGACCGTTGAATGCGGTGACAATCAAGAACAAGTATCCTATCCCTCGTATCAATGATCTGTTGGATCAGTTAGCTGGTGCAAGAGTATTCTCCAAGATGGATCTGAGGTCAGGGTACCATCAAATAAAGATCAGAAAGGAGGATATCCCAAAGACGGCATTTGTTACTCGCTATGGCTCATATGAGTATACCGTCATGTCCTTTGGTCTCACAAATGCTCCAGCTACTTTCATGAGGCTCATGAATTCCATTTTCATGGATTATCTTGATAAGTTTGTCGTCATTTACATCGATGACATCCTCATCTATTCTAAAACCGACGAAGAGCATGATGAACACCTTCGGTTGGTTCTGACACGGCTTCGTGAACACCGTCTCTATGCCAAGTTCTCCAAGTGTGAGTTTTGGTTGGATAAACTTGTCTTCCTTGGACATGTAATATCTGCCAATGGTGTGGAAGTCATCCCCGACAAAATTCAAGCTATTCTAGACTGGAAAACTCCAATGTCAGTCAAGGACATTCGTAGCTTTCTCGGATTGGCGGGTTACTACCGCCGATTCATCGAAGCTTTCTCCAAAATAGCCAAGGCATTGACTGACCTTCTCAAGAAGGATAGAAAGTTCGTATGGTGCCGAAGCTGAAGAGAGCTTCCAAACCTGAAAGCCAAGCTCACGTCCGCTCCTGTGCTTGTCCTGCCGGACACAAGCAAGGATTTCGTCGTCTTCTGTGACGCCTCTCTACAAGGTTTGGGTTGTGTATGCAAGATGGCCATGTGTGGCTATGCTTCTCGCCAACTTAAGCCGCATGAGCTCAATTACCCAACTCATGATCTAGAACTTGCCGCGGTGGTCTATGCTTTGAAGCAATGGAGACCATACCTGTTTGGTAACCGTTGCGAGATCTTCTCGGATCACAAGAGTCTGAAGTACCTCTTCACCCAGCCGGATTTAAATCTCAGGCAAAGGCGTTGGTTGGAGTTAATCACGGACTACAATGTGAGTCTGAACTATCAACCCGGCAAAGCAAACGTCGTGGCTGACGCGCTAAGTCGGAAGTCCTATTGCAACAATCTGATGATTGAAGCGCCCAACCTTCCCTTCATGAAGAATTCTCCCGTTTGAACTTGGAAATGGTTCCCTCCGGCTATCTAGCAAATCTGGAGATCAAATCTACTCTTGTAGACCAGATCAAGGATGCTCAGAAGCGTGACAAGGGTATTCTGAAAATCAAGGACAATATTGCTAGCGAAGTACAAATGCTTCTCTGTCGATGAATCCGGAGTTGTTTATTTTGGTGACCGTCTAGTGGTACCCAAGAAGCGGAAATTGAGAGAGCTGATCCTCAAGAAGCTCATGAATCACCTCTCTCTATCCATCCCGGAAGTACCAAAATGTACCAAGACCTTCGACCACAATTCTGGTGGACTCGTATGAAACGGAAATTGCCAAGTATGTTGCTGAATGCGACACCTGTCGACGGGTAAAAGCTGAACATCAAAGACCTCCCACTCTTCGCCCTATTGCAGTCCCGAGTGGAAATGGGATGAAATTGGTATGGACTTCATCACCGGGTTTCCCCGATCTCAAAAGGGCAACAATGCTATTTGGGTAATCATTGATCGTCTTTCCAAGGTTGCTCACTTCCTACCAGTCCGTGATGATATACGGCAAGTCAACTTGCTGACTTGTATTTGGCTCGTATTGTTCCATTGCATGGGGTCCCTCTGAGGATCATATCGGACCGTGGAAGTATCTTTGTATCCAAGTTTGGCAGAGTTTCCAAACTGCTATGGGGTCCCGTCTCAACTTCAGTACCGCTTACCACCCCCAGACTGATGGTCAGACTGAAAGAGTGAATCAAGTTTGGAAGACATGCTTCGGGCATGTGTCATCTCTTTTGGCCAAGGTTGGGAAAAGTATCTCCCTTTCGCGGAGTTCTCCTACAACAACAGCTATCAAGCTAGTCTGGGCATGGCTCCCTTCGAGGCTCTATATGGAAGAAAATGCCGCACTCCGCTGAATTGGTCTGAGACCGGAGAGAGAGCACTCTTTGGTCCGGATGTGATCAATGAAGCTGAGGAGAAGGTCAGAATCATAAGAGAGAATCTGAAGATTGCTCAGTCTAGGCAGAAGAGCTACTATGATAAGCACCATCAGGAAATTCACTATGAAATTGGTGATAAAGCTTATCTCCGTGTCTCTCCCCTTCGTGGCGTTCGCCGCTTCGGAATCAAAGGGAAATTGGCACCTCGCTATGTTGGCCCTTTCACCGTTCTGGCCAAGCGAGGAGATCTTTCTACAAGTTGGAGTTACCGGTCATTCCCAAATGTGCATGATGTGTTTCATGTCTCCCAACTTCGCCGGTGCTTCAAAGATCCTATCCATGGGGTCAATCATGAAGAGCTGGATCTCCAGGAAGATCTCACCTATCGCGAGCATCCTATCCGTGTCTTGGATGAAGTCGAAAGAAAGACTCGTAACAAGACTACCAAGTTCCTCAAGATTCAGTGGTCGCACCATTCCGAGGAAGAAGCGACTTGGGAAAGAGTCTAGTCTTCGTGAGGAGTATCCCGACTTCTTTTCGCAATCTTAGAATCTCGGGACGAGATTCCTGTAAGGAGGGTAGAGTTGTAACAGCCCGGAATTTGAAAACCTAAAAACCCGAATAAAATTTCCGCTTTTGTGTTGCATTGCATCATGGCATCAATATTAAGTTGCTAACCAACACACAAAACGGGTTTGACAACATTGAAAACCAAAAATGCTAAAACTTAAGCGCAATAAGTTTGACAAGTTTTGGTGACAAATAAAATTTTTGTTGGAGCTTTTATATTTGTCCAGGAAGTTCCAAGAGATCAAGTAATATCCTGCCTTTGTTTCAAAATTTCTAAAGTAATTGCATTTGGAAGTTTAGCTAAAATGCCTAAACCAAACTCTATGAACAAAGGTTGACCAAAACATTTTATTTGCCAACCCCAATTTTTGTGGAGTTACTAAATGTTAAGGGAGCATCCCCAAATTATTTCATAATTTTTGGAGGTGGATAACTGCCTCAATTAAATCATATACACCTGCTGCTGTTTTAAAACAGTACTGAAAAGGACCCGCTTGTAATTTCTGAGAGGACCTGTCCGTGAGAGAACTAAACTCCCAGGGACCTATTCGTAAAACCAACACCACCTACCTCTGTAGCGACCGAGCCATGGCTCGGGCCGCACAGCTCGTCGCCATGGCCACGCCGCGATGCCGCGTCCGGGCCCCCACCTGCTCCCTATCCCCTCGCCTCTGCTTCCTCTCCTCTCCCCATTTTCTCTCCGCACGGGCCGCCACGGCCGCCGCCCCTGCCGAGCTCGTCGCCGTCGTTTGAAGCCTCCCCATACAAATCGAACAACACCACGGGACCCGCCTCGCCGTGCTGATCCTCCACGCCGGAGGAATCGTGCTGCCGCGCCGCCGTTTCGCCGCGCCGCGCGCGTCTTCCCCGCGGCCGTCCGCGGCTCCGCCGCCGAAATCCGTCGCCGTCGCGTCTCCTCCGCCGTCCCCGACCTCCCCACTGTTCTCCTGGTGAGCACCCAATGCCGAGGCACCTCCCTTCCCTTCTCCCCTTGCTTCCACCTCGCCGGAGCCGCTCGCCACCATCGCCGTTTTTCGTCGCCGTTCCTCTTCTCGCGAGACCGGCCGTAGAACCGGCCAAACCGGCTGCGTGCCGTTTTCCTCGGGCCCCAGGCCGGCCTTTGGAACGGCCCAGCCGGGCTGGGAGCCGGCAGGCTCTGTCACCTGCCCGTCCTCACAACCGGCCCAAACCGGGCGGGCTGCCGGTTGCCTCTGCTAGCAGGCCGGCCTGCCAGCCGGCCCAACCGGGCTGGAGGCCGGTTCCACTGTTTTTCTTCCTGCTGTCGTTTTCTATTTCTCCCTCGTAGCGTGTGTTCCCCGCTACTCTCTCCCGCACTTACGGACATCGATCCTCGATGATTCCTCCATGTTTCATCGCTCTCTCGCGCAGGCGAGTAATTAAAATATTAATCGTCGGAATTAAAATATTTAAAAGTAATTAATTAAAAGAGGAATTTATAAAATTCATAACTTCTTCTCTGGACCTCAGAAAATTGTGTTTCTTATACCAAAATGTTCAGAAAAAGGCGAGCTACCCAAAATCATCATCATCATCATGCATACTTACCACAATTAAATTGATTGCACCTCTAGTAGTAGTAAAATCATTAAGTTAAATATGGGGTTGCTTCCAAATAATTGCCTAATTATTTGGCTCTCCATTTAATTTTGCTAGATGAACTAAATGATGCTACCTTACATAAACTTGTCATGACATCATGTGATTGTGCATTGCATGGTACACATGTGTGGTGATTGATTTGTTTTTTCCGTTGTGTGCTTCGTTAGATCAAGCAGACGGGGTTCCACCTCAATACCCCGCCGAGCAGTACTACCAGCACTCTCAACAAGGCAAGCGTAATCCCCCCTCTGAGCATATCTTATCCTATTTTCCGCAATTATTTTCTCCACTATAATATTGCATGCGGTTCTAAATATCTTTTGCCTGGATTAGAGTATCCTACTAGTTGCATTAGAATCCTGTTGCCACTACCTGTTTTACCTTCCTATTACCATAGGTTTGTATTGTTGGCCATGGAATACTTACTATGCTATGCAAGTGCTTAGCCATGCTTAGTGAAATGCCTAGTTGTACTAGGGATGGTAAAAGCTGGAAACAGGTGTTAACTTGTGACAGTGATGTTGATGGTGGAGAATTGTGGAGATGGATAATAAAATGCTAAGAAGGTGGGGATGAGAGGCCACATGGAATGTGGTGGGTTGTCTCGTTCTTGCCGCCTAGGTGCGAGTTCTGTACCTCCTAAACCAAGACTGAGCGTGCAACCATGCGTGAGGCCTATGCAATTGCAGGAACCCTCATAGACTAAATAACTCGAGCGGGGCTAGCCAGGGTCCTCTAGTCCGGGCTTCCATTTGCGCGTGCGTGAGTTGGTGGCTAAGAATGAGATGAGGATTGTGGTGTTAGGAAAATAAGTGGCCGTGGGGCGGGGTGTTGTGATCCTGGCAGCCCTACTGCCACTGATGATCCTGGAAAGTCCTTAACGAGGGAGAAGTCGACACCGCTCCCACCTAGTCGGCTTTCCAAGGAAGAGAGCTAATGCGCAGGTAATGGGCCGGACGGTACGCGTGGCAAACATTTGTACACCCCTGCAGGGTTAAATCTTTTCGAAAAGCCGTGTCCACGGTTACGGACGACTTGGGAATGGACGATGATCATAGAATAACTTAAACGGAATGACTAAAACCTGGGTACTAGAGGTACCAATTCCACGAATGTAAGGTTGACTTCCTCGAGGGTGATTCGGGGAGGTGCCTTTGATGAACAGGTACAATGGTGATGTTGGTGATGATTGAGAAAGGTGATCTCAAAGAAAAGAGTTACTTCTTACCCCTCTTTGAAAATGTTCTAATAGTCGATGCCATGGAGTTGTGTTTTTATAAATAAAATCAGCCTTATGCAAAAGAGCCATAAAACCTTGAAAACCAATCATCGAGCATATATTAGCTCTTAATCTTGCGAGTTCGTCGAACTCAACGTCTTTGCTTTTGTTTCAGAGGAGGACTTCACCAACCTCGAAGGTGGGTTCTTTGTGGACGTCGACGAGTAGTCTGGGGTTCCCAGGTGGCAGCTTGGGACATCCTGGAGCAGCTGGCGTTGTGATGTTTATCTGTAGGCCTCTTAGGCCATATGTTGGATCTTGTTGTTTAGAACAACCTAATTTGCTTCCGCTTGTTGTAATGTTGGGTCAGTGACCTCTGGTTGTCATTTGCTATCTTTCTCGGTATAAGAGTTGAACTATATGATTTTTGTGTCGTAGAGTCTGTGATGTGCCAGTTGTTCCACAAGTCTTGATCTTACTATTATGCTTTGATAGTTGTGCCTGTGTTAAGGCATCAATCGGGGTGTTGCGTTGTCTGGAGTGAGGTGTACCCAGCAACGCCTGCCAAAGGTTTTGGCCGGGGATTGGTAAACCCGTAACCTCCGTTGTATCGCTTAACCGGTGACACACAGCATCACTGTATAGCAGTCGGTCAGGGCGCCACAGTCATCCTCCTCAGGATTTTCATCATATGTTTGTTCATAATATTCCATAGGAATGACAGGTTCAGGAGTCTCAGATTCCTGTCTAGAAGTGTTTTGCATATGACGTGGGCCTACCTATCGGGTGCCCCACCATCAGGATACCTGGTGCACGCAAGGACTAGGTCCCAGCTGGTGGCCTACTAGGAGACAACACTCGAGGCCCACGAAGGGGGCCTAAATAAGACGGAGTATGCCCCAAGGCAGGCGAAGCTTATGTCGGTAGAAACTTACCTTACCTATAAACCTAATCGGTTGCGAACTCCCGAGACCCAGCCTCCAATATAAAGGCTGGGAGGGCCGCCGATCTAGGAGACGCTCATATTTCACCACCGAAACCCTAGCGAGATCGACATCTCGCCGGGATCGCCATTGTAACACCTCCATAATATCAATCTCAGACAAGCAGGAAGTAGGGTGTTATCCTTCAGGAGCCTGAACCTGGGTAAATCGCCTTACTTGCCAGCCGTGGTAACTACCAACACTTCATCTCTCTCCCTCTCAATCAACCTGGGGTACTCGACCCTAGGACTTGCCGTGGCCACCCCAGGTCAGCATATCTCTCATAGGAAAAATATCCTCAAAGAATGTAGAATCTTTAGACTCCATAATTGTACCGACCTTCACGTCAGGTACCTCGGATTTCACTACTAGGAATCTATAGCCGACGTTATTCTTAGCGTAGCCCAACTTAACACAGTCCACGGTCTTTGGTCCAAGCTTACGCTTTTTGGAGATCGGTACATTGACTTTCGCCAAGCAGCCCCAAGTACGCAAGTATGAGAGTGACGTTCTTCTCTTCTCCCATTGCTCATAGGGAGTGATATCATTGTCTTTTGTCGAAACTTTATTCAGGACATGACATGACGTCAATATAGCCTCCCCCACCATGCCTTGGATAAACCCGATGTATCTAACATGGCATTAACCAAATCTGTTAGAGTACGATTTTTCTGTTCAGTAACCCCATTTGACCGGGGAGAATAGGGAGGCGTCCTCTCATGAATAATACCGTGTTCCGCACAGAAAGAATCAAACTCATTAGAGAAGTACTCTCCAGCACGATCTGACCGGATTCATTTGATTTTCTTTTCATGTTGATTCTCAACGTTTGCCTTATAGATTTTAATATAGTGTAGAGCCTCATCTTTAGTGCTTAACAAATATACATAGCAATATCTAGTGGAATCATCTATAAGTGTTATACAGTATCTCTTTTCACCTTTAGTCAACACACCATTCATCTCACAAAGATCAGAATGTATGAGTTCTAACGGTGCCAAATGTCTCTCCTCCGCAGCTTTATGGGGCTTAAGAGGTTGCTTTGCTTGCACACACGAATGGCACTTAGAACCTTTGGCTAAAGTGAAACTCGGGATTAAATTCAATTTTGCTAGTCGCTTCATACAATCGAAACCAATGTGACAAAGACGTGAATGCCAAACTTCTGTTTCATTAACATTCAAATGAATATTGTTCACGACTTTATTACAAAAATCAGCGAGGAAAAAGCGGAACAAGCCTCCGCATTCATAAACTTTTTCAACAAATAGTCCATATTTCGTAACAACTACTTTATTAGACTCGAAGACCAACTTAAACCCTTCTCGATATAGAAGGGAGCCACTAACGCGATTCTTCTTGATGGCGGGGACATGCTGCACGTTCTTGAGCTACACGATCCTTCCCGAAGTAAACTTTAGATCGACCGTGCCAACACCAAGAACAGAAGCACTTGCGCCATTCCTCATCAGTGCGGATCCGTTCCCTGTGACCTGATAAGAAGAAAACAATGAGATGTCAGACAATAAATGAATATTTGCACCCGTGTCAATCCACCAATCGTTACACTGACAAACTGAAAATATAGTAAACAAATTACCGTACCCAGATGCTCCATTCTCATTGTTGCTCACAATCATGTTGACAGACTTGGAGTCCTGTCCTGGTTTCTTGAACTTCTTTGGGCACTTGGGAGCCCAATGTTCCTCTAAACCACATGTGAAGCAGGCTCCTTTCTTCTTATCCTTGTTGAAGGGCTTCTTACCCTTCTTCTCGAAGTCGGTATTCTATTGGACACCAGGTTTCCCCTTAGGCTTGTGGAAGTTGGAGTTCTTCTGTACAAAATTGGAGACAGAAGTTCCCTCGGTCCCTTTTCCGTGTGAGTCCTTTGCTCTCGAATTCTGCTCAACACTCAGATGGCCGATGACATCCTCAACTGAGAATTCACGCCTCTGGTGTTTCAGAGTAGTAGCAAAGTTCCTCCAGGAATTAGGCAGCTTAGCGATTATGCATCCCGTGACAAATTTGCCCGGTAGCACACACTTGAGAAGCTCAAGCTCCTTAGCGATGCACAAGAGCTTGTTCCAATACAGAACGGTTTTCAACCATCTTGTAATCGTGGAAATGCTCTATAGTGTACATCTCGCTTCCAGCATCGGTTGCGCCGAATTTAGATTCGAGCGCCTCACACAAGTCCTTGGCAACCCGCACATGTAAATATGCATCAACCAACTTATCTTCGATCACGCTCAGAACGGCTCCAACAAAGACGACAGTGCCATCCCTGAACGCCTTCTCCTGTTCAAGAGCAATCGTTCCAGTGGGAGTTACACCGGCGACCCAGAACATGTTCATCATCGTGAGACATAAGGTGGTTTTGGTTTGGCAACGCTTAAAATAAGTCCCCGTAAACGGGGTTGGTTTCAGTGCAGCAGCAAAACCTTGGATCGAATATTGCCTACACATATTAGGTTTTTGGATTGTTGAGTATTTAAGCAATTGTTTGATTAAATTAATCCAAGAATAAATCATGAACATGACGTGAGCAGTGCTAATGACATACTGAAACTTGATGATATAAGCATGTACTAGACATATAGTAGAAGCATCTACGCAAATCACTAGTACTGCAGACATGGAAATAAACAGGAGAGGGATAAACATGTTATACCCTCCAGTAGACCAGTTGGTCGCAGTAGCAGCGGTGGCAGTGGTCTCGTCGGCGATCCTCTTGTCAGCAGTAGCCTTCTCGATGTCGGCGTCGGTGGCCATGGCGATGATGAAGGCGGCGCGGACGTAGTTGATGCAGATGTAGTTGAAGCAGATGAACGGAGGCGAGCAGTCGCGTAGGAGATGCTCCCCAAAAACCTAATCGCCCCTCTCCTGTACAGGATGTGGAGATGCGGGGTTTCGGAGGCCTGCTCTCCCGTCAGCCGTGTACGCGGTAGACGGGATGGGATCACCGGTGGCAGCAACAGAGAGAAGAACTACGGTGGCGGCATGAGCAGATGAATCTGTTCTGTTGTGTATTCTGGAGAGGAGCGACCTCTCTTATATAGGCACAGAGGAGGAGGAGAGAGTTCCGACAGAAACGGCCGCAATAAATCACAATGAATTCTGGCAACGCCCGTACTTAAGAGTACTTAAGACAAAACGTTTCAGCTCATATTCATTTTCCATTAAGGCAAAACTGTTTCAGTTGACCGCTCATGTTCCATTCCTGTGTGACAAAAAGAATACATCAGCTCAGCGCGCGTCGTGGCGTGGCGTGTCGGGCGGCGGAGGAGGAGGAGCACGCGTGTGGAGCACCTCCCTTCTCTTCACAACCAACACCTCATACCTGTGGGAGAAGAGCTCACCTTGTAAGTTGGTGTACATCTCTCCCAACTAGCCATATGGGACTAAACTCCCACCACTTGTCATGACAGCATGGGCCTTTAGGGATTTTTCTGGAATTGTTAGATGGGCCAAAAGCCCACCCAATATTTTAACAGAACTGGCGACATGAATTCGAAAGGTAAGAGTGATGATTCATCATGCCCGTAACCAAACAAAGCATAGCTATTTCTTTGGTTAATAAAAATTACTATTGGATAAATATATCTTATTTCATATTCAACAATGATGGACTATTGAATTTCAACATAGAAATTTGAAGTATGCATTGGATACTATTTGAGAAAAAATCAAAGAGAATTATAGTTTGTGTACCAATAAAGTAAAAAAAAAATGGTTACAAATTTGTGCTAAAAGACCATAAACTACTGAGTCATTTGAGGAAATCTAACATCTTAAATATGCAAATAATTATATAACTATGCCTATTCTAAGATAAATGCAAATCTAGTTGAATCTTGGTGAATTTTTTTTTATCCAACAATGTATGGTAATGTTTCTTGAAACTTAGTGATAACTCATATCTAAATACGTTAAACTATCATACATGTAAATTATGATAAAAACATTATAAAAATCCAAGATGTGGAAAATTCATAAATGAGTTATGTTTTTGTTCACAACTTACGAATGGACACACATGTCTGAATTCGTAGTGTGCAAGATTAATGTGCATTTTTCAAAAATATTGTTGTGATTCTGCTAATTCTAAAATATGTGATACATCTATTATATTGTTACATGTTTATGTTAGTATTTTTCGACTCCGGCCATCGTATTTTGCATAAGAAGTGTATAACTAGTGGTGGACCATGAATGCTGCAACATGATGATGTCTCTAGCAAGATATCCATCCTTATTTTGACGTTCACTATGTTAGTAGTCAGTTGGAGTTACATTCTTGATGTACTAGGATTTTTATGAAATTAAAAGAACAATAAGATAGCCAGAATAATAATGTTTACAAAAAATACTATAAAAACAACCATCCTCATCGAACTACCAAACAACAGACCGATTCTAAGTTAACCTAGACCTGCACAGAATGCCAATGAGGACTTATTGCTCGAGGGCTCGGATGCATTGTTCCCATGTTGTTCTAGGGATATAAGATCTTTACAGGAAAATATCTTCCGAGTCAAAAACGGAATCGGAATGTTGAGTCCTACTCTACGGTATATTCCAACAACACTCTGTGCTTAGAGTCCAACTATAGGTTCTTTATCGAAGTGTAACTGCAGCTATTACTGGTCTTGATTCTTGTATGCAATTACGGATGATGCGGAGCGGTGTTTTTTTTTGTGAGTTTAGCCCACGAGCTTTTTCTTTTGGATCAGATGTTTGTTCCTTTGTGGATCTTTCTAACCATGTTTCTCTCCTATATGTTAAAAAAAAGGGCTTCATGCAGGCTCCTGAAAACAACTATGTCTAAGTCGACTGAGCTAAAGTTTGTCCCATCATATTCAAGTGAGTTCTAGGGGGAGGCTCATATATTTGTAAAGATTTTCATAACAAGATTGAAGCAAATTTCCAAGTGATGACTTGAGTCTTAGAAGATGTCACGGAATTTGTGGATTTTTCTCACTAACGTTTCAAATAAGTTTCACAAGTTCACAAGCATTTTAGTTTCAGATTAAAAAAGTGGTGGTGTACACACACACAAAAGTTTACCAAGTGCCCATTCAGAGGACACTCGGCAAACACTCGTGATTCGACATTTTCCGAGTGTCTTTGAAAGGGGCACTCGGCAAACACCACGGCACCCGTCAATTTTCCATCTGAAGTAGGCGCAAGAGACGCGTGTCCAGGTAATTGCCAAATGTTCTATGTTTTTCCGAGTTCTATGGGACGCACTCGGCATATGTCGGTTTTGCCGATAGTCAACAGAAAACACTCGACATATACATGTTTTGCCGAGTGTCGTGTTATGCCGGTTGTAGGCCTAGGAACCGAGTGCCCATTAATATGCAGTCGCCAAATATTGTTGCATCCGGTAACTAAGCTCTTTTCGGTAGTGAAGGTTTCACATAAGTTTCACAAAGTTCCCAAGCATTGTTCTAAAAAAAGTTCCCAAGCATTTGTGTTTCAGAAAAGGTCAAGCTAATTTTTTCGTTACGTTTTGCAAGAGATTCAACATAATCGATTAATCCTAACTATGTTTTATTTGGGCACATTTTTACATTGTTTTTTAAACAAGTACATGTTTACGTTGTTGTATCCATAGTTCCACACCTATGATATTTTAGGTAGTTTTGAGCTATATTTTGGGACCATGCGATCCGTTATGCTTCCTTAAAAACCATTTTTTTTGTCCATATCGTATGGTCGAAAGTGAGAGAGAGAGAGGCTGAATTACGTATGGACGTGCGTACCTATTGGCATACGTCCTGCCTTCGCAAGGAACCAGCGTTCTCCTTTTCCCCGCGCCTAGCCTGACCGCGACCTGCAAACGCTCCAAGTACGCACACCAGCGCGCGGAAGGACGTACTACTACTACTACCAACTAGCTTATCCTCGCTCGCACGACAAGGACGGCGGGCGACGGCCGTGCACACCTACCTGGTCGCTGGACCAGCAAGCCGGAGCAAACCCGGCTGCAAGGTGACAAGCGGGGTCCAAACAAGGGCGCGCCACGTTCCGCCCCAGGAATTTCGATCCGGCGAGATGCCGATTTCTCATTACGTCTGCACCCACCCAGACCCAGCGCACACCACCCCGGCCGTGCCCACTCCGCGCGGCCTATATATACATGCCTCCACCAGGATTCCAGACGATCATCCCACTCCAGACCAAATCTTTGCAGTAGACACTTGCCTAGCTCTGTGCACGGCACGGCACCGCGATCCTGCTAGACAATCGCCATGTCTCCCACGATGGCATCGTCGCTGTGCACGTTCGCGGCGCTGTCCGGCGCCGCGGGCCGGCCGGGCCGTCGGACCGGCCACAAGGGGGGCAACAAGCGGGCGGGGGCGGTGGCGCAGCCCCTTGCGACCGGTGCCCTCACGGAGGCGCCACCAGCGGTCCTAGCCCCTCCGGCGCCGGCACGCCCGGTCGTCAGTGCCCCGCGTCGGCGTGAGGGGCGCACCAACGGGGACGCTGGCGCCGACCAGCTCGTGGCGTGGAAGAGTATCCGGCAGGAGAGGTGGGAGGGCGCGCTGGAAGTGGAGGGAAAGCTGCCTCTCTGGCTGGTGGGTCATGTTTCGTTGATTATCTCTCGTATAATCACATGCACAGATCTCTCTATAGTCTATATTCCTAGGCCTTCATCTTTGTGCTGTTTTTTGGAAGATTCTTCATTCTTGAACTGACGTACTAACCTCAAACATTTTATACTATCCGCCAGTGGTCCAAGCTAAGGTTAGCCGTGCATTTTCTCTTCCAGAATATGAATCAGTTCCGTAAATTCGATTCAAAACATGTCCACAGTCCGCTGCATCTACCTAAAAAATGTTTTACTATAACTCTACAGAATCACCATATCTTCATCTTCCTCCAGAAACTGAAAAAAAAGGAAATGAAAAAGAGGGAAGGCATATGCATGCCATAGTACCGTTAGACCAGGCAAACACATTCTTTTGATTAACCTAACTACTTTCATCAAGGTGTCGGCAACACTAACCATCCACACTCACAAAAGGTGAACTAAAGCGCACATACGATTTATACTCATCTATGCAATTAACCAAAAGTTTGGGCCAGAATTGGACACGTAGTATCTAGTATCTCTAGTAATAATCTAACGAGGACCATCATACGCAAACTTTGGATTGTTCCTTCACACTCCAACCTTTTTTTCCACTGTAATGGCACTTGGGTGAGCACTTCAAGCGCATCTTTAGTTGTGATCGCCAAAGAAGTGGCATCCCGGCACTCACGATGCATGCTTGCGAGGAAGACTACATATATACCAAAGATTCTCACTCCTCACGACGGCGACAATGATATCGCTGTCTCATGATGATAGTTTTGTTGCTCCCCTCAACTTTTTATATGACACAACATGCTCCCCACAAATTCGAGGTAAAATAGCTAAAACATTCGTGCTCCCTGTCTCCAAGTGATGAGCTCACTGTTCTTGCTAATTTCAATAGAAAATATGACCAATAATGCATATATTAGACTGTTCGTACCATTTCGACAGAGACTAGCTTGGAGGAATCTGTAGGGAGTAATATATGGTTATACTACGTACTTGCTGACGTATATGCACGGACTCGTGACTGAGCTATGATTGTAATCGTCCAGCTAATTATCTACGATAAGCTCGTGATTAGATCATTAAGTTATGTTATCTGTAAGTTAAGTATAGCTTGGAGGAATCCGTTTTTCTTGGTGCCGGAATATTGATCGAGTATCAATCTGTTGCAGGATGGTACGTACCTGAGGAATGGCCCGGGCCTATGGGATGTCGGGGACTACGGCTTCCGGCACCTGTTCGACGGCTACGCGACGCTTGTGCGCGTCTCGTTCCGCGACGGCCACGCCGTGGGCGCTCACCGGCAGATCGAGTCGGAGGCGTACAAGGCGGCGCGCGAGCACGGCAAGGTGTGCTACCGGGAGTTCTCGGAGGTGCCCAAGCAGGACAGCTTCATGTCATTCGTGGGCCAGATGGCCAGGCTCTTCTCGGGCTCCTCCCTCACCGACAACTCCAACACCGGCGTCGTGAGGCTCGGCGACGGCCGCGTGCTCTGTCTGACAGAGACTGTGAAGGGCTCCATCGTGGTCGACCCGGACACGCTGGACACAGTGAGCAAGTTCGAGTACGAGGACAAGCTGGGCGGGCTGATCCACTCGGCGCACCCCATCGTGACGGACACCGAGTTCTGGACGCTCATCCCGGACCTGATCCGGCCTGGGTACGTGGTGGCGAGGATGGACGCCGGGAGCAACGAGAGGCAGTTCGTGGGCAGGGTGGACTGCCGCGGCGGGCCGGCGCCCGGGTGGGTGCACTCGTTCCCGGTGACCGACAACTACGTGATCGTGCCGGAGATGCCGCTCCGGTACTGCGCCGCCAACCTCCTCCGCGCCGAGCCCACGCCGCTGTACAAGTTCCAGTGGCACCCTGAGTCCGGGAGCTACATGCACGTCATGTGCAAGGCCAGCGGCAAAGTCGTAAGTTTCTGTCACGATCGATATTCCATCCGCCGAGCTAGCCAGCACTACTTGTGTTCTCGTTTTTGATTTTGAGTTGGAACTATGTTTTCTGTAACCAAAAGGTGGCGAGCGTGGAGGTGCCGCCGTTCGTGACGTTCCACTACATCAACGCGTACGAGGAGAAGGACGAGGAGGGGCGGGTGACGGCGATCATTGCCGACTGCTGCGAGCACAACGCCGACACCTCCATCCTCGACAACCTCCGTCTCCACAATCTCCGCACCTTCAAAGGGGAGGATGTCCTCACCGACGCCAGGTACGTACTGAGTACCCGCAACATTTTCTATCATAAGGACGCCCATACGAATCTCGACGCACGGGCTGATCGAGGATGCACATCGTCATGGACGTGCAGGGTGGGGAGGTTCAGGATACCGCTGGACGGTAGCCCGTTCGGCGAGCTAGAGTCGGCGTTGGACCCGGAGCAGCACGGCCGGGGCATGGACATGTGCAGCATCAACCCCGACCGCGTCGGCAAGGAGTACCGCTACGCCTACGCCTGCGGGGCGCGCAGGCCGTGCAACTTCCCCAACACGCTCACCAAGATCGACCTGGTGGAGAAGACGGCCAAGAACTGGTACGAGGAGGGCTCCGTGCCATCCGAGCCCTACTTCGTGCCGCGCCCGGGCGCCGTCGAGGAAGACGACGGTTAGTTTTCATCCACGCGCCGACGCGCGGCGTCGCTATTCTGTTGGGATCGTATCTGAACTGGGTTCCGGATCTCTGATGCAGGCGTGGCGATATCGATGGTGAGCGCCAAGGACGGGTCGGGCTACGCGCTGGTGCTGGACGCCAAGACGTTCAAGGAGGTCGCGCGGGCCAAGTTCCCCTACGGGCTGCCCTACGGCTTGCACTGCTGCTGGGTGCCCAGGGACAAGTGATCTACATGCATCGGGAATCACGGCCGGGAACATGCATACACCGAAGAAACAACTGCGTCACTCGATGGAATTGTTCGTCTCTGCTTCTTGCATATCGGATCAGCATGTCCAGTCGGCGCTCGCATACGTGGATGTTGTGTAGTTACAGATAGTCAGTTTGGTAGTAGGTTTCTGTAAAAAAAAAAGGAAGGAAAATGGTATACATGTAGTGATGTACAGAAATATGTGTGAGATGTCGTACACGTGGAAATGAAACTACAGGGAAACCCTCTAGAAAGAAGATTTACATATGGAACTAGTGTACATAGGCCAAGTCCGATTCTCAGTGCTGCAGTAACGCACAACTGTAATGTGCACATATATGTCAGGCTCATATGTAGGATGTGGTGTAGTTAGTATTCCTTTCAAAATGAAAAGATATATTGTTTGTGTGTGAATTTTCTTCGGTATTGCTTCCTACAAATCATATTCGAATTTCGAATTGTGACTGTATTGCTATTGATGCTCTCATATCCATTTCCCCCACAGTCTCCGGTGAGAGTGCGCTCCCTCTTATCATCGCAGATGGCTGATCGGGCAATGTCTTTGACACGGAGCACGCTCAGCCCCATGCCAGAGAGCGAGCGCACGGTAGGGTTTGAACCCTCGCGAGAGATGTGTGACACATGGCAACATCTTCTACGTTGATAGCAACAATGGCGGACGTGAGCATGACAAGCGGGACCTGACGTGAGTGGAGGACGGGGTCATTGAGGATTAGTTCAAGTACCTCTCGGTGTTGTCATTGAGGACGGGGTCTAATCGCAAAAAAAATTTGTCATTGCCTCAATAGACTGTTGATATGCATCCATTTAATTAGTTTTATCATCTTTTGTATGTTGTGTTCCAAGACCCGAGTTTTCCTACGGAGAGGCACAGGGTGCTGGATTTTGCCGGTCCGACCATGGCCTTTAGTAATTGGAATTGCTATCCTCCTTACTGTTCTCTCTCGAGAGACGCTTGTTTTTAAACGATGGCAAAAGATTTTCCATATTCGATTAAATAAAAAGAAGAGACTTTGGTTGTTCCGCATTACAGACCCCGGCCCTAGCCGACACACTACGGGATTACTCTAGGATTATTACAATACCAAGGTGCTTCTTACCCGCCTTAACCCAAAGTGTGGCCTCTCTTTTAATGGGAGAGAAAACCGACGGTGAAAGCGACAAGAGATTCCAGAACACTCGTGTTTTTATCGCGCCAAATCTCCCAGGCGACGAGCATTAGAAGGGTGGTCGTGGAGTTCTTCGGGGAGCTTGGGTGGTTGATGACGCTCGTTCACTACTCCTTCACCAAGTCATAACCATGCCAAAACGCGGGGTCGATGTCAGGACGGCCAAGCCAAGAGTAAATATTCCACCAAACTCTAACTATAAAACAGGACCGGAAAAGCATGTGTGCCACCGTCTCTGGCTCTTGCCTACAAAGTTGACGATATCCACTATTCGGCCAAACCTAACCTAATGAGCCGATCATTTTTTCACACACGATTCTGAGTGACAAGAGCCAAGCAAATATCTTGCATTTGGAGGGTCCAAGCCTTCATAGGTCGCCTTTGAAGAACCGTATCCCGTGGTGGTGGTGTGGGTCAACGACATGTTTACTAAGTTGTGGTGTTGTCAACTTCAACAGTTACTACATTCATTCATCACATCGGTATGACGTTTGGGTGACATGTCCACATGTTTGGGTGCCATGTATTTATTTTCGTTTTTGAACATTATAATCATGTGCTTTACTATATCTCTTAGACTCTTGGCATTTTATCGTTGCGGTTTGCCGACGTCTACCTTTCACGATAATCTAGTTATTTTGTTTTCGCCAATCCATTTCAGATCATAGAAGCACATGCTACTACTACTTAAAAACGCATTTTTAAATTTCAAAAATAATTTATTTTTTTCTGTATGTACATCCCGACATTCCACACACAATATAACGAAAACATACATTTTTTAGTAGCCTATGTTAAAAAGAAAAAAAATGTTGGTGAAATGTCAATTTGAAGTACCGAAATTTTTCTTGTTTACACACATTACAAAAACTATATTTTTTCGTGAAACTTTGTATGTGAACATAAATATCCGGATATACACAAGACAATTGTCGATTGTTTATACATTTTGAAATTGTTTTACATCATATTTTTCCATAATTAGAATATCAGGTACTATGTGAAGGAGATATGCCCTAGAGGCAATTAATAAAGATATTTTATTTATCATATCTCGATTGTTCATAATATGTTTTATACCATGCTATAACTGTATTGAGCGAAAACATTAATACACGTGTGGTATGTAAACAACCAGGTCCCTAGTAGCCTCTTTACTAGTCCATTGAGATCAACAGATGATCAAGTTTTCCTGATCATGCACATGGATGTCAATTGATAATGGAGTCATGTCATTAGGTGAATGATGTGATGGACGCACACCCAATATATAGGAGAACGTAGTATCCAAGCCTTCGACCGTGAGATCGTATTTAATCACTATCTCTGGAGGCTGCCTTGATTGCATCAGACATCACACC
The DNA here is from genome assembly GCA_947311845.1 of Poa pratensis. Classification (NCBI taxonomy): domain Eukaryota; kingdom Viridiplantae; phylum Streptophyta; class Magnoliopsida; order Poales; family Poaceae; genus Poa; species Poa pratensis. Next base: position 26,590,203 of record CAMZMU010000071.1, on the reverse strand, counting down.
ATAATAGGGTGATCATAAAGGTGTCGCAAATCAGATCCAAAGGAATAGGTTGACGTGTATGATCAAGAGCGGGATTTACCAATCCACATAGCAGGATAGATACTCTGGGCCCACTCGGTGAGATTGCATCAATGAGCTTGCAAGCATGTGACTAGGTCACGAGGATGTAATATCACAGACAAGTAAAATTAGTATTGTCGGTAACGAGATCGAGCTAGGTATCGTGATACCGGAGATCGAGTCTCGGACAAACTAAGTATCGCCAGACAAAAGGTATGGGACTTGACGTTTAAGGTTCAGACGACAAAAGATATTCGTGGACGCACATGCGCTATCATGGGTTTCCAGATCCCATTGTTAGTCATTGATCAGAGAGATGTCTCGATCATGTCTGGAGTGATCCCGAACCGTACGGTGGCACACTTAAGGGTAGACGACGGTTTAAATTAGATTGGGCACCGAAGAGAAAATAGAGAAGAGAACCGGAAACGTTCCGGGATCTATCCGATGGTGATCGGAGGGCAACGAAAGAAGTTTCGGAGCAGGAATAAATTAGATAATATGTATTTATTATTAATTGGAGTAATTAATTAATATATATATATTTTTATTTAATTTTTAAAGGCTGCAAGGAGAAGGCCCATGGGGGGAAGTTCCCCCTTTGGGGGAGGCGCACCAAGGAGGGTGGCCGGGTGGGCCACAAGGGGCCCACCTAGGCCGGCGCACCCCTTGGTGGCACGGCTGGTATGGGATTAGTCCCACACCGCCAAGTCACCAAGCGTGGTTGCCTCCCTCCACCCTTCATATAGGGGTGCCCATTGCATTTGGAAAATCATCCAATTCTCTCTTGTTCTCACCTACCACAAGCGTGGTTCCGTTTCTGGAGCTGTGCACGGGGAGAGAACTTTATCCACCATACGCACACCGCCGTGCTGTTGGTTTCTTCGGTTCAAATTTTCTGCTTCCGCTGCTTCGTTGGACCGGAGCCCGGGGGACGTCGTCTACACCGTACGTGTGTAGGGCTATGAGGTGCTCCACTTGTGGCACTTGGAGAAGTTCGTCTACTCGACCTTGAGGTCGGCGTCGCCATCGTCATCGCCAACGTCCTCTCGGATGTAACGTTTTCAGTCTACAAGGGTATGTATACCGATTCCTCCGTTACTTTATATCTCCATAGAAATATATCTTGGCTATTTAGGTTATCGTTGTTAGGAAAAAATTTGTTTTCTGCATACGATCCCCTTCACTATGATCCAAAATATTGCCTCATTTTGTTTCCACATTTTTAGTCAATTTTATTCACTTTATGAATTTATAAAAAAATGTCCATGTTCAATAACTTGTGTTGGAAAAATATGATCAACTTGCAGTGTAATCAAGTTTGGTGCAGCTTCCATACTTAATATAAGCTCATTTTTCCAAAAAAAATTACTCCTATGTTACATAATATAAGATGTTTTAGACATTCTAATATGGAGCAACATGAGTGAACTGCCCATTAAAAATACGTCTGAATCAGAAAAAGCTAAGAAAAGGTTAAAATGGCTTATATTTATAGGGTTGTAAAGGTAGCTAATAAGACTATTTCCCAAGTACATAGTGCTTTTATTAAAGGTAGTACTTTGCATAAAGTGAAATCTAAGAAGCAAGATGTTGTTTTCTTTAAACTAGATTTTGGGAAAGCGTACGATTAAGATAAATTGGGAATTTGTTTTTGATATCCTTAGAATGAAAGGCTTTTCAGAAAAGTTTATTGGTTGGTTTCGTGCTTCGGTAGAAAATGGTAAAGTAGCTATAATGACCAGTCCCATGATTGGGAAAAATACTAAAAAAGGGGTTTGCGGCAAGGAGATCCATTTTCACTAATTTTGTTCAATATAGCGGTGGATGTGCTTGCAATTCTAGTAGATATAGCTAAGGATAATGATCTGATTAAACCTTTGATACCTAATTTACTAGATGATGGCCTAGTTATTCTACAATACGCGGATGATACAATCGAGATTCTGCAAGAAACTTAAGAAACCTTCTCTATATTTTGAGCATTTGTCGGGTTTGAAATTAAATTTTTGAAGAGCAAGATCGTTTGTTGTGGGCAAGCAAAAAATAGAAAAGTAGAGTAAGTATTTTGGGCTACCTCTGCATAATAGGAGATTAAGCGCTATAGATTGGAGGCTAGCAGAAGATAAAGTAGAGAAAAAATCAGGGTCTTGGATGGGGAAACATTTACGGAACAAGACTTATTTTGCTTAGATCATGTCTCAGTACCGTTCCTTTTTACATGTTATCTTTCTTTCTATTACCTAAAGGCAGTTCCAAGAGAATGAACTTTTTTAGGAAAAGTTTATTCTGGCAAGAAAAGGATAAGAAAAATATCATTTAGTAAAGTGGCAAGACGTATGTCAACCTAGAGCAGGGGATCTTGGTGTGGTAGATTTGGATATTATGAATATTTGCTTGCTGTGTAAATGGCTTTAGAAAATTGAGAATGAGGAGGATCTATGTCAGAAACTTATTAAAGCTAAGTATTTACATTCTTGCCCATTGGCTCATGTAAAGTTGAAACCTGTACACTCACATTTCTAGTTTGGCCTTATTAGAGTTAGAGACATTTCTTTAAATTTTGTAGGAAAAAGATTGGTAATGGTTGTCGAACTAGATTTTGGGAAGATCCCTCGATCAGGGACAAGCCTTTTTGCACTACGTTTGCTAGATTGTACTCCCTCCGTCTCTTTTTATAAGGCGCCTAAGCACCTCTTTTTTTTTTGAACAACTAAGCACCTCTTACTTTTCCCAAAATACAAGGCGTGTAAACCTTTTTGTGCTGCTTCTTCCTACTATACCCCGCTGCATGCAGCCTGTGCTAATTTCTCTCTCCGCAAAATATTCTCTGGCGATAGTTTTCTTAGAAAATGAGGTGCTAATTGATTCATCACGATGGAAAAAAACTACCGAAACTTGCACGACTCTCATCTCCATGGCTAGCGACCAAGGGCCGTCGGACTTGCTCGCGCGCCCAAACGACGACGAGCTCGCAGAGTACTTCGGCAACGACGACACAACAGGCGAGCTGCGCATGCAAGTGCATGGCTATGAAGGCGAGCGATGCTCCTGGCGGGAATCAATTAGCGCTTGGCGGGAGGCATGTCTCCAGCGGGAGCAGTTCCATATCTACGCAATTAATGCTCTCATTGCATGTAGTAAATCCCTAGCATTAGTACTTTTGTTTCCTTCTAATGCTCCATCGGTAATTAATAGAGGCAGGGGTAGAGGGGTCAAAATTAGCCCACGCTAATTTTCATGCAGAATGGCTTAGGCGCCTTGTATAAAGAGACGGATGGAGTACAATTTATCTCACAGTAAGTCTATTAGTGTTGCTAAAGTTTTTGCTGACGGTTGGAGTAGTTCAAATTTTCGTAGAAATTTATTCGTGGGAGTTGGCGGAAATGTGGTACAAGCCGCAAGAGCTGTGTGCTACGATACTAACTGAGGCAGAAATAGATGTATCTGGACTTTGACGAAAGCTGGCATTTTTTCAGTTAGGTCTATGTATAATGCCCTTAAAAAATCGCAACTCAAAGTTCCCTATGAAAAGTTTGGTACATTAAGATGCCTTTAAAGATTAAGGTTTTTCTTTGGTTAGCATTTAGGAAGAGCATCCTAACTAAGAGTGTGTTTCTTCATAGAGGCTGGAAGGGGAGTGACAAATGCATGTTCTGTAGTAATATAGAGACTATTGATCATCTTTTTTTCGAGTGTCCAGTAACGAGATATGTATGGAGTGTAGTCCGGTGTGCTTTTAATCTTAAAATTGTACCCTGTAACTTTGAAGCTTTGCCTCAGTGGGTAGAAGCATTTAGTATGAAAGACAAGATCTTGTTGTCGACAGAGATTGCTACGTTGATTAGACGATCTACAATACCAGAAACAAAACCTATTTCGATGGAGTCTTTCCATAGGATCCGTCTACCATATTTTTTGAATTTCTCACTATTTCTCGTATTGGGCTGATTTGCAGAGAGTAAAAGCCCCAACGCAAAGGAGCAAAACTGTTAACACTGGTGGCGGCTGGAGTGTTTCGCGGGGGGGCATGGGTGCGGTCCCATTGGTGATGAGGATCGAATCCTAATGAAATCTCATGATACCTGCCTGATACCTCCACGTGGGACTTGAACTTGTTACCTGATGAACATTCTGGAGAGTAGAACCTCTAATGGAGTTTCTAGTTTTGGTTGTATCTGTGGCGGGCAAAAACTTGTAGTTTCGAACATGGATGTTGTTCGGAAAAACTGTTTTCATCCAAGCAATGAAAATTGAGAGCTTCGGCTCTTCCATTCAAAAAAATAAGGCTTGTATTTAGAAACAAGGGAGTATTTAGCAACAAACAAATACATAATCTGATTTAGGGACAACAAGAATTTCGGAGCTGAACTCGGTCACAAAAGCACACAAAGCATCGACCTTTTGGTTTCATTTCATCCCATTTTCAACACAAGACATGAAATTTGCACGGTTCTTACACACGCAAAAAGAAACAGTTCATATACAACTGCCAACTACGTCTTCGGGAAAACTACAGAAATAGATCAGTTGTTCTGGTTTCTATTCATGTTCGGTATCATCAATGTTCCTATCTCCTCCCCTAACCCTAGCTACTCCCGCGCCGGCCGCGCCGCCGGCAGGCTGCGCCTCCCCCTCCCCTTCCCTCGCCGCGTCCGCGCCGCCCCCGCGGCGGCCGGCGCGGCCCCCTGCTCTCGGCGCCCGTCGCCTCTCCCCGGCCCTGTCCTTCCGCCGTCGTCGGCGTGCGCCGCCGAGCTCTGCTCGGGCGTGGCCGGCGGCGGCGGTTGTCTTCTCCCCGCGCACGCTGGAGGCCTCGCGGGGCGGCTCTCCTCCGGTGCCGGTGCTCCTCGGGCGGCGGCGGCCCGGCTCCGGTCGGGGGTAGCAGAACGACGGCGACGGCTTGCTGCGGGGATGCGCGTTGCTGCGGGCGTCGACGTGCAGCGGAGATCGCCGGCCGGCCCATGCGGCCTAGATCTGGGCCCGTCGGGCCCATCTGGGTCAGGGCGGGCCAGCTTGACCTGCGGTGCGTTTTGCAGATGTAGGGGAGGTGGAGGATGCAGGTGCAGCGGCGACTGCGGCCGACCTTGTTGCAGCGTGACGGCGAGCTTCACGGGCCCGGATCCCCCGGATCTGGGCCTGGCTGGACTCTATTAGGATTGGTATGCCCCCGTGGGGGCTTTACGGGCCCGCTGGGCTCGGCCGGACCTGACGGAGACTGGTGTGCTCTGCTGTCGCGTCCGGTCGACTACCGTCTTTGGCGGTGGAGGTTGCTCCCTCCCGCTCGGCTGCGGTACTGCTGTCCCCGGTTCCTACACCTCACCTCCGTCTTGCAGACCTCGTGACGGCTACTTCGGTGAGACGACGATGGTGGTGACTTCGGTTCCGTTGGCGCATGGTGGTGGGCGGCTAGTCTTGTGGTTTCGAGGCTCGTCCTCGCGGGACTCCTATGTTACCGATCGTCCGGGGTTGTGGAAGGGGTTTCGGGAGAAATCCTTGTCGGTTTGTTTGACACCGACGCGGTGCCGCCTCCGGGTGGCATCCTTCCTTCCTGAAGGGCGTCGAGGCTACCCTTCGCTTCCCTCCGTGCCGAGGGAAACCCTAGGACCAGTGCCCTGGTCCGGGCAGCAGCATGGCGTCCCTTCTTGAAGGGGCTGCTTGGTACTCGTCGATTCGGTGCTAGGAGCGTGGTGGTACTCTGTCGGAGAGGGCGCAGCGATTGCGGGTCACCATCGTTTTAGTCGATCCGCCTATGTCTCATTTTTGTTTCTTCTTCTTTTCTTCTCTTCACCTTGCTTTGGGTGTATGTTTGCTGCCGCCCCAGCATTTCGTGACTGTTGGTTGTATCGGGTTGTTGCTATATTTATATAGCGGGGCTACGGCCTATTTCGTCAATGTTCCTATTCTTCTTCCATGTCATCTACGTCTCCATCGTCCTGCGTGCTCTTCATCATTTTCACGGCATTCACCGCATCTCCCCCAACAGCTCCATCAGCCACCTGGATCAGGATATCAGACTTCTGTCCCGTCATGGCATCCACCAACCCTCCATTCTTGTCGACCCTATAGGTCAGCTCTTCCTTGCCGGGAAGAGCATCGACGTACACCGTGGAGTTCTCATCGATCTCTTCGCGGATCAACATCTTGGAGAGCTCGGTCACTATCCTCTTCTCGATCCATCTCCTGATTGGCCTAGCGCCGTAGACCTGCTAAGACACAAACAACAAGGCACCGAGTTAGAATCCTCCAGAGCAGAAGATTAAAAATAGTTTCTGGCAAGTGAATGTATTCAGAACTTCCACGTACCGGATCATAAGACAGTGACAGGATGACATCCAGGGCAGCGTCAGTCACGGCGAGAGCAACGCCCCTTTCAGCAAGACGGGCTGCTACATCCTTCATCTGAAGCCGAGCGACCTTCCGCAGCTGCTCATGCGACAGAGGGTCGAAGATCACAATCTCGTCCAGGCGATTCAATAGCTCTGGACGGAAATGCCTGCTCACCTGCAGGTAACAAAAGACCGCACCGTCAGTAACTCAGTGCCGGATTATGAAGTGATACTATCTGAAAAGAACAAAGATTAGTGATTGCAGTCCATACCTCCTGAATGACCAGATCACGGGCAACCTTCATTGAGCTGCCCACCATTCCAGCGAGGAGGTGCTCCGCGCCGAGGTTTGAAGTCATGATGATCACGGTATTCCTGAAGTCAACCGTCCTGCCTTGCCCGTCAGTCAGCCTCCCATCATCAAGAACCTGGAGCAGAGTGTTGAATACTGCTACATGTGCCTTCTCAACCTCATCGAAGAGGATGACGCTGTATGGCCGCCTCCTAACTTGCTCTGTCAGTTGCCCTCCTTCCTCATGACCAACATAACTGCAAAATCCCACAAAGGGTTCAAAAATCGAGATGCAAATATGATGCACAGTCATAGTGAATATATAGAACTAGGCAAGTACTTACCCCGGTGGCGCTCCAATCAGTCGGGAAACTGAATGCTTCTCCATGTATTCGGACATGTCAACGCGCACAAGCAGGTTCTCATCATCAAACAGTTGCTCAGCAAGAGCCTTTGCAAGCTCAGTCTTACCAACACCGGTCGGTCCAAGGAACAGGAATGAACCAGTAGGCTGCTGTGGCCGTCCAAGACCAGCCCTTGACCTTAAAACGGCCTCTCCAACTGCATTCACAGCTTCATGCTGTCCAACCACCCTCTGATGCAGTCTATCAGCCAGCCCAATCAGTCTCGCCTTCTCATTTTGTCCAAGCCTAGTAACAGGAATGCCCGTCCAACGGCTCACGACCTGTATGCAACATTGTCTCAATACAAGATACCGTACATACCAGAAGTGAAGAAAGTCGTAAAAATATTTGTAAGAAACATACCTCGGCAATCTGCTCCAGGCCTACCGTCTCAGTTAACATCAAGTTCTCTCCAGTCTCACCCTCTAGCTTAGCAATGGCGGCGTCAACCTCTAGCAGAGCACCGTATCTGAGGTCAGCCACCCGGGCCAAATCCATTCGGCGCTAGGCCTCTTGCAGAGTAAACTGCAGCTCTTCACGACGCTGCTTCAGGGACCTGATCTCATCGATTCTCTCTTTCTCCTTGCGATACTTCATCTGAAAGGGCTGCAGCTTGTCCCTCAGGTCGTCCAACTCTTTCCTGACCTGAAAACGATTCGAGTTTTCGCACATGTCAGCAACTACACTGCATAGATGATAGATTATACTACAAATCAAGACCACCAGTTCACGAGTCACTCACCTCAACTAGCCGAGCTTTGCTAGCTTTGTCCTTCTCCTTCTCGAGGGCATGAAGCTCGACTTCCAGCTGGATCCTCTTCCTCTCGAGGTTGTCAATCTCTTCAGGTTGGCTGTCAAGTTGCACCCTCACATTTGCGCAGGCCTCATCAACTATATCGATTGCTTTATCGGGCAGATGACGACCTTTATAGAAGATCAAAATCGTCAAATGTTAACCAGCGATCAGCGAATCTCAAATCGACAAATTCACAAGAACAGAGTACTTACCCATGATGTATCTCGATGAGAGTTGCGCGGCGACGACGAGTGCGCGATCCTGAATCCTCACACCATGGTGCCCCTCATACTTCTCCTTGAGCCCTCTGAGAATGCTGACGGTGTCGGGGACACTGGGCTCTGCCACGAAAACTTGCTGGAACCGCCTCTCGAACGCCGCGTCCTTCTCGACGTACTTCCTGTACTCCTCCAGCGTCGTCGCGCCAATGCACCTAAGCTGTCCCCTCGCGAGCATTGGCTTCAACAGGTTGGCCGCGTCCATGGACCCCTCCGTCCTCCCGGCGCCCAGCACGAGGTGTATCTCGTCGATGAACAGTGTCACCTTCCCCTCGGCCTCCTCTACCTCCTTGAGCACCGCCTTGAGCCGTTCCTCGAATTCGCCGCGGTACTTGGCCCCGGCGACGAGCGCGCCCATGTCGAGCGCCACCAGCCGCACGTCAAGAAGGTTGCTCGGGACATCGCCGCGCACGATGCGCTGCGCGAGCCCCTCCACCACGGCGGTCTTGCCCACGCCGGGCTCGCCGATGAGGACGGGATTGTTCTTCGTGCGCCGCGACAGGATTCGCACCACGCGGCGGATCTCCTCGTCGCGCCCGATTACCGGGTCCCGCCACCTCGACGAGGTCCCGGCCGTACGTCTTGAGGGCCTGGAAGTTGGTGTCCCCTGTCGCTATGGAATATGATACCTCTATAAAAAAAAGTATTCAAAGATACCTCCAACTAAGACATAAGTGTCCGACCAAGATAGTCCCATGTCAATTCTGATAGAAGGAGAAGGGGCGGAGAAGCAGAATAGGACGAGCAATAAAGGACATGATGTTTTGGCTCACGGGTGCAGATGAACTTGTGCAAAATACATTTTTAAGGGATTTTAAAATGTTAAAAATTTCAAACAAAAATTTCAGGTGTTCATATGAAAAATGTCTATCCGTACAAAAAAGTTCCGCATCGAAAAAACATTTTGTGTGACCGGTATAAAAAAGAGAAAAAAATATTACCTGCAGAGGCATTTTTTAATGCCGGGGATTTGGCTTTTTTACGCCGGCCGCACAAAATATCTTTTCATCCCGATTTTTTTTTATACGAACATAGAATGTTCATATGTACAACCGAAATTTTTGTTTGAATTTTTTTGAAATTTAAAATTCGTTTTTTAGGTAGTGGGGGTAGATGCACCTATGAGTCGAAGTGGATTTCCCGAGCAATAAATGACAATAATCTCATAGGAGGAGAGACAACATGAGGGACTGAGATCCAGTAAATACTTTTTTTAGTTATGCTACCATGGATGCCCCCACGGTGGAGTTGTTGGAATCTCAGCTTCTACATGGTGCCAAGCCCAAAGAGACGATGTACTGAGCGGAACGAGTTTGGGTCGCCCAATCCGGCTCCATGTGGCTCGCCATTGACGAGCTCGATTGAACGAGGACAGATGCAGCAAACATTTGCACGAAGATATATGCTGATTTACCCTTTTTATGTTGCATGAGTTGTTTTGCCATGTTGCAAGTGCTAGGCGAGATATGCTCCAACGACTTTGGGCGTGTTGCAAGTTTATTTTCATGATGCAGATGTGCTTTTGCGATGTTGGTTTACGCTATTTTTGAATTACGCTTACTATGATTCCTAACATTGCGTATTGTGGCACCTTTTTCATTAGGCTGTTACAGCCAATGGGGCTATATTTTTCACCGACCACGGGAGAAAATGTTGCAACTACATTGCGTATACACAAAACTATTGTGTGTTAGACGGTAGGGAAGTCAACCAATCAGTCGACATATTCAACCGACCAACACCTGGTGTTCACCTTTTTTCGATAGGGATGAGCTTGGTTCTGAATTTCCTCCATTGTTAGTTTTAAGTGAGAGTTTGTTGTATGTTTAATTAATTAATGGTTTCTCTGGATTATAATAGAGGCTACATGCTACTAAGGAATAGCTTTGCGCTGTGTCAAAATGCTTCGATGACTACCCATTGTTGTACTGGTGGAGTAATCTACTGAGTGATGTGGATAATATTCGTAGATAAGGGGATCGTCTATTCATAAGTTGCGTAAGATTAGTTTCATTCGATCTCAGTCGCAGCAATAAGTATTTAGAATTTTAGATCAACATTTAACGATCGCCATATGCTAAAATTTACAGTAATATTTTGCTAAAATTGTACACTTTCTACACCGCAATTTACTAAAACTTGAGGCAAACAGGAATCCAGGAACTAAAAACCAGCAATAAACGAGATCATCCAGTTCCCAGCCGGAACAAGCGCAACATGCCCGTCTTAACAATCCAGAAGATCACAACGCCTAATCATATTCCAGTACGGTGGTATCATGAGCTACTCATTAGTATAGATTATGAGTCGTGATACATGTGTTCGCGTAAACATCATATGAAATGAGATTAAAGTGTCCACTAGAGCAGGTCTGATGCATACTGGCATTTCAGCAAAATGAAAGTTGGAGTTTAATCTTCTGTTGGCGTGTATACAGCTTCGACTTCAGTGATTGTACTCTCAGCCTCACCGATCTCAGTGCCTTCTTCATTTGACTCCTTCAACTCGGCCTGCAATGAGATTATAAAATGTTTGTTCGAGTAATTTAAGACAAGGTTGCAAACAATTTCTAAAATAGTTAGGAATTTCCGCAGAATACCAGAGTTGCTTTCAAGTCTGTCAGTGCAGCTTCAAGTCGCTTATGGCAGTCTGGGACCATCATCCTCGACTCAGCTAAAACATTTTCCTGCAAATGTAGAAGGCATTAAGATGCAGTTCTAAGGTCTCCACATTGAATTGTAACTTGGAAGAGAAGCAGGGAGACCAATAATTATCACATGCTTCGCCAATACAGACCATAGCAAACTTGATATAGGTATGAGGTCAAGCAATGTAAGTAGCTATGTTTTTCAGTCCCAATCATGTCGAAAACAATTCCGTAACTCCTCAAATATATATGCCTAAAAAATATCTTAATATGCTCTCCGAAGATGTGATTATCAGTTACCATAGAGGTACTCTGAAATATGCATGTGCTGCGTGCTCATTTCGTTCACAATTCTGCTTATGACTATATCCACCCTGATGATGATGCGATATAATAAGGTTCACATACTGCTGTACATCTGGTATAGATCTGAAAACAGTGATTTTGTTCTTCGTAGAAGATTTTTTTCTCTAACATCTGGCATAGATCCGAAGGTAAATAGTTTCTCTAACATCAAGCAATCCACATGGACTGAATGCAAAGAAAAAACACACGTCTGAATGCAAAAAAAAGGTAGTCCACATGAGCATAGCCACAAGAGGCAAGATAGGTGATCAAAACTTTGATACCACGCATTTAGATTAATTATCAGAACAATAACTGCGATGATCTAGAAGCAGAGCTGAACTTCTAACCACTGTAAAACCATTACATAGGCTGCAGTGATTGCTGTCACTAAAACATCACTGTTACCCAGCCGTAAACAATGCATAGATCACTAGTATGTCACAACCATTGCAGAACAAATGATAAAACATGTACGCCAGAAATGACAAGCACCAAAATGTCACTCGGGGGAACTAATCGTCAAGGCTTCACAGGGTATAGATCCTTCTACTTAATCCACAACAAATTCGATGTCATGTAATTCCATTCTAATACAAGATTGTTCAGGGAAACCGGTAATAAAACATGTGCTTAACCTGTCCATTTTATCAAGGAAAACGGAGCACTGACCATATGACATAACTACCAGCAAATGGATGATAGCCTAATGAAAACTGCTACAAGTAAGCATTTCAAGGACAGCGTATGATCCGACTACTACCAGTAAGTACTATAATCTGTACAAGTATTACCAGTACTGGGCAGAGAGATGAGTAATTGCATTGAGAATTAAACAAGCACTTTAAGCAGAAAGTCTTCAGCCACCTGTTGCTTGAGATCGTAGGGATCGGCGCCCTTCTCCTTCATGTCAGAAGTCTTGGTCGCCTCCTTCTCCACCTCCTTCTCGTACGAGCGCAGCTCCTTCACGATCCTCTTGCAGGTCGACGTCTTGATCTTTAGGTTCCTAAGAGTCGCCATCCTAAGATCCAACCAGGGTTAGATCTAGGTAGTGCACCAACACACCAAAAATTTGTGGATGTTAGATTGGGTTTAAGTAAGTAATCACGGGATGAGTGAAAGCTCATTACCTCGAGATCCAACGAACAAGATTGCGGACGGGGTGGAGTCACAGTAGGGACAAAGTTTCGCGGGGTAGAACGAGAACAGCGATGGCGGCGACGCGCGTGAGAGGCGAGGGGTTGGAGGGGGAGCTGGGGTGCACTGGGCCGGAGCGGAGCCTCGGTAGATCAGGAGATGAAGACGAAAGGCACCAGTTTGTGCCGTGGTGTGGGGAAAAGTTGCTCCGAAATAAATGTGGACTCGACTGGGACTGAAGAGTAGGGTTTGGGGAAAAAACTATTTTATTTTGCAAAAAAATAATATTTATTACGGATTTGCTAGAGCACAGCTATTCTGGTCGAATTTGCAGCCGTTCGATTCACGCATTTTTTTCTAGGGAAAATTTGCTCCTGGACAACGTACAGTGTCCTTTACCCTGAACTTTCATGCCTTTACCCAGTACCATTACAATTTCATGGTCATTCGCTGAAACACAAAATTGGCTGCTCAGTGTGTTTGGGTAAATGACCACAAAATTGTAATGGTACTGGGGAAAGACATGAAAGTTCAGTGTGTCTGGGCAAAGGACACAGAATAACGGTGTCCAGAGTAAATTTTCCCTTTTTTCTATCGTTTTTATTTTTTTTGCAGTAAATGGTGTGTATTACTCAAACCTAGAATGCCGGAAATTATAGAGCCAAGCTCTTTTTTTTTGCTCCCGGTACAAGTGCTCCTGGTGCACAAAGATTTTTTTTCCCAAGCATCGTACTAGTAACACAAAAAAATCTAAAAAAAAAACATGCACATTTGAATCTTCATTACCATCTTAAGATTTTTTTTAAAAAATAATGTTGATATTTGCATGCTATACAAAAATACAAGCAGCGGGGCTCAAATGCAAATTTAAAAATGTAGAAACATGCTTATACTTCTTTTTTTCATAGGTCACATGCTTTATTGGTAAACCTGTTGGACACCCGCCCGTCCCTCTCGTCCGCTCCGTGTGGCGGCGGGAGGGACCCAAACGTGCCGCTAGCCCTACCTCACTCTTCCTCCCTCGTCGTCGTGAGAGGGCATGGCCAGGTAAAGCCTGGCCGATGCCGGTGACTGTGGGGCTCTTCGTCCCCTCGCGTGTGGGGTTTTGGCGCTGGCCGGCGCTCCCAGGCTAGGGTGTGGCATGGCCGCCAGGCGGCGTGGCAACTAATTGGCGCGACGGACGGCGTGGTAGCGGCGGTGGCTTATGTGGACCACCGAAGCAACTCCGGGGAAACCTCAGATCCCTTCAGGATTGGGTGATGGCGGTGCTTGTGCGCCATACTCCTCTTGAGGGCATCGTTTTTGGAGTTTGCACCGGTTGGAGGGACCGGTGGCGACGGTGGTTCAGAGGTCGCGATGACCTTGTTCTCCATGTCATTGGGTCTATGGAGCAGTGTGGCGCCCTGACCCGACTGTTATACAGTGATGCTGCGTGTCACCGGTTAAGCGATACAAGCGGAGGTTACGGGTTTACCAATCCCCGGCCAAAACCTTTGGCAGGCGTTGCTGGGTACACCTCACTCCAGACAACGCAACACCCCGATTGATGCCTTAACACGGGCGCAACTCTCAAGGCATAATAGTAAGATCAAGACTTGTGGAACAACTGGCACATCACAGACTCTACGACACAAATCATATAGTTCAACTCTTATACAGAGAAAGATAGCAAATGACAAACAGAGGTCACAGACCCAACATTATAACATGCGGAAGCGAAGTAGGTTGTTCTAAACAACAAGAACCAACATATGGCCTAAGAGGCCTGCAGATAAACATCACAACGCCAGCTGTTCCAGGATGTCCCAAGCTGCCACCTGGGAACCCCAGACTACTCGTCGACGTCCACAAAGAACCCACCTTCGAAGTCGGTGAAGTCCTCCTCTGAAACAAAAGCAAAGACGTTGAGTTCGACGAACTCGCAAGATTAAGAGCTAATATATGCTCGATGATTAGCTGTCAAGGTTTTATGGCTCTTTTGCATAAAGCTGATTTTATTTATGAAAAACATAACTCAAAGGCATCGACTATTAGAACATTTTCAAAGAGGGGTAAGAAGTAACTCTTTTCTCTTGAGATCACTTTCTCAACAACAACCACCATCACATCATTGTACCTGTTCATCATAGGCACCTCCCCGAATCACCCTCGAGGAAGTCAACCTTACATTCGTGAAATTGGTACCTCTAGTACCCAGTTTTTAATCATTCTGTTTAAGTTATTCTATGATCATCGTCCATTCCCAAGTCGCCTTAACCGTGGACACGGCTTTTCGAAAAGATTTAACCCTGCAGGGGTGTACAAATGTTTGCCACGCGTACCGTCCGGCCCATTACCTGCGCATTAGCTCTCTTCCTTGGAAAGCCGGCTGGGTGGGAGCGGTGTCGACTTCTCCCTCGTTAAGGACTTTCCAGGATCATCAGTGGCAGTAGGGCTGCCAGGATCACAACACCCCGCCCCACGGCCACTTATTTTCCTAACACCACCATCCTCATCTCGGTTCAACACCATCACGCACGCGCAAATGGAAAGCCAAACTAGAGGACCCTGGCTAGCCCCGCTCGAGTTATTTAGTCTATGAGGGTTCCTGCAATTGCATAGGCCTCACGCATGGTTGCACGCTCAGTCTTGGTTCAGGAGGTACAGAACTCGCACCTAGGCGGCAAGAACGAGACAACCCACCACATTCCATGTGGCCTCTCATCCCCACCTTCTTAGCATTTTATTATCCATCTCCACAATTTTCCACCATCAACATCACTGTCACAAGTTAACACCTGTTTCCAGCATTCACCATCCCTAGTACAACTAGGCATTTCACTAAGCATGGCTAAGCACTTGCATAGCATAGTAAGTATTCCATGGCCAACAATACAAACCTATGGTAATAGGAAGGTAAAACAGGTATTGGCAACAGGATTCTAATGCAACTAGTAGGATACTCTAATCCAAGCAAAAGACATTTAGAACCGCATGCAATATTATAGTGGAGAAAATAATTGCGGAAAATAGGATAAGATATGCTCAGAGGGGGGATTACGCTTGCCTTGTTGAGTGGAGGAGTCAAACTGCTCGTCGGAGTAATGATGCTCAACTCCGAACTCGTGATCTACCGGAGAGCAAACAACACCGGAAATCAAGAACAACAATCAACACATGGCAATTGTGCAATGCATACAAGAATGAGATATGAAATTTTAAATGCACCCTAGAAGCATTGAACAAGAGCAACAAGTTAAATGGGGTCCTCATTATATTTATTGCATTATTTGGAATAAACCCCATATTTAAACTTAGTGATTCTAGTGTTACTAGAAGTACATCATTGTAGTTGTGATCAATTATGCATGATGATGATGATTCTGGATGATTCATATTTTTCTGAACATTTTGGTATAAGGAACACATTTTTCTGAAGTCCGGATAAAAAGTTATTAATTTTATACATCCTCTTTTTAATTGTTTACTTTCGATATTTTTTTTAAATTCCAACGATAATTATTTTACTTCCTCGTCTCGGAAGGGGGAGCGGAACTAGTAGGAATCATCGAGTCGATGTCCCTACGTTGCGAGGAAGGAGCGGGGAAACAAATGCTATCGGAGAGGAAAACAGAAAAAGAAACCCTAAAACAAAAAAACAGTAACCCCAGCCTCCAGCCCGGCCTGGGCCGGTTCGTGGGCCGGCCTGCTAGCAGAGGCCACCGGCCCTCTGCCCAGTCTGGGCCAGCTAAAACGCCGGCCATGTGGCAGTGGCGTCCGGCTCGCTGCCCAGCTTGGGCTGGCCCCAAGGCCGGGTAGAGGCCCGAGGGAAACGGCCTCCTGGCCGTTCCCCTGGCCGGTCTCGCGAGAGAAGAGGAGCAGCGAACTACGGCGATGGCGGCGTGCTGCTCCGACGAGGCCGCGGCGAGAGAAGGGAGAGGGGAAGGCGTGCTACAGCTCGAGATGCTCACCACGGACACGTACGGGGCAGCGGGGACGGCGGGGGTGCACGAAGATGGCCGGAATCGGGCGGCGGTGCTCCGGACGGCCGCGGGGAAGACGAGGACGGCGTCGGCGATTCCTCACTCCCCTGCTCGATTCCGTGCACGGAGAGGAAGAGCACGGCGAGGCGGAACTTCTGGCTGTCTTGGCTGGGCTCGGGAACTCCTCAAGCGACGGCGAGACGGCGGCGGAGCTTCGGCTCGGTCATGGCGGCTTGGTGCGGCTCGTGGGGAGAAGGGAAAAGGGGCAGGGGCGAGGAGCAGGTGTGGGGGTGGGGCAGCGTGGCCTCGTGGAGGTCCTCTTCCTGCAGGTGGAGGTCGAGCAGGGGGGGCCCGGAGCTGCATGGGGGAGCCGCTGGACGGCGACATGGTGCAGCCCGAGCAGCAGCTCGGTCGCTACAGCGCGAGGGAGATGAAGGTTTTACAGTTTAGTCCCTGGAAGTTTTAAACCATCACAAACAGGTCCTTCTTGGTACTGGATTAATAGAACAGCAGGTGGAAAAGAAATATTTGGGCCACTTAAACACCTCCAAAAATTATGCCAATTTTTGGGGAGTCTCTGTATATCAAATTGAAGTTCCCCTAATTTTTACAGATTATTTGAAAACCATTTGGTAGGGAAATAAAATAGAAAAGCTCGCAGAAATTTTGAGATACACTCTTTTTATTTCATTTTACAATTAAAAAATAGTTTGTCAAAAATTATCCTTGGAACTTTTGGAGCTTCCTCGACAAATATGAGAAGACAAGGAATTTGTTTTGCAAACCTTGAGTGTCATCTTTGTTGTGAGATTTGTTGGAACAAGTTGAGAATTTGTTTTCCCAATGTTGCCAAAACAAGTTAGTGTTGTTTAGCAATTGCAAATGGAGGCAAAGATGCATGCATGGAATGCAAAAGTGAAAATTTTACTCATAATTTGCATTACCAAAAGTGGGTTGTTACAACTCTACCCTCCTTACAGGAATCTCGCCCCGAGATTCTAAGGTTGCGAAAAGAAGTCGGGATACTGCTCACGAAGACTAGACTCTCGTTCCCAAGTAGCTTCTTCTTCGGAATGATGAGACCACTGAATTTTGAGGAACTTGGTAGTCTTGTTGCGGGTCTTCCTTTTGGCTTCATCCAAGACATGGATAGGATGCTCGCGATAGGTGAGATCTTCCTGGAGATCCAGCTCTTCATGATTGACCCCATGGATAGGATCCTTGAAACAACGGCGGAGTTGGGAGATATGGAACACATCATGCACATTTGGGAATTTGACCGGCAACTCCAACTTATAAGAAAGATCTCCTCGCTTTTCCAGGACGGTGAACGGACCGACATAGCGAGGGGCCAATTTTCCTTTGATTCCGAAGCGGCGAACGCCTCGAAGGGGAGAGACACGGAGATAAGCTTTATCACCAATTTCATAATGAATCTCCTGATGGTGCTTATCATAGTAGCTCTTCTGCCTTGACTGGGCAATTCTCAGATTCTCTCGTATGATTCTGACCTTCTCCTCAGCTTCATTGATCACATCCGGACCAAAGAGTGCTCTCTCTCCGGTCTCGGACCAATTTAGAGGAGTACGGCATTTTCTTCCATATAGAGCCTCGAATGGAGCCATGCCCAGACTAGCTTGATAGCTATTGTTGTATGAGAACTCCGCGAAAGGGAGATACTTTTCCCAACCTTGGCCAAAAGAGATGACACATGCCCGAAGCATGTCTTCCAAAACTTGATTCACTCTTTCAGTCTGACCATCAGTCTGGGGTGGTAAGCGGTACTGAAGTTGAGACGGGACCCCATAGCAGTTTGGAAACTGTGCCAGAACTTGGAGACGAAGATACTTCCACGGTCCGATATGATCCTCAAAGGGACCCCGTGCAATGGAACAATACGAGCCAAATACAACTCGGCAAGTTGACTCGCCGTATCTCGTCACGGACGGGTAGGAAGTGGGCAACCTTGGAAGACGATCAATGATTACCCAAATTGCATTGTTGCCCTTAGGAGACTGGGAAAACCGGTGATGAAGTCCATACCAATTTCATCCCATTTCCACTCCGGGACAGCAATAGGGCGGAGAGTGCCAGGGGTCTTTGATGTTCAGCTTTTACCCGACGACAGGTGTCGCATTCAGCAACAAACTTGGCGATTTCCCGTTTCATACGAGTCCACCAGAATTGTGGTCGAAGGTCTTGGTACATTTTGGTACTTCCGGGATGGATAGAGAGAGGTGTATCATGAGCCTCCTGAAGGATCAGCTCTCTCAATTTCCGCTTCTTGGGTACCACTAGACGGTCACCGAAATAAACAACTCCGGATTCATCGACGGAGAAGCATTTGTACTTCCCGCTAGCAATGTTGTCCTTGATTTTTAGAATACCCTTGTCACGCTTCTGAGCATCCTTGATCTGGTCTACAAGAGTAGATTTGATCTCCAGATTTGCTAGATAGCCGGAGGGAACAATTTCCAGTTCAAACGGGCGAACTCTTCATGAAGGGCAGGTTGGGCCTTTTCAATCATCAGATTGTTGCAATAGGACTTCCGACTTAGCGCGTCAGCCACGACGTTTGCTTTGCCGGGTTGATAGTTCAGACTCACATTGTAGTCCGTGATTAACTCCAACCAACGCCTTTGCCTGAGATTTAAATCCGGCTGGGTGAAGAGGTACTTTAGACTCTTGTGATCCGAGAAGATCTCGCAACGGTTACCAAACAGGTATGGTCTCCATTGCTTCAAAGCATAGACCACGCGGCAAGCTCTAGATCATGAGTAGGGTAATTGAGCTCATGCGGCTTAAGTTGGCGAGAAGCATAAGCCACAACATGGCCATCTTGCATCAGCACACAGCCCAAACCTTGTAGAGAGGCGTCACAGAAGACGACGAAATCCTTGCTTGTGTCCGGCAGGACAAGCACAGGAGCGGACGTGAGCTTGGCTTTCAGGTTGGAAGCTCTCTTCAGCTTCGGCAGTCCATACGAACTTTCTATCCTTCTTGAGAAGGTCAGTCAATGCCTTGGCTATTTTGGAGAAAGCTTCGATGAATCGGCGGTAGTAACCCGCCAATCCGAGAAAGCTACGAATGTCCTTGACTGACATTGGAGTTTTCCAGTCTAGAATAGCTTGAATTTTGTCGGGGATGACTTCCACACCATTGGCAGATATTACATGTCCAAGGAAGACAAGTTTATCCAACCAAAACTCACACTTGGAGAACTTGGCATAAGACGGTGTTCACGAAGCCGTGTCAGAACCAACCGAAGGTGTTCATCATGCTCTTCGTCGGTTTTAGAATAGATGAGGATGTCATCGATGTAAATGACGACAAACTTATCAAGATAATCCATGAAAATGGAATTCATGAGCCTCATGAAAGTAGCTGGAGCATTTGTGAGACCAAAGGACATGACGGTATACTCATATGAGCCATAGCGAGTAACAAATGCCGTCTTTGGGATATCCTCCTTTCTGATCTTTATTTGATGGTACCCTGACCTCAGATCCATCTTGGAGAATACTCTTGCACCAGCTAACTGATCCAACAGATCATTGATGCGAGGATAGGATACTTGTTCTTGATTGTCACCGCATTCAACGGTCTATAGTCAGAGACAAGACGAGGCACGGTAGAATCCCTCTTCTTGACAAAGAGTACCGGACAACCCCAAGGTGAACTGCTAGGCTGGATGAACTCCTTCGCTAACAGCTGATCAATTTGCTCCTTCAACAGAGCCAACTCTTCCACCGGCATGCGGTAGGGCTTCTTGGAAATTGGAGCAGTACCGGGAAGCAAGTCTATGACAAACTCCACACTTCGATCAGGTGGCATGCCAGGCAATTCTTCTGGGAACACATCCGGGAAGTCACACACCACGTGTATGTCCTGGATTTCAGGAGGGGACAAGCCTTCCATGAAACATAGGGCGATCTCCGGGGAGAGGGGATTGTCTGATGATGGAGGTCCTGAATATGTAGCCCAAAACTGCACATCGTAACCGGAAGGGTGGGTCACGGTGATGGACTTAGCAGCACAGTCGAGATTAGCATGGTATCTTGCTAACCAGTCCATGCCCAGTATGGCATCAAGGCCCTTCGACCTCAAGGCTATCAACGGGAAAGGGAAGGACAGGGATGCTATGATAATCTGGACCTCAGGAGTAACGCCATCGGTTTGCCATTTGGAGCCAGGGGTAGAGATCATCAAGGGACTGCTCATCTTCTCAAACGGTATTTGGTGATCTTTTGCAAACGCAATAGAGATGAATGAATGCGATGCTCCAGAATCAAACAAAACGGTAGCAAGATGGTTGTTGATTCGAAGCTCACCCATAAGGACGCCAGGATCCTCTTCAGCTTCTTCAGCAGAGACGTGGTTCAGGCGACCACGCACCAAGGTCCAGCCTTGCCAGTTGGAGTGGCAGGGGCTCGTGCAGGAGTTATAGCGAGAGGTGCCTTCTGGGGGCACTCCCTGGAGTAGTGACCAGCCTGGCCACAGGTGTAGCAAGTGAGTCCAGGTGGAGCAGGTAGCATAGGACGGTACCCACTCCCGCCTATCCCAAGTGTCGAAGTAGTGGGACGCGGAGGAGGTGGCCTATATCCTGCTGCCTCGGCATGAAGGGAGCACGAGGTACGGCGCTGTAGGGACAAACACCCTGCGCTTCTTGCTCTCAGAACCCGAGGAACTCTGGTCCCCATGTGCGGGCCTCTTGGAAGCTTCAGTTCTTTCTTCCTTGCTCAAGGTGAAAGCCTGGTTGAACAGCTCCTGATAGGTCTGGAACCTGAAGGGCAATAGCTCATAGCGGAGCTGCGGATTCAGACCCTTGCGGAACAGCTCTTGCTTGTCAGCATCATTGGTCACGTCCCTTGGGGCGTAACGAGAGAGATGGTTGAACTCACGACCATAAGTGCGGAGGTCCATCCGTCCCTGTTGCAATCCAGGAACTCCCTCCTCTTCAATCCATGATTGGCTGGGGAATGTACTCCGCACGGAAAGGCAGTGCGGAATTCAGCCCAGGTGAAGACATGGTTGGCTGGAAACAAAGCCACATGGCTTTCCCACCAACAGCCAGCAGCACCAACCAAGAGATAGGTGGCAAAGTTGACTTGTTCAGCCAATGGGACATGCAGCGCGGAGAACTTGCGCTCCAAAGCACGAAGCCAATCATCAGCTTCCAGTGGCTCCTTAGCATCAGCAAAGGTGGGTGGCTGGGAACGCAGAACTCAGTGAGAGTGTTGCACTCGTTCCTCCGTGCATTCTGCTGCACCAACTGCTCAAGCAAACGCTCATTGCGCCCACGGTTCTCCTCAATGGCCATCAAGACTTGAGCCATCGAGGGTGGTGGCGGCAGATCATCCTCATCATCATTGTGGTTACCGCGACCACCACGGCCTCCACGACCTCCTCGAGCCATTCTGGAGATTTGACAATGACACGGTTAGTATCTTTCTCCGAATGGTCGAACAATAGCATTAGCGTCTTCACAAGTACACAGACTAGGGACGATAATACTTTGCGAGAAGGAAAACAACAAGATAGAACTTGGGTCGAAGATCAGCATCATGTGCTACTAGTGAGAGTTAAGAAATCACAACTTAACACACTCTAGTTGGCACAATCCGGGACCTTATGTTCAAGTCCGTGGGTTAAAACCCAAAGAAAGGATCAAATGATTGACTGGTAGAGAACATCTGAGTTGATTTGGGATTGACGCAGCGGGAGCAACGTGACACATAACACTCAAGGTCGAACCCACCCCGTTTCTAATCATTTTGAAGTAACAGAGGAGTAAAACCTTTAAATCAAATTGAGGTAAGATTGCTCCGAGATTAGAGGGTAACCAGATAAGGAGTAAAAAGAATCCTAAGATGGTTTTCACAACTCATTTTTAGGTTAAAATATTTTCACAAACACTAGACTCAACATCGACCAGTAGAAGGGTTTCCTACAGGCAGTACTGCTCTGATACCAACTTGTGGCGCCCCGACCCGACTGCTATACAGTGATGCTGTGTGTCACCGGTTAAGCGATACAACCGGAGGTTACGGGTTTACCAATCCCCGGCCAAAACCTTTGGCAGGCGTTGCTGGGTACACCTCACTCCAGACAACGCAACACCCCGATTGATGCCTTAACACAGGCACAACTCAAAGCATAATAGTAAGATCAAGACTTGTGGAACAACTGGCACATCACAGACTCTACGACACAAATCATATAGTTCAACTCTTATACAGAGAAAGATAGCAAATGACAACAGAGGTCACAGACCCAACATTACAACAAGCGGAAGCGAAGTAGGTTGTTCTAAACAACAAGAACCAACATATGGCCTAAGAGGCCTACAGATAAACATCACAACGCCAGCTGTTCCAGGATGTCCCAAGCTGCCACCTGGGAACCCCAGACTACTCGTCGACGTCCACAAAGAACCCACCTTCGAGTCGGTGAAGTCCTCCTCTGAAACAAAAGCAAAGACGTTGAGTTCGACGAACTCGCAAGATTAAGAGCTAATATATGCTCGATGATTAGCTGTCAAGGTTTTATGGCTCTTTTGCATAAAGCTGATTTTATTTATGAAAAACATAACTCAAAGGCATCGACTATTAGAACATTTTCAAAGAGGGGTAAGAAGTAACTCTTTTCTCTTGAGATCACTTTCTCAACAACACCACATCACCATTGTACCTGTTCATCAAAGGCACCTCCCCGAATCACCCTCGAGGAAGTCAACCTTACATTCGTGAATTGGTACCTCTAGTACCCAGTTTTTAATCATTCCGTTTAAGTTATTCTATGATCATCGTCCATTCCCAAGTCGTCCTAACCGTGGACACGGCTTTTCGAAAAGATTTAACCCTGCAGGGGTGTACAAATGTTTGCCACGCGTACCGTCCGGCCCATTACCTGCGCATTAGCTCTCTTCCTTGGAAAGCCGGCTGGGTGGGAGCGGTGTCGACTTCTCCCTCGTTAAGGACTTTCCAGGATCATCAGTGGCAGTAGGGCTGCCAGGATCACAACACCCCGCCCCACGGCCACTTATTTTCCTAACACCACCATCCTCATCTCAGTTCAACACCATCACGCACGCGCAAATGGAAAGCCAAACTAGAGGACCCTGGCTAGCCCCGCTCGAGTTATTTAGTCTATGAGGGTTCCTGCAATTGCATAGGCCTCACGCATGGTTGCACGCTCAGTCTTGGTTCAGGAGGTACAGAACTCGCACCTAGGCGGCAAGAACGAGACAACCCACCACATTCCATGTGGCCTCTCATCCCCACCTTCTTAGCATTTTATTATCCATCTCCACAATTTCCACCATCAACATCACTGTCACAAGTTAACACCTGTTTCCAGCATTCACCATCCCTAGTACAACTAGGCATTTCACTAAGCATGGCTAAGCACTTGCATAGCATAGTAAGTATTCCATGGCCAACAATACAAACCTATGGTAATAGGAAGGTAAAACAGGTATTGGCAACAGGATTCTAATGCAACTAGTAGGATACTCTAATCCAGGCAAAAGACATTTAGAACCGCATGCAATATTATAGTGGAGAAAATAATTGCGGAAAATAGGATAAGATATGCTCAGAGGGGGGATTACGCTTGCCTTGTTGAGCGGAGGAGTCAAACTGCTCGTCGGAGTAATGATGCTCAACTCCGAACTCGTGATCTACCGGAAAGCAAACAACACCGGAAATCAAGAACAACAATCAACACATGGCAATTGTGCAATGCATACAAGAATGATGATATGAAATTTTAAATGCACCCTAGAAGCATTGAACAAGAGCAACAAGTTAAATGGGGTCCTCATTATATTTATTGCATTATTTGGAATAAACCCCATATTTAAACTTAGTGATTCTAGTGTTACTAGAAGTACATCATTGTAGTTGTGATCAATTATGCATGATGATGATGATTCTGGATGATTCATATTTTTCTGAACATTTTGGTATAAGGAACACATTTTTCTGAAGTCCGGATAAAAAGTTATTAATTTTATACATCCTCTTTTTAATTGTTTACTTTCGATATTTTTTTTAAATTCCAACGATAATTATTTTACTTCCTCGTCTCGAAAGGGGGAGCGGAACTAGTAGGAATCATCGAGTCGATGTCCCTACGTTGCGAGGAAGGAGCGGGGAAACAAATGCTATCGGAGAGGAAAACAGAAAAAGAAACCCTAAAACAAAAAAACAGTAACCCCAGCCTCCAGCCCGGCCTGGGCCGGTTCGTGGGCCGGCCTGCTAGCAGAGGCCACCGGCCCTCTGCCCGGTCTGGGCCGGCTAAAAGGCCGCCCATGTGGCAGTGGCGTCCGGCTCGCTGCCCAGCTTGGGCTGGCCCCAAGGCCGGGTAGAGGCCCGAGGGAAACGGCCTCCTGGCCGGTCCAGGCCGTTCCCCTGGCCGGTCTCGCGAGAGAAGAGGAGCAGCGAACTACGGCGATGGCGGCGTGCTGCTCCGGTGAGGCCGCGGCGAGAGAAGGGAGAGGGGAAGGCGTGCTACAGCTCGAGATGCTCACCACGGACACGTACGTGGCAGCGGGGACGGCGGGGGCGCACGAAGATGGCCGGAATCGGGCGGCGGCGCTCCGGACGGCCGCGGGGAAGACGAGGACGGCGTCGGCGATTCCTCACTCCCCTGCTCGATTCCGTGCACGGAGAGGAAGAGCACGGCGAGGCGGAACTTCTGGCTGTCTTGGCTGGCTCGGGAACTCCTCAAGCGACGGCGAGACGGCGGCGGAGCTTCGGCTCGGTCATGGCGGCTTGGTGCGGCTCGTGGGGAGAAGGGAAAAGGGGCAGGGGCGAGGAGCAGGTGTGGGGGTGGGGCAGCGTGGCCTCGTGGAGGTCCTCTTCCTGCAGGTGGAGGTCGAGCAGGGGGGGCCCGGAGCTGCATGGGGGAGCCGCTGGACGGCGACATGGTGCAGCCCGAGCAGCAGCTCGGTCGCTACAGCGCGAGGGAGATGAAGGTTTTACAGTTTAGTCCCTGGAAGTTTTAAACCATCACAAACAGGTCCTTCTTGGTACTGGATTAATAGAACAGCAGGTGGAAAAGAAATATTTGGGCCACTTAAACACCTCCAAAAATTATGCCAATTTTTGGGGAGTCTCTGTATATCAAATTGAAGTTCCCCTAATTTTTACAGATTATTTGAAAACCATTTGGTAGGGAAATAAAATAGAAAAGCTCGCAGAAAATTTTGAGATACACTCTTTTTATTTCATTTTACAATTAAAAAATAGTTTGTCAAAAATTATCCTTGGAACTTTTGGAGCTTCCTCGACAAATATGAGAAGACAAGGAATTTGTTTTGCAAACCTTGAGTGTCATCTTTGTTGTGAGATTTGTTGGAACAAGTTGAGAATTTGTTTTCCCAATGTTGCCAAAACAAGTTAGTGTTGTTTAGCAATTGCAAATGGAGGCAAAGATGCATGCATGGAATGCAAAAGTGAAAATTTTACTCATAATTTGCATTACCAAAAGTGGGTTGTTACAAGCAGGGTATGCAGCGTCTGCAGCGGGGAGGTGGTGGATGCTTGTGGTCGTTATGCGTGCTACCGCAGTTGCCGGACGACGGTCTAGCGGTGGAGGATCTGCCCACGGTCTGCTTGCTACATCGTCACCGATGGCGTCGCATGAGGTTGGCACTTGGGGTGGCGGCCCTGGACTTACGACGATGGCGGACATCGTGGTCATGTGGTGACACGATGGTCGGATCTTCCATTTTTGTGATGGTCTCCAGCTATGTGTGTCGCTGTCGGTGGCGGTATGGGACGTTCTCTATTGTGACAACGGAATTTTGAGGACGGCGGCGGTATGAGATGCCCCCTCCAATTCAAGATCGGGTTTGTTTTGACTCAGCAGGTGTTACACACGATGGTTTCAGAGAAGTTGTCAAGTCATTCCTGGTCGGCGGTGGCGATGCACGGAGGTGTCAAGTCATGCCTGATCCTGGCAGGTCCTACGCACGACGTCTCCTACGTTGTGTCAAGGGCATGTTGTTGTTCGATCTAAAGTGGTCAATAGTAGCTAGAGGCATGGCAGTATGGGACTTCATCAACTTCCATTTTTCGGCTCCAGCAGCATCTGGTTAGCGTGAGTCGTTGGCCAGATAGATGATGACGATAGAGGGCGTCGACATCAAGTTTTCACATTTGATGGAAACATATCTAACAATGTTGGCGCGTGACTGCGTCATGCTCTTGATAAAGGTGGTGGCTTAAAACTCGTCTTTGGGATGAAAATTTTGCGCTCGAACTTAGGTTGAACTCATCAGCACATGTGTGGCTTTTTCCTTCTTCAAGGCTTTGTCTAAAGAGTGTGCATTTTCTCTGTTTTTCTATTTTAACACAGTCGTTAGTGGTAGTCTGCTATAGCTACTGTCGCGAGCAAATTTTCTAGTGTGAGAACGCAATTGTAAATGCAAGTTGTCGTAGTACTTTAGCTCATTTTGCATCAAAATGTTCCTATGGGCAAAGCTGTATAGTGTAATGATAGTCAACACAAGCAGCAGTGACAGATCTCAGCACTAGTTGCCACTATGTTGAGTAGTCAATCAAACTCTGAGATTTCCCCCAAAAAATCAAACTCTGAGACCCAAACGAAACGTAAACTTAAATATATATCGAGCTAGTAACATGCACTAGTGAACTTGCTGGTAACATAGCAAGTTTTTCAGCTTGTCAATGGTTCACTCGTTGACATCTTTCTAAATTTACTATTTCATGTGGTTCTCACTCAAGTGCAAAACAGATTCTGTGTCACAGAAGATGGATTCTCCTACAGCGGGGAAAAAGCTCTCATCCTTGCACTACATGACTTCATCAGCACTCCCCAATGTTCCAGAAATGTATTGGAGAAAGTGTAAGAAAAAAACATGAAACGCCGCGAAGCATCTCTCTCTTCTAGTTCTTCTCGTGAGTGTGTGTTTTCTCTCGAGTCTGGCACTTTGGGCAAGCCGAATAGCGAGTTAGTGTGTTTTTTCAGGGGTAAGAGTGCGCTGGTGTTAACCACAACACCACCTCTGATCTCTATTCGACTATTGCCATGGGTTCTTCTTTCTGGACCCTCTGCGCACTGAACTTTCTTTTGAACTCTGCAGTTAAGAATCAAGGAAAAATGTGTTGAAGATTCAAAAGTACATGATTGTAAGCAAGCTGGAGTGTTGTCTGACTTACGGGTTTCCGTTTCAACTTTCCTCGGACCCTGTTCTTTTGTGGTTTCAGTTTGTAAATCCTAACCATCCAGTGGTGGGTTGTAAAAGCCTGCATTAAGCAACATGGTACATGAACACGTTGCGGCTGCAGTCATGGGAAGGTTTATTCCTTCCAAATGATTGGGCGGAAGTGTAACAGCACTGTACCTCCTCAAAATGGGTCAGCTTAAAATGCTTCCTTCCTATTTCATATCTTCTCGCTCTATCAAATCCCTTACCATCAGTCTCAGCAAATCTAGATGCAAAGGAGAACGAATGTCAAAAAAAATCCATAATTGTGTTACTTGAGCATGGTATGCTAACTTCCTTCGCATTGACAGACCTGTAATAACAAAGCTTGTACATGAGGCAATTCAGCATCGTTGGAGTGCCTTGAGCATCAACACGGTAGTTTCCGTCCCTCTGTAGGAATAATATAAGATAATAATTCAGAAGAAGTTTGAAATTTCACATAGATGACAGTGTTTTTCTTCCACAAGTTACTAGAATGCAAATTAATTCTTTAAGTTAGCTACCGCGGTATTACCAAATTATATGCGCGATGAGTTGCAAAAGGCAAGTTCACAACTCACAAGGTAATCTTCTTCCTTAATGTGAGGGAATTCACCACCTCCGATTCGAACCATCCAGAGGAACTTATTAATATCATCACTTGGGTAGCCAATAAGCCCTGAAAATAAAATCATCAGGTGTTAGGGGGTTTGGATTCAGAAAGCACCTGTTTAAAATATTCTACAAGCCCAACACGGTATCAACCTCCAAAGACAACAAGCACATATTTGACATCTAAGGAATGGAAGATCTCCCATGCTGCTTTTTCCGGGGATGACATTGCTGTCCCAACTGTCGCTATGTGTGTGTTATTCCAGGTATTATTGTCTACAATCACAGTCCTGTTGGCCATTGCAGTTGTCTGATAACCATAGTCCCACCACGATGCAACCTACAGTAGCCATTCCCATCTTACTATCAGAATGATGCAATTCAAGTGATAAGGATAGTTTCAAAGGCATTACTTTATCGTCTACTTCTGTGTTGTGGCGCAGCCATCCATAAGCTTCACGGAAATCATCATAAACATGCAACCCGTCATGTGAATGAGATGTCAGCACAATTGAGGGTGCAGAGTATGCTTCTGCAGCTGCCCATACACAATGGACCTGCAAAAATGTCATTGTTGACTA
Source organism: Poa pratensis (assembly GCA_947311845.1). Taxonomy (NCBI): domain Eukaryota; kingdom Viridiplantae; phylum Streptophyta; class Magnoliopsida; order Poales; family Poaceae; genus Poa; species Poa pratensis. The sequence goes on along the minus strand of CAMZMU010000071.1, from coordinate 26,561,545 downwards.
ACAGTCTTGCTCAACGAGGATACTGCTTCCACTGAGAACAGATTCCTTACCACATAAAGTCCACAAAGTATAATCAGAAACAGTATACCCATGGCGGATGCTTCGAAAGGCAGTACACAAAGCTTCTCTTCCTTTTCAGGCCTAACAAGAGAACTTGGCACCGATTCTTTCTCCTTCCGAGTCTTCTTTGATGGTCTTTCCTTTGGAACATTTTCTGTTTTTCCTTTTGTTATGGTCCCATTTTTCATTGCATTTGTGGTAGTGCCTGCAGTAATGGAACTCCCTGGAGTACTGTCCCCTGCCTTAAATTTGACAGGACACGTATACATCAGTAAACCTTCTACAGAACTAAATCTGGATAAGAAAGTTAATAATGAAGAAATAATCATACCCTAGGAAGGTCATCATCTGATTGTGGGCGCTGAAATTTCATTGATCGTGTGAGGACGTTAAAAGCTTCTGATAGAGCAATCCCAGCCAAAATGCATGCAGCAGGGGCGAGGACAAGCATAAGTCGTACCTAAAATTGCACTAATATCACTATCAACTGATAAATGAACTAGTACAGTACTGTAAATGTCTTTCGCAGTGAAGACTTACCATTACCCCCGAGAAGTATACTGAAGTTACCAAGTACAGGACCAAAAATGAGCTTGCATCGGATAAAGGTAAGAAGCATGACTGCAAATTGTGTTGCAACAAATTATATTAAACCGTGAAAAAACATACTTAACACCATTTTTCAACAGCACGTGAATGCTTACTATGATCCCAGCAGGAACTAAGAAGGCTAGGACATTGATATCCATAAAGTAAGAAGGCCAGGTAGGTGGTTGATGTTCGCTCACGCTAGCAATGATAGGGATGTACTTGCTTGCATAGGTTCTGTCGGAATGGAATAAAACAAAAGAATTATCTTATACAGAAAAGGAAGAAGCATGAAAAAATTCAAGCTATGTCTTATAGCAGGAATCAGAAATATGTCTGTTCTGCATACATAAAAAATTCAAGCTATCACAAAATGTGTGCTAATCGGCAATAGAAATCACAGTTCTTTTCTACCAACGCAGAAACCCTGAAATCAGTACATTTCTTTTGCAACTTTTTTGTTGGAAATTCCTTTGCAACTTTAAATACAGAGGAAAGCTGGTTCTAATTTCAATTCCTACTGTTGACCAGGGTCAGGGCTTAGTTATTAATGAAAAAATAACAATAGTTTCTTTAAATTTTGAAAATTCTTTCAATAAAATGGACAAAATTCAAAAAGTTTTATTTCTATTGAATGATTAAATTAAAATGGATAAATAGAAAGGCTTTTTGGATTTTTGAAAAAAATCTAGAGTGAAAGTCTTTATGCTCTTATTAGGATTTACTAACCTTAAACCAATGATTTTGGAGTAGTGCCAGAGAAATTTTGATGAGAACTTACGGGTCAAGTAAACTCAAACTGCGCCCACTCCAACCTTTTGTTGGGCTAGATGCCACCAATGCAACAAGTATCGCTACTACAGCGAAACAAATGGCCCTGCAGAAACCGCGATATTAGAATGTGGACAGAATATCTGCTTTGTTTTGACTTATGCGAAACAAATGTTTCTTCTGTCAACATTATGAACCACTAGCAAGTGTAACACATCTTTTTATGCACTTTAGCTGGTTTTGACATCAGAAACTTACAGACCAATTGTTAGTACAAATGTCATGGCCACTTTGAACAGCCGAGGAGTTAAAAGTCCTTTGATGAAATACACGAGAGCAACCACATGGAGGATTATAAACACCTGGAATGCAAAAAAAAAAACAGAGATAAAAGAGAAATGATTTGCCATTTTTTTAACAGACATGCAAAAATTGGGTGAATCAGAAAAGTTAAGGGGGAAAGGAACACATGCTTAGATAACTAGTTGGTGTACCAGAAATGATGCAAAGTGCTCCGATGTCAATACTGCATTAAAACCAACCACAGGTACCAATGCTGCCAGAAGTGTTCCCAGTACAACCTGCATGGTGCTAATTCTTATAACAAGATTTTGTGATATTCATTTGTGCATAAGGAATTGGAAAGGCACTAGACATATGGACTTACAAGGGGAGCATAAGCAATGTAAAGTCGTGAAGAGTAACGGGCAGTTACAATACACAAGAGAACATGCATTGGGATAAGGTTGATGATGAATGTGTAGCCTCCCACGAACAGACCTGAAAGCGGAAATGCACTGTAATTTGAGGAATCCGCTGTATCTTGTAGCTATTTGAAATTGTCGAAGAAAAACTTACCATATAAAAGTAGGAGAGAGCATTAAGCGTTGCATAAAAGAGTGATCCCGTGTTTAGTGTCTGCATAGTCATTTTGTATTATCTTCTTAAAGATACAAAGAGAAGGGAAAAAAGAACCAACACTAAGATTCTAAGGAGACTTTGAGAGCCTAACCTTTACATATAGATAAAATGTGAATATTAAAGCAAATATTGCTACTGCTTCGTTATCGTAGCTGCCTGCAACAGATCTTGAGATGTATGAGGGGACCTGCGTAGTGGGAGGAACAAATAAGTAGGTTTTCGATCAAGTGCTATTTACAAGCTACGGCCTAAGGATAAAGTAGTTGTAGGTAAAGCATATATGAAAAGATGGTAAGACAGTCTCATGTTGCAGATCTTAAAAAACGATAGAAACCCAGCCTCTACCCCGTTGACCCATACAAGCAATGACCATTAATTCATTAAAGTTTTTTTTTGCAAGAATATTAGGATTTTCAGTGACGGGAAATTTCAACCTCCATGATTCAGAAGGACTTTGGTACCCAGCCTGGGCTCTAGTCCCTATTTTTCAGATTTCCCTAGGCTGTTTTAGGATCTTAACTTTTTTTTTCGAATGGTGACCTTTACTTTTTGACAGAGCTGTTTCGGTCACTGGGCTCTCAGTTTTAGTTCCATACTAGATTGTGCTGATTAAACAATTGTAAGAGCTCATTTGGCACCCATCATTTCATTTCATTTGGCCGAAATGTCATCATTTCATTTCATTTGACAAGTGAAATGACAGGGCTAGGAATAGGAATTGACATAACATACAGTAGACATTTGCTGGAATTCCAAATCAAATGACTTGTCCAATTCCATGATAGCCAAAAAGGTTGGGTATGGAATCACATATGAATTTCATGATTCCAGCTCGAAATGATAGCTACCAAACGACCTCTAAGATCTATCTGACTTTTCATGTTTTTTTACATGCACGAAATGAACCTTGTCAGTTACACAGGCTTCTTTGGATAAATGGTGTCGTCGTATGAAACAACAGATGCCTAGGGGTAGGCTTAAGTTTGGGGCCGATGGACGCTAGAGGATTCGGGGAGGGATAGCGCGCAGGATTGCGCACACAGACAAACAGATCAACACGGGGATTTACCCTGCTTCGGGGCTCTCGTGAGAGATAAAACCCCTACTGCAGCATCTAGCCTACTCTGTGTATTTCTCTTTGCACACGGATGGTACAAACGCTCCACGAGCTGGGTGAAGATTGCCTCTCAGAGGTCTTAGCTAGGAGGAGCTCCATGTGAGCGGGGGGAGAAGCAGGGAGTGAGCCCGCGCAGGGGCTGAGGAGTGCTCTCCCCCTGGTGCTCTTTATATAGGGAGAGCCCAGGGGACAACGGGGGGACAAACAGACAAAGGACACTATGCACTGTACACTGTAGCTGACATGACTACTGGGGTCTTGTCAACGCTGCTCTGGCGTCACGCCAGTGTACTCTTGTCACATCAGTGGCACTGTAGCCACGTCCAGGATGGGCGTGGCCTGTCTTGTCTCTGTCCTTACTTTTGTCTTCTAGCTCCTGTCCCCGGGATCTTCGGGATCACCTGGCAGGGCATCTGTACCTCAGCCCAGCCGAGGTGTGCGCTGGAGGAACTGGCCAGCCGAGGTAACGATGTATCGCTCCAGCCGAGGTAACGAGGTATCTGCCTAGCCGAGGCTGCAACGTGACTCGGTCCACCGAAGTTGTAGCAGCGCCTCGGTCTACTCCGAGACTGGAGCAGCGCCTCGGTCCATCGAAGCTGGAGCAACGCCTCGGTCCAAACCGAGACTGGAGCAGCGCTCGGTCCACCGACGCTGGGAGCTGATGGCCCGCTTGGTCACGGAACGGACCAGAGCGAAGCAGGGGCGAACGCAAGCCTCCAGGCCTCGGTCCGATTCAACCGCTGCGGTGCTGGCGTGGCCCAACCGAGACGTGGAACCTCGGTCCAGCAGAGGCTAAAGGATCTCGGCCCAGTCCGAGTTAAAAGGTGATGCCGGCCTGCTCCGAGACTGGAGATGGTGGCCCATCCGAGACTGGGGAAAGTCGGCCCAGCCGAGGTAGAGATGGATGATTCGGTCCAGTGTCAGTCCAGCGTGTTTTTTCCTCCTTTTCCTTTATTCTTTACCTATTTAACTCCTGTTTCTCTCTTCTAACAACTTCGTAGAACCAACAACTTTGGGCTACCCAGGGTTACATCCCCGACAAATGGTAAAGTTGAAAGACCAAACAGGTCATTTGAAATGAATGGGATGTAAAATGGGACGGAGCTCAAATCAGAAGACAAAAATATGACTCCTTTGTTTGAAGATGCCAAATTCAACTCTAAACATTGACCAGCTAAGAAGTGTTCTGGAACAGAGGTTATTGAGAATAACCTACCAAATAAGGAATTGGGATGAAAATAAGTTACTCAGATAGGAAGAGTGAAGAAACACTTTTACAAAAGCTTAAGCTGATACAGCTGAAGTACACTTTCTATTTTACCCACAAATGAATGGAAGACCATACCTAGCCTACATTTATCCATTGGAATTCACAGCGAAGTATCAAGATGCAAGAATTAACAGCAAGGTATAAAATGAGAAATATAAATCAGGTAATCATATAAAGAAACTTAATTTTCTCATAGCCAAACCGAGTAGTCCGTCCACAAAAGAAAGGCAAAAGGAAACAGAGCATACCATTGCTAAGATAGTTGCTGCCATTAAACCAGCCCCATGACCCTTTGCTTCCTGGAAGGCAAAATGCACAGTTACTAAAGAACTTTTGTGGTTTTAGAAATAGTGTAAAGCACGTGTAATTTTACATCAGTAAAACAACCTTTGTCAGCAGATAAGTTGCCCATGAAGCGTTTGCCGAAAAAATCGGAGCAGTGAACACGCAGACGGTCTCCACCGACAAGGGGATGTTAAGGGAGTTCAGCAACCTGTAGCAACCAAGCACTTGAGGCAGGACTGCAGTTTTTCAAAGCTATCCGGCAATGCATTGCTCTATGCTATGGTATGAAACATTTGCATACCACCATATCGTGCCAGCCGTCAGTGTCAAACCAGGATAGACAGTGCCACCGATAACACGTCCAAGGGGGTACCTAACACAAATAACTGTAAGAAACAGAGGGTATACATAAGTAACATAACACGTTATGAACGATTCATGGAGTACCATGTTCGGTCGTCGAACCAGTTCCAAAACTCGTAGATCCCACTCTTTGTCAAAAACTGAGACAGCAGGGAAACTGAACATTATAATGGATAAAAGGGATATCACACAACAATACTGATTTGGAAACACCATGACACAATTTGGCGCCGCGGAGAACTAACCTGGGTGACGCGGTAGTTGAAGTAGGGATCGAACTCGTGGATCACGCTCTCGTACTTGATCACCTGCGGCACACCACCATGGGACGAACACGTGAGGTGAGGCAGGCGTAGCGTTCGGTTCGGGATGTAATCCGCGGTAGGATCTAGAGGAATGCTGGAGTGGATCTTACGGAGAAGAGGCGGATCGAGAAGGCGAGGACGCCGATAAGGAGGAGCGTGAAAGCACACAGCACGCCGCCGAAGGCTTTCCGGAGTCGGCTGTCGCCGCCGGCCGCCGTGGAGTCCTCGAGCTCCGCCATTGCTGCTCAGCGGAGCAGTGGAGTTGGGGGCGGATGAAGTGTTTGCTTGCTGTACCTGTATTGGTGCCCTGAACTTCGAAGTTTACTGAACTTTTTACTCGTCGTAGTACCCTGACTGAAGCAACGAGGTACGTACTGCTGAAGCGTCGAGTGATTTGGGGCAGCTCATTTCCAGATCGAATACACTGGTCATTTTAGAAAAACGCCAACGAGAGCACGGATAGTATGCCGACCGCAATCTGTAGGAGATCACCAAAAATTTGTACTAAAGCATATACTGTCTAGTATCTTCCAGTCCAGTGACATGGTTGAAATTTTCTCGCTGAGACGAAAACTCAAAATGGTAACTTCTGAGTTGTGAGAGTATACAAGTGCATAAGATGGTCGATGACATGAATTTAAGCACACCAAAAAACATTCATTGAACTGATACGGAGTAGAACATAGGAAAACAGACGTAGGATGATGGGATTCACATACAAAAACCAATCAACATGGCCCCCTTGTACACAAGATTAGAATTTAGACCATTAGCTCCATCCAAATACGAAAACATTTATGGACGAAAGAACACTCTCCCAGTTCAAAATAGGACCAAGTCGGTCAGATCTCCTTTTTTTTCCCAAGAAGTTCACTGCTCATGTCAGAAGTAACTACACTGTAGGATTTAAGCAACTGTGTTTTCCCTCAAAAAATACAGTTACAAGCATCACCTCGTAAAAAAGCAAGAGCTGGGACCACTAAATCTATAAGAGAATGTATGGTACCTCTATGGCACAACCGCTCACCTAGAGCGAATGCCAGTTCAAGCTTATCTCAATAACAACAAAAATACAGAGCCTAATAATGTAATTGAAAAAGTACCACTACATTTCACCACACTCATAGACAAAGAGAAAATATAGATGGCGAGGGCTCACAACCAATAAGTCATGTATTGTTATTCCAGCTGGTTCGTCTTGAGTTACTAGAGTAGACTCTAATGTCTACTCTATGACATACTCAGGGGAGACTTGATAGTCTCACGTATAACCCCAATAAAGATTGAGGTCATCTAATTTGACCTAAATCATTCATTGGAAAATCTCTTAAGCTCACTCAGGAAAAAATATCCAGGAATCATGTTCACCAGGTGGGGTACCGAACTCATTATTGAGTCAACAAGCAATGATAAGTGTATTATAACTCGAGAGCTTATTGATGATTTATTAGATCAAACTGATCTGATAGGAGAGATTGGTGTCATTGATCGCGATGACTTTCACACTAGTATTATCGATGAACTGTATGACTTCCACATAGATCATGAGGGAAATGTTTCTTGCCGTCCTGTTGGATGAGGGTACACCGACATTTGGAACCTCCAACAAACTGGACCACCAGATACAACCAGAATTCAAGGTTCTTCAAGAATGGCGCGGGCAAGATTTGATGCCAGAGCCAATCTGACGGAACTCAGTGCATGGCCTGGTAGCTGATTACTGCAGAAGTCAGGCCGTAGCTTGGCCATTGACAGTTCTTGTAGCTTGTTGAGCAACAAGGCCGTCTCAGCAACATTCAACAAAGGGCAGGGTTTGCAGTTAAGTAGCCTCACCTGCAGAAAAGATGGCGAAAAAAATGGAATCAAAACTCCAAACATCTTAAGGTTAATTCAGATTAAAAGAAGACCCTAACTAATAATCAAGCCAGCTACAGCTTACTGAGTCATGTAGAAGGGGTAGCCAGAAACGTTGTGGTGTGGAAGGATTTCTCATTAGCTGCAGAAATATTACATGTATATAAGCAAATAAATAATGCCAGAGGTCTTGTCCTTTTAAAACATCTTCTACCAGTGGTCTCGAATTGAAGTACTCCCTCCGATCCCATACTAGTGTCGCCAGATTTGTACTAGTCACATACAAACTTTAGGTACGACTTGCGTCACTTTTTATGGATCAGAGGGAGTATTAAACTGCAGGAAATGTGTGTACATTTTACCTGTATAAGAAACTCCACGGTCTGCCGAGCAGCCTCACCAGTCCTTCCTTCTAGTGCCTGCTGAAGGGACCTCTTGAAATCTCGGTACCTTTTGCAAAAGCATATTTTAAGCTGATGTGTGACACTTGAGGAGCAAAAGGGAGAAAAACTGATGAAAAAACAAAAAATAACCTGTGAAGGAATTCAAGACCACCTGCACTACCAATGTCAGAACCTAGTAACTCGAGCAAACCTTCCCATTGCTGACCATGCAAAATCACTATTAGATATTGTCACGAATAATGTCATTGCCAAATTGTCTGCATAGTTCGATCAATTTTACTTGGCTGATACGGAACACAAAACTAACTGTAGGGGAGAAACAATGAAAGAATTTGGCACCTTAAAATTGTCATCTGCGACTGACTTCCCAATGCGTTCAAACAACTGTTGAGCAATTCTATCAAGCCGTGCTTTATCATGAGCTTGCTGAAACCAGTAAACCCCAGTTCCTTTTCTACCATGCTTCCAATGGTAAATGCCTGCAATCTAAAAGAGAGAAAATATTAGATAGGTCTTCTTGCGCTTAAAACATAAATTCCAGGTCATGTTTGAATACTTACATAGAGGCTAAACCATTTTAAAACCCAAGATGGTCATGAACAAAAGTTTTTAAAGTATTAAAAACAAAGTTCTGTGTGTACTACAAAACTACATTTACCTTCATGATGTTTGTACTAACATTCTCCAGTTCATACAAACGACAAAGTTCCAAAGTCTGCTCACAGAAACAAGTTTTAGGTGACAAATAGAAGATACAGAAACACTGAAAGGAAATACCGAGTCGAATAAACATACCTTCAGCACTTGGCGGTTGTCTTGTACAGGTTGCTTGAGAAGTAGAATCTCCAAGAGCCCAAGGCCTTGGTTTAGACACGAGGACAGGTAAGTCGGTGCAATCTGAGTACCAAACATGCAAGATGGCCATTACCAGCAATATCAAGGTAAGAAATTGACCATCATAAATCATTAATAGACAACAGCAATTGTACAGAAAACACGATACAGCAAACTGGACAATGCCCAGTAGCAAACTACACTATACTAGAGTATTCAAACCTACATACACCAGAGTATTCAAACCCGCATACCCTAGACTATTTAAGAAAGAAACCCATTTTAAACCCTGAATTATATCTTGCCCAGTGGGTAAGATTGCATGAAGAGAAAAAAGCACAGATCGGTATGAGATAAACAGGCATCATTAGCCGATCGATAAGACACATCACCCCGCACTGCTCCGTCAATTTAAAGCAGCCAAATGATACGCCAGCATGGTGAGAAGCAAAGCAGCAGGGACGTGCCTCCATGGTGGACTACTTTCGCGTTGCTGTGGCGCAACAACACCATGGTAAATCAGCGCTCGAAATCGAGCTGCTAGCCAGCATCCAGGAGCAGCGCTGCAAGTCAGCGATGAGCCATCAGCAGCGAGCTCCGGTGTCCGGTGATCTACAGAACGGGACTAGAGAGAAATCTTGCATGGAGTTAGAGGAGATTGTGTCGTACGAAGTTACAGGTAAGAGGATAAGGCATCTCATATTATTTTTATGGCTATGGATAAGTTTAGGGCAATTTGGATGAATACCCTCCCCAATCCCCATGCCCAAAACAGAATGGGTATTTTTTTTTATTAACCAATAGCCTACCAAACAACGTGGGTATGGATTTGGATGTGGGCAATGGTTATCGAGCGGCAGGTTTTAGTTTGGAGGGTGATTCCGTGTTCCATGGTTCTCAAAATATCAAAAACAATTCACGGGGGTGGATAATGCTAATAAAGTATGAATTGGGGAAAACAATTCACGGCAGGTTTCTTGTCACTTTGCACATGACATAAGCAGCCTATTTTTTTATGAATTTTAGCAGGTTACATTTCATAGCATTCCCTACATCCATTTTCTTCATATATCTTGAAAACTAAATAACTAATACAAAGCCACTTTTCAAAACCAGACTATGGCTCATTTTCAACGGTTTTAGAAAGTTCAGGGTTTATACAGTTTCACAGTTTAGGGTTCAAGTCGCACCACCCGCAATATTTCGGGGTTCAAAAGGACTCTTCTGAATATTCAAACATGAACCAAACTATATAACAAAACAGGACCTGGTCTAGTTATTTAGTAGTGCATTGAGTTTCAAAAAACTTGCCTGCCAAGTTAAAGAATGAGAACTCAAAACTTGAGCGTAGACTAGCCGGTGCAGTTCCTCTATGCTTATGCCACCAAAGTTAGGTCGCTCTTCATGCAACATAATATCTGCATATTCATTATCAGCTGACAAAAGCTCCATCGAGTGTGTTACCATCCTGGTGTTACAGATGGCAAAATATATTAGGTCAGAGTGTTTCAATGTTCATGGTAGGTAGAAAATAAAATAAATATTTCTCATTTACCATGGCCCAAATTTCCGTGTGCATTCCGCCAAGACTACCTAACCATGAAAGAAATGTTAAATCGCCAATAAAGGGATGTCAAGGGTTATGTGCAGTTTGCAAGGATAACGCTGCATGCTAACCTCTGGATTTTCTGAAAGGATGCCGTTAAGGAGACCTGTTAATCCACTATTGTCGAAAGATGGCTTAAGCTGTATGCATTTCTGTGCCAAGTGATGCATCCCTTCAAAACCCTGAAACAATGCAGATTTTAGAAGAAAAAACATGATGTTTCACTCGTTCAAATATATTTGATGAGATTGTTCGCATGCATATATTAAAAGATAATTGCTGAGTCATACAAGAGATAAGAGGTTCGAGGAAATTCAGTTGGGGTAAATATTTGGCCATCTTAAAAGCACAAATTATTGCACAATGCAATTCAGAAATGAATAGCCATAAAAAAGAATGAGATTGAGAGGTGTGACGACATCCCACAGATTTTCATTACAAAGAAGATGAGGACTCGAGCACAGTTATCTAGGTGCAACTGTTGTGCCCTAGCCTGTGACCGTGAGATCTCCTACTATAAAATGATCTTGTGGGCAAGGGATTGCGCTAATAGCAATTGTGAATGGAAATTCATGGAGCAAAGAGCACGTGAAACCTTCAGTACTAAGGAAAAACAGAATCTGCCACATTTTTACACAAGCATTGGGCATCAAGTAATGGCCACCGAGTATTTAGAAATTTACAACGAAAACGTAGTCGAGTAAATGAACCACAAAAACATTATGAATAACAATGCAAGAGAGTGCATGGAAATGAGACTAACCACCGTAAATGGCCTTATATAAAGAAAATGAGAAGCGAATAGCTCTAGCCAATGGGAAGTAGCAGCAGTGAGGTCCTTTATGTTCCCCATCATGATGTGAAGCAGATTTTTCAACCCATCACGGGTTTTTTGATGACCGCACTGAATCCAAAATGCACTGCACTCCAGTTTACTTACTTGACCTCGCCATTTTTCCCATGCCTGCAAGTACAGATAGCTCATCAAATCTTTCCGCTAACTTCAACAGGTAAAGCTTTGTTGGCACATTTTAAATACATAAACTTGGTGTTTTTATAAAGGCGGAAAGAACGACTGGAAGACTGGTATAAAATTTCACCAAGCCCAACCAGAACATTACGCAGTTTAACGGATGAGTAACAATGTGAAGTCATTTGATTAAAATAGCAGACAAAATTAGACAAAATTACAGATTTCGCTTTGAACCCATGTGCCATCTTACCATGAACGGACAGGGATCGTCAAAGAAATATACTAATTCAGTTTGGTCAAGATTTGCATCTCAGAGCACCAAAAGCAGGCATGAAATTCACCACAAGTGCCAAGTTAATAACTGTGCCCTGACCAATCAGCATGGCCACAAGAAAGTAATGACTAACAATAAGAGTTGGTCCAAATAAAACTCTCCTTGATATTGAGTCTCGAGCAGCAATCCGTTCACCGGGAAGTTTAAGCTGGACAGGAAAGGTGAGAAATACACTCATAATTGATGCTTTGACACTCCACCCACACATCTAGGCTCCCTCGGACCTACGACATGGACTCAAATGGGCTGGAACTTTTCATATTCGATGCTAGCAAGGTCTAGAACTTTAGTTTTGGCTCTAATTGCATAAACTTTCATGCACAAACCAGTTTGACAGAAATTTAGCTGTCGGGGAAAGGTAGTGATGCACCCCATACTTCAACAGTGGGCAGAAAGCAGGCTGCAGCCCAGGATGGAGCAGCAAGCAGAAAAGAGAGCGCCCAAAGCAGCAGTACTCATTTTCAAACAGTAGAGTCAAACAGAAAGTGTAAAATTAGTTCAGCGGCGTAGCAAATAGAGATGGTGCGGCATAGCAGTAGAAGCAGCACACATCATGTGCAAATGAAGTATGAAAAAGCAGAAGTACAATATTGTGGTACGAAGGCAATGCCTTATCAGTGGTATTCGGTCATTAACTCATTATATGGTACTCATGCAAGGCATAGCTTACACTGTGCAGTGTAGGCTACAGCAGCAATGAGGGTAACTAAAAAAACAGGTCAAGTGAACATTGTCATGGTTTTGCAAATATAAGGCAGAAATGATATTTTCTTTAGTGGCTTAGATTTATCCAAATTTCAGAGGGGCACAGAAGAAACGTTCTTGCTTGATAAGATACTAACAGTATACAAAGCATACCTTGATAAAATCAGGCCTTGTTTTACAGCACTGGCCTAATTTACCCGTTGGCAAATCCGGTCTCATGCGCGGCATGGTTGATACAAGAACTGCAACAGCCTCAACCAACCCGTTTTCTGTCTGATGGACAAAAGGATGAAAGCCGTTCATGTTAAGATTAGTTGTACATCAAATATACTGAAAGCATGCAAAATAATACCATATGGTCAAAGCTACAAGGACATATAGGTCCCATATATAAACAACTTGCAAAGTTAAGAACAAAATAGTATGTTTGAGTTGTAACTACATAAGTAGGTTAGCAAAATGATATTAGAACCAAAGCACAAATCACAACTACAATATAGCAGAGCACTTTTCATAGTACCTTATTTCTAAAATGGAAGTATTCAAGCAAAATATGGAGATAAGGCCAATCCCGACAGACCAGAGGAATTATAAGTCCTTGCATTACAGGTCACTCTTCGCATGATCATATTAACAACATTATGTGTTAGAATAGGTCCATTCAGCATTTTTACGTGTATGTTCTCTTCACAATAGTTGTACGCATTAATATCACTAGGAGGGGGTGCCACACTATCGATAGGCTACTGTCCTACATTTTTAATAGGCTTAAGGGTTTAAACCAGTAAATAAAATGGATACAACCAGCAATATAACATAACTGCGTTTGTGGTTATAATTCTGCATTTTAAATTTTGGGTAGTCTCACATTATTATTTGATAAAGAAGAGGACAAATAGGGCAAATACTTGAGGAAAATATCAATTATCTAGGCCCTTAAATCAAATCGAGATGATATTTTATTTGCAAGATCAACATCATTGGCAAACAAATCAAGAATGGCCACAAAGTAAGCAACAACCTAAGTACCTCACGGTTGTCCATCTGATCCAATTGGTATGATCCATGAAAACGTAGCATGTTCACCTGCAAGAAAAACAACTTCAGATGGCAAACTACCACCGAGAGAATAAACCTATAAAAATGTGCAAGAAAATAGATGTACCACAACGTCAAGCCATCCAACTGAAAGTGCTGCTGATAATCCATTCCAGTAATCTGGATCATTTTCAACAACCTATAAAATGACCTCTTGTTATCAATTTACTCTGACCAACATTAAGGCACGAGGGTTGGAATATGTAAGTGACAATACAAACATAACAGAAGTAAAAGGATAAAGAAACAGAGGATCAACTTAAAAGCATAGTCGGTTATTAAAGTTTGTATAGAGTAATAGCTTTACGCGATTGGAAAAAAGTGTAACCTATTATAACATATAGAAGCATCAAACCTGCAGGGTTGGAATATGTAAGTGACAATACAAACATAACAGAAGTAAAAGGATAAAGAAACAGAGGATCAACTTAAAAGCATAGTCGGTTATTAAAGTTTGTATAGAGTAATAGCTTTACGCGATTGGAAAAAAGTGTAACCTATTATAACATATAGAAGCATCAAACCTGCAGGTTGATGAGCTTTTTCTGGAAATCGCTGAGCTTCCGATACACCGTGCCATCCGTCTTGGTCAAGAGGCTGTCGTAATCCTAAAGCCAAAAGAGGAAGAATAAGTAGGGCAAGCTCAGAAAATCTAACAATAAATAGGAATTTACAAAGTGAAACAAGGAAATTGTCTATAGAAGGAGCATTACGGCTAACCAATCAACAAGCCGCTCAGGAAGCCAGCCGTGTAACTCTTTATCAACATAGAATATCTCCAACAATTCCCAGGCAGCCTTTAAACTAGTAGGCTTCTCTCTAACCTGTAAAGTGAAATATAGCAGTTACTCTTTATTGGAAAACAATAAAAACATAACCGAACCTAAATGGTTGGAAAGCATTCATCAGCACGGCAGCACCAGAGATTATCAAGAAATAATGTAATACATGGGGATGGTCACCTTAAGAATCGCCCTCGGATCTTCAATCATGAGAGCAGGAACAGAATCTGGATTCCCAAGGAGATTACCGATGGTTTTGCTGTATTGGAGCACATATTGCCACCTAATGAAACAAGATGAAATGAAAAACACGCCCATCTAGAAAACAATACTCCGTATATCATACACTAAGAAGGAGAGCAGATTGTACAGTAACAGGTAATATGTTCCTTTGATACGACTTGGGACAACCAAGCTTAAATTTTTGCAGGCATGAATATAAGCATCAGAATGGATGTCTCAGAGGTATAACTTTAGCTTCTTAACACATGAATAACTGTCAAAACCATTAAAAGTGTAACAAACGTTGCCAAAGTAAAGATCATGAATAGAAGTGTCATGTCCATTATATAAGCATAATTTGTGAAATAAACTTGAACAGTTTGGGCCTCTGAACCGTAAGGAGAGTGAAATGAGCTCGCTGTTACAATTGGTAAACAAATCAATCCCTGAACCAAACTGCATTTAGCAGAGCACACATAAAAAGGAAAAGGCTCACCATTCTGCGTGCTCTGAGATGTGCTGCATAGCAGCAGTATTTGCCAGGGCGTTCTTCCTGCTCTGAAGCAGCGCAAAGGCCGGTACTGAACCATACTCTATCCGCCGCATCTCTGCCTCGTCGATCTCCTCCTCGACCTCCCCGCTGCCACTGGCAACGCCAGCGCCAAGGTTCACTTCCACCACGCTCCCGGCGACCTCCTCCGCGCCTTCCTCGGGACTCGGCGGTGGGAGGCAGGCGACCTGCAGGAGGTTGCCGCTTGACCAGGAGACGAAGACGCGGAAGATGGGCGGCGCCACGCCGTGGCGGATGGGCCGGACGGGTGGTGCCGGGGCCGGTGCCGCATGGTTTGGCTCCCCTGAGAAGGGGACGATGGCGCCGCCGCTGTCAGCCGGCATGCCCGGCATCCTCGGCGGGGAGGAGCTAGGGTTTTGGATGCGGGGGACGGCGGGGAGGATTTGGGGCGGTGTGGGGAGGAAAGGTTTTAGTTCGAAATGTTCAGGAAAAATACTATAGTGCCCATTTGGATCGAGATATTTTTATATTTCAATATATACAAATCCAATAATAAAGCATGTAGGATTCAATCAGACCAATATTACCCCATATGTTAATTAATTTAACCATTGTTAAAATATTTTAATCCTTTGAACAATATAAAAATCCAAACAGAAATTGTATAAAACTTCCCCATACCAAAATTCATTATGTTTGAAAATTGAACAAATCCCCTACCAGAATTTGTATAAAACTTTCCCCACCAGAATTCAAAAGGTTTGCGAAGTTTCAGTTTCTTCAAAAAATTCAGCAAAAGTCAAAGGAATGCAATAAACCCTTTATATAATTTTACCATTCCAAAAATCTTAAAATTTTGGGATGTTGCACTAAAAGATGACAACTGCTCGTTGCGTCTCAATTGTGGGCCAGTTCGACTCAGTAAACTCTTTTATCAAAATCAATACGTTCGGATTGAGTCAGTAGTCGAGTCGTGTGCCTAGTTATCTTGGATGTGGGGAGGGGTTTTAGCAAATACACGGGGTTTTAGCAAAAAATTGCCAAACATAAAGTGGTAAAACAACTCAGGCTCGGGGGTGGGGGGCAATTGCCCCCTTAGGTACACACAGAGCTACATCATTATTCTGCTTGGTATTATATTATCTTGCTATTTTCTTGTATCAACCTCGCTGATGTTTTTTGATGCTTATACTTGGTTCGATGCTTAACCACATGATTTTCATTTACTATACTAGTATTGTCAGGGTCCATCTTTTAGCTCGCCCCGGACCTCTAGAAAGTCATGATCGGCCCTGCCAAGGACAGTGAAAATATTGCGACACTAGTGACAACTACAAATCTCATAGCGCATGGCAAGCCAACCTGGTAATGAACATCATCTTCCCCAAGAAGGCCACATCCAGCACCGCCCTCTTCGCCACTTAATTCGCAGGTAATGAACATCATCTTCACCCTCGCACGATGCCGCCGAGACTCATACGCCTCCAGAACGAGCAGCAGCTCTGCCCATACAACAAGGACGTCGCCATATATTATGATTCATGCCTGCTCAGGTTCTCCTACAAGAATTTTCTCCCCACCACTGTCAATAACAGCGTGGTGGAGAGAGCAAGTCATGGAAAAGCACGTGAGCTTTGCAACTGATCCTCTCGCGACCTGGTCGCCCCCGTGCGGGCGACTAGGCCGTGCCGTCGGTGTCCCGTCTCCAGCTCCTCCCTCTTCTCCTCCCCCTCCGTCGTTGCCGATGTTCGTCGTCGGGCTAGGCCCGGGCGGCGCCGGCGGCGGTGGCCCCCCGCCTCTTCCCTAGCGGTGGCGCCCGCGAGCGGGGCGGCGCGGCACCGGGCGGTGTTCCCACGCGTCGGAGGTCTTTGCGGCGGCGGGGTGGCCTGCGACCGCGCCGGTGGTGTACGCAGCGGTGGCGCCACTGTTGGTGGTGATGGTGGTCGGTGAGCGCTCGGTCGGAGCCCTACAGGCCCATATTTGATCCCTTTGGGCCCGATCTGGGTGAGGGCGGGTCGGGCGTGAGCTCGCTGCCTCTGGTTTGACTTCGAGCAGTGCGTGACATGGGTGGCGGCGACCACACCGCCCCTGTTGTAGCGCGACGGCGGGAGCTTCGCGGGCCCGTCTGGGTACGGCCGGACCTATGGTGTCGAACAAGATGGTAGCGGCATGGCCTACATGCAACAGCGTGGCGGCGGGGACTTTACGGGCCTGCCCAGCCTAGTGTGTCCTTGCTACCGCGTCCGGTCAGCACCCACAGATGGTGGTGGAGGACGTACTCCAGGTGTCCGTGCTGCTGCCGCCCTCCGGCTCCAATGGTCTGGTGTGCTCTTGTCGTTGTGTCTGGTCGACTACCGTCTATGGCGGTGGAGGTTGTTCCCTCCCCCGTGGTTGTGGTACCGTCGTCCCTTGTCTACGACTCTCTTTTCTCAGTCCGGCCTCCCGGTGTTTGCCATGGGGAGACGAAGATGGTGACTTCAAGACCGAGGTGGCGCATGTGGGTGGGTGGTAAGATTGGTGTAGCGCTACGGATTGTCCGGAGATGTGGTTCTTTGGGGGTCGGGTGAAATCCATGTCATGTTGGCATCGAAATTCAATTTGGCTCCCAAATTCACTTGCTCCTGGCTTAATAATAAAATCGAAAAAAATTAGTAAAACGTTTCAAAAATTCTGAAAAAATGGTGGGTAACATATACAAGTTTCTACACGCTTACCAAGTTTCATGCTAAAATGGCATTCTTAGTGCTCTTTGCACAAAAAACAAAATCAGTGCCCAAAATGAGATTTCAAAATATATTTTTTAGATTACTGTTTTTTTGCACAGAGCACTACGAATGTTATTTGGCCACGAAAATTGGCACGTATGTAGAAAACTTGTATATATTCATCACTAATTGTTTTCAAGAAAAAATAAAATGTTTCACTACTTTTTCGATGTTTTTATTCAGGCAATAGCAGGTGAGCTCGGGAGCCAACAATGTGACGACACTAACAAGCTAGTTCTGCAGCAGTTTATGTCTTTATGATGAAGAAAGTTAAATCAATACATGGCCAGCATAGCCATTGCCAATTTGGCATCACCATCCGCATATGGCAAGAACATGCGTGCGAGCATCGCTTAGCACGTACTCGATGTGCGCGGTGTGTCACCAAAAAGACAGACGCACCCCATGTGCAACAGCACAAATACGTGCTTGGCGTGGAGGCTTCCGAAATGCTTACATATTTGTGATCATACACGTGTATGCAGCTATTCAAGGTAGTAGGGTCCTCGATCGTACATAGGGTAGGCACACACACTAGTGTACTGTAACACTGCCCAGAAGAATAAGCAAGGTACGGTGTGATGAGCAAAACACGACACCTGCTTGAAATCGTCGTCGATCACTAGCTCACTATGTTTAGAACTACTCCCTCCGTGTTAAAAAGTAAGACTCTCTAGCTACTTACCACACACATGTATCTAGACATGTTTTAGTGCAAGATTCATGTGAATCTTGCACTAAAACATGTCTAAATACATGTGTGTGGTAAGTAGCTAAAACGTCTTACTTTTTGACACGGAGGGAGTATATTGTTGGCTTGTTTTTTCACGTTTCTCCTATATTATACTCCGTCCGTTCCAATTTAATTGATTTGTCATCCACCAAATATGGATGTATATAGACATGTTACATGTATAGATACATCCACATGTGGTAGATAGCAAGTCAATTAAATTGGAACGGAGGGAGTACATTGTACCGTTTACTTCGGTGGTGCCCATGAGATCAATTATGCATTTGCGTTATGTGCATCACAAAAATATTATCGTGATTTTTTAACAACAAAGTTGAAATTGTGTGTATCGTTCCGTAGGATGTGACTAAACAGGATTGTACAATCAACGTACTCATGTAGACCGAAACCAGCGTACATGCCCAAACTCTAGAGTCGACAGTTCTGATTTTTATTTTTAGAAACACCAAATCGCTATCTATTAAAATTTCGTTTCTCGCCGAAGGAATATTCCGTCTTAATTAACACATAAGGCGCAAAGGTCTCACTTCTCAGGTGTTCCGATAGTGCAACCACCCTCTAATCATGTGGACCACATATTGGTTCTCAGACCAGATGTTCCAATCTGGCATGTATATGAGAAAACTACTCCCTCCTTCCCAAATTAAGTAGCATCAAATTGGTGGGTTCGTGTACGCAAAACTAAGACGTCACATGTATTGGGATAGAGGGAGTAGAGTGGTGTCCATGATGGAAATGTATTAGAAATGTGTTGCATCTTTGCATTTGTCGAAGAAGAAGAAGAAGAAGAAGAAGAAGAAATCATCAAATGATCCTTCGTAAAGAAAGAAGAGGTAGCATGTGCATCCATTTCGTGAAATGATCATCAAATGAATGGAACCCTGCTGAGAAGTGAGAACTAACAATCCGTCAAAAATTTTAAGAAAGAAATGTAGTGATAAGGGTCAGAGAATCAGAGCTAAACTCAAGAGCCCACTTCTTACTCATTTCGCATGGCCAAAACCCAGGCTACACTGGCCATGTTCTGGGGCGTGGAAGCTAGTTTCTTCGTTTACTACAGATACTATAGAACTGTTTTACAGTGTTTTGCCCCGTAGAAAGAGCATTTGGCCTGGGGCTTTGACTTATCCTGAGTACGCTACTGCTCAAGATCGAAGAAAGAAATGCAGTGATAAGGTTTAGAGAAATTAGAGCTAAACTTGAGTGCTCACTGCTTACTAATTATTCCTAGCTAGATCGAGCTACGTCCAGTTTTAAGGCAGCACCAGTACCATATACTACTCGCATGATCGACCAAGTTAGCCAGAGTTAAACCGACAATCAGCTTCCATGCATGGTTTGCACAATTGGGCAATCGACACGTGTGCGTGAAGAACCGACACGGAAAGACGAGCAGATGGTCAAAAGACGCTCTGGAATCAATTGACCACCTTAACCCGCGCTGGCCCCACTCGTGCAAACCTGCATCACATGAAATTCTGAGACCATACCACGATGGGCCTATGTGACCCTACAGCTAGCTGTCGAGTGCTGAGTGGACCTACTCATAACTGGGCCGAGACCATGGGAGCATGGTAAAAAGATTAGGCCATCTTTATAACACCACATAATTCCACAAAAAGATACAGAGTCTGTGATTTGGTATCTTTATCAGTAGCACGAGAGAAATATTATTATTTTTGAGCTCAAGGTGGTCGATATCCACCGCTCGAATAGATAGAAGAGAGTGACTCAGTTTATAAGGGAAACCGGGTCCAAAAACCATACAAACTATATAATTTCCCTGTTTATAAAGAAAACAAGGCAGAAAACCACACAAGCCAGGGGCCACACGACGCTGAGCCCACCAAACGTCACAAACACACCACCATTCCCGGGGCCGCCGCCCCGGCTTACACCACTCGGCACAAAAAACGCACTCGAGCCACAACGCCGCACGACCAACCGTCTCGTAGCCCTTGCTACCCTAGCTAAAGAAGACCGCCCGTAGACCTCAACGTCGCGCCAAATCCGGGGCCGTCGCCCCGGCGTAGCAACCAGATCAACCTTCGCACTGCCCGAAGGCGATCCAGCGGAGTCGATGAACCCGCTGCCCACACAGCTCAAGGTTTTCACCCAAACCCGTGCGAGATCACGGTCCTGCCCCATAGGACTATCACTGCAACGGAGACCGAGGCCGCCGCCTCGATGCACCACCACCTTCCGGAGCCGCCGCCCCGACATCCACCTCCCCCGACCACACTACCATTTTCGCACATCCGTCATGAAACCGTCGCACCGCGCTGGCCAATAACTCCAAGGAGACGCCTCCAACAAGGACGTGACGGGACCGTCACCGCCGCCTGCTCCCAAAGAGCTTAGATTTTGACCCGGAGATCTTGAAACCAGTCGCATCAGTCGAGGTCGAAAAGCTCCACAACGACGCGATCAAGAAGGAGAACGACGCCCGAAGGCGCCGCCGTCGTCGGCACTGACCGAAGTCGGTGCGAGCTTTCACCCGGTGTTCAACCCGACCATAAAGCTTCGGGAGCGGCAGGATGACATCCTGGCCATGTCATCAACCACCGAGCTCCACCGCATGCTGCTGCCGCCGTGGCACCTCCCTCCACGGCAGCAGCCATGCCTGTCGTGCACCTTCCGCCGAAGCAGCCACAGGTCCGGGGCCGCCGCCCCGGCTTCCTCGCAGCCCTGGTGCCGAACAACGGCAGCAAGGGATGCCACGCCTGCTGCCACGCCAGGACCGCCACCACCTCCAAACTCTGCGCCGCACAGCGTACCTTCTTCCCCGCACGTCGCCTTTGCATCCATGCCAACGCAACACCCGACAGAACGGCCAAGGCCCGTCCGGCCCAGATCGGGCCCAGGACGGCTGAAAGGGCATGGCGCCCCCATGTGTGGTTTTGGTAATTAATGACAATCCCTATGGACTAATGGTTGCATTGAGTTTTACTTGTAGTGTTTGTCCATAGACCATGCTTAAACTCCATATGTTGGATTCAAGGTTGATGCCATGAATATATTGATATAATGAAGTATTTGGCATCAAGATCATCGAGTTGAGCATATTGCAAGTATGTCTTGAAGAAAAGAATTATGTGATCATTCATGGTTATCTTCAAGACATCATCTATTGAAAAGAGAAGAAAAGATACAAGGTTGATCAAGTATTGATCAACACATAAAGCTACAAGATGTACCAAGTGGGATCATGTATCTCTTGGTATGGTAAGCAATTGTCCATATAGCTTTGTGAACTAACCCATGATATGTGTGTAGCATTTATGTGTGGTTAGGTATCTTTCCATGGGCTTGCATCAAATGAAGATTTCATATGGCCCATGATCGATGACGTTAAGTGGTGATCGTCATCAATGTTGAGAAGCGCAAGTTCAAGAGGAGCATCTCGAAGAAATCCTAAGCTTGAAGCTTGCCACCCATTTAGAGATAATGTTCATGTGAAGATGTGCCTAAGAGAGGCTCTCCCATAGTGGAGTATGGGGAGCAATGTTTGAGTCTTCACCAAGCGAAGCGCAATCAAGAAAGGTGGTCCACTTGAAGAGATCAAGATCGATGTCATCTAGCTCAAGTGGAATGCGCAAGGCAAAGGTATGATAGGGTTTCTATTTTACCGGTCTCGTGGTACTAGTTGGGAGACCGGGTTATAGGATAGATACCGTACTATCAAGAGGGGCTCTCGATTGAGCTTTGGCGTATCAGTTGGAGAGAGCTCAAACCTTTGCATACTTGCCTTCATCATCTTTCTTGGTTCTTATTTGGATTTTCTCCTTGTTGGGTTTTGGTGCTTGTTGTGATCTTCATGACAAGCCCAAGTTCTCCGAAAACGGATTTCGTATGGAAAACTTGTTGCGTTTTCTGGTTGGAAATATTATCGGTCCACCTTCGAGATAGGGTCCACACCTTCTCATGTGTGGTATCCCCTCTATATTTGTAGTAAAGCTCTTGTCGCTACCTTTCCAATAGAATTGGATTCATCTCGTTTGGAGGTTCCTTGCAAAAGTTATTGCGGTTCTCCTTTCCTGGTTCTGCAGTTTCTTCTTAGTCCGGTAGTACCGACCCTATCCCGGTACTACCGGGTGACCCCTTGCGGAACTACCGCGGGCAGTACCGAGCCCAGTACCGCATCTCTGGATGGCTCTCTGCCTCTCGAAGTTTTAACCCGGTAGTTGCCCCGGTAGTGGCGCGGTACTACCGGGAAGGGAGCACTACCGGGCCAGGTGGTCCGGTACTACCGTTGCGCGCCGAGTCAGGGAGCGCTGACTGGTCTTCGTTCTTCCTCGAGACAACACAGCCGGTACTACCGGGCGAGGCCCGGTACTACCGCTGCGGCCTTTTTCGTCTGCAACGGGCAGATTTTTGAGAAGACCTTTTTAAGGGGGTTTCTTCCCCAACGGTTCTCTCACCCCTTGAGCTAGCTTTTCCCCTCTCTCTCCTCCATTGTTGACCTTTGGAAAAGCTTGCCTTCCTCTCAATCCCTCCCATGATTCTTGCATATCTTTGAGGAAATTTGAGAGGAGATCAAGATCTACATATTCATCCAATCCATTCCTCCTCTAAGTGAGGGGAACCTAGTAGATCGTGATCTTGAAGTTCCATTTGTTGAGTTCTTCCTTGTTCTTTCTCTCTTCTCCCCCCCACAAGCATTAGTTGCTTTTGGTGGGATTTGGGAGTGAAGGATTTGACCACTTCTAGTGGTCTTGCCTCTTGCATCGGTTGCATCGGTTTGAGTTCTCCACGGTGATACGTGGAAATCGAAGTTGAGAAGCTTGTTACTCTTGGGTACTTGGGGTGCCCTAGAGCTTGTCCTCTTGGGTACTTGGAGTGCCCTAGACGGTCCTTGTTGATCTCGGAGTTTTGGTGGCTCGCGGGATAGTTGGGAGCCTCCAATTAAGTTGTGGAGTCGCGCCCCAACCTTGTGATTCTTGTGGCTTTGGGAGCCGCGAGAATTCGGTGAGAGCCTACAATTAAGTTGTGAAGTGTGCCTCATCCTTGTACGGGTTCGGTGACCACCCTCAAGTGTCCCATAGTGGTTCGTGGCACTCCGCATTGGTGGAGGCACGAAGGAGATTACGGTGTGCCATTTGACGGCTATTCGGGGATCACTTTGTGACTCTGCACCGCTTCAACGGAGACGTAGCTTCCATTGGGAAGTGAACTTCGGGATAAATCATCGTCTCCAAGTGTCTCGGTATTTCTATACCCGAGCTTCTTACTTATGCTATTTACTTTGTGATAGCCATCGAGCTTGAAGTAATATATCTTGCTATCACATATTTGCTTATCTTGTTTAGCATAAGTTGTTGGTGCACATAGGTTAACCTAGCTTGTTTAGGTTTCGTGCTTGATAAATTAAACGCTAGTTTTATTCCGCATTTATTCAAGCCTAAACCGCAAAGAATTTTAATCGCCTATTCACCCCCCCTCTAGGCGACATCCGTGTCCTTTCAACGGCCCGCGCCGCCCGCTGCCGCGCCCCGACCGTGCCACCGCCTGCCTCAACGCGGCCGCACGCCTGCAGCTCCGCCGTGCCGCCCCCTCAGCCTCACCGCCGCGCCCAACGTCGCCATCCTCGCCTCTTCCATTGCCGTGTGAAGAGCCGCGCGAAACGGAGAAGAACGCCCCGCCGCCACCTTCCTCGGGCGTGCTCGGCTTTGCCGGCGCCCCCTCCGGCGGCGGCGATGCGGGGGAGGTGGCGGCGGTTTTAGGGTTGCCCCCAAGCCGCCAAACGAAGGCGACGCGGGGGAGAGTGTGGAGACGACGCTTTTGTCGCGAGAGAAATATTGATAGTACATGCCTGGTATGAAAAGCAAGCCATTCGCAAAAAAAAAAACAAAAACAAAAAGGTATGAAAAGCAAGCGATGGCTTCAGCTCTGTTACCCATTTCTTCAAGTTTCCCCTCTCGGACTCGGAGAGTCTATCTGGCAAAAGTTGGAAAGCGTAGCTATAATAATAGTTTTAGAAAGGCAAATATGGTGCCTTGATGTTCGTGGATGCCCATGAAAAGTCGTTTCCTTTCTTGTAGACTCTCATGCAAGTGCAACCAATACTTTTGAATGTAGACCGGCTATTGATTGGTGAGATTTTATTTAGATATTCATTCAACTACACATTTCCGAGATTAGCTATAGATTAAGCCGCCCATAGGGTTATGGATAAATCCATTTATCTCCAACAGTTCCGTTACAATTTCCGCTTTTGCCAAAATAAATCTAATTTCCATTTTCGCTCTGTAGAATTTTGATATTGTTTTCGTATTTCTATTTTATTTCTGTTTTTTCCACAGAAAAGTTGGAAACTTTCTGCTCCATTTATAATCCTATGTAAGCATTTCATAACTAGCAGAAATAACTATAGTTGGATAAATCACAATCGATAGCACCATAGTTGGACTTAAAAAGATTCTCATATGTAAGCTATTTATAAGTGTGCATGTTAATTATTTGTTGGAATATAGTCCCAATTTAAGTATGGTAGTCATCACTGCAAACATCAACGCTAATATATTGAAATACACGGATACAAAGTTGGGCACTTCTAGTAAATTCATAGCCAATGAAAAGTTTCCTCTTACCACCTTATGCTATACATAATTAGTACTATAATGCCAATGTACAGATTCTTGAGGGGTGACACACTAAAACAATATCTAGAGAGTGATTAGGCACCAACTCGAAAATCAAAAGAGGAGTGCGTAAATGAACACAGATTGCTAGAAGCAAAGGTGTGAGAGTCTCATGATCATTGATTTCTAGTTTCTTTATGAATGGTGGAACTAATTGTGCATGCAAGATAACATCTCGTTGCATGGCTACTTTTTACTTATGCAACGAGGATATGAGCATGTGTAATAAAGTGCTCTACATAGCCGTGGGGAAAATAATATACTCCCTCCGTCCAAAAATAAGTGTCTTAGATTTACACAAAAGTGAATATATCTAGACATGTTTTGGACGGAGCGAGTAAATGCAAGGAGCTATGGACCTACGCTAGCGAGAGTACACATGATGTTAGGTGTCATGTGACTTGCGGGTTTGTTTGGTTTGTGTCCTCGCAACTCGAGGCATGACTCTCGAGAAAAGAGAATCAATAATATTAGACTTCTCATATAAAACATTTAACATTTCTTAGCAACATAACGATATGCAAATTTTCAAAATACTCATTAGGAATGTATACATGTAAAAAATATTGTGTAACTAAGGCGACAACTGGGAGGAAAATCTTTCCATAAGAGAAAACTAAGCACTTAAAATTTTGATTTACTCATCTAGATGATGTCCTCTAATGTGTGCGGGACATCGTACATTTTTTTAAACAATAATACCGCGTTATCGATTCGTTGACAAATGCAGAATACTGAATAATCTAAACAAATACTGAAAACAAAATCCTGGATGGAACTAAAAGCTCCATCAAGACTATCCAAAGTTGACATCATTAGATTTGCCCTTCGTATATTGACATATCTCCATGTATATGGTGATGAAATTGCATAGTACCAAGTCCTTGATAAACATGACTAACCTCATAGGTTTGAAGAACCGCATAGGCAACACACTGTAACCAGGCTGCCAAATCCTTGCTCCACCACCGAAAAACGAGGCATGCCAATGGCACCATGGGGTAGATTGCGATGCCCACTCCAAGACATGGATGGAGCAACGAGAAAAATATTTTACGTATAGAAGACTGTCATCGTCATTAGAGGGCCACCCCTTTTTTTCTTCTAAACACAGTACAACGCAGACGCTCACATACACGCGCATACACTCACCCCTATGAACGCACACACGCACACCCTACCCCTACGAGCACCTCCGAGAGACTGAGTCAGCGGATTGGGTCTTGAGATTGACGAAGTCACCACGGGCGCCTCGCTGTCAACGGGAACGTCGTCTCCCACTGAAGAATATTCCGGCTTAAATGAGAAACACCTGAACGTGGCAGTGTCGGGTCAATAGACGGAGAGATTGAAATTCATAAAAGCTCAGTGCCTAGGGGAGCGATTTTTCACACAAATTATCATAATCCAACATGATATTATATAACCTGAAACATTGAGAAATCTTCCAATATATTTATATTTTCAAAAGTGACCGTGATTTGCGCATTGATCCCTTGAAGTAGATGCATTCCAGGATATGTATCCATCCAGCCTATAACAACCTTCCATTTGAATCCATTCATAACAGCTCCTAACCATGTTTTTTTGTTATAATCTCCTACTTTCTCTTGCTCGCCGTTTATCGAATTTCCGGCCACTTCGCCAGTAAAACTGCCGCCGGTGTCCTGGAGCAGTTGGCGATGCGAATATCCTTTGCTAGTTCGAGTCAACAAATATGTTTTTTTTTACTTGTACAAATAAATATGTTGTTGGACGCGCAATGCTCTGAGTCTGAACCTTTCACGTTTGTATGTAGGGTAAAAAAACGGAAAGCTTCCTAGTACCAGGCTCGGTGTTAACGGCGTAAGACGAACCGGGCGGCCGTAATCCCGAACATGCAACCCCTGAACGAAATTACCACCACGTGATCAATGGCACCCTACAGAACAGAATCCACCTGCCTCGCTCGGCAGAACGGGTTAATTTGCATCGCACGAAGCGCGCAGCCAAGAATCGAATATACGTACTTGGCGGATTAGCATAAACCGTAAGTAGATTAAGATTAGATGGAGTAACTTCCAAATCTACGTAAGTTTTTACTGCTGATAATAACTGGCCGTGTCTTCCAGAAGTACTTACTGTTCTACTAGGGGAGGACCGAGAGACCGAACTGATGGCTCATCTCGCACCTCATGGCTTTATTTACTCCTTAAGAATCGTTCCCTTGAGCTGACCTCCCCCCTCCTCTTCCGTCTCCAGCTCCACGCCAATTAAACCCTACTCCTCTCTCCCCTTGCGTTATCTGCGCTCCCTCTCCTTCCTCACGCACACGTAGAAGACGAAACAAAAAAGCGCCGAGTAACGCACAGCCGCAGATAACAATTGTTGTATCTACCGCTCTCGCCCGCGGCGGCGGACCGACGACCGATGGAGGCCACGGCGGAGAACGACGCGCATGGCTACTACGGCCGTGACAAGAAGGCTTCTTCCGACCTCTTCGTCGTCGACGACCTCCTCGCGCTGCCGTGCGACGACGACGAAGAGGCGTCCTTCCAGCTCGCCGGCAACGGCGCCGCGGCCGCCATCACCGTCAAGGAGGAGGCCGGCTTCGGGAACGCCTCGGCCGACTCCTCCACCGTCACCGCCCTCGACAGCTGCAGCAACTCCTTCTCCGGCCTGGCCGACGGCGACTTCTCCGGCGGCCTCTGCGAGCCGGTAAAATCTAAATTCTTTCTGCACCGTTCCACGCATGACATTCTCACAATTTCTTGAGAAAAATTCGTCTGAATTCTTTAGTTTTCTGAAGCGAACGAGTTCATTTTCATTTATTTTCTACGGGAGAGAAACGGAAGACGAGTTTTTTTCTTGAGTGAAGATGTTACGAGATTCCATAATATTCCATTAAACCACTCCAAAAAATGCCTCCAGAATAGAATTATGCAACTCCAGTTCAGTTTTTCTCGGGAAGTAACCGAAACAGCTGCCCCCTCGTAAATAGCATTGTACAAGTACTGCCAAAAATAGGAGCTTTCAAGTTCAGCGCTAGCTGGACACACTATCATACCGTAGTGCAGTACACGCAAGAATCCTGTTCTCCAAGCTGCTAAAAAAAGAATTATGTTTGTTTTCCAAAGTTTTTTAGCTTCTCGAATGAACTGTGAACGCACGATCAATTGCTGAACTTGCTGTGAATTATGCGCAGTATGATCAACTGGCGGAGCTGGAATGGCTGTCCAACTACATGGGCGAGGGCGAGGAAAGCTTCGCCACCGAGGACCTCCAGAAGCTGCAGCTCATCTCCGGCATCCCCTCCGGCGGCTTCTCCTCGGCCAAGCACGGATATTCACCTGCTCCGGCGGCCTCCTCCGCGGTGCAGCCCGGCATGTTCCTGCCGGAGGCCCCCGTCCCCGCAAAGGCCCGTAGCAAGCGCTCCCGCGTTGCGCCAGGCAACTGGTCGTCCCGCCTGCTCGTCCTCCCGCCGCCCCCGTCCTCACCGCCGTCCCCGGCGTCCATGGCCATCTCGCCGGCAGAGTCCGGCGTCTCGGCCCATGCGTTCCATGTCAGGAAACCTGCCAAGAAGAAGGAGTTGCCTCCGCAGGATCATCAGCCAGCGAGCGCGCCGTCGGGAGTCGCGGCGGCGGCCAGCGAAGGCAGGCGATGCCTGCACTGCGAGACGGACAAGACGCCGCAGTGGAGGACGGGGCCCAACGGCCCCAAGACGCTGTGCAACGCGTGCGGGGTGCGGTACAAGTCCGGGCGGCTGGTGCCGGAGTACCGGCCGGCCGCGAGCCCCACGTTCGTGATGTCCAGGCACTCCAACTCCCACCGCAAGGTGCTGGAGCTGCGCCGCCAGCGCGAGATGTACCCGCAGCACCACCAGCAGCAGCAGCAGCAGCATGTTGCCGACGTCGGAGGCCTAATGCACATGCAGAGCTCGCTGCTGTTCGACGGCCCGTCCCCGCCGCCCCTCGTCGGCGGCGGCGACGACTTCTTGATCCACCACCACCTAGGGACGGACTACCGGCAGCAGCTGATGTAGACGAGACGAGTCGTGCGTTAGGACGGATCGATTTAGGCCAGGAATAATTAAAGCAGCTAAAACCCCGGGACCCAGATAAATCGGAAGAACTGCAAAATCTTTTTTCTTTTTATTTTCCGTTTGCTTAGACTGTTTGCCTTTTTGTTCAGCTCGAAATTTTCGTGTCAATTTTGTTTATTATCATCCTCTCCAGTTTCCCCGCTTCAGAAACTAATTGTAGGGAGTTGATTTGTTTTTCTTTCTTAGCATTTTGTAATACTACAAGACTCTTTGTTTATCCTTTTAGTTGGTCCTAGAACGTGAAATCAAGCTTATTTCACTTTTGGCCAAATTCTCGAGGCAATTCTATGGTGAACCTCCTCACTCATCAGGCACTTGCGCCAGCCATGGGTGCACTGGTCGATGTCACATATGTTGTGTGCGCAACCGAAGCGAGCGAGCAGAGTTACCTCGAGCTCAAGGAGGCGAGAGTGCCATTGCCCACCCACCGTCCGCCGGAGCTCACTCCGCACGTGATCATTAGAATCCTCTCCACTGAGCGTGAAAGAAAGATGTCCAGCTCATTTACTGTCAGACGTTAATCCCCGCTGTAAAAATTGGTGGTGGTGTTGGGTAACCTGGGTTCATCATTGCGCAGCACCTTGTGCCGTGCGGGTACCACACACACCTTTCCGTTGGGGGTGGGGGATTCCCGGATAAGCAAATTTACAGACACCCCTGCCTGCATTCGCCCTTTCCAAGTGGTCAAGTGAAGGTTCGTTTTACCTTTGGCGTGCGTGGCATCGATCGTAACTAGAACTGACAGTCAGATCGAAGCGCAGAACAGAACAAGGCCAGACAACATACAGTAGCAGACTAGCCACGCTGGCGTCTGCACTCGTATGTCTGTACTGTACGCAGTGTATTAAACTCGATGGGTCCTGAAGAATGTAGGCGAAGTTACCGCGTGCATTTCACCCGGCTCGTACGTACGCATGTCTGCATGGACACTGACCGAAGTAATGCAGGTGGCGGTGGAGTGGGGAGTTGGGTAACAATCGTAGCCAGGGACGGTCAGTGACAAGTGGAGGCGTAGTGGGCGAGCGCCGTGGTCGATCGGGGCGGCAGGGCAGGGCCCACATCACATGGGCCATGGTGGGTGGCAATAGAGAAACCCGAGATAATACTAGGTGAATTCTGACGGGAGCTGCATGCTAGCGCTGAGTAGAATAAGTATTTGCGTCGGTCCGGGGGTCCTCCTCTCGCGATCCCAGACACGCAGGGCAGGCAGGCAGGCGTTGGCGATCCAAATGGAACGAACCTGCCATCCCATCGGGCGCTGTACTTTAGCGCTACTACTCTAGTACTGCACTACCGCGTCAGTCAATCCGGCCGGCATGGCTGACGAATTTTTACTACAACCAACACTGAATAAGTGAATATGCTCCTGGGGCCCGCCGGAGCATGTATGTGCCCCCGGCCTCGATTTCGCAAACTCCTGTGGCTCCCCCGCCGGCAAACTCCTGTGGCGATTTTGCTACTAGCAACTACGGAGTACTTACGAACCAGCATTGGCTTCATTGCACAATGTCTGCTGGTGCACGGTGGGAAAGATCGCTCGGATCAAAACCGAGCTGGACTCACTCACGCGCGCATGCATCTTCCGCTGCACGTACTCACTGACGCTCGCGCTGGCCGTTTGTGCGCACATATATATATCTGGTCAAAGCCACGGCGCCCCTAGTACATATATATATATATATATATAATTCGAGGAATCAGCAGCAAAGCTAATAATCGAGCGAGAGAGGCCCGTCGGGTCGGGTCGGGTCGGGTCGAGATGGATGGATCAAGGAGCACAGATTCGCCGTGATCGAGTTAGTTAATTAAGCTGCGAGGGGCGTGCAAGCCGGGCGAGCGTAGTGGGGGTGTCGACTCGGCTCACATGCATATGCGCGCGCCGTGGCCGGGGTAGCGCTGCCGTGGGCTTTTGTTGGGGGTAACGTGCTGGTGCTGCCTTGGGTGGTCGCCGGCGAACAGTGCTGCTCACGACTCCATCCGGGGGACACGTGAGGCCACGTGCGCGTGCATGAGAGCACCCACCACCATGCGCCCCGGCTTTTCTTTTCTTTGGGTGGGGCCGCGAGATGCGCTTAGCCAACGCTCAGTGCCACCTGCAACTTCAAATTACATCTATATACCCTTCGACTGACTTGCTGCCCGCCGGGACAAAACCTACCTCTCTCGTGGCTCTCACCCACTTTACTTGTACACTTGTCGATCATGCATGCATGCAGCTTATAAACTATTCTTGAAAAGAGAGGACGTCGCTTGGCGAGAAAACAACACGTGGGACCAACTTTTTAGAAGGTCGGTTTTTCCCTGCTAGTGATTACGACTTCTAAACTACTCTCTCCGTTTTAAAATGTAAGACGTTTAGGCTTCTTTTTTTTTGTCCTGATTCGTATATATATGTATACACATATTTTAGTGTATTGATTCACTCCATCTAGTAATGAATCATGACAAAACCAAAAAATAGAAAGTATTACATTTTGTGACGGAGAGAGTACGAGTTAGGAACCTTACTTATGGGCTGACAATTGCAGTGCAGATTCGGTAAGAGGGCATCAGAAGTGGGCCTTGTAGTTTGAGTGCGTGGTCTAATCTTGGTGGGTGGCATTTCATGTTCATGGCCCAAGGCCTGGCTGATCTTATCTGGCAGGCTGCCCAAGGCATCCAATATCGGCCTGCCATTATTAGCACAGAAAAGACAGCCCGAACAAGGACAGGGCTTAGTCTATACTACTATTAAAAGAGCAAACATGTTCGAGATACATTAATTTTGATCCGTTCAATATTTGATCAACGCTTTAGATCATTTCAATGTTTGACAACTCAACACACCTTCTCGTTTTCGTAAAAATTACATACATTGCCACCGCCTATCAAAAACTGTTCGTTAATCTAAACTCTATATTTACAATCCAAATCCTTCTCCTACTCGATCAGAATCAGCAGACGCGGTTAAGTCCCCTTCTCTGCTTGACCACAGTACCAAACATGTCTCGTTCATGAACCGGTACGTTACGAAGGAAGGAAGAGCAAGGCGATCTTGGGCGATCGTGGCGGCGGCCTAGGGTTTCAACCCTAGCCGTCGCCGCCGGTGACATCTGCAGCTTCATCGTCGCCGCCGGCAAAGATTCGACGGGTCTTCGCCGCCTCTAGGTGCCGTTCTGGCACTAGGAAGGATTTGAATAGGAATCTTGTGGATTCAAATTCGTAAGAATTTTTCCTATGATTCTTGTTTGATTCATATGATTGAATCTCATAGGATTTTTTTCTATGGAATACTTTGCACTAGTTTCTATAGGAATTCTAACATCCACTCACACCTCTTTTTAAAAATCCTTTGCTTTTCCTGTGATGGAATCAAACAAAGATTGATGCATGTGAAATCATATTCTCTCCGTTCCAATTTAATTAACTTGCTATGCACCGCATGTGAATGTATCTAGACGTAACATGTCTAGATACATTCACATGCGGTGCATAGCAAGTCAATTAAATTGAAACGGAGAGAGTATAAGATTGAATTGGACAAGACATTACAATCATGCAGTTTTCCTATTCCTGTGTTTTTTCAATCTTACGAATCAAACAGGCCCTTAATACTTTGGTGTATATGTTTTTTTTAAACGCAGGTGTATATGTTTCTGGAGCCTACTGCTGCTTGTCTGATCAAATCGTGTTGCCATCAAGGAGGAATCAACTCGAGGACAGAGTGTGTTGGTGCAGTAGCAAGATTTAGCCCCTATTAATATTGGAGTTTTTCTATTGATCCCAACCCGAGTTGTGCTAATTAATCGTATTTCAATCACGGAATCACCATGTGACAGGGCAGGATAGCGTGTACCATCCTCGAAATTTACAGGCACGGAAAGACAGATCGGGTGCCATACTGCCATGGGTGCTGCAGTGTTCTACTCTACCGCATAGGTGCCCTGAGCGTGTGATGCGCGGCTCAACCTGAGAATGGTCTCATACTTGAACCAAACTTCAACCATACCCGTTTACATTTCCGTGTCAGCCTGACCCAACCAAACCCACTTAACATCATTTTCAGCCCAACTAAAACTCAACCTGCTACGTTTTCCACCTGAACTGATTTAAAATCAAAAGGTATCCGTGGGTTTAAACCTGATACGGAACCGTGGGTCTCGTTGATTGGTGCGTGCGGGAAGAGCGCTCCCCAGCTGGTCTGCAGTTCGATCGCTGGCTCTGCAATTGCGCCCAGCTTTGTCTGGTTTTACCTTGATTGCTTTGGGATGTATGAAGCTGGTCGCAGAACTAAGGGTGTGTTTGGTAGGTTGTATCACCTCACCAAAGCTTTCCCAAGTGAGACATGCTGATATGGGCCGGGTTGGGCTGAAATTTTTTCGTCTGTTTGGTGGCCTGTATGCGTTAAGACAATCTGGAACGAGATGCTGTTTGGTAGCCGGTATGGACTGGGACAGGTTGAGAGTAGGGTCCACGAACTTAAATTACAAATAGGTCCAACATTTTACAAAACGACCCTTGGACAAAAAATAGAAAAGCAATCAGGTCCTAAGTAATTCCCCAAATCGTGATTTGGCACGGTGGTGCTCGTCTCCGGTGGTGGTCGTCTCCGGCGCTCGGGCTCCTCCGTGGTGGTGCAAGGAGGCAGAGGTGGTGGTCCTCCGTGGCGGCGATGACCGCAGCGTCATGCGTTGGGCGGCGGTCGGCACTAGGCGGCGTTCAGCATTAGGCAGCCGCGGCGGGCTCTGTTTGCAGCGCGAGGTCGCCGCTGAGAGGTGGAGTTCGACGCAGAGAGGCGGCACGGGCCATGGGCGGCGGCGGTCGACGCTGGTAGGCGGCGGTGGGCGGCGGCGTGAACCCTGGGTCCTCCGTGTTAGTTTGGGCATCCCGTGATGCGGATGAGCTCGCCGTGAGCGGACTAGGGAGACGAGGAAGACGGGCGGTGCTGCTCGTCTCCGGCACGAGCTGCTCCGTGGCGGCGCGAGGAGGCTTCTGTGGAGGTCCTCCGTGGCTCGGGGCGGCGCTGGACTCCTGGCCGCGGAGCTGGGCGCCGGGGAGAGCTAGGCGGCGGCGTCGGGGCGCCAGGGAGATGGGAACGAGGGAGAGGGGGAGGGGAAATGAACGGGATTTTCGGGAGGGGTTGGCGACCCGACTCGCGTGTGGGGCCCACGCGCGTGGGATTTTTCCGGACGAGCTCGGCCTGGCCGGGCTGTGAAGCTCGATTTCCACTTCTCAAGTGGGCATGGCTGAGAGGCTTTTTTCGTGCGAGGTGGGCATGGCCCAGAGAGCAAAACCGGGCTACCAAACAACCAGAAGTTGGGTGAGAAGAGATTATCTGAGGTGAGCCGGGCTACCAAACACACCCTAAGAGATTCAGGTAGTCCTGCAGGTTCACCTTGCGCAGGTACAACGCGCAGTCCACGGCCACATTGACGAACTTGGGCGGCGCTTCCCTGGTGGTGGACGACCGGGCCGCGGCGTCCGCGAGCGCGTTCTTGCGGAACGACCTCACCGGCGCCCACCCCACCACCTGCACCCCAAGCGCCGGCGTCGCAGCCGGCAGCTAAGCAGGATCTTCAGCTGCTCCAAGAGGACATCGAAGTCGCCAGATCGACTGGCGCCGGAGCTACCGCAGCTTTGGAGTGGTGGCGGCGGTGGTGGGCATTCTTGGCAGCGACAAGCGCAGCGACTGCGAGTATTGCGAGAGGCGGGAGGCGGGGACGGCGAGCGACAGGGGCCGCGAGGACGGCGAGCCGCCAGGGGCAGCGGCGGAGGGGGAACGGGGAAGAGAGGAGGGGGATGCGGCAGGGACGGCGAGCCGGCAGGGGTGGCAAGGACGGCGAGCCAGTAGGGGCGGCCCTGGGGCGGCGGGCCGGCGGCGGAGGAGGAGCAGTCGAGCGAGGACCTGTGCGACCTAAACCATATTCCATAACCGGTCTGAGAACCACGGGTTAAGACCTGTCGAACTGAAACGGGTTGAACCCATACCTGATTACACCCAACCTATTTTTCCACGGAACTAAACTAAAACTGAACCGTTTACAGAGTCGGCCCATTAATACCTGAACCAAAGAAGCCCATATGCAAAACCAAACCAATAGGGCCGGTTAAATGAAACCCATCCTCAGATTTATGCGCGGCGTGCCATGCCGTCACCAGCACGCCTACTCTAGGTAATGGTGATGCCCGAGCTTTGGTTATCTCGGTTTTGCAAAGAATTCAGTTCATATTTAGCAACTATGGCATAATAATTGGGCTTCAGTCGAGGGATAACTCAAAGTCTCCATCCCAATTTAGTGAACATGATTTTGGGACAAAAAAAATAGTATGTAACACTATTTGTAGTACTGACTACCAAGGGAAGCTTCTCTGTTGCACGTAACTTTTAAATGTTCTGTTGTTAGGTATTACGGTAAAAGTTCTAATTGTATATCTGACTGAATTGTGTATCAAGCAAAATCTTAGGGGACATGCTGACTTGTATTTTTTTTGCGAAACACAGTACAACGCAAACGTTCACATACACGCGTAAACACTTATCCCTATGAATGCATGCACGCACACCTTATCCCTATGAGCACTTCCGAGAGACTGAGCTGGCGGATCAGGTCTTGAGATTGACGAAGTCACCACGGCGTCTCGCTGTCGACGAGGACATCGCCTCCCACTGAAGAATATTCCTCCTAAATGAGAAACATCAGCGTCAAACCTGGGATTTGAACTCTGCTGAGCTGGGGGTACAACCACCCTCCTAACCATCCTACCACAGGCAGGTTCTCTGCTGAATTGTATATGAAGCACAATATTATGGAGTCTTAAAGAATATGCTACAATACCTGTATTTATTTTATGCTCTACCTGAAGTATATACTGTTTGGTGAGAAGCATTGTACGATTTTAATTTGGTTTATTTAATTGTCGGAATCATCTATTTCTATATAGACTTGCTCAACCATGGTGTTCGATCAACGACAAAGAGATATCTAGGAACTAACCCGTTAGATTTATGGTTTTATAACAGTTGGTCAAGTTTTTTTGGTATATACATTAGTGCGACGTGCCGTGCATACATATAATGGAGAAAGGCCTCACCGTGTGGCCACGGTGATAATTGTAATGACGTCTAATAATACACATATATGTGTGTTATGGTTATGTCAATGTACACAGTTGGCTTATTAGTGAAAACACATATCTATAAATTGAAATATTTTCTGCTACTTTGACTCGAGTATACGTGCATTGCACGTGCAAATTTACTAGTTGTAAAAAAAAATACTCCCAGTTATGATCTGATCTGATGCATAGACGTACAATCATCTTCGTCTACGTTTCTCTCTTTGGTGGTCGACCGCATTGTATACACAAAAGAAATCCGAATCCGAGTTATGATCTTCCTAACGCCGTTGTGACTTGCGCGAGCTCTCTCTCTATACATGCACATAGACGCCCGTACGGTGGTACACCGATAGATGCAAAATTCAAGAACGAGAAATCTTGAACAAGTAGACAGACGTAGGAGAGATATGGAGCAACAAGAGATGAGCACTGGACGTGAGTTCTGGTTCCCGTCCGCAACCGAGGAGCGGGCTTGTGTGGCAGACGGAGCCTTCTCATCGCCGACCGCCACGGCGTGTACTCCTTCGCGCACCACCGCTACATCCGCAAGACGCGGTACCACCGCCACCGCGCTCTGTCGGCGGAGCTCGCCCCGGTCGTAAAGGCCTACCGCTCGCTGCAAAAGCTCGGGATGAAGAAGTGGCTGGAGCACGACGAGGACGCAAGGAGGGAGATCGCGTATTGGAAGCGCAGGCTCATGGACATGTACCGGGTCACCGCGCTCGACAGGGCGAGTGCCACGGACAATTTCATGAGGGTGCAGTACCGGCACAGGATGATCTACCCTTTCCTCGCGTTCTACGTCTTCGTCGTGTTCAGAATGATGCTGCTGGGGTGGGACACGCCCACCTGGGGGCTGCTGGTCTACGATGCCTTGGTGATAGGGTCTCTGGTAGTACTGGTGGAGAAAGTAGTGCTCACGACTAGGTGGATCGTCCTCTCCCGCTCTGAAATCCACCAACTTTTAGAATTTGAGTTGGCGAATTGATTCTCCGAACATTGTGCGTTCAGCTGCTTTGCGAATAAGGGAGCGGTTCTTCTTAATTTTTTTTGAAGGGAAAGGCAAAAGATTTGCCTTTTTTCAATTAATTAAGAAGAAGTTGCGGACAAGTTTTAGTGTTATAGACCGGTTTCTTCTTAATTTTGAGTCTACAAAGGAAGTTTAGTTGGATCTGTCGGGGTAATCGGAGGTGACCGGCTTCCATCGAGAAGCGGCGATGTTGCTTAGTTCAAGACATGCTCATTTGTTTTGTAGTTCTATGTCGTTAGTAGTTGTCTTCGGTCTAGCCGGTTGTTGAGTGTGTACTAGGCTCGTTGTTCGCGGCGAGTTGTTGTTGTTGTACTCTAAGCTGTGTTGTACCGGGTGGTGTCTATTTTTCCTTGCACATTTAAACTTTTCTTATTTATCAATGCATCAAAACGTAAAGTTGTTTTTACATTTTCACGGAAAAACATCGCCAAGAGCCTTGTTGTCCTACAAGATGGGAACAATCTAAATGATGTTTTGTACAACTAAAGCACCCCATGCAGCTGGCTTAATTAACTTTAATTTATAGAAACAACTATAAATTCGGACACCAGATTCACATGTCACACATATAAGATACTAGACCATGAAAGCGCTCGTTGCCACGCCCGTCCATCTTTGGGAAGGAGCTATGAAAATATTAAGAAAACACGGATAGAAACACAACACGGCCGTCCATCTTTGAGTAAGAGCTATGGAAATATTAATAAAAGTCGGATGATAAGACTTGAAAATTATGAATGACAATGCGTTGATACATGGTACATGTTTGTATCAAGTCAGAACTAGTAAATTCACAAGATGTTTTTCCTTTTTTACATTGTTTCTACATGAGCCCCATGAGGATAGCACAAAAATTACAACACTATCTGCCCTAAAGGCTTGCGACTTTTCTTACACAAGATTCAACTCTAATATAAAGGTCACGTTTGCATCATTCAACTCTTACATCCATATAATTGGCTATGCCTTCAAGTTCATACAGACTAATCCATCGAATTCCGAAGTTTAGCAAAGTCGCATATGATCAAGGTGAGAGCGGAAAAATCCGTGAGCAAACAAACTATACATAATGCCCTCATAAGAAAGGAACTCTCATATAAGCATATGCTCATAGGTAATTATTTTTTGTAAGATGATTGTGAAGAAGTATGAATGGTATTGGCATTGTTGCACAAGACAAGAACAATATGCAAAGAAGTACTCCCTCTGTTCCAAATTAATTGACGCAGATTTAGAACAAAGTTGTACTAAAACTGCGTCAATTAATTTGGAACGGAGGGATTAATTGACGCAGATTTAGAACAAAGTTATACTAAAACTGCGTCAATTAATTTGGAACGGAGGGAGTATATTTATAGACAAAAAATAATAGTGCGCCCACCGTGGGGCTCGAACCCACGACCACAAGGTTAAGAGCCTTGCGCTCTACCAACTGAGCTAGACGGGCTTGCTGAGGAAAGCAACAAAAGGTCATTTCTATTACTGGTTCTTGGTCCACCAAGCACCAACCGGCCGGTCGGATCCGACTTCGGAGCCCCGCCACCGCCAGCACCAACCCTCCCGCCCCCCACTGCCGCGGCCGGAAATCTCACCAGTCAGTTCACCTATCTAGCTCGTCGTCGCCAGCCGGGGCGGTGCGGTGATCATCACACAGCTCTCGCCATGGCCTCCTGGCTCAAGGTCGCCGAAGGTACGCGCCAGACCTCCCTCTCCTCTCTTCCCTGCCCCTCCTTCCGATTCGCCGCCGAGATCCACCCCCTCCTCCCGGCTAAGATCTGGCGTTTCTCCGTGACGCTCTCCTACTGTGTCCGCGGAGGTTACTCCGCTGGATTGTGATGCCAGTTGCGAAATCTGGCGAAACTAATAGTCTTGGTGCAGTGCTTTGTTCGGACCGCTTTCGGTGTTGCACCCAGCCCGAACCCATTGCCTGCTTGATACGCTATGATGAGTTGCTGGTAATGTGGATACGTTAAGAGTTGCCTGTCCTTTTGTAACAGACTTGCTCGAAGTTGTCGACCGGAGGGCGAAAAGCGTGGCCACGGAGCTCTCCGATGAGCAGCCTGGTTCTCACCCTTCAGGTAAATATGGCTCCGGCTTTACTCGGTGCACATTTAGCTGCTCAGCGACAGCGAATGGCCTTAATAGTAATCTGTAATGTGTGTTTGTTGAAGGGTCGAGTGGCCAAGAAGGGCAAGCGAAGAGGGAAAAGCCAAGAGAGAAGGTTGCAGCTAGATTGGCTTCCTGACCATACTTTGCTAGCCTCTGCAGACTGCGTACCTGATACCCGATGTTTGCTGTAAATTCTCATTGCAGGGTCCATCGAAGCTCACTACTGGGGATGCCAGTAACAAGACAGCGGCCCAGAAGGAAAGGAAAAACCGGCAACCGCCACGGGAGAGGATCAAGATTGAGAAGATCAAACCTTCGGCGCGTGCGATTCATCAAACGCTGATGCTACTGCTGGTGCCAGTGAACCTGAAGTCACTTCAGTTGATGTTAAGGGAGCAGACAATGAGGGTACATCCGACAAAGGAGAGAACACTGCGGTTGACATGAAAATTGATAGAGGTGTGAATGTTATTGATAATACCGTTGAAGTCCAGTCCATGGAGGAAAAAACCGAGGATGCAGGTTCTGTCACGGACGGTGTTACAAATTCTGGACGTTTGGAGAGTGCTTCCGAAGCTCTGTTCCTTCAGTTTCAGATGAAAAGAATGAGCCAAGCAGCAGTAACCAGTCCACTGAGATTGGTCTAGAAGTCAGTATGGAGGATAAAGAGGCTGTGGCTGTTATCCAGGAGAGAAGTATAGCTGAAGAACCCGATACACAAGGTTCTGGCAAATCTCATGATTCGAAGAAAAAAATGTGTCAGATTTACTAGAGATCACAGAAAATCAACAAGATAATAAGTCTGATTCAGTTCCTCTGAAAGAACAAGACCAACTCGAGGAGGTATGCTGTAAAAAATTGCACTCATAATGGCCAAGATGTGATGTGAATTCATTCTCTGCTTACACTATACCGTTGTCTTGTTGGACTTTGGCAGGCTCAGGGATTACTAAAGAGTGCTGCAAAAACTGGCCAATCAAAAGAAGCTAGATTAGCTCGGGTAAGGATTAGTATAAACTTAGTGACCCTGCCACCTTGCCTTTCTTGTGATTAGGTCCATATATTGACCCGTTGGTTTGCCTTTTACTTGTCAACAGGTCTGCGCTGGACTTTCATCCCGTCTCCAAGAATATAAATCTGAGAACGCGCAGCTAGAGGAACTTCTTGTTCATGAGGTCAGATTATCTTATGAAAGTTCTTCTTGTTACATTTTTATCCACTTAGTTTAACCCCATGCATGGTAGAGTATATATATTGATGTTATAACACATAACAGAGAGAGAAATGTAGCTCACATGAAGCTCATATAAAGCAACTACAGCAAGAACTATCAGTGTCCAGAGTACAAGGTTCACGAGTTGAATCTAACATGGTTGATGCTTTGACTGCAAAAAACACTGAGATTGAGTCTCTAGCTAAATCATTGGACTCTTGGAAGAAAAAAGCAGCAGCTTCAGAACAAATGCTTGCATCCTTACAGGTTCATCTTTCATACTCTTTTAGTTTTTTTATCTCTTTCTAATTTTCTATAACACTACTACGATTACCAAAGGAAGCCCTACATTGTGCCAAGTATCATGTACAGCTTTAGAGTTTCTTTAGTATGGTTGTACCATATTGACACTTCTCTGTTGTCTTTGATCATTATAATTGTTTGAAATATGCTAACACAGTGGTCATTCTTTCCGGGATTTGCTACCCAAATGTGTTCTTTTGTTGTTGTCATGTTCTAATTATAATTGCATTGTAATATGTGTTTCTTTTTTC
The DNA here is from genome assembly GCA_947311845.1 of Poa pratensis. NCBI lineage: Eukaryota > Viridiplantae > Streptophyta > Magnoliopsida > Poales > Poaceae > Poa > Poa pratensis. Next base: position 26,520,297 of record CAMZMU010000071.1, on the reverse strand, counting down.
CTTTTCCATTTGGAATATCGTAGAGGTGCTTGTGGTGTTTCTTTGTAGTTGCACGCAGATAAAGTCTCAAGTAGCCATGATTTGCAGTTGGACTAGGATATTTTGCATGCATTCCAAGAACTCAAGATGCTCATGTCATTTTCGGATTTGTGTAGCTTTGTTAATATATATTCTTGCATCTCTTAAAAGTTTCTAGCTGTTGAACTTAGTGGTGTTGTTGAAAATCCGGCCCCTAGTTTATTCTGGTTCTGGGAGTTGGAATTGCTCATTTTCATTTGATATGCACATCTGCACGTGACAGTTTTTCGACAGAGTCTCTTACAGTCTCTAGTATATTAAGACTGTTAACATGTGTTCTTATGTTTTTAAGCTTCTGTAACATAATTGATGATTTGAAGTCATCAGATAGATAATAAATTGATTTTGTTGTCTGCTGATACTAGGAAGATATGGATGGCCTTAAGAGGCACCGTGAGCTTAGTGAAACCAGGATCATCCAGGTTTGTATAATAGGCTTTCAGTGTAGAATAGTCCACATCTGTTCATGTAATTATCATTATTATCTAACCTCCATATGTACCATTTGCATTTAGGCTTTACGAGAGGAACTTTCTACTGTAGAGCGGAGGGCTGAAGAGGAGCGTATTGCACATAATGCTACAAAGATGGTAATTTGTTAAAGTACATGCGTTTTATTTTTAAATCTTTGTCATAGTTTCTTGTGCTGTAATTTTTTATATTTTTTATTACATCGCAGGCAGCCGTTGACAGAGAAGTAGAATTGGAGCATCGGGCTGTCGAGGCATCAAATGCTCTTGCTAGAATCCAGGTAATTTTACAAGGTATAAATATCAGGCATCAGCATGGTCTATTATGCTAGTATGTCGAAGGTATCTGCCAATTTTCTGGAACACTGGCAGGAAAACTGTATTGGTGCTACATACATGTTGGTTCACATTGACCTTGCAATATCAGACAGTGCAAGGGGCATTTATCACAGCCTGACCCTTTTGTTTTCCAACAGCTACAACTATTAGTCTACTGTGTTCTAGAATCAGCAGATGAATAACTCTTTCTAATGACTTGTTACGTTTACTCCTGTAAGATCAAATGTTTTGGCATACGCAGATACAATCCTCTTAGTCGTGTTCATCTGTTTATTGGCCTATTTTGTTTTGTTCTCCAGAGGATGCATTTGAGAAGGAAAAAACTAGTGACACTGTTAAAAGTACAAGGTTCACATTAAATTGAAAGAAAAGGGATACAAACGTCACTTAGTTTATAACTTTATATGGACAATGGATTTCACAATTTCAATTTGCCGATTGATCTCTAATTCCAACACAATCGTTGCTACTATTGAACTATCATTTGGCTTGATTATTTTCCTAAAGAAGCATTAGCAATTTAGTTTGATTCTGACTGTTCTGTTGGCATACAGAGAGCTGCTGATCAAAGCTCATCAAGAGCAATGGAATTTGAGCACAAAGTAGCTGTGCTTGAGGTAAATTCCTTTACGCACTATGCGCAATATCTGAACGGCTTAGTTGCTGCTATTTGCTATTGATACCCTTGTTGTCTCAGGTTGAATGTGCATCGCTGCAACAAGAACTACAGGAGATGGAAGCTCGTAATCGCCGTGCTCAGAAGAAGCCTTCTGAAGAAGCTAATCAAGTTCTTCAGGTTAATCTTTTTCCTAAACCGGATCGTCCCATTTTATATTACTTAAAACAGAAATAATGTTGGAATAATCCTGTGCGTTCTAGAAATATCTACCATGTAGTAAGGTAGTAGCTAGTAGAAGTCTCTAGAGTACACATGAGTTGTACCTAGTGGTAGTCTCTAGAATACACGTGTTGTAATCTAGTAGAAGGCACTAGAAGGTAGGTCTAGATATTTCCTACCTAGGTCGGTTGTAAAGTCCTATAAATAGGACATGCACCCAAAGGGGTGGAGGAGTGTGAACCAGAGATGTAGTCTCCGTCGGGACCGTGGTGTGTGCCTGGCCGGCCGGCAGGAGAGCTCTCTGGCTAGTACTGCGTGTGTGCGTGTGTACCTCCATGTATATGTTTGAGTAGTTGTGAGAAATAAAGCCAAGATATAGGCGTCTGTGCGCCGGAAAACTATTGGTGTCTCCTTCGTCCGTCTCTGACCGGCGTGTGTGGCGCCGGGAGGCTGCTCGGCGTGTGTCGCTGAGGAGGGTTGGTTTGCCCTCCAACAAATAACAGTTGACAGCAAGAAGAGGGGAACAAAGGGAAAACGGTTCAGCACCTATCAGGAAAACCTGCAGCGCGATCACGATCTGGATCACGAACTACATGTCAAAAACTTGATTGCAACTTCCATTGGTAGTAACTACTCTATACAGACACTCAGCCAGAATAAGATAGCGGCAAAGGAGTAACAACAAGATGTAAAAGTTCTGTTACAACCACAAAAGTGAGGTCCCAATTCCGCAGCACTGAGACTTCCGTTCCATCTTAAACCCTTGCAGTTGCAGTATGATGGCATCCATATCCATCACCTGGTGTAGGGAGGTAGTGCAAACAGAGTCAATGGTTGAAGGCAAGAAGCGCAAATGGCCTTCTATATTAGCTGCCCTGCTCCAGCTAGTTTTCATCACGGCCTGAAGGGGTGGCTGCTGTAAACCTATGAATAAACAACTGTAGAAAATAACCTCAACATGGGACCGATGATACTTACCAAAGGAAGCACAGTTTCTCAAATAGCCCAACACATGGAGGCTAAGCTAACCAAATAAAATCGTTCTCCATGGGGCAAAAGGCTACACGTCTGGACATAGAATTGCCAGGAGCTAGTCCCGGTCCCTTGACACAATACCCAGATGACACGGGCCACAATTCATTACAAAACATAGGTGCCAAACTGAATAACTGATTCCAAATGGTGGTGAAAGTATAAATGGGGGTTCTTCAGGGTAAAACCAAAGCACCTCCTTCCTTTCTGGGAGTAATATTGAGTTGTTCTTTACTGTACTTCGTGTCTTTGAAATATTCATATTGCGAAACTATTTATTACCGTCTCTACAAATGCCTCTCTGTATTTATTATTTTTGCTTTGGAAATAGTAGAAACTTAGCGTATTGTGCATTATCCTGATATGTAATATTTTGGTGTTTGTTTCTCTTGCTGCCCTGCTTTTAAAAAGCAGATACAGGCATGGCAGGAGGAGGTTGAGCGAGCACGCCAAAGCCAAAGAGAGGCAGAAAGCAAGATATCTTCCTTGGAGGTACCATTTAATTCATAAGATATCAAAGAATTAGTTATCGAGCAATAACTAGGATTTTAGGTAATAAAAATACTAATGTGATGATCAGGTATCACAAAAAATATTAATATTTCAATTTGAGTTGTTGGCATTATAGTAATCAGAATGCTTTGTCTCACACCATTATTTGTCAACATCTTTATCTGTATGTAGGCTGAGTTACAGAAGATGAGAGTTGAAATGGCTGGAATGAGAAGAGATGCAGAGCATTATTCTAGACAGGTTCATAATCCTAATGAAATCACACATTTTTTTTGTTAAAACTGAGCAATATTTACTACACCCAGCTTGTTACCAGATCATACTTACAGGTTACATTTATTCATGCATTTTTTTCTTGTTTTTAGGAGCATGTTGAGCTAGAGAAGAGATATCGTGAGCTTACTGATTTACTGGTACGTGATCAAGCATACCGATTTTCCTATGTATCATTGACATATTGGTTAACGAGAGCTATTTTATTATGTCCTTTCTTCCAGTACCACAAGCAAACACAATTAGAGTCCATGGCCAGTGAAAAAGGTGCATTAGAGTTCCAACTAGAGAAATCGTTGAAGCAATTTCATGAAGTGCAGGTTCCTAATTTCTCGTCCTCCTCTATTAGTTCTGATACAATCATGGTCCTGCGGAATATTCTTATCTTACCGTCATTCTTATCAATGTGTTTCATTTGATAGGTAGAAGTAGAACGGAGTAGAGTTTCTCGCAGATCAGCGTCATCATGGGAAGAAGATACTGATATCAATGTGCTAGAGTATGTTGACCATTTTCCTTTTCTTATTGAGCATGCAGGAATATTTTGTTTATAAGCATGTCATAGTTTTTGGATGCTATGAGAATGCTCAATCAAAACAGAAGCAGCCTTGTGTTACAAACTGTACTTGAGACTTCCAAAGCCTTAGCTGTGTTCCTCTGTTTGCTTTGTATATTTCAAAGTTCTAGTACAGTTTTAGACAATTAGCTTTGTATATTTCAGGCCTCTCCCTCTACATCATCGACACATGGCAACAGCAAATCAGCAGGTACAGTGTGTCCAATGGAAATCTAAATTGCTGCAGCCTGATAAGTAATGGGAGAACACGAATATTTACCTTTGTTGGCGTTTTTTGGTGTTCCAGTTACAAAAGGCTGCGAAGTTTTTAGATTCAGGAGCTGTGAGGGCGACTAGATTTCTGTGGCGGCATCCTGTTGCCCGAGTTAGCCTTCTATTCTATCTGGCAAGAACACATGACTTTGTATGTTTTATTTTAAATCATGTTAAGGCCGACCTCTAGCTGAATCTGTGTATACCTGTACCAGGTGTTCGTGCATTTGTTCTTGATGTACTTGATGCAGCGCCTGCAGGTACTCAACCATGCTATACTGCTTTCACATTCTTATTTTCATTCATGCCTGGGTCAGGCACATAATATTATTTATTTTTCATTATATCTCTGTACTGTGGCTCAAAGTTCTTTCGCTACACATTTGATCCAAAGTACACTGATCAGTTTGCTCGGATTTTACAGGACTTCGCAGCGGAAGAAACTGCGAAATCGGCTATGGGGGAGTTGGCCAACGTGAAGTTGCCATAGGCTTTATGGTCTCCCTCTCTCACCGATTTAGGCGTTGCATCCTGATTGTAGCTCTACACCCGGCCCAGTTTGGAACAACGGGTTTCCCCTCTATTCCTACGAGAGTTTGATGGTTTCTTGTGAGATTCCTGCGTTCCAAATAGGCCATTAAGGTTTCTTGGTTTGACGCGGTGTTAACCTGGCCACATTTTTTCTTCCCCTTCCCTCTCTTTTTGTAAAGTAATGCTCTTTGTTTGGCCGTGGGCTATATATGTAATCCATTCTTTCACACTTCATATTGATCACAGATGTAGCAGCTCGTATTTGACAAATTGACCAATAATATAATATACTCCTATATAGGTCACTCAAGACTTCCTGTACTTAAACAAACTGTTGGAGATTCAAACTGATGTGAAATGAGGAAAAAAACATTTATACTTGATTTTGTACTCAGAAGGGTGTGCTGCAATCTGTGCTCTTCTCCGCTGGTTCCGAGTTCTGCTGCACGCGCGTAGCGAGGTGAGAGCCTGAGAGGCCAGGTCACTATTTGGCTGGCTGAAGGCTGATCGGAAATTCGTCATGGACAGTGCATCTTGCGGATTTTAAACGTTGGAACCTCATGACTCATGAGTCGTCTTGACTCTCGAACATTGGAAACTTATACATTCTGAGGGTTCGCCACATAAAAAAAACTGAGGGCACAGAACTGGCTGAACAGCCGAGTAAACTGGCACTGTACGTAACTCTTTTTCGTTTTAGAGTAAAGTAACTCTACGAGAACCCTAGGCCACCGCCGGCGCCATCTGCATCTTCATCGTCGTCTTCGTCTAAGAATGACGGGTCCTCACCTCCTCTAGATGCCGCTCTGGCACTAGGAGGGGTGGGGACCTCGGACCTGCGCAGGGCGCTATACAAAGGTCCTTAATTTTAGAGCTTGGTTTTGGTTGTCGTCTTCTTCGTCAATGGAGATGGCATCGTCTGCAATAAGTGATCTTCTGCGCTTCGTTCGTCGGCGAGATCTCCTTCTCGACGTCAATGGTGGCTTTGGAAGATTAAGTTTGTCTAGGTATGGTTTTTCAGATTTTGCTTCGCCAGATCAATCTTGGATTATTTCTCATGATTGCCGCGAGGAGGTTTGTCCTCGCATTATCTATCCCGACTACTACGTTTTCAGCAATGGTGATTCGTTTTCTCGGCTCCCAACGACGTCGACAAAATGGATCGGTTATTTGTCCCTGAAGTATCAGTGGTGGTGCTCTTGCCGATGTTGCTTGATTAATTTAATGGCTGTGTGCGTGCACAAAGCCTTGGCATTGCGGCTCAAAATTAAAAGGGGAGAATCTTCGTTGGTATTCACAGGTCTGTGGTTTGGTGTTGTCGGTGTTGTTCTACGGCTGCCTTCAGAAAAGTATAAGATTGTGTCATGGAAGAAGAAAGGGTTTAAAGATCTCATAGATTTGATCGTCTCTTTTAATATTGTTTTTGTAATCGATATAATCGTGTACTCTTGGTTGGTTTAATATATATAGAAAAATTCAGACTCTAAAAAAAAGGCACCGTACGTGCTTCGGGACATAAGATGAAACAATACATCGCATGCTTCAAGCATTATACTTTGGGTAATTTAATCCTACTCCACTTTTTTTTCAAAATTTTCCTGGTATTAAATAATGTTTAATTTTGTGAAATTAAGCAGAACTAACAATGTAATTTTTTTGGCGGGTAAGTGTAATATTAACTCAGCTCAATTTCTTCCGTAAGCCTAATGAAGATGCGGGATGTGATTAACCATTTTTGTTCTGAACTCAAACCTATTAGACTATTTTGTGTAGAGATGTAAACTAGGTTATCCATTAGGTCATTAGTGTTTTTGATAAAGAAAAAAACATATTAAAATTAAGAACTACTCGAGACATTAAGTATGTACACAACCAAAAAAGATAAAGAAAACAATAAAAAGGACCCCCCCCCCCCCCCCCCCCCCCCGCGAGAACACACACGTAATGATCAACCACTCACAACAGTTAGACATTACCCAGATTACAGAAGAGGTTCTCCAAAACCAACGCCTCCAAGAAGAAAGCAGTGCACAAGTGGCATCATCGTCCAATAAAAAATTGTAGGTTTTCACCTAGGAGACAATCCGAATTCCAAGAAATAGTCCACATGTAATACGTTTAATTATTTTAAAAGTTCACCAACCTCCAAGATTTGAAAATGACGCAAAGACGTCAAGTTGAAAAAACATGAAGATGAGCTCTCGATAGGTGAAGATGGCACGAAGACGCCAAGTTAAGGCGTGAAGCCTCAAGAGAGTAAGAAGCGTGGAAATGCTAAGTTGAGGCATCATGGAGGATGAAGTCTCAAGATGAAGATGATCCCCCTAGGTGTGCGGAACATACGGTTGAGAACTGATGGGAGATGAAGCCTCGAGATGATAAGAAGAGTCAAGAAGCTTGAACAGGTAAGGCCCCGAAGGGCCTGGAAGTTGCATTCATTTCGTCGGTGGGTACAACATTACAAGGAAGCCCCTGTGAACCAAGCGAGTTACACGCAGGCCCTTACAAATTACAGGAAAGCACTCGGGACAAAAAGTGAAAAAGCAATCAGGTCCCTGGCCATCTCCACCGCGTTGACTCGACCTCGAAGTGCAGGTACCTGCGCTGCCGCCGGGGAACATGCCACTTGGGGCAACGCCGGCAGGAATCCCCGCACCGAGATCCTTGAAGATCCTCCGTCCTGGAGGAAGAAGATGCTCGGGCTCGCATCCGAGCGCGGAGTGGCCACTGCGGCCATGGATAGCCGTGGCAAAAAAGTGCCACCGCTTGGGAGCTCCGCCAGTCGTCGTTGCAGCTTCAGGAGCACGCCGATGCACACGCGCTCCACGTCCCGCCACGCCTCAACTCTCGCCGGCGCAGAGGCAGCACGCCCTTCGTTGACGACACCACGACGACAACGAACAGGAGCGAAAACCCACAGGCCAGCTCGAATCGAAACACCACCACACATCAGCGGGCCCGATGCAGGAGAAAGGGCTTCGGTCTTCTTCTTCCCCTCGCCACCAAGGCCGGCCGGAAGCATACTCCCTTCACCCTCGAACGCATCAAGACCACAACCATGCTAGCTCGATGCAGAAGCCGGCGTGCAGATCGGCTCCCTCCCCTCGCCACCAAGGCCGGCCGGAGAAAGCGACGCTGCACATCGGCTCGTCACCAACAAAGCATGGCGCCGGGCAGCAGATTTATTGGAGGAGGCGATGGTCCTCTGTAGCTCGCCCAGCTCCGACCAGAGGAGCACAAGCGCGCATAGGAAGAACCCTAGAAAATCCCAGATCTGGCTGCGAAGAACCGGGATTCCGCTCCAAGCAACAGGGCATACAGCCCAAACTCTACACCTAAGGCTACACTCTACAGCCCGCGCCGGACGGCCTCGCCGCCGGTGGAGCAGAGGGGCAGGGGCGGGGATGCACAAAGAGACTCTCAAGGCTGGAGGAGAGAGAGAGCAGAGGGGAAAAAGAGTCAAGAAGCTGAGGGTCCGTGTGTTCAGAACGTGAAGACCTAGAGTAAGTGTCCAGTTTTATGCTTTTTAATCATAGAAAACATACTATTAAGAGATGTTAGATCTCTTAGGACGGAAGTGAAATTTAATTGTGTGATCGGTTAGACTCATTCTCTAAGAAACAAATCGGTTGGAAATATCTTATGCAACAGTGTGAGAAGATGAAGCACTAGATTGAACATGAAACAAAACTATGTGTAGCAGTAGATTTTGTGTTATAGGTCAAGCTTGAACACGAAGCAGATTGTGCGGCAGATTTGGTGTTATAGGTTAAGCTTGAACACGAAGCAGATTGTGCGGCAGTACAGTTTGTGTTAAGCTATCTTGAACATGAAACAAATATGGCTACGACAATATAGCTTATGTTGTGTCTAATTCTTCGGTCCAAAGAAACATGATTTCTCTCGGATTTGATGCTTCCATGGGTAAAAGTGAAGCATCATTATCCAACGCTTTCTTTGTGCAGATTGAGCACTTGAAGATAGAGGAAATATGACTGTTGTGACGAGAGCACTGTTCAAGATATCTTTCGATATTCCGATTTATCGCTATCGGTGTTTGACCGATAAGATAAATCGGTCAATAAATCTGCTGAAATGTCGATAAACCGGCCGATATGCCAATAAACTGGCCGATTTATCCCTTATCTTGGGTCGATCGATAAGTTATCGATAAGCGATATCCCTAACATTGGACGAGAGTCATACAAGGTATAATTTCTATAACTCCTGGTTTGTGAATTAGCCGATGAAAAGGACCCGGGCCCCAGTGGCTAGGGTTTGGAACCATATTGAGCTCATATTATGGACCGAGTATCCACCTTGCGAGCCAATCAAGTTTCCCCCTCTCTTTTCTTGAGCGTATTTCTTTGAGAGAAGAAAGAGAGTGAGCGTAACTGAGAACCAATCAAGAGCGCTTTCAAGCCGACGAGATATGCTTGTTACTCTCATAGATTGGCACTCTTAAACTAAACGGCTAGGAGTCAACTGTTGGGCAACCACCATGTGGATTTGTCGCGACAAGTCTATGAAGGTATTCGTTGATTTATTGTGAAGATCAGCCAAAAAGATTGGATCAAGTTGCGAGATTCTATTTAACAGTACAGGATGCCCCCCCCCCCCACATAACTTTTTTGAAGAATTTCCCATGCAATGGGTCCCTTTTCCCAAAATTTCCTTTTCGCAATCCTGACATTAGAAGTAGTGTGCTTCGTGATTTGGCTAAAGGAGGAAAAAAAGCTAAGTTGGTGGAATTGGGTGCATGCATGCATAGCCTATCGAAACGAAAACCCAGGTCACCAGGTTGAACTTCGGAAAACAAATCAGAACTCGTTACTTTTTTTACCTCCATCTCACTTATCTTTGATATATTTCTTTAGTCCTCTATATCTAAGTGTTAGGGCATGTACAATGGGGTGACGTCAGGCTTCTCCTATCTCTTAACCGTTAAGCACATAAGATATTTACCTAACTGGAGGAGGGAGAATGAAGAAAGAAGAGGTTGTCTTCCCTTAGATAAGAGATTATACAGAATAAGAAAATACTATTTTCCCCATTGTACCATATGTCTTACCTTAGCAACACAATTTCTCACTAAAAGTTAATTAATAAGAGACAATGCATTTTACAAGTTATATTTATTATCTTCTCATGTGGAGAACTAAGAGAAGACATGTTTTCTCTACCATCGTACATGCACTTAGTCCCTATATTCATGGGACTGGCGGTCTTATCTTCCTCCTTGAAGCAACATTCTTTAAGAGAACTTCATCTATTGCTTCATTATTACCTACATCGAGCTTCAAGTATTACTCTTGTCATACCCTAAGGAAGAGAATGGTGAAATGAAGCTTCAAGTATTTCTTTAAGAGAACATCAAGTTTTTAGAGGTTGAAGCAGGCGATGGGACAACGAGCCGACAACCTAGTCGTGCGAGAGTGTGGCGAGGAGGCGGTGGTGGCCAGATAGAACCCTAGCGAGAGAGGAAGGAACAGATGGTAGGCGGCTCATATGCATGGTGGAAGGCGGAATGAACCTAAAAAACCTACAAAGATTTTAGGGGTGAACCATTGCACTGTTTTTAACTTAGGTTAACCGAACCATGGGATAAATGGTAACCAAGTCCAATCGTTACCGCCAAATAAAATCGACGCGGAACCATGACAACAAAACCATCAATCTCTTGTCATACCCTAAGGAAGAGAATGGTAAAATAAAATGTGTTTGATAAATACATTCTAGAATTACTACGGAAATGAATGTTTTCAAGCTTAGAAACAATTAATTTCGTGAGAGCCAACCACTGGTTAGACGGCTAGGAAGGTGATTGTACCATCAACCAATCAAAAAGGATCAAACCCTTAGTTTGATATCTTGCGTGTATCATTAAAGAGGATTATTTCGACGCTAGTGGTGGCTTATATTTGTACTCACAATTGTGTCCATACACTATGAGTCTGCGAGTCAGTAGTTTTGGGGAAGGTCCAATCCTTTTCCCAAGGACGCAATCATAAATAAAAAATGAAGTTTCCAGAGAATCCATTGCCCGTGCGTGACGATACCATCAAAGTTTGGCGTGTTTTCCTTTTCCAGGGAAACTTGCAACACAATAGACAATCTGTTTGCGTTTCTATCTTTTCCTCAAAATACACGCCAAAACACAATGTCGTTTGTGTTAGAAACAGAACCAAAAGAAACACCAGTTTACAAATGTAAACTGAAGAACATGAGAAAGCAAAAGCTCCTATAAACTAACCAAGGCCCAAAAGCTTTACGAAACCGGAAAGAAGGAAGCCAGAATAAAACCAAAACTCTACGCATGTGTGCGGTGGTAGGCTTCTCATCGCCTTGGCTCCGAACGTCATCCATTTATTAGCCTCGAGGAGATGCATGTTTTCTACAAGGGCATCTTAATCTAGTCATCCTCCCTGATTGCGCGATTTCCTTACATGCCACATATTGAGAAAATGCACATCCTAAGCATTGGCTCTCATAACCATAAGGTTTACGATCGATTTTTATCTATAAATGTACATGGAGCTAAACACTTGGCGAGGAAAAATCGAAAGTATAACGTGGGACTGTTGTGTTGTGAAAGATGCTGTAGCTCTTATTACTAATGTTTTGAAAGTTTATCCAAACATAATTGTTCATTGCATGCTCCTTGTAAAATTATAATAGTGTAGCTAGACACATAGCTTTCTCAGGGATGGTTATACGGGCTTGGAGCATGTTTTACACAACGAGACATGGTTTACCTCGATGGCAAACGTAGTTTCATGTCTACTGTTTAGATACTACCGGTCTTGTTATTTCCATTTTAAGTAATGGTAAGGGGTTGAATCCTGGTTGGAAATTTTCTAGATGCTATCAGTATGCATTGATCTTTGTTGATCCCTTTTGCAATGTATATGTCTATTTACCCACGTCGATATATCCAGATTTTAAGTGTTTCACTTATCAATTTATGCCATCGATAACTCTTGTCCCATTTATTTTGGTGCTCTTGATATTTTAGATATACCCAACTCATTTATATTTTTCATTACAAAGAACCTAACCAACCGAGTTATGCTCAAGTCGCATGCCTAACTCATCTTTGTGTAGTATTTACTGACGCCAACGTGTTAAAATCTTTGGCATTTCAAACATCTGGCCTCATTTTATGAAAATCCTTAGCATGAGATATTGTTTTATTTTCAAAAAGTTAAACAAAATGACATCATGTAGATATTGAAGAGATGTGGCGCCCTGACCCGACTGTTATACAGTGATGCTGTGTGTCACCGGTTAAGCGATACAACCGGAGGTTACGGGTTTACCAATCCCCGGCCAAAACCTTTGGCAGGCGTTGCTCGGAATGGATCATCGGCAACGCAACACCCCGATTGATGCCTTAACACAGGCACAACCCTCAATGCATAATAGAGAGATCAAGACTTGTGGAACAACTGGCACATCACAGACTCTACGACACAAATCATTATAGTTCAACTCTTATAATAGAGAAAGATAGCAAATGACAAACAGAGGTCACAGACCCAACATTACAACATGCGGAAGCGAATTAAGTTGTTCTAAACAACAAGAACCAAAATATGGCCTAAGAGGCCTACAAATAAACATCCAGTGCCAGCTGATCCGGGATGTCCCAAGCTGCCACCTGAGAACCCCAGACTACTCGTCGACATCCACAAAGAACCCACCTTCGAGGTCGGTGAAGTCCTCCTCTGAAACAAAACAAACGACGTTGAGTTCGAAGAACTCGCAAGATTAAATATAGAGCTTTAGCTCGATGAGGCTTTCAAAGTTTTATGGCTGTTTTGCATAAAGCTGATTTTATTTATGAAAACATAACTCAATGGCACCGACTATTCAGAGTATTTTTAAGAGAGGTAAGAAGTAACTCTTTCTTCTGATCACCTTTCTCAACATCAACCACCATTTACCACTGTACCTGTTCTACAAAGGCACCTCCCCGAATCACCCTCGAGGAAGCTCACCTTGCATTCTTGAGTAGTACCTTTAGTACTCAGGTTTTAATCATTCCGTTCAAGTTATTCTATGATCTTATCGTCCTTTCCCAAGTCGTCCGTAACCGTGGACACGGCTTTTCCAAAAGATTTACCCTGCAGGGGTGTACAATGTTTGCCACGCGTACCGTCCGGCCCATTGCCTAGCTTTTAGCTCTCTTCCTTGGAGAACCGGCTGGGTGGGAGCGGTGACGACTTCTCCCTCGCTCGAGACTTTCCAGGGTCATCAGTGGCGGTAGGACAGGTTCAGTGCCTCCAACACCCTGTTCCACGACCACTTATCTTCCTGACACCACAATCCTCATCCCATTCTCAACCACCATCATCACGCACGCCCAAATGGAAGCTCGAACTAGAGGACCCTGGCCAGCCCCTCACAAGTTATTTAGTCGAATAAGGGTTCCTGCAATTACATAGGCCTCACGCATGGTTGCACGCTCAGTCTTGGTTCAAGAGGTAAAGAACTCGCACCTAGGCGGCGAGAACGAGACAATGCACCACAACCACAGTGGTCTCTCATCCCCACCTTAAGCATTTTATTACCTGTCACCACAATTTCTCCACCATCATCCGAATATTTAAGCACATGTTCCCACATGATACCTCCATCGGACGAATAACATTTAACTAAGCATGGCTAAGCATCAACATTGCATAGTTAAGTAGTTCAGGCCAACAATACAATCCTATGGTTAATAGGAGGGAAACAGGTATTGGCATCGGAAACTTAATGCAACTATAGTATACTCTAATCCAATAAAATTGACATTTGCAACCGCATGCAATATTATAGTTGAGAAAATATTTGCGGAAACATAGGATAAGATATGCTCAGAGGGGATTACGCTTGCCTTGTTGATACGGCTGGTAGAACGGATCGTCGGGGTATTGCGGTGTAACCCCGACTGCTTGATCTATCGAATCATAGTAACGGAAAAGCAATCAATCACCACACATGCTTTAACAAAATGCAATGCGCAAACACATGATGGCATGACAATTTAATGTACCGGAATTATTAATAGCTATCTAGCAATTTAGATGGGGTGCGAGAATAATTACTTCAACCGGATAGGAAAACACCCCATATTTAACTTAATGCTTCTAATACTACTAGGAGTACATTATTGTAATTGTGAGCAATATGCACGATGATGATGATTCTGGATGATTCATGTTTTTCTGAACATTTTGGTATGACAAACACAATTTTCTGAGGTCCCGATAAAAAGTTATTACATTTATAAACTTTCCTCTTAAATATGTGCTTTTGATAATTTAATTTCAACAACTATACATTTTAATTACTCGAACACGAGAGAGAGAGGTGGAGCATGAAGAATCATCGGGGTTCGATGTCCCTAATGCGCGAGGGGGAAGCGGGAAGCATGCGCAAAAGGGGGAGGAAATGGAAAAAGGAACATCAGGAAAAAAAACAGTTGAGCCGGCCTCCAGCCCGGTTGGGCCGGTTGGCAGGCCGGCCTAGTTCCAGTGACGTCTGGTCTCCAGCCCGGTCTGGGCCGGCTATGGGCCCGAGGGATCCGGCCCTCAGCCCGGCTAGGCCGTCTCCACGACCGGGCGTGCGAGGAACGGCGATGAACTTCACGGCTACGGCGGCTCCAGCGAGCAGCATAGCACGGGGAAGCGCTAGGAAGAGGGGGGAGAGGTGCTACGGCTCGGGGTGCTCACCCTCAAGTCGATGGAGCGGTATGAGACAGCGGGGGGAGGTCGACGGCGACGTCTTCGTCCGCGGCGGCGCTCGGGCGGCCGCGCGGGAAAATGGCGATGGCTCGGCGAAACGGCGGCGTCCCGGGTCGATTCGTTCGGAGGAGGTGGAGAGGACGACAAGGTGGACGTCGTGGTGTGCTCCGATTTTCCCGGGAGCTCCTCAAACGGCGGCGACGAGCACGGCCATGGCGGCTAAGGTTCGAGCTCGTGGAGAGGAAAGATAAAGGAGAGGGAACAGAGGAGCAGGCGAGGAGGGATGGGGAGCAACGCGTCGTGGGGACCTCCTCTTCTCCTCATGGCGCGGCAGGAGGGCGCGGGTCGGCGCATTGAGATGGGGTGCGGCGCGAGCACGGCGGGCTCGGTCGCTACAGGGGAGGGGAGGAAGAAGACGATTTTACAATTTGCCCCTGGCAGTTTTTCTTTCGTCACAGATTAGTCCTTTTTAGTTTCTTTTTAACTCCAGCAGCAACTCAATTGATTTTACTAGGGCACTTAAACAATTTAGAAAAAATATGAGAAATATCATGTAGCCTCTCCCTAACATGTAGAGGCTCCACAAAATTTGGTGATTAAAGATAGAAAATAGTTTGGAGACATTTGTTCATTGAGTTTAAATATGGCAGATTTTGCTAAACTCAGAATGTTGCCCCTTTAGAAATTTTAGAGCAATTGCAAAATATTGTTTCAACCCTTGGAACTTCCTTGACAAATACGAGATGTCAAAGTATTTGTGTTTGCAAGTTTGAATGCTCTCATTGTTGTTAGATTGGTTCGGGCAAGTTTGGCATTTGTGTTCAAATGGTGCCAAACCAATTATTCTATTTGTTTAGCAATTCAATATGGATGCCATGATGCATGAGGGATGCAAAAGTGAAAAAAATTACTCGGGTTTTCAGGTTCACAAATTTTGGGTTATTACAATTCTACCCTCCTTACAGGAATCTCGTCCCGAGATTCTAAGTTGCGGAAAGAAGTCGGGATACTCCTCACGAAGACTAGACTCTCTTTCCCAAGTTGCTTCTTCCTCGGAATGGTGAGACCACTGAATTTGAGGAACTTGGTAGTCTTGTTACGGGTCTTCCTTTCGGCTTCATCCAGGACACGGATAGGATGCTCGCGATAAGTGAGATCTTCCTGGAGATCCAGCTCCTCATGATTGACCCATGGATAGGATCTTGAACACCGGCGAAGTTGGGAGACATGAAACACATCATGTACATTTGGGAAGACCGGTAACTCCAATTGATAAGAAAGATCTCCTCGCTTGGCCAGAACGGTGAAAGGGCCAACATAGCGAGGGGCCAATTTCCCTTTGATACCGAAGCGGCGAACGCCACGAAGGGGAGAGACGCGGAGATAAGCTTTATCACCAATTTCATAGTGAATTTCCTGATGGTGCTTATCATAGTAGCTCTTCTGCCTAGACTGAGCAATCTTCAGATTCTCTCTTATGATTCTAACCTTCTCCTCAGCTTCATTGATCACATCCGGACCAAAGAGTGCTCTCTCTCCGGTCTCGGACCAATTTAGAGGAGTGCGGCATTTTCTTCCATAGAGAACCTCGAATGGAGCCATGCCCAGACTAGCTTGATAGCTATTGTTGTAGGAGAACTCCGCGAAAGGGAGATACTTTTCCCAACCCTTGCCAAAAGAGATTACACATGCCCGAAGCATGTCTTCCAAACTTGGTTCACTCTTTCGGTCTGACCATCAGTTTGAGGATGGTAGGCGGTACTGAAGTTGAGACGGGACCCCATAGCAGTTTGGAAACTCTGCCAAATTGGATACAAAGATACTTCCACGGTCCGATATGATCCTCAGAGGGACCCCATGCAATGGAACAATACGAGCCAAATATAAGTCAGCAAGTTGACTTGCCCGTATATCATCACGGACTGGTAGGAAGTGAGCAACCTTGGACAGTCGATCAATGATTACCCAGATTGCATTGTTGCCCTTTTGAGATCGGGAAACCCGGTGATGAAGTCCATACCAATTTCATCCCATTTCCACTCGGGACTGCAATAGGGCGAAGAGTGCCGGCAGGCTTTGATGTTCAGCCTTTACCCGTCGACAGGTGTCGCATTCAGCAACATACTTGGCAATTTCTCGTTTCATCCGAGTCCACCAGAATTGTGGTCGAAGGTCTTGGTACATTTTGGTACTACCGGGATGAATAGAGAGAGGAGATTCATGAGCTTCTTGGAGGATCAGCTCCCTCAATTTTCGTTTCTTTGGCACTACCAAGCGGTCACCAAAATAAACAACTCCGGATTCATTGACAGAGAAACATTTGGCCTTCCCTAGCAATGTTCTCCTTGATTTTAGAATACCCTTGTCACGGTTTGAGCATCCTTAATCTGGTCTACAAGAGTAGATTTGATCTCCAGATTTGCAAGGTAGCCGAGGGAACAATTTCTAAGTTCAAACGAGAGAACTCTTCATGGAGGGCAGGTTGGGCCTTTTCAATCATCAGATTGTTGCAATAGGACTTCCGACTTAGCGCGTCAGCCACGACGTTTGCTTTGCCGGGTTGATAGTTCAGACTCACATCATAGTCCTTGATTAACTCCAACCAACGCCTTTGCCTGAGATTTAAATCCGGCTGGGTGAAGAGGTACTTCAGACTCTTGTGATCCGAGAAATCTCGCAACGGTTACCAAACAGGTATGGTCTCCATTGCTTCAAAGCATAGACCACAGCGGCAAGTTCTAGATCATGAGTTGGGTAGTTGTGCTCATGCGGCTTAATTGGCGAGAAGCATATGCCACCACATGGCCATCTTGCATTAGCACACAGCCCAAGCCTTGCAGAGAGGCGTCACAGAAGACGACGAAATCCTTGCTTGTGTCCGGCAGGACAAGCACAGGAGCGGACGTGAGTTTGGCTTTCAGTGTTTTGAAGCTCTCTTCAGCTTCGGCCGTCCATACGAACTTTTCCTTCTTGAGAAGGTCAGTCAGGCCTTGGCTATCTTGGAGAAACCTTCGATGAATCGGCGGTAGTAACCCGCCAATCCGAGAAAGCTACGATGTCCTTGACTGACATTGGAGTTTTCCAATCCAAATGGACTGAATCTTGTCGGGAATGACAGCCACACCATTAGCGGATATCACATGACCAAGGAAGACAAGATTATCCAACCAAACTCACACTTGGAGAACTTGGCATAGAGGCGGTGTTCTCGAAGTCGTGTCAGAACCAACGAAGATGTTCGGCATGCTCTTCATCGGTTTTGGAATAAACGAGGATGTCATCATGTAAATGACGACAAACTTGTCAAGATAATCCATGAAGATGGAGTTCATGAGCCTCATGAAAGTAGCTGGAGCATTGTGAGACCAAAGGACATGACGGTATACTCATATGAGCCATAACGAGTAACAAATGCCGTCTTTGGATATCCTCCTTTCTGATCTTGATCTGATGGTATCCTGACCTCAGATCCATCTTGGAGAATACCGTTGCACCAGCTAACTGATCCAACAGATCATTGATGCGAGGAATAGGATACTTGTTCTTGATTGTCACCGCATTCAACGGTCTATAGTCAGAGACTAGACGAGGCACGGTAGAATCCCTCTTCTTGACAAAGAGTACCGGACAACCCCAAGGTGAACTGCTAGGCTGGATGAAATCCTTCGCTAACAGCTGATCAATTTGCTCTTTCAACAGAGCCAACTCTTCCACCGGCATACGGTAGGGCTTCTTGGAAATTGGAGCGTACCGGGAAGTAGATCTATGACAAACTCCACACTTCGGTCAGGAGGCATGCCAGGCAATTCTTCCGGGAACACATCCGGGAAGTCACACACCACGTGTATGTCCTGGATTTCAGGAGGGGATTCGCCTTCCATAAAGCAAAGGAGGATCTCGGGTGAGTTGGGTATGACTGAAGATGGAGGTCTTGAGTGCAGACCAATACTCAACGTCACCGGAGAATTGGTCACGGTAATGGTCTTGGCAGCACAGTCGAGATTAGCCCGGTATTTGGCTAGCCAGTTCATGCCCAGTATGACATCAATGCCACTTGACCTCAGAGCTACCAAAGCAAAGGAAAGAGTAGTAACCGATGTAATCTGACTCAGGAGTAACCCCATCGGTTTGCCATTTGGAGCCAGGAGTGGCGATCACCAAGGGATGGCTCATTTTCTCGAACGGTATTTTGTGGTCTTTTGCAAACTATGATATGAATGAATGCGATGCTCCAGAATCAAACAAAACTGTAGCAAGATTGTTGTTGATTCGTAGCTCACCCATAAGAACGCCGGGGTCCTCTCAGCTTTCAGCAGAGATGTGGTTCAGGCGACCACGCACAATAGGTCCAGCCTTGCCAGCTGGAGTGGCAGGGGCTCGTGCAGGAGTTCCCGATAGGTGCCTTCTGGGGGCACTCCCTGGAGTAGTGGCCAGCCTGGCCACAGGTGTAGCAAGTGAGTCCAGGTGGAGCAGGTAGCATAGGACGGTACCACTCCTCCACCCAAGTGTCGAAGTAGTGGGGCGCGGCGGTGGTGGCCTGTATCCCGCGGCTCTCGGCATGAATGGAGCACGCGGCACAACGCTGTAGGGAACAAACACCCTGCGCTTCTTGCTCTCAGAACCCGAGGAACTCTGGTGGTCCCCGTGTGTGGGCCTCTTGGAAGCCTCAAGTTCCTTCCTTCCCTGCTCAAGAGTAAGAGCCTGATTGAACAGCTCCTGGTAGGTCTGGAACTGAAGGGCAACTCATAGCGGAGCTGCGGCGTAAGACCCTTGCGGAACAGCTCTTGCTTGTCAGCATCATTGGTCACGTCCCTTGGGGCGTAACGAGAGAGATGGTTGAATTCACAGCATAAGTGCGGAGGTCCATCCGTCCCTGTTGCAAATCCAGGAACTCCCTCCTCTTCAAATCCATGATCGGCGGAGGGATGTAAGCCGCACGGAAGGCAGTGCGGAAATCCCCAAGTGAAGACATGGTTGGCTGGAAACAATGCCACATGGCTTTCCCACCAACAGCCAGCTGCACCAACCAAGAGGTAGGTGGCGAAGTTGACTTGCTCAGCCACTGGGACATGCAGCGCGGAGAACTTGCGCTCCAGAGCACGAAGCCAATCATCAGCTTCCAGTGGCTCCTTAGCATCAGCAAAGTGGGTGGCTGCGAGCGCAGGAACTCAGTGAGAGTGTTGCAGCCATTCCTCTGTGCATTCTGCTGCACCAACTGCTCAAGCAGCGCTCATTGCGCCCACGGTTTCCTCAATGGCCATCAAGACCTGAGCCATCGAGGGTGGTGGCGGCAGATCATCCTCATCATTGTGTGGTTACCGCGACCTCCGCGCCTCCTCGAGCCATTCTGGAGATTTGACAATGACACAGTTAGTATCTTTCTCCGAATGGTCGAACAATAGTATTAGCGTCTACTCAAGTACACAGACTAGGGACGATAATACATTGTGTAACAATTAACAAGGAATCAACAAGATAGAACTTGGGTCAAAGATCAGCATCATGTGCTACTAGCGAGAGATGCAATGGTTAAGGAACCATATGATTCAACACACTCTAGTTGGCACAATCCGGGACCTTATGTTCAAGTCCTTGGGTTAAAACCCAACAATACGGAGTTGATTTCGGATTACAACGCAGCGGGAGCAACTGGACACATAACACTAAAGGTAGAACCCACCCTCGTTTCTAATATTTTGAAGTAACAGATGAGAAGTAAAACTTTAACTCAAATCGAGGTAAGATTGCTCCGAGATTAGAGGGTAACCAGATAAGGAGTAAAAAGAATCCTAAGATGGTTTTCACAACTCATTTTTAGGTTAAAAATATTTTCACAAACACTAGACTCAACGTCGACCAGTAGAAGGGTTTCCTACAGGCAGTACTGCTCTGATACCAACTTGTGGCGCCCTGACCCGACTGTTATACAGTGATGCTGTGTGTCACCGGTTAAGCGATACAACCGGAGGTTACGGGTTTACCAATCCCCGGCCAAAACCTTTGGCAGGCGTTGCTCGGAATGGATCATCGGCAACACAACACCCCGATTGATGCCTTAACACAGGCACAACCCTCAATGCATAATAGAGAGATCAAGACTTGTGGAACAACTGGCACATCACAGACTCTACGACACAAATCATTATAGTTCAACTCTTATAATAGAGAAAGATAGCAAATGACAACCAGAGGTCACAGACCCAACATTACAACATGCGGAAGCGAATTAAGTTGTTCTAAACAACAAGAACCAAAATATGGCCTAAGAGGCCTACAAATAAACATCCAGTGCCAGCTGATCCGGGATGTCCCAAGCTGCCACCTAGGAACCCCAGACTACTCGTCGACATCCACAAAGAACCCACCTTCGAGGTCGGTGAAGTCCTCCTCTGAAACAAAACAAACGACGTTGAGTTCGACGAACTCGCAAGATTAAATATAGAGCTTTAGCTCGATGAGGCTTTCAAAGTTTTATGACTGTTTTGCATAAAGCTGATTTTATTTATGAAAACATAACTCAATGGCACCGACTATTCAGAGTATTTTTAAGAGAGGTAAGAAGTAACTCTTTCTTCTGATCACCTTTCTCAACATCAACCACCATTTACCACTGTACCTGTTCTACAAAGGCACCTCCCCGAATCACCCTCGAGGAAGCTCACCTTGCATTCTTGAGTAGTACCTTTAGTACTCAGGTTTTAATCATTACGTTCAAGTTATTCTATGATCTTACCGTCCTTTCCCAAGTCGTCCGTAACCGTGGACACGACTTTTCGAAAAGATTTACCCTGCAGGGGTGTACAATGTTTGCCACGCGTACCGTCCGGCCCATTGCCTAGCTTTTAGCTCTCTTCCTTGGAGAACCGGCTGGGTGGGAGCGGTGACGACTTCTCCCTCGCTCGAGACTTTCCAGGGTCATCAGTGGCGGTAAGACAGGTTCAGTGCCTCCAACACCCTGTTCCCGGCCACTTATCTTCCTGACACCACAATCCTCATCCCATTCTCAACCACCATCATCACGCACGCGCAAATGGAAGCTCGAACTAGAGGACCCTGGCCAGCCCCTCACAAGTTATTTAGTCGAATAAGGGTTCCTGCAATTGCATAGGCCTCACGCATGGTTGCACGCTCAGTCTTGATTCAAGAGGTAAAGAACTCGCACCTAGGCGGCAAGAACGAGACAAAGCACCACAACCACAGTGGCCTCTCATCCCCACCTTAAGCATTTTATTACCTGTCACCACAATTTCTCTACCATCATCCGAACATTTAAGCACTTGTTCCCACATGATACCTCAATCAGACGAATAACATTTAACTAAGCATGGCTAAGCATCAACATTGCATAGTTAAGTAGTTCATGCCAGCAATACAATCCTATGGTTAATAGAAGGGAAACAGGTATTGGCATCGGAAACTTAATGCAACTATAGGATACTCTAATCCAATAAAATTGACATTTGGAACCGCATGCAATATTATAGTGGAGAAAATATTTGCGGAAACATAGGATAAGATATGCTCAGAGGGGGATTACGCTTGCCTTGTTGATACAGCTGGTAGAACGGATCGTCGGGGTATTGCGGTGTAACCCCGGCTGCTTGATCTATCGAATCATAGCAACGGAAAAGCAATCAATCACCACACATGCTTTAACAAAATGCAATGCGCAAACGCATGATGGCATGGCAATTTAATGTACCGGAATTATTAATAGCTATCTAGCAATTTAGATGGGGTGCGAGAATAATTACTTCAACCGGATAGGAAAACACCCCATATTTAACTTAATGCTTCTAATACTACTAGGAGTACATTATTGTAATTGTGAGCAATATGCATGATGATGATGATTCTGGATGATTCATGTTTTTCTGAACATTTTGGTATGACAAACACAATTTTCTGAGGGCTCGATAAAAAATTATTACATTTATAATCTTTCCTCTTAAATATGTGCTTTTGATAATTTAATTTCAACAACTATACATTTTAATTACTCGAACACGAGAGAGACAGGTGGAGCATGAAGAATCATCGGGGTTCGATGTCCCTAATGCGCGAGGGGGAAGCGGGAAGCATGCGCAAAAGGGGGAGGAAATGGAAAAAGGAACATCAGAAAAAAACAGTTGAGCCGGCCTCCAGCCCGGTTGGGCCGGTTGGCAGGCCGGCCTAGTTCCAGTGACGTCCGGTCTCCAGCTCGGTCTGGGCCGGCTGGCAGGCCGGCTATGGGCCCGAGGGATCCGGCCCTCAGCCCGGCTAGGCCGTCTCCACGGCCGGGCGTGCGAGGAACGGCGATGAACTTCACGGCTACGGCGGCTCCGGCGAGCAGCACTGCACGGGGAAGCGCTAGAAAGAGGGGGGGAGAGGTGCTACGGCTCGGGGTGCTCACCCTCAAGTCGATGGAGAGGTCTGAGACGGCGGGGGGAGGTCGACGGCGACGTTTTCGTCCGCGGCGGCGCTCGGGCGGCCGCGCGGGAAAACGGCGATGGCTCGGCGAAACGACGGCGTCCCGGGTCAATTCGTTCGGAGGAGGTGGAGAGGATGACGAGGCGGACGTCGTGGTGTGCTCCGATTTGCCCGGGAGATCCTCAAACGGCGGCGACGAGCACGACCATGGCGGCTAAGGTTCGAGCTCGTGGAGAGGAAAGAAAAAGGAGAGGGAACAGAGGAGCAGGCGAGGAGGGATGGGGAGCAACGCGTCGTGGGGACCTCCTCTTCTCCTCATGGCGCGGCAGGAGGGCGCGGGGTCATCGCGTCGAGACGGGGTGCGGCGCGAGCACGGCGGGCTCGGTCGCTACATGGGAGGGGAGGAAGAAGACAATTTTACAATTTGCCCCTGGCAGTTTTTCTTTCGTCACAGATTAGTCCTTTTTAGTTTCTTTTTAACTCCAGCAGCAACTCAATTGATTTTACTAGGGCACTTAAACAATTTAGAAAAAATATGAGAAATATCATGTAGCCTCTCCCTAACATGTAGAGGCTCCACAAAATTTGGTGATTAAAGATAGAAAATAGTTTGGACACATTTGTTCATTGAGTTTAAATATGGCAGATTTTGCTAAACTCGGAATGTTGCTCCTTTAGAAATTTTAGAGCAATTGCAAAATATTGTTTTCAACCCTTGGAACTTACTTGACAAATACGAGATGTCAAAGTATTTGTGTTTGCAAGTTTGAATGCTCTCATTGTTGTTAGATTGGTTCGGGCAAGTTTGGCATTTGTGTTCAAATGGTGCCAAACCAATTGTTCTATTTGTTTAGCAATTCAATATGGATGCCATGATGCATGAGGGATGCAAAAGTGAAAAAATTTACTCGGGTTTTCAGGTTCACAAATTTTGGGCTGTTACAAGAGAAACCTACCTTTCAAGGTTTTCTGCAAAACAAAGGGTTCATACTCCTACTACCCGTGCCGTGTCAAGACTAGCGTTTTTTCCCTAAAAAAAGACTAGCATTTTTTCCCTCTTATGGATATCACTCAGAACTCTGCTGTGTGCTGCTAGTCTGGTACCATATTATTCTGGGTCTTTTTTAGATGATTATTCTGGGTCTTTGGTGCATCTTCTGACGTCCTCAAAGCCAAAAATATAGAGCTCATTACGCCGTCACCTCTTGCAAAAAAAAGTTAAGTTTCAAATTTCAGAAGTTCCAAATTCAGTTCAAAGTTCCAGCGTCGCAACGCATACATAGACACGCGGTGCTAGTCCTTTCCTTCCTCGCATAAACGAGGAGTCACTCCGCGTCCAGCCGATTTTAACACCAGCACCACCGCCTCCCCCTCCAGCCAGCCCTCGCCCCCCGTTCCCTCTCTGCCGTCAAATCTGCGGCGCTAACTTCAGCCCCTACCCTCCACCTCGCTCCCCGTACTCTCGCCACCGGGCGCCGCGACCGGACCAGCACTGCGCCGCGCCGCTCCCTCCTCCTCGAGATCGGCGGCGTTACTGCTGTTTGGCGGCGGAATCTGAGCAATCGAGGCGCGGAGGGGCGCGTGGCCCATGGGGCTCAATGGATGACGATGCCTGTGCTGCGTAGCGCCGCCCGGAGGGCCCGAGAGGCGCAGGAGAACCCGGCGGCGGCGGAGGCACCGGCGCCGCCACCGGCAGCGAGGAGGCGTAGGGCGCCGAGGAGGAAGGAGGCAGGACCCGTCCGTGAGGAGGCGGCCACCGCGGAGGAAGAGAGGAAGGAGGAGGAGGAGGAGATCAAGCCCGCGGAGGTCTCGGCGGAACGCGCCGCTGGCGAGGAGGAGCCGATGGACGGCCAGGACAGCGCCGACAAGCAGACCCTCGAGGACACCTCTCCAATCCCTGAGACGGTGAGATGTTCCTACTATTGTTCGCCTGTGCCTACTTTGCCTGAATTCCGTGCACTCATACTATCCTGATGTTACTTTTTTTAATGAGATAGTTTTTGAATTAATTTTTTTGTAAGGCTAAGCTCGATATGGGTTGGGGGTGTTACGTTAAACTATCCTGAGGTTACTCGGTAGATTATGTGTGTTTTAGCTCGCTTAGTTTTGTTATGTGCTATTTACTTTACCTGCAGATGCTTCAGCCTGCATTTTGCCTCCAATTGTTCCAGATGATATGTTTCTCGTTTAATCCGTGCCTGCTTGTTCTGAACAGGTCCAGGTGGCCAATTCACCCAGGTATAGAGTTGAAAGGAGGCTTGGGAAAGGAGGGTTTGGCCAAGTATATCTTGGCCGCCGCGTTGCACCTAACGCGGCAGGTGCGGTTGAGGTAATACATGATTTCACTGCCAACCTACCAAAATAACTTTTAATGGAGGTAGTAAATATTAGCAGGGGCCAATAAATCTTCTGCTTTTGTGTGATAGGTCGCGTTAAAGTTTGAGCATAAGACCAGCAAAGGATGCAACCATGCACCTCCTTATGAGTGGCAGGTCTACGAGTAAGTGCATTCATCATCTTATCATTTTGGGTGCTAAGGAGATGTAGGTTTTGCTGAAATTCAATATTGATGCTGAGTACTGCTGACTGATTTTCATGCTTATCACATTTATAGCATCCTCGGTGGCATTCACGGGGTTCCTCGAGTCCACTACAAAGGGCGCCAAGGGGATTACTTTGTTATGGTAATGGCACTTGCTTTGGAATCACGGCAGCTTCTTTTTTTCTGCTCATTTCTAGATGTTGCTTAACTTGGTTTTAAAATGCAGGTTATGGATATGCTCGGTCTCAGCCTGTGGGATGCATGTACTAATAATTCCCACACGTGAGTTATCCTACTAATCCACCATTTCCAGATTCTTTTAGGCTTTTATCTGACCATTAACAGCACTATTTGTTTTGCAGTATGTCAGTTGAGATGGTCGCTTGCATTGCTATTGAAGCTATATCTATTCTTGAGAAAGTGCACTCAAAAGGGTCAGTTGGCATCCCTAACTCTTGTTCTTCCACCCTTCCCTTTGCCCCATATGTCTAAAAACATCTTGCAATTGCAGATACGTCCATGGCGACGTTAAACCTGAGAATTTCTTGCTAGGGCCTCCTGGAACTCCTGAAGAGAAAAAACTGTATCTCGTCGACCTTGGCTTAGGTAATTAATTCTGCTCGCCCTTCAAGTAACAAAAAATCATGATAATTCTTTGTATTCAGTTCTTCTTTAGGTTTTTGATACACTTAGGAGTCTGCATTAATTGGGTGTTCTTTGATCGTCTAATGACAGCTACCAAGTGGAAGGATAGATCAACAGGCCGTCATGTTGAGTATGACCAGCGACCTGATGTTTTCAGGTGACCAGATGTAGCTTTTATTGTATCATTCACATTATGCGCTAGCACTTTATGTATAATGTTGAATACAATATTCCGTGGTATTGCCTCTGTGCGCTCTGTTTCCTGTTTTTTTTTCCAGAAATCCATGAACTCAACTGTTACACCTGAAACCTTCCCATTTTTTGTGGTCAACAGCTAGCAATTTACTACTTGCTGTCTGTAGCTTTCCTCATTTTTTGTCCCCCTGTACTGCAAAACCACTAGCTTACTTAATCTTCTTACTATCACCAAATATACGAGATGCTAGGTGGTACCACCCAACAGATCCTGATTGGTATGTTGATAGCTGCCCATTCCGACCAGGAAATAGACCCTTTTTTCATCAAATCATTGGGATGTCAACTTCAGTTTCATGTAATATTAATTTCTAGACCTGCCTTTTCCATGCCTCTTTGCATCTCAGGCTTGCTTGCACACATAAGTAGATCGATTCAATGTCTATACTGGTCTTATTGTTCTGTTATGACTGTTGTTTCAGGGGAACGGTTCGTTATGCTAGTGTTCATGCACATCTTGGGAGAATAGGTAGCAGGAGGGATGATTTAGAATCTCTAGCTTATACACTAGTCTTTCTTCTACGAGGACGTCTACCTTGGCAAGGGTACCAGGTAATGTGTGGGGCCCATCTTTCTGATTATGTTGATTTTAGTGATGAATTAATGTAACTGGTAGTTATTTTTTTCCTACAGGGTGAAAACAAGGGCTTTCTTGTTTGTAAAAAGAAAATGTCCACCTCTCCAGAGTCTCTGTGTACCTTCTGCCCTCAACCCTTCAAGGAGTTTGTAGAGTATGTGGTCAACTTGAAGTTTGATGAAGAACCCAACTATGCAAAGTGTATCTCCCTCTTTGATAGTATAGTGGGCCCAAATCCAGATATCAGGCCAATTAACACGGATGGTGCTCAGAAGGTACATTATTATTTTGTTGTTTGCAATTTAAAACATCACTTGAGTTCTTCTAATCTCCCTTGCAACTTCTATACAGCTTATACACCAAGTTGGCCAAAAGAGAGGTCGCATATCGTCGGAAGAAGAGACAGATGAACAACCAAAGAAGAAGATCAGGATGGGAATGCCTGCAACACAGTGGATAAGTGTTTATAATGCAAGGCGACCTATGAAACAAAGGTACTATCTCTTATAAGGCCCACAAATTTCATTAATGGTTAACAATGTGATGCACCTTTTTTGTTGAGGCAAAACAATATATATGCTACAACATAACTGTTCTGAATGTTGCAGGTATCACTACAATGTTGCAGATTCAAGGCTTGTACAACACATTGAGAAGGGGAATGAAGATGGACTGTTTATCAGCTGTGTATCATCTTGTTCAAATCTCTGGGCACTAATCATGGATGCTGGCACTGGGTTCACTTCTCAAGTTTATGAACTTTCACCACATTTTATTCACAAAGTGAGTAACCTGCACTATGTTTCTGTTATGGCTGACATCCTTATAAAATAACCACTTAAATTTTTTAGGCAAGATTACATAAATAATCTGTTTCGACGTCCATATTTATATGTCATGATTTCTGGTTATTTGAAGGAATGGATAATGGACCAATGGGATAGGAACTACTATATATCTGCCATTGCTGGAGCAAACAATGGGAGTTCCCTGATAGTGATGTCTAAAGGTAAGAAGCTGGCAGTTTAATAGCCCTTTCTGTCTCACAATAGATATTGACTATTTGGCATGTCTATCCAGGAACACCATATACTCAGCAGTCCTACAAAGTAAGTGACACTTTTCCCTTCAAATGGATAAACAAGAAATGGCGCGATGGTTTCTATGTGACTTCCATGGCAACTGCTGGAAATAAATGGGCAGTTGTTATGTCTCGTAATGCAGGGTTTTCCGAACAGGTAGCATCCTTTCTACTTTAGTGGGACCTGATCTTTGCATCTACTTTGACACAACCAAGCTAACTGTATCATTTTTTATTTTTGCACTATCATCCAGGTTGTTGAACTGGACTTCTTGTACCCTAGTGAGGGAATCCATAAGAGGTGGGATAATGGTTACCGGATAACATCGACTGCTGCAACTTGGGATCAGACTGCACTGGTTTTAAGTGTACCAAGAAGGAGGCCTAACGACGAAACTCAAGAGACGCTTAGAACATCTGTTTTCCCTAGTCAGCATGTGAAGGTCCATCTTCCTCACCTACCCTACTACTTTACTGGTTATATTCGTACTCCTATGTTAATTTGTTCTGACAAATTGTGCCCTTGGTCTGTTGCAGGAGAAATGGTCCAAGAATCTTTACCTCGCTTCAGTATGTTATGGGCGTACTGTATCGTAGAAGTCTTTTGCCCTGTGCGAAGCCATTTAGTGTCGAGTTGGCCTCATCTTTGGTTCCAGCTCACAGTAGTGTTTTTGCGGGCATGTTCTGAATGTGACCTACCGTGTTCCTGTGAAGATGTTTCAACTTATCGTTCTTAATTATAGAATAGTGTGTACAGTGGTAAATGTTTTTGTAGTCCGTGTTAATCTTATATGTAGCAGACTCTTTAACTGTAGTGTAAGGTGTCATCAGATATGTACACCTTATCGGTATTTCTGAACTTCTGTGTGGTCGTGTGAGAGCCTCAAGAGGTTCCTGCTTCCAGCTCTATCCTTTTGAGGTATACTCCCTCCGTTTCAAATTAGATGACTTCCATTTGTCTACATGCGGATGTATTTAGATGTGTAACAAGTGTAGATACATCCGTATCTTGACAAATGGAAGTCATCTATTTTGGAACGGAGGGAGTAGCTTCCAGTTTTTTGAGTTGCGCTTCTCTTGGCTTGCTGCGTACTCTATCTGTCAATGGTCTTGTACCTTTACATACGGCACTCAAGTGTCAGATTGCATGTATTGCGTTGTTCAATGAATGTAATGATTCGATGCCTGTACAAAACTTGTCATCTTGACATGGGCATGTTCCTGGTTCTGGTTCAACTGCTTTAAACTATGGTTGAGAGGAGAAATTGTCTAAATTTTGGGTATCACTCCATATTAGTTCCATTTCGGTAAAGCCAAATTGATTGGAAACTCAAGCTGCGTATTCAGGGAACATGTCCTGCAGCTCAAGATCACCAAACCGCATACAAGCGTGACAGGAGCAAGTGGTAAACTAGTACAATGCAAGCTGCTACCATGATCTGCAGGTTCAACTGGATGATCTTCCTCACAGGAGGCTCGCTGGCCATACCGACTGAAGAGCAGGAGGAGTGCAGGAGCTCCACCGAGATGACAGCACCGGCACCGCCCCTTGAAGATGATCGTTGCTGTAAGCCGGCTTGCCAGACACGATCTTGTAGAGCCCGCGGCTCCATGCCTGCATACGATGATTGTGATGATGGCAATGTGCACATGGCGAAGTTATGAGTTAATTTCAGTCGAGAGGACAGAAGCTGGACCATCCCCGCCGGGAGAAGACGTGGAATGTCGAGGCGCCGGGGCAGTGGTGAAGGGCCAGAGCCCGCGGGCAGCGCGAGCTCTTGATCAGCGTCCTCAGCACGTCGTCATGGCTTATAGGGCAGTCGCTATCGCACTTCCTGCCCTGGCGCGTACGGATGCAAAGGCGCGAGCCGTTCTTGTCAGCTCTGGCCAGGGAATCGGTGGCGCCAACGCTGTCTCGCTGCAAGGCATCCATGATCTTGGCTGCGGTTTGCTCCAGCTGAGTGAACAGATCGTCTGCCCTGTTCCTGGACACACCATGGCCATGGGTTAGCATCATACACTTCATGCTGTCCAGTGGTGAATTTGTGTCAGCCAAATTGCACAACATCATCTATCGACGTTTGATTATGTTTCTACCATTCCAATCCAATGGGCAAGTTCGTACCTGGACTGGCCTCCTTCGCTCGGTGACCACCACAACTCCTCACAATCTTCGTCATCCTCTCCACTGGCCTCCTCCTCGTCTGGCGCCGGCGATCCTCCTCCGGCCGCAGCACTTACCGCTGCTGCTGCTGCTGCTGAGACCAAGCACGCATCGACCCCATGGCCGACCACCTGAAAGCAGCCAAATGCGACGGTACATTTTGGAGAGTGTAGTTTCTGCTCATGAAATTATTCATGATGTAGTTAAAAATAAACAATCTGGATTCATCTTTAAGCTCGATTACGAGAAAGCTTATGATAGAGTAGATCGTGATTTCTTGATTAGAGTTTTGGAGTCCAGAGGTTTTAGCCCGAGGTGAGTGTCTTTGATTAAAACCCTCTTGAACAATGGTTCTGTAGGGGTTAGGATCAATGACGTTAACAGTGATTACTTTATCGCCAGTAGGGGAGTAAGATAGGGAGACCCTATTTCTCCTCTTTTTAACCTAACTGCAGAAGTTTTTACTAAGATGCTGATAAAAGCTGCTAGGAGTGGACAGATTACTGGTCTGTTAACTAGCTTTAACCAAACTGGGGTGGTCAGTATGCAATATGCGGATGACACCCTGTTGTTCATGTCTGCCGATGCAGACTGTGCTAGGAATTTGAAGTGGCTCCTGTCCTGTTTTGAACAAATGTCAGGGATGCGGATCAACTTCCATAAGTGTGATCTGATCCCTATCAATGTAGACGAGGACCTGGCGCAAACTTTTGCACAAATCCTTAGCTGTAGGCTTGGGCAGTTTCCCTTAAAGTATCTAGGGGTTCCACTGCACCATAGTAAGCTGAGAAAGGAAGATGTGCAACCTTTAGTAGATAAAATCCTCAAGCAAGCTGGAGGGTGGCGAGGGAAATTACTCTCTCATGCTGCAAAGCTAGAGCTTGTTAGGAGTGTTCTAGCTAGTATCCCAATCTATTTGCTGAGTGTGATAAAATTCCCCAAATGGCTCATTGTCTCTGGGATAACTACGAGGGACACTTTAAATATCACTTGGCGAATTGGGGACTGGTCTCTCAGAAGAAGGAGTTTGGTGGGCTGGGGATTCCAAACCTTGCCGAACTCAATATGTGTCTTCTTGCTTCATGGATTAAAAGGTATCATATGGATGACCATAAACTTTGGAAGCAAATTATTGACCACAAGTATGCGGTTAATAACCCCAATATCTTTTGCGCGGATCCTGTGGGTGTTTCTCCTTTTTGGAAAGGAGTCATCTGGGCGGCTAAAGCTGCCAAATTAGGGTACCGGTGGAAGGTGGGGAACGGTAGGAAAGTGAAGTTTTGGGAGGACCATTGGTTCGGTACTTCGAGTCTTGCTATTCAGTATTGGGAAATATACATTATTGTTAATGAACAAACTGTTTCTATTGCTGATGTGTGGGATGGGGATCAACTCAAGCTCACTTTTCGTAGGTGTTTTGATCAAGGGATGCTGCAACAATGGTTTGAAATTGTACAGATTGCACAAACCCTGCAGCTTTCCGTCGAGGAGGACTGTCTCCTTTGGAAACTCGAACCTAATGGTGTTTATACTGTTAGATCTCTTTATGCCATGGTGAATTTTAGAGGAATTATCCCTGTTAACATTGCCTCTGTGTGGGATGTTCGAGTTCCCCCGAAAATTCATTTTTTCCTTTGGTTAATTGCCCATAACAAGATTCTCACTAGAGATAACCTTGCTAAAAGGCAACAGCTGGATAACCTAACCTGTGTTTTTTGTGCTGAAAATGAAACGGTTGATCATCTCCTCTTTGAGTGTGTGGTTGCCAAAGCCATTTGGTCAGAAGTACAAAAACTCACAAATTTGGGTGCTTCTCCTATGAATATGTCTGTAATCACAAGTATGTGGAAAGATGAAACTAGATATGTTGTGGAGAATGTAATCCATGCTGCCATCTGTTGGACTTTGTGGCTTGTAAGGAACGATAGTTTCTTTAACCATACTCCGTGGTCTGGTTTACAGGTCATTTGGGGAAAGGTGGCCTACAACCTTGCTCAGTGGAGCATTCTGCTCAAGGAAAAAGGAAGAGAGAAGCTGATGGTGATGGTGGGTGCAGTGGAGCTGTTAGCTCGTGCACCTCCACTGCTATCTTGGGATCCTGGCTGAACCTGAAGAGGCTCACAGGCGCTGAGCTGGTCCTAACTCATGACTCTCAAGAGGTGATCGACAACGAATGGAAAACTACTACTGTTGGTCTGAACAAGAGGCTGCAGGAAAGCGGGCTGATGCTGTGGGTTGACGGGTCGCTGCCTTAAAGTGGTGGATCGTCCATAGAAGAAGAAGGAAAGTTCAGTGCGCATCCCCCCCCCCCCCCCCCTGTGCTCCCTTGGCTCTGTTCGTGTCTGGGTCTGTTTCTTGTTCGAGTCTGTGGTGTTTCTCTGGTAGCAGCGAAAAAATAAAAGTGGAACTGCAGTGTAATAGGGTAGTTTACGGGGCTGTAGCTTTGTTTGCCCTTTGCTGCTTTGGTCTCCTGGGACTGCTCTCGGTACTGCCCCGTTGATGCTGTAAAACTCTGTACGCTGGAGGTTTCATTTTAAATGGAACTGGGGCGTGGCCCTCTTTTTCTAAAAAAAAAAAACCTTAGCGCCTCCACCACCGTCCCGCCGGCCTCCAGCAGACGCATGTCGATGACCGGAGGAGTCCACGCCGCCTTATTCTTCTTCCGTGGGACGGCCCTCTCCGGCAGCCGCAGCACCGGAACTCTGGCGGAGCCGGAGCGCCGCAAGAACTGGCTGACCTCGTCATCTTCGTTGCCATCGCCGTACTCAGGTGATCCCGAGCTACTGTTTGTTGGGACTCCGGTGACTGGAGACGGCGGCCGTGCCCTGAACTCCACCACCCGGAGCTCCCTAGGCTTCTGAAGATAGGTAACGACGGATGCAGTTGCCATCACTCCGTCAGTGTATGCTTCCTGGGTTAGTTCTGGCTGCTCTAACGTACTATATGGGTTGGCGATGTAGGTGCCGTGCTTGAGCTCTTATGCTCTTTCAAGGACAGAGTGTGAAGCTTCTTTTTCTTTGTGGCAGAGAGGAATGATAAGCAGTGGCGAAGCTAGAAAAATAGATCATTGGTGTCATTCCTCTAAATTTACCGGTGTCATTTTGTTTTTGTGAGAGCATTGCTTCATTTGCAAAGCGAAATAGTAAAAAATCATTGGTGTCATTTGACACCAATCATTACATGCTAGCTCCGCCCCTGATGATAAGAGAAACCAGATACCAGCTAGAAAGAGAAGATGGTAGCATGATGCGACATCATTGTGTCAGGCCAGGTATAGCATGATGCTACATCATTGTGTGATTGTGTCAAGACTTAATCGAGTGTGAGACAGAAAGCACCCGGTGAAGGCCACGCAGAACTTCTACGTCAATCTCAATAACCAATTAGATTTGATCAACCATTTTTCCGCTACATTCAAATCTGAACAACAAATAACCGGAGAGAAGACCGGCAGAGAACAGAACACTCAAAACTACTGTTAGAGTATAATACGGTTTAGATATATTTGGTAATTTATGATTGTGTTCCAAGTCTATCTCTACTAGGTTTCGTAGTCTCCAACTCTTGTACCCCTTTATATACAGTCCAACGTGGTTCATTGTAATCAATCTAGAATCAATACAATACAATATTTCGCAATCTTACATGGTATCAGATCAATCCGCTCCGCAGCTTAGGGTTTTAGCCACCAACGCTTCCGCCGCGCCGCCCCGGCGAGATTCATCTCCGCCGGGGCGCGCAAATAGTAGATTAGATATTCGTCGGTCGAAATTTTTCTCGTTGGCCACTTGATCGGCGTTTCTTCTTCTTTCGCCGAATATAGATCAGATTGCGTCGCCCGCCGCCTGTCATCCTCGTGCGCCTCTACTCCAACACGTCGTCGACTCATCTCCGGCAACTCCACTTCGTCACCACGCCAGGGTCGTCTTCGACAACATCGACCGGGACAAGCTCGTCCCAAGTACGCGCCTCGCAGTCAACACAAGGACTGCACCAACAACGCTCGTGGTCATCATCGCCGACAATTTTCTACATGAAGAACATCCCCGACATCTTCTACCTCTACATCACCGACAACAATCTATGCCAACAACGTCCCCGACATCTACTACTTCTACAAGCTCAAACGTCTTCAACAACCACCACACTGTCTTCGCCCACCACAAACCGCGCCGTCAGAGTTGCAGTATTTTTTTTTCGCACAATTTACTTTTTGCAACATTTTCGTCTACTCCGGCAACAAACAACGGCAAATCTGCGCTACGCACCGACCGATTCGGAGATCTTCTCTGCTTCATCCGACTCTGGCTCGCATGGTTCATGTGGTCCATGTCTTTGCATGTCCGGTATTGGCAACACCGATGTGTGCCTTCATCCCCGACGCGCTCCCGAGTCTGGCAAGCTCGGCAAGGCGTGCCGCCTACCTCGTCTACACCAACTCCCACAACGTCTACCTCAACTACGTAAAACTACTGTTAGATTATAATACGGTTTATGTATATTTGGTAATTTAGGATTGTGTTTCAAGTCTATCTCTACTAGGTTTTGTAGTCTCCAACTCTTGTACCCCTTTATATACAGCCCACCGTGGCTCATTGTAATCAATCTAGAATCAATACAATACAATATTCCGCAATCTTACATGGTATCAGAGCAATCCGCTGCGCAGCTTAGGGTTTAGCCACCAACGCTTTCGCCACGCCGCCCCGGGCGAGATTCACGCGCAAATAGTAGATTAGATATTCATCTGTCAAAATTTTCTCGTAGGCCACTTGACCGGCGTTTCTTCTTCTTTCGCCGAATATAGATCGGATTGCGTCGCCTGCCGCCTGTCGTCCTCGTGCGCCTCTACTCCAACACGTCGTCGACTCATCTCCGGCAACTCCACTTCGTCACCACGCCAGGGTCGTCTTCGACAACATCGACCGGGACAAGCTCGTCCCAAGTACGCGCCTCGCCGTCAACACAAGGGCTGCACCAACAATGCTCGTGGTCATCATCGCCGCCAATTTTCTACATGAAGAACATCCCCGACATCTTCTACCTCTACATCACCGACAACAATCTATGCCAACAACGTCCCCGACATCTACTACTTTTACAAGCTCAAACGTCTTCAACAACCACCACGCTGTCTTCGTCCACCACAAACCCGCTGCCAAAGTTGCAGTCTATTTTTTTATTTGCACAATTTACTTTTTGCAACCTTTTCATCTACTCCGGCAACAAACGGCGGAAAATATGCGCTACGCACCGACCGATTCGGAGATCTTCTCTGCTTCTTCATCCGACTCTGGCTCGCATGGTTCATGTAGTCCCCGTCTTCGCATGTCCGGTATTGGCAACACCGGCGCGTGCCTTCGTCCCCGACACGCTCCCGAGTCTGGCAAGCTCGGCAAGGCGTGCCGCCTACCTCGTCTACACCAACTCCCGCAACGTCTACCTTAAGTACCCCAACAACGGCAACATCGACCACGACTACAACGCCACAACTCGGCTACATCGACATCGGCATTAAAGGGCTATCACCTCGACTCCCTCTCCAGTTCGCAACTTCGGCTTGTGCTCCAGTCAGACCGTCCGCGACGCTCCAGATGTTCGCGTCACTACCGATCCGACTGCGGGGGGGGGGGGGGGGGGTGTTAGAGTATAATACGGTTTAGGTATATTAGGTAATTTAGGATTGTGTTCCAAGTCTATCTCTACTAGGTTTCGCAGTCTCCAAATCTTATACCCCTTTATATACAACGCACCGTGGCTCATTGTAATCAATACAATACAATACAATACAATACAATATTACGCAATCTTACAACTACTTTTGAGCCAGATCTTATAATTCCTCCGTCCACAAAAAGATGTTTCAACCTAGCTCAATTTTTTTAAACAAAACGGGCATATTGCCTCATTTTATTTACAAAAGTAGGAGATAATTGACGGGTTAATTAACAGGAAACCGGCCTAAAATATATATCTACACACTAAATCATGTCTAAATACATGTAAATTTAGACTAGGTTGAAACATCTCTTGTGAACGGAGGGAGTACAACATAAACACACTCTCTAGAGTAATCCAGTGCGCGTACAGAAACTCTGTACAAATTTTGCCTTAATCATACCGGAGGCATCTGGTCTTTTGAAGGTGCCTGCACCGTGGCCCTACATAAAGGGCAAGTGGAGTGGGATTGAAGCCACCTGTCGACGCAGCCGACGTGGAACAGGTGCATGCACGCCGGCAGCTGCCTCACCACCTCTCCTTCCTGCACCAGGCTGAGGCACACCGCGCACTGCGCCCACCCGCGGATGCTTCCGCTGCCTACTCCACGACCGTCAACGTCGTTTCTGCCGTCGACGGCCACGCCTCTGTGATACAAGAACGACGGCAGCGCGGCCACAGCGGAGGGGCTCATCCCACCCCCACCATCACCGCCGGCACGCACGAAAAACGGCCGGGCCCCCACGAAGACGATCGTGCGGCGGCGGCGGCGGCAGCACAGGCAGTCGCAGAGCACGATTATGAGGACGCAGACGGCGGTGACGCTGAAGCCGATGAGGAGGAGGGCGAGCGTGTCGTGCGTGCTGTAGCTGCCGCCGTTCGCCGAGTAGGGCAGCGTCCCGGGGCTAGAGGACAACGACATGGTTGATGGACGGGCAGCTACCTCTAATTTCTGGCTTGGCCAACTACAAATGTGGGAAGCTCCTTTGCAAGCTATCTACGAGTTCTATTATTGCTGGTATCTTGTATTCTGAAGGCATGAGTCTTGCTGGGAGCATGGAACTAGCCGATACAGATGCAACGCCAGTTGTGAATATATATTCCAGTTTTGAACGATTCAGCGACCGAACGTGAATAAGAGAATGCTAGATTTGTTACAGAACTAGTCACCAAGCTACTAATCATATGTATTCCTGGCGTCATGCATAACTCCGCTTTTATTTGAATAACAATATCCAGATAGATTTAAATCTTTCGTGATCTAAGTTCATGTCATGCTTTCCATTATTTATGGCCACTGTTCTTTTCCAACCTATATGTATCGCCGCTCTTCGATGACCTACATCCTCGCACAGAAGGTCGTCTAGTTGGTTGTTAATTAAGTGTACAACTTGCTTAGTTTCTTAACCACTGACATAACCAAATGATGCCATTTGGAAACTGTGGGTTACTAGAGCAAACTAGTTGACAAGCGCGCGTCTATCACTTCCGAAACAAAGCTTCGTGTGATGGAAGATTTGACTCAGAATGAGGAAAGTATTCCAGAAAACTGTGTACGAATAATTTTGAAATATTTCAATCAGTCACACTACCGGTCTTTGACCATTTACCGGTGTCCGAGTCGGTAAAGGCTATTTTGCTTTCGGTCAAGACTTTGCCCAGTATCACACTCGGCAAAGGACCATCAGCGGAGACCGAGCAGGCATTAGGCCGAGCAGGTATTAGGCGTAGGCGCCTTCACCGAGTCATTTTTGTCTCACACTCGGTTAAGTCTTTGAGGGGGTGTTTGGATAGGCTTTTTTCTTAACTTTTGGCTTTGATTTATAAGTCAGAAGAGCACCTAAATAGGTGTTTTTGTCTTTTGGCTTATATCATAGTGTAACATAAGTCAAAAGTCAAAAACCAAAAGCACCTATAGTGTGTTTGTTTGGGCTGTCTGTGGCTGGCTGTGCTACTGTCCAGGGAAAGCTGTTGTGTAGGAAAAGCTGACGTTCTGAATGTCAGTGTTTGGCAACTAGCTGGCTATGTGTCTGTAAACTGTGAAATTGTCTGAAACACCCTTAGAGTTTTATTATTTTACATGTAATAAATAACATATAAATCATTAAAATTTGAAATAATACATCATTATACATACGCCAAATTACATATCCATATAAAATACAATTTTTCATACTGTTTCGACGAGCAAGGGCAGCATTTAGGGACGAGTAAGGACGGCGCAGCTTCGATCTATCGGACACAAGCTCGGGCTGCGGTCACGAACCAACGTTTTTGTAGCCCCAAGATTTCCTAACAAATATAGTTCCTTATTTGTTTTTGCAAAAAAATGACGTAAACGTATACACGTACACACATATCCATATACAGTAGGCAGGCTCTTAGAGCATCTCTAGCAGATCTACTATAAATCCCCGGCCCGGAAAATAACTGTTTTCTTCCGGGTCCGGGGCGAAACCGCGGCCAGAATAGAAACCGTACTCGGTACCGTATCCGGAAAAAATATCCGGGGAGCAGGATAGACACCCGCCCAACCCGAATCAGTTCAGTTCTGCCCGCCCATTTTCCTGCTCCCCCTACTTGTGGCGGGAACATTCCCGCGCGGAAGTTTCCCCTTCTCCCTTCCGCTACCGGCGCCGATTCGGCTGCTCGCCGCCGATTCCGGCCCCGCCCCTTCGCTACCATGGAGCCGCCGCAGCGTCCGCCGGCCAGTTTCGTTCCGCCGCCGGCCGGAAGAGTGATGCCGCGACCTCCAGCGCATCTGGCTGCCGCACCAATTCCGCCCATCGCCGCCGGCCAGAAACGGAAGAGGCTCGGGATGGGTGGCGCCGGCCATGCTCTGACTGCCTCGCATCCTCATCCTCGTCCCGTCGCCGCGGTGGCCGGAGCGACTTCCGGGGCGTGAGTCGCGAGGCCCAAGACGGCCACCTTCAAGCCGAACCTCAAGCCGAAGGCAGCGAAGAAGGCAAAGGTGCTGGCGGCTCGTGGTCGTGCCCCTCGTGCTTCCGCAGCTGGCACCAGCTCGCATCCCCCTTCCGAGGCCACCGACGCGTACAACGTGTTCGACGGAAATCCCTAGAGGTACCAATTTCTTTTCTCATCAATCGCATGTGTTCAACAATCACCAGGCAATGTTCGAATTGTGCAGCTATCCACCGCATTCGACATACTCGCAAATGTTGGATGAAAACTTGGTTGATCTTCCGACTACTCCATTTGAGTGGGAGTCTGAGATTCCCGAGGCCGAAGCGGGGGAGGGAGAAGCGGAGGAGGGAGAAGATGATGGCGATGAAGAACTTGAAGAAATTGGAGTGGATGTGTTTGAGCAAAGCCAAAAAGGAAAGAGGGCTGGAAATTACACTGAGTTAGAGGACACCACCTTGATTCGAGCATGGGAGAGGGTGTCCCTTGACGGTGGTGTTGGCAATGATCAAACAAGGGCAAGATATTGGCCACGCATCGAGGATCATTATCACGAACTCATGCCGGAGCCGTCAATTCGGTCACTAAGGTCTATCCAAGGCCGGTGGGATCATATCAAGCAAACGTGTAACCGATTGAGTGGGTGTCTTGAGAAGTGAGGAACACACCACCATCCGGTATCACAATTAATGACTATGTGAGTTTCTTTTCATATCAAGCAAACTCTTTGGTTTGAGCAAGTGTTTGAGCTCACATTCGTTTGTTTTTGCATTGTAGGATCGCATTGCTCATGAGAGGTTTCGGCAAATGCCGGCATCCAAATGTCGGCCTTTCGTGCTACAACATTGTTGGAAGATCCTAGAGCATAGTGAGAAATGGAGATTGAGGGATCAAGAAGCTCCCCCAAAAAAGATCTATCCAAGTTGGAGGATGATGATGATAGTGATGATGCACCGAGGGGAGGAAGAATCAATGAAAGGCCGGATGGAAGAAAGAGGGACAAGATGGAGACAAAGAGAGTGGCCGAGGCCGCCACGTTGAAGGACCAAATTGCAACCATGATGAAAGGCAAGGAGGCAATGATGGCGAAACACTTGGAAGTGAAGATCACAATTGCCGAAAAGAAAAATGAGAGCAAAGACAAGAAGCGGGCGACAAGATGCTCCTTTGAAGAGCGCAAAATATCTATTGAGGAGGAAAAAATGAAGACGGACAAGAAGGCCGAAGAGAACCGTTTCATTATGCTTGACCCCTCCACCATGGAACCAATGGCAAGAGAGTATTGGGAAATCGCAAGGCAAGAGATCATGTTTCGAAGGAGACAAGAGCTACATGAGCTCATGATGGGTTATGGTACTCCGGCCAATGGAGGTCATGAAGGTGGTGAGGTGGGTGGTGGTGGTCTTGGAGGTGGTGGTGATGGTGCTTCGGCCAATGGGGGTCATGGTGGTGAAGATGGTGGTCTTGGAGGTGGTGGTGGCGGTGATTCGGCCAATGGAGGTCATGGTGGTGGTGAGGTGAGTGATGGTGGTTTTGGAGGTGGTGATGGTGCTTTTAGAGGTGGTGATGGAGGCATTGCTTCGGAGGCGCTTGATATTGATCCTTGATGGTGCTTCATGTTGATCCTTGGTGGTGGTGTTGATGCTCACTATCAAGATGATGGATTGCGCATTCTTTTGGACATTTGATTGCTAGTTAGGTTGCGCATGATTTTGGATGTGTAGTAGTATATGTAATAGATTTTATATTCGGTGAGACATGTCAAAACTTTTATTTGATTCGGGGATATGTAAGAATTGGTGAAAAATATGATGAAAACTGTTATTCGGTACCGGTATGGCGCGCGGGACAGAACAGATGCGGTAAACTCGTACCGGATATATCGATATATCCGGTACGAGTTTACCGCATATGTTCTGTCCCGCGCGCCATACCGGTACTGAATAACAGTTTTCCGAGGAACAGGATATCGAATATCCGGTACGAGATTATAGTGGATCTGCTAGAGATGCTCTTATATCGATTCAGCTTAAGGAGCAAAAGCTCAGGAAGCACCTCCTGATGTGCTTCGCCCGGCCTGCCTATTCCACGCATCGGCTTCGGACAGCCAACGCTGCCTGTTTGGCTCTATTTCTTTGCTTATTTCTATGGAAAGCTCAAATAAGCCGAAACAAACAAGATGTTTGGAACACCAAAGTGCTCTGCTTTACAAGGTTTTAGCGTCCTGCGCCTCTGGTGTTCGTAACATTCAGTCTGATTCTCTGCTCGTTCAAAAAAAAAAATCTGATTCTCTGTTCTTTCTGCCGCACAAGCTTTCGCTTTGGCGTATCAGTATACGAATGACTGCATAACAATGGGCTTAAGTGTTCTAATTGTTTTGCTCGAACAAACTTAAAGGCGGTTTCAAAATTCTTCGTGTATTGATATATATTTTAATAAATAATTCTGCAAGTAGAAGCACTAGCGGGGATAGCTCAGTTGGGAGAGCGTCAGACTGAAGATCTGAAGGTCGCGTGTTCGATCCACGCTCACCGCAATCAATTAATTTTAGTCTAACTTATTTTCTCCAGAATCAAGATGCCTTTTATTTTTTAGGATCGGAAATCAATTATTTTTAATCTAACTTGTTTTGCCCAGAATCAAGGTGGCTTTTATTTTAGGATAAGAAATCAATTACTCCCTTTGATCCCAAATAATTGACAAGTATAACTATTGAGTTGTACTCCACTAGCCAAGTTCATTTCCAACGACAAGTTAGAGAGTATTTGTAAACTAACTTGCTTTGCCCAGATTCAAGATGGCTTATATATATATTGTTAGGATAGGAAATCAGGGATGTTAACGCCCGGTTCCGTTTCACATGATGAAACCATGCGACGGCTTCTGTTCTGAAAGCACAATCTTCGATTATCACCGCAATATTAACCCGAAATTCAATTTGTTCTAGATCAATTACCGTAGCCGATGTCTGAAATAGCGCAGCGTCGGCAAGACCGACGCCAAACCAGGTGTCAGCCACCTCCCATCATCTGTTCACTTCATTACGCTTTGCCAGCTTTTCGAGTACATCAGGTGCAAATTTTCTTGTTGCAATGCCAGGCCAAGAAGGCCACACAAGCTGCACAAATACATATCGCATCACAACGGCCAGCATGCATAGCTCGGCTGCTCATCATCGTTAATTCAATCA
Source organism: Poa pratensis (assembly GCA_947311845.1). Classification (NCBI taxonomy): domain Eukaryota; kingdom Viridiplantae; phylum Streptophyta; class Magnoliopsida; order Poales; family Poaceae; genus Poa; species Poa pratensis. The sequence goes on along the minus strand of CAMZMU010000071.1, from coordinate 26,478,160 downwards.
GCACACGGCTGCCTGGCCTGGCCAGTGAAATCAAATACAGTAAGGTGCCTCCTAAGCTGCTGCGCCCTCTGTCGCAGTTTTACAGCACATAACATTCGAGTCGCATTACAGATGCAAGATGACACAATCCATCTCTACTGGGCCACCCGCCTCTTCGGGGGCTTGACTGAAGAAGAAGATACTCCTGTCGCCTGGCTGGGTGTAGGTTTCGGGCGACCTGGTTTATCAATATAGCTCCGGTCAGCACTATGAATTTTAGTTTGATCATCATGTCATGCTTAGGCATGCCAACTTTGGCAAGCAGCGGGCACCGGTGACCTAGCATGAAAAAATCGTCGGGTGGTTTACACATGCGTACCTGTAGTCTTTGGAACAGGTTCCTTTGGTTTTGGTCTGGAAGCCGCTGGCTGCCCATTCTTTGTGAGGAAAAATCTGGTTAGTCGTGACGGAGCTTTCTGCCTGCGATTGTACAGAATGTGTTACACACATCAGGCTTCACTAAGAATTGGTGATGAGTATGTGGCAAAAGAATGATGGCAAGCAAAAACCCTGCCAATTTTGATTTTAAGGTATGATTTTTAGGTAACCTTTTGCTCAAATATAAATAAGTAAATTCTTCAACGGTGCATAATGGTTTCGATAGAAGATAAAGAAAAGAAAGCACAACGAGTACGTACACTTCTGAAGCACTGCCAACAGAATACTCAGTTTCACCAACTGAGCAGCCATCATCAGATGCATTATCTTCATATTCCGTTTCACCTGATCCCATGGACCCTGAATGGATTGGTGGGTCAAACATGAACCTTAATTATTGCTTCCATCGAACACTGTATAGTTTTGAGGATTTAACTAACTCATACACTAGATTTCAGCAATCTTTCACCTGATAATAGTTGGTTCTGTTGGCTTGCCATAGTGAGCGACGATGAGGACGCAGACTGTTTGAGCAAGCTACTTCCACTTTTATCTGTTAGTGAACTGGGAGATCTGGTCTTGTCCTTAAGGACGTGAAGCTGTTCAATTTCCATATCCTTTCGTGATATTGTGTCTTTCAAAGATGCAACCTGGATACATAACGACAGACATTTTTAAAATCAAGATGAGATATTCATAACTAAAGATGGGCTATAGGATTTGCTTATGTTATGAAACATCAGCTGACAATATTATAATAGACTAAAATGTATGTTTACTCCTATTAAGGCTAGACAATAAACGCTCTCCTTTTGTTTCCAGTTCAATAGTTAACTTGAGGTTATATAAGAAGAAAACTATCCTTACGCTGACCATATGAACTCCATATAAAGCTTGCTTATCGAGAAATCAGTTTTGGGTAGTAGGAGCATATGATCCCACTGCCTAAAAATCCTATTTCAAATTATCAAAAAATTCCAAACAAAAATTTCAGGTGTATATCCGGACATTTTATGTGCGCACACAAAGTTTCGAGGAAAAATGACATTTTTTGTGGGCTGTATAAAAAAGACAAATCCCAGTGCTACAAAATGACTTTGCACAAGACATTTTTTGGTCTTTTTTACGCAGCCCGCAAAAAATGTATTTTTTCGTGAAACTTTTTGTGCGAACATAGTATGTCCGGTTGTACACCCAATTTTTTTGTTTGAATCTTTTAACATTTCAAAATGTATTTAACATATATTTTCATAACGGGTGCATCTAAACCCACGAATCAAAACACCATGTCCTTGCTTATAGAATATATAAGATGTTTAGAATATACTTGTTTATAGTTCAAGTAAAACAAAGATTTTTAGAATATATAAGAGATGGGAGTACAAAAACCTGTTCTAGCAGATCTTTTATATCTTTGCCCTCTTTGTTGCTTCTTGCAGCACCTAGTTCAACCCCAGAAACTCTTTCGGCAAATTTCAAAGTACTTATAGTTTCTGAACAGGATTCCACGTCGGGATTTATTTGAACAAACATTAGTGTCTTTGCTTGTCCGCCTGCATGAAAAGCGTAAAATTTAGAAGAAGTAAATTTGTCCACATACACATGTACCGACAACTGTCCTATCTTACCTAAAGAGCTCTGAAGAACTTGAGTCAGTTTGCTGTTTCTGTAGGGCACATGAGCAGTCTTCTGGGCCAAAGCAAAAATGACATCTCCAAGAGCAGAAAGGGATTTGTTAATATGTTGTGCTTCTTTTAATCTATCCCCGGTTGCTTCGGATCGCTCAACTCTCTCACTCCCAGCAAGATCAATCAGATGTAGACATCCTCGAGAAGTAGATCCATTTTTCACGTCGAGCCCTCTAACATGCACAGTTAGAATGCTGCAAGCAAAGGAAATTTTTAGAACAGGCTCACAAGATTTTAATGGGAAGCTTAACTTAGCAGTATCCAGATACCTATGGGACCTACTACTCCTTTCATTCAGCGCTGTTGATCCAACTGCTCGATTTGCTTGACCAATTTCCATTAAGTCCAGTACATCCGATGTTGATTTGACAGGAATTAAACTCGCATCGGGTACAACAAGCCCATTAGGTTGAGAAGTACTCCAGATCCCGAGTGTTTCTTTATGTCAAGAATAACATTATTACCAATATTAAATAAAGAAAGATATGTTAACACAAACCAAAAATATGTTTGGAAAAGGATATCTTTTTTGTGCAATATCATTTGATAGAAGATCCCGGACTTGTTCGTTGTATATCTCAACCATCTGCACTTCTACCTCATATGAGAAAGTGTTTCTCCTCTTTAAAGATATGTCAAACAAGTCATTTAAAGCCCGGTAGTTAACACCCCAATCTTCTTTTGATGTGCCAGGACCGCTCTAAAACAAAAAAAGACAGCAAGTACCAGTTAGTAATTAATATTGTTTGGTTGCTTGTATGGGTAGGTGCAAACTATTTCAAATTGTGTAGTTGTGCATCTAAAATAGATTCCAACATAATCCTAGATTGTACTCATGTTAAAACTTGTGCAGAAGTGTAATCCAATATGACGTATGTGGAAAAAAGACAACTGCAGCTGCACTGTTGAAAAAATAAGTTGCACATGTAACAATGTTGAGCATATTTTTACACAAGAAATTGCAGGTGACATGTGCACATATATGATTTTTTTTGGGATTTCACCGAAATGCCCAAATTTGACTTGTAAAAATTATGACCACTAACCCATAGAAGCACATATTATTCGTCTCATTAGTGATATCCCCAAGAAAATGTACTGAATCAAGTTTTTTCTTGAATAAGATAAAGAATAGTTAATACCATTGTGTAAGTTTTTCCCGAACCAGTTTGACCATATGCAAAAATGCACACATTGAATCCATCAAGAACTGATCTAATCAAAGGCTGGATATCAGAGAAAACTTCAGCTGGGAGTTGTTACATAAAGTGTTAGTGATCAATGTTCAAACATACAGCAAAAGGTTATTTTTTCAATGGATGACTTAGTTTAATGAACATATACCTTGAGAAACATGAGTATTAAAGACCTTGTTGAACTTGAACATCCGATATCCATCCTTTCCTTGCTTGGAGGGGTTTGAAATGAGAATCTCACCATTTTCACCAATATAATCAACTGCGGTTGATTTCCCATCTTGACCAGGAAGAAATGGTCTGACACGGCAATATACTCTTATATTACCTGATAAGAAGCATTAGAATAACAATTTTTACAATCATAAATATCCTCGACAAGTGAACAACCCATGAATTACCTTTTAATTCTTGCACTTCATTAAATAACTTCTGATTTTCAGCAAGAACACCATGGTAATTTTCAGCAGCATCTACCAAACCTTTTAGGTCAAGTCCTACACAAGTACGAACATTAAGACCAAGCAAACCAAAATATGAAAGTAACAGAATAAGGTATTTGTATAAGGACAATGCAAATACACACATCATGAGGACTGACCCACATACCGATGTTAGATATTTCATCCCTCCATTTCATTTGGAGGGCAAACATTTCCTGCTTAATGGACTGAGACGAGATCCTTATGTCCTAAAAGAGTTGAATAGTCAGAAAATATACAAACTAAGATAGGAAGGAACTAAAAAAAGTATATACTGGACTAACCTTAATAGACAGTTTTTGATTATCCATAAAACTTCTAAATGTATTTGTCTTCTTGCTCCAGAGTTGCGATTTTAGTTTGGAAGCAGCTTCAACTTCTTCGACTCTCTTTTTCGATTGCATAAGAAGAAACTCAGCCTCCTTAGCTCTTAGAGTCAAGTGTTCCTCCATCTGGCTTGTTTTTGCTTCCATCTGCTCCCGATATTCTTCGAACATTCTACTCATAACTTGAATTTCTTGCTGAAGGTTAGTGACTGTATTCTCTGCATTCTCCTTTTCTCGCATCAGCCGAACCATGTCTTGCTCGCCTAGTTTTCTCCTCTCATCAATTTTTGACTTCTCTACCTATAAAAAACATGCATACTATTTTACTAAAATTAATTATAACTGTATGTTCATGCATGAACTAATCTAAATACTGAGTTAAAGAAGTAAGATGGGTAAAAAATACATAAGAATTTAATAAAAATAGGACGATGCGTTGAATACCTTAACTAGCTCAAGCCGGTTTATTGCCATCTGAAATGGGAACCACATGTTGTCAGTACTACAGCAGATTCTGAACATTTCTAGCCATCAACAGTTTGGGTCTTTACCTCATTCTCCTCATTTGTTCCATTTACCAATGTCTCAAGTGCTTTAATTTTTGAACGGTACTTATCCTCGCGCGTTTTGATGATGCCATTTTGCTGAAAAATAAGCTATTTGATTAATGTATTCAATTCACATGGAAAAAAAGGACAAGTTGAAAACAGATGGTATCATATCCTTACATTTCTAATGTGGACTGCTTGGATAGAAATGCGGTGCTCAATCTCTTGAATAACGTTCCTTAGTAAATAGACAACACGCTGAGAAAAGCAGGAAACGTTAATTATCAATAGCAAAAGATAAAGGAAATAAACACTAGTGTTCCATAAAATCGTTAATCCAAAGTCATCAAAAGTAGACATACATGTGGTATTTCTCCTCTTTTCCTCTCAATACTTTCATCCAGAATGCCATTAACAACTTTAAGAAGTGATTGAGTAGGAGCTTTCTGAAAAAAAAAGTGGTTTATCATTAAGAAAAGGGCGAGAAACTGAGCAAAAATATATAAAAAAGCGAGAAGAATAAGTATTAAGTGCTATGGGATGTGACGCTAAAGATGTTACATCTAAACTATTTGACCGAATCATCTCTGAAATTTTAGCAGCAGGAAGATCTGCATACTGTCCACGCTTAGATTGGAAAACCTCGTTGCCCTTCTGTCCTGCAAAGGATGAAAAACATAACCATAGATTAATATAACAAGTGCCCAAAGTAAAAAAAATGAAGGGGATAAGCAACAGAACCTGAAAGTTATGAATAGTACGTGCATCATATGGTAACACGAGTGAACAATGCTACCAAGATACAAAAGCCATGCGCTGAAGTAACAATCTCTGGTTATCTAGACAGTGGCAGTTTGTGGAACTCTACAATTAATGGGCTGTGCTACATCTAGCCAGTCCTCAGTGGTAACAGCCAAAAACCGAGTATTATTTGTTTGAACTTCCAAATAGCAAGTCATTACAATGTTTGATGGTCCAAATGATCCATGGCAACTCATCCAAGAGAAGCACAGCAAGCGCATACCTGAAAGAAGAGGGCTTCTTTGTGGGGACTTGGGGTCCCAAAGGCTCCTTCTTCTGTCCTCTCCAGGAGATCTCCTTCCTGGTGTAGAAATTGGAACCACAGGCCTAGTTGGAGTCTTAGCAGCATAGCTAGAAATATTTTCACCTAATCCTGTCGCCACATTATCCCTTAGAGCCAAGAGACACTCTACTACAGAGGACATTGATCCCTGTAATCATAGAACATACTGGAGTTAACAAAAAAACTGCGAACGTAAAGTCGCATAAATATAGAACTGCAAATTCATTTGATAGCTCTAAAGTTAGTCCATATGTGTTAGGAGTTTGCATCTGAGGAATGAGGGATATTTAGTCAATACTTTCTGCAAACTTGTTTCCTATGTTCAACAGGATTCTGCAGCAGGATATTATGATCTAACTAAGATGACTCTGGTTTCACATCAATAAACACCTTCCAGCCTATTAAAAAAAAACACCTTCCAGCCTTACTAATGATCACAAGGAGCAAAGTAAGGGGACATTCCATACCAAATAGGTGCAACTAAATCTTCTATATAAATCATGACCCCACTATTGCTACTCTGTGCCTGCAAGATTAGAGTCCTTAATGCTAACAAGGTAAGTAGTAAATACCAATTACACTAACCATATTAGTGAACAGCTTGACAATGATAACAGACAAGAGATGAGAGCAGCATTTAGTTGGAAAGCATACTAGCATCGTAATTCCATCGTATACCAACTTGTCATGGCAAGAGCAACCTCACCTCCTCAAGATCCTTGACGCTGAATCCTGGCAGCCCCATCTCAGCGACAACAGAGAGGAACTTCTTCACATTTGACCGATGGTCTGATGCATAACCAGCCCACACACCCTACAAACGAAGACATATCAGCACACAAGAGCAACAGGCCGCAAGTATCCACCATTTCTGAGATCAGCTAGCCCACCTCTAGGACACCGGGCATGAGCTTGTCGGCAGTGTAGCACAGTGCCGTACCATCAATGAGGTACTCCCGCAGCTCCTCATCTGAAGAATCTAGTGGCAAATCGAACTCCGGTAGCAGCCCACCGAGCCAATCTATCACCTCAGCACGCCGGTCGTCTGGAAATGTTTGTATCATCAAACGAAACAAGCGTGAGAAACGCGTGGAAAATGTGAATTTCACAACCTTGAGCTCCCGAATTCAAATTAACAGTCAAAACGACGGCATAAAACCAGAAATTAAGCAAAACCAGGTGCTAAAGAAAAAAATGGATGCATCGGTTTGTGCTGCCAAAATAGGCATCAAGAACCTCAACGGCACAAACACTGGGCCGAACGGGGAGCTTAAAACAAGAACCGAATCGCCCCAGGTTCGCAGTTTCAACAAGACTTTCAAAGACCCAAACTTTGAGCCCGGCAGCTTGAACCGAGCCTTCCCCCCACGGCGAACAGAAAAAGAAAGGCTCAGATCGACGGCGTCACCTGCATGGAAGTCCTCGAAGTGGCCACCAAAGGTCCCCATGCCTCGCCGCCGGGACTGGAGCGTGCACAGGGCCGAAATGCCGGTCGATCCGGGGCCAGATCGAGCACTCCGGCGGGGCGGCGCCGGATGCGAGCTCGGATTCGGCCGAATCTAGCGGCTCCGAGGCAATGCGGGAGGTGGATCCGGAGCTCTGGGGCTTTTGGTGTGGGTTTTCCTGGCCTCTTCTCCCCTTCCTCGACGTCGTGCTGGACTGTAGTATGCTCGGGTTCAGCGGCTCATCCTCTGCTTTTGTTCTTTTTCTTCGGTGTTTTTTTCTCTTGTTGTTGTGGAACTTTTTCTTCGGTGGTTCGTTGAGGTTTCATTTCTTTTTAGCGTGCGTTAAGGCCGGTCGGCTGTCAGTGTAGTGTAATGCTCATGGACTGTCTGTCCCGTTAGCAGGATTAATTAGGTTACTGATGGGGTGAACGGAAACTTGGTCCTTTAAGCGACGTCAATTTTGAAAAGTGCAAGCGGGACGCACAGCTGATTGCTTCTGGTACTGGGGCTCTAGCGAAGCGATTGCAAAATATTGTGAACAATGATCTTTTTATTTAGATGTGTGAAGAATGATCTCATAGCATTGAAATAGCATGTGGAACTGCAAATTTCCAAATTTTGCAAGTTGTGAAAATAAAATATACCCACACCGCTAGCATTTACTAGTGATACATTTTCTTGTATTTATTCACCAACGCAGCAGCGATACCACGCCTGGTTGAATGTCACCAACTATAATGACCGTCGAATTTACATCCAACAAAAAATATGACACATACTAACTGATGTATTGATAAACAAAATTATGTTATTGTGTGGTTTTGATTTTCTTTTTTTGTTAATGCATGTCGGAAATTTCTTGTTAGTATATGAATCCAATAATAAATTACATAAATTTAAAAATTATTGATACTGCATTGCTATTTGAAAATCATTGATAATTTTTGCAGGAATCCTAAATTAATTGGATGTTCCAGATAAGCGGGAGACATCCAACTAGGTGTCCCATTTGACAATTACACAAACATAAGTGGTGGGCATTATGTTTTAGTAAGAGTGAGTGTCGCGATCTCTACATGAGGAGACTGTTAGACATGTAATATACCTACACGGTACTGGTATGGAGTAGTACTCCAACTCGGTGTCGTGTCCGATCTGTACTGCTACATCGAGGGCCTCTCGATCCCTATATACATGTAACTGAACCCTCCAACAAGGGTATCGTTCCACCAAATATTGACAGAGAACATAGATCCGGCTTCTATAATGGCACTAACCTATATGGCCTTAAAACAACACCGAACAACATCATGCAAGCCAAAAACCCTCATCCCCTCTTTTGTCCATGAGATTAGAATGAGTGAGAAACCGATGATTGGGAACCAACACAGTGGAAAGAGCAATAGGTCGAAATGTCATAAGAGAGCGGAGAAGGGTCCATTCCATTGTTGTATTAGTGCTTAAATGGCATTAAGCATAGTAACATATTATGTTCTTATTTCTTTAGCCCCTCCGTCTTAGTGCATATGGTGTCCTTGTATAAATAATACTCCCTCCGTTCTAACCAAATGGTTACATGTCTAGATACATCCACATTTGGTGAATAGTAAGTCAATTAAATTGGAACGGAGGGAGTATGATGTAACTTAGACGTTGAAAAACAACTTGTTTCGTGATATTTGATCCATGTGCCCGTCTCTTCTACCTTAATAAAAGTAGATGAGACGACACTGGGTAGGCACGGCGATGCCGAGACCACAATGGCTATAAGATCCAAGATCCAACATTGTAACGTGGACAAAAAGCAAAAAAGAAAAGAAAGGAAGCAGAGAAATAAAGGACAACGAAAATCAAATGACCATCCGCCTACGCCCACGGCTGTCTCGGACGGTGTGACGGAATGCCGCGGCTGATGCTTTGTTGGGACTCGTGAGTTGGAGCTCCCAAGTACGAACCGGACGAAAATCACAGAGAATCCCACTCCGCGGACATGGCGACGTGTTAACGCCGATCGGCAAAGTCTAAAGCGTTTATGCAAAAATAAAAATAAAAGTCAGCACACATTAGTACATATATGATTCTAAACATTATCACTTAATATCATAGAGGCGTAGACATATTTTTACTCAACTCGGTCTTGATGATTTTTAAAACTGATCGGCGTCATGGACCAATAGTAAATATCCAAACCCAAAAGTACGCACTATAGGCTTAAAATTGTGCAACATGGATGAGAAATTAAGCCTGTAATTGAGAAAAGGAGAACGTGGATCTGGATACTGGGGGTGAAACGTGTCGGAGGCCGCCATCGCACAACCATGCTGCTGCCGCCGATCTGACTACCCGACGCAAGGGTTCCCGTCTTTTTTCTGCTCGTTCATTCGTACAGTCATGGCTTCCACACTGCACGAAGCGGCACAAAGCTACAAGCCCAGTTGGCCCAATGGAACAAGCCTAGTAGGTAGCTTTTTCTCCAAACGCGATGCAGGGCACACACGGATCGATCGCCGGACGAGCGAACACCGCAGATATATACGTATACAAACGTTTTGCGCAAAAATCAAGGTAGGGCGGCTGCCCTACCTTGCCCGTAGGGGTCCTCCGCCAGTGGCGAGTTTATGAAGAAGCTACATGAATCAGCAAGATCTACCATTGAGAAGACTGTCGAACAAGCCAAGGTCGACAAGCTTAAGAAGCACATGGTGTTTGAAGAAAAAGACCTCATTTCGTATCTTCACAAAGATCGTTTCCGGAAGAGCGCAAATCCGTTATTCCCAAGGGGAGATGGACCCTTTCAAGATTAAAGTATTGTGATTAGGTAATTAATCATATTAAAACTCATGGTGCCACCCATGAAGGCGAGATTCCCATCCTGGGACTCACAGGGATGAAATTCCACGCTTTTACGCTTTTAAGAGGGGTACTCCAACGTCGACAGTTTCGACCAGAACCACACATGGCTCCAGAAGAGCAGAGCTCTTTGACCCGCTAAGACACCAGACAGTTTGATCTACTCATGTCGGTCGCTCCTACGGATTCATCACCGACACTTTTCCGAACAAGGGCCACTCCTCGTGGAGAACTCAGACAGTACCATACCTGAATTGTTACCGGTACAATACCAGCTTCGTAGCACAAAGTTTTCTTTTATAAAAACTATCATTTCATCGAGACGAGGTCTTTATGGATATGGGAAGGGCACCGACGAGGTTGCACTCAGGACAAGTCCCCGTTGCATAGGCGGAATGGAGCAGCATGGGTAGGTGTGAACACACGGCCACCCATGATGTTTTAATCCTTTACTTTGTTGTTGTACTCACCATTGGCGGAGCTAGCGGGTGTGCAGGGTGTGCCCTGGAACACCCAGAAATTCTGCAAATTTTTTAGGACTACTTCATCATTTAGAACCTGTCACGTAACAGCAAGTAAGAAAGTCAAAATTAACTAGGAAGAAAAAGAAAAGCCCATCGGTGCGGCTGGGCCCGTGGCCCCCGAGCGCTCCCTTCCTCTCTCCCTCTCGCTCGTTTCCCCCATCTCTCTCTCTCTCTGTTGACACTGATTTTGTCTTCAGATATAAAGCAAATTCAAAATATGACAAAATGATTAAATAATGAGATAAATCGTAGAAAATCAGATTTGCCTCATGATAAAAGGGGATAAATTGTTGACACATAAATCATCGATAGTAATTAATATCTTCATGAAAAATAAAACCATCGATACATATGTCGTTGGCGACCCTCGATTTTCATAAAATATAATCAACACATGAGAAATTCAACCGGCAAATAAATATCTGTCGGTGTCGGTTTAAACACTTGTCATTGAGACGTTTACCAAATATTTGACCGCCAGACAAAACTTTACGGTCGCATTATATGTGCAAAATACCGCATCAAAGGAAATTCGCAATAAATCAATATTGGCTAACCATTTGAGCTTGACGTTCAGCTAGCTAGCTAATTCGTATGTATTTTAAACCATACAAATCGCGGGAAAATATACCTCATGGTCTCATATAGCAGCTACGTACATGCATGTATCATGCATGGATTAAGCGGCGAGATTAACAACCTAATCACCCAGCCCATGGCCCAAATTAAGCCATGCATGGCTGCGTTCATATAATTAAAGCCCACACAATGATTAAAAATGGTGGCAGTCGATGTGTGCGCATGCAAAGGATTAAGAGCCCATCTTATAGCTACTTATTAATTAACATAAATATGGATCAGTGGCCCATGCGGGCACACTGGGTAATCGAATGGCATGCCCCGGCCTTCTTAGATCGCTTCAGAAATTAAACCTGCACGCGTAGTTTACGCCAGGAAACTTGACGCTCAATCTGCAGAGCAGCCACCACGTCCACGTTCTCACCCACGATCGTCAGAACGTGCACGCGCTCCATCTCCGAAGAGTCTCCCGCTGGCTGCCTATATAATGAGCAGTACTCATCGCTACGGAGGAGAGTAAAAAATCATGCCAGTCCATCGCTGGAAGCACCACTCGGCAAGCTAATCATCCATCAGCAATCTCCAACGACGAATCATTCATCCATCAGTCCATCGCTGCCCATCGCCAATCATTCACCCATCACTTTCTCTCGCCGCGCCGCCCATCTGCATACACGTTGCCGGCCGCTCGTCGTCGGCGTTGCTAGTCGTCAGCTGCTCAACACTCACGCTACCACGCGTTGGCTGTTTGGTGTCTGCCGGCTGGCCGTTCGACATCCACGAGCCCGGTACGCCGCATTCGCATACGCAAGAAGAAGCGCCGGAGGACATCGGAAGAAGGTGAGAACATGATCTTTCCATCGCTGCCTGGCTGGTCACATTGACACACGCCATGGAGCTTCATCTAATCTTTAGTTTGGTCACATCGACACAAACTAAGGAATTTGCTCTCCCTAAGAGCTTATGTTATATGCTAGTTGCTATTCTCTTGATCCTGAAATTTGCCCTAAATGCATATGTTTCCGAAATCACGCTCTTGGTTTGGTCACATCGACATGAACCAAGTTGCTCAAAATATACACATAATCAAAATCGTGCCTCTTGGTTTGGTCACATTGACACAACCAAGTGGTCTAAAAGCATATGTTTCCAAAAATCATGCTCTTGGTTTGGTCACATTGACATGAACCAAGATGCTCAAAATATATATATCATCATCAAAATCATGCCCCTGTGGTTTGGTCACATTGACACAAACCAAGTGGTCTAAATGCATATGTTTCCAAAAATCATGCTCTTGGTTTGGTCACATTGACATGAACCAAGTTGCTCAAAATATACGCATCATCAAAATCATGCCCCTTTGGTTTGGTCACATTGACACAAACCAAGTGGTCTAAATGCATATGTTTCCAAAAATATGCTCTTGGTTTGGTCACATTGACATGAACCAAGTTGCTCAAAATATATATATCATCATCAAAACCATACCCATTTGGCTCTAAAATGCACTTAAATTTGGCTCTTGGTTTGCACATGTTACTAAAATCACGCCCCTGGTTTGGTCATATTGACATGAACTAGGTTGCGTTAAATTCATATGTTACTAAAATCATGCCCTTAGTTTGATCATGATGACACAAGCTAAAAGGCCCTAAAATCCCATGTTTCAATGTTAAAATGCAGTGTCTATATAAACATGTCTAGGTTCCAAAATCATAAACCTTCCATGTACAATTAAGTCATACACTCCATATAGGTGTATGTATCCGTAAACTAAATATGAGAACAAAATACAAGTGCATATAGGAAATCAATCTACATGTCATAAGATAATCCTATATAAATTAAAATCATGCCATATATCCCATATAGGTGTAGGCATACTCAAAACTAAGCATGAACTAAAACATGCAACCGCATGTAGGCAATAAACCCACATGTCATAGGATAATCTCTCATATAGATTTAAGTTGAACCATGCATTTATTTTATATAGGTGCATACATCCGTGAAGTTACAAAAAAAATCATGCCCTTGGCTTGGTCATATCGACACAAGCCAAGTTGCTCATATTATTCCCTTGGTTTGGTCATACTGACACAAGCCAGGGAACGCTAAAATCCCATGTTTTAATGCATTGTTTACATAACATGTATATGTCCTGAAATTATAGGACTTCCATGTATAATTAAGCTATGCTCTCCATATAGGTGCATGTAGGCGATAAACCCACATGTTATAAGACAATCTCTCATATAGATTAAAATCAAACCATGCATCCCTCTCATATAGGTGTGTGCATATAATTAATTAAATGATAACTAGGATCATAGCCTATGTTACTTGCACTAAACATAACGTAGTGCATCTTTAACCTCCATATATTATAGCCTATCCATACTGGCTTAATGCAATGCTATATACGTTGCTACAAATTGAACAAGATATTTTATCCAATCCATGCATGCATATAGAAATCACATGCATGATCAAATTAACTCATGAAACGAGTTATACCATATATCGCACACATGCTTGCTAAACCAGCTAATTAACCATTAAAAATGCTCATATCACCAATAAGATAAAACACTACTTATTGACAAATTTCGAATGGTTAATGAACTAGGTAAAAAATACCCAAGTCATGTACGTGCTATAAAGATCATATGCTGAACACTATGCTACCTATATATTAGCATAGATATGCTTCATGGCTCCCCGAATACGCCAACGTCAACGACAGCGAGGAGGACTTTAGTTTCTACATTTTGTAGTTTTCTTTCCTACACTTTGTAGCGCTCATATGTTGTAATCCTTCATATTAGAAAATTGGAATTCTTAATCAGGAGTTTTCTCTCCGGAGATGTAATTAACAGATCTTTTATGTATATGTAAGAGCTCTGGAAATAAAGTACCTGCAATGTTTGATCCCTTTTTTATTCATTTTATGCATTTACGCATTTATATTATATTATCTGTCTCTATGACGTGGACGCGTACGTATTTTTGCGATCGCCCCATTTTCCCGTCATCACTCTCTCTCTCACTCGTTTCCCCAGTCGCACTGGACGGCTCGACGGGAGCTCCTATGTTGCGACCTGTGCAGAGGAACGATCCCTCCGCATACCCCCAGCGAGATATTGCGCCGGCCCACATTTGACTGCTGGCTTCTTTGCTCGTGTTTTGATTGCGTTTCTTCCATTTCCTGAGCTCCTATGTTGCAACCTGTGCGGAGGAACGATCCCTCCGCATACCCCCAGCGAGATATTGCGCCGGCCCACATTTGACTGCTGGCTTCTTTGCTCGTGTTTTGATTGTGTTTCTTCCGTTTCCTGTTTCCTGTTTCCTGTATGGACTTTGCAGAGTATGTTTTGCGTTTTGATCGCGTATCTTCTTTTTCTTGTTTCTTGTACAAACGTACTTTGTTTATTTTTTTAAATGATATATCAGCAAATATTTAAGAATTCATATTCAGGGAAAAAATTAGAAATTAAAAATATGCGGTTTCTTTGTCATTTGGTAGAGTACACATTATATCTGTGATGACAACTAATATAACAGTACAAAAAAAGGAATGAAGGAAGGGAAATCATTTAGGGCTTACATTTGAATTGGATAAACAGTTCATTCATTAGTTTGTTGTAGTTTTGAGTGCCTTTAAAACCCCCGTTGAACAATTCTAGTTTTTGAACGATTTTTGCAACACCCCATTGAACAAATTTTTTTTTTTGAAAACCCCATTGAACCGAATATTTCTTTTGGATGAATTTTGAAACACCCCGTTGAACGGAATTTGGTTTTAAAGATTTTTTAAAACCTTTGAACGGAATTTGGGAAACAAGTTAACATAATGCATATTTTCAAAATCTGAACCATTTTAAAAATGAACAATTTTTAAATATGAAAATTACTGAAATCAGGAACAATTTCAAAAACTAATTTTTCAAACTATGAACAATTTTCAAATCTGAATCATTCTAAAAAATGAAAAAAATTCAGATATGAACAATTTTGAAATCTGAACCATTTTCAAAAATGGATAATTTTCAAAATATGAATATGAACCATTTTAAAAAATGAACATAAAATGGCGGTGAACGTAAACTATTATTGAATGATTTTAAAAGTGAATAGAAAAAGGCGGTGAATGAAAACTATTTTTGAATGATTTTGAAAAAGAACGAAAAATGAAGGTGAACGGAAACTATTTTTGAATGATTTTAAAAGTGAACAGAAAAGAACGGTGAACGAAATTGATTTTTGAACGATTTTAAAAAGTGAACAGAAAAAAGTTTATGAACGGAAATTATTTTTGAACGATTTTAAGAAAGTGAACAGAAAAAACTCTATGAACGGAAATCATTTTTGAACGATTTTAAAAGTGAAAAAGAAATGGCCGTGAACAAAATCTATATTTGAATGATTTTAAAAATGACCAGAAAATGGCGGTGAACGGAAACTGTTTTTGAACATTTTTAAAAGTGAACAAAAAAGGCTGGTGAACGAAATATTTTTGAACGATTTCAAAAAGTGAACAGAAAAGTCTAAGAATGGAAATTATGTTTGAACTTTTTTAAAAAAAGTGAACTAAAAAAATTCAATAAACGGAAATTATTTTGAACGATTTTTTAAAAAGTGACAAAAAAAGTCTATGAACAGAAATTATTTTTGAACGATTTTAAAAGTGAACAGAAAATGGCAGTGAACGAATACTATTTTTGAACGATTTTAAAAGTGAACAGAAAAGGCCGATGAACGAAAACTATTTTTGAACGATTTTAGAAAATGACCAGAAAATAGCGGTGAAGGGAAACTGTTTGAACGATTTTAAAAGTGAACATAAAAGGCCGGTGAACGAAATTTTGAACGATTTTAAAAAGTAAGAAGTGAGCCTAGCTCACTTGGCTAGTGTAGTGGATGTATAACCCAGACACCCAGGTTCAAGTCCTCACAGGGCGTGAAATTAGGTTCTTATTATTTGAATAAAAACTCGATGTGGGGGTGAACAGAAAAAAGTCTATGAACGGAAATTATTATTGAACGATTTTAAAGGTGAACAGAAAAGGCAGGTGAACGAAAACTATTTTTGAACGATTTTCAAAATGACCAGAAAATAGCGGTGAACAGAAACTGTTTTCGAACGATTTTTAAAAGTGAAGAGAAAAGGCCGGTGAACGAAATCTTTTTTGAACGATTTCAAAAAGTGAACAGAAAAAGTCTATGAATGGAATAATTTTTGTTCATAGACTTTTTCTCTTCACTTTTTAAAAATCCTTCAAAAAAGATATCCTTTACCAGCTTTTTCTGTTCACTTTTTTTCCAAAAACAGATTCCGTTCACCGCTATTTTCTGGTCATTTTTTAAAATTGTTCAAAAACAATTTTCGTTCACCGGCCTTTCGGTTCACTTTTCAAAAATAGTTTTCGTTCACTGTCATTTTTTGTTCACTTTTAAAATCGTTCAAAAACAATTTCCGTTCATACACTTTTTCAAATCATTTTTTAAAAAAATCGTTCAAAAATAATTTCTGTTCATCGAAATTTTTCAGTTCACTTTTTAAAAAAATCGTTCAAACATAATTCCGTTCGTAGACTTTTTCTGTTCACTTTTTGAAATCGTTCAAAAAAGATTTCGTTCACCGGCCTTTTCTATTCACTTTTTGAACTGAAAAGTCTAAGAACAGAAATTATTTTTGATAGATTTTTTAGAAAGTGAACAGGAAAAGTCTATGAACAAAAATTATTTTTGAACGATTTTAAAAGTGAACAGAAAAGGCTGGTGAATGAAAACTAATTTTGAACGATTTTAAAAATGACCAGAAAATAGCGGTGAACGGAAAATGTTTTTGAACGATTTTTAAAAGTGAATAGAAAAGGCCGGTGAACGAAATCTTTTTGAATGATTTCAAAAAGTGAACAGAAAAGTCTACGAATGGAAATTATGTTTGAACGATTTTTTAAAAAGTGAATTGAAAAAAAATTATGCACGTAAATTATTTTTAAATGATTTTTATAGATGAACAATTTTTAAATCTGAACATTTTTAAAATTTGAACATTTTTCAAAAATGAAAATTAAAAAAATCTAATAAGAAAACTGAAAAGAAAGAAAGAAAGAAACAGCAAAAAAAAGAAAAATGAAAAAGAAACAGGAAAAACGAAAAAGAAGAAAGAAAAAAGAAACAGCAAAAAAACGAAAAAAAAGAAGGAGGTGCACCTAGTGGGCCGGCCCGTAAGGCGAAGGGGGTGTGCAGAGCGAAGTAGTTGACGACCTGGTCGTCAACTACGAATCCTCCGGCTCGACCTAGCTCGATTTCTCTTTTTCCATTCCACTCGGCTGCCGGCGGCGGGAGCACATCCATGGCGCGGAGCACCTGCGCGAGCGCCGTGCGCCGGCGTTGAGGAGCCGATCCGGAGGAGCAGCGCTTTGGCCGTTTGGCGGACGAGCACCTGCGCGAGTGCCGAGCTGCATCTGGCTGCATCGAGCACCTGTCGCCGCGCCCACGCCGAGACGTCCAGGAGTCGGGGCCTTGGGGGACGGCCGCACCGAGACGTCCAGCTAAGCAGCCACGCCGGAGCAGCAGGCTATCGGCGGCGATTCCACAGGAAGGCATCACGGTAGTTCCCAACTTCCCCTGTTTCATAATGCTTCTATTTTGATTTTAGTCAGCTATTTTACCTGTCAATCCAAGACATCTAGTACCGCATTAGTCTCTGTTTTTTCTATCAATAGTCAATACACTAGTTTTGATCTAGTTTGTTGTTATGTTTGTTGTAGATTTGTCAAACATGAAGAGGCAGTAGCCATATTGTGGCGCTTTTCGGCAAATATGAAGCAAAGAAATTTGCTTCTTCTGAATCTCCATCAGTTGTGATTGATTTGCAAGCTGAAAGCACTCCAGGAAGTGCAAATTTGCTGCAGTTTTCGGATTCTCCACCTCCGGTTGACACAAGTATTGAGACCGAAACTGATGCTCAACCAACAACAACATCATCACCCCATTTGCCGAGTGGAGAGTCAGCGGATACTTATCTCCCATTTGAATGTGATCCAGCAAAGAGGATTCCTATTTCAAGTTATGATGCCAATGATCAAGATGATGTTCGGAGAAGATATATTGCAAAAGGTCCAAACAATCCATATGCACATGATTTCCCAGTGAGAAAAATTTATGGTAGAAACCGGCACTTTAGTTGTGTTTGGTTTATGGATTACCATTCGCTAGAATATAGTGTCTCAAAAGATGCCGGGTTTTGCTTTGTATGCTATTTGTTCAAAGCGAGGGGCAATAGAGGACCCGGTGGTGATACCTTTACCAATGGTGGTTGGAGAAATTTTCACAAACCTAGTGGATTGGTCAAACATGTGGGTGGTGTAAGTAGTATTCAAACAGGTTAATATGGAGTTGCTTGTTTGCATGTCATGTTTGAATCCCACCGATTCATTTGCTTCTTATGATGTACACAAGGTAATGAGACTTGCCGAATTTTATCCCAAGGAGATATCAACCACGGATTTGGTAAGGCTTGAATTACAACTTGGCACATTTATTGATGATATGAGAAAAGATGATAGGTTCAAGTACCTAAAGAGTCTTGGTGAGCTCTCTATTAAGCTTGTTGAAACAAAGAAACATGTTCTTTATGACTTGGTGTACTTACTTCTCAAGATGGTATTGATCCTACCGGTTTCTACGGCGAGTGTTGAAAGAGTCTTTTCCTCAATGAGCCTAGTGAAGACTAAATTGAGAAATAGCATGGGAGATGACCCCTTGAACTTTTGCTTGGTGATTTATATTGAGCGATCTCTATTCTTGGAAGTAAGCGAGGATGATCTACTTGATTTTTTCATGGCTATGCGAAGGCGTAAAGTAGACCCATGATTTCCTACTCATGTTATCTTTTATTAATGTAAGACTATTTAATATTATCAATTATTTGCATTGCTACTTTTGTTACCTTCAAACATATTTGGTGAACTATAATATTGTGAGACTTGAAATTATTTACATTGTTCTTTCTGTACAATTGTGAATTGCATGTGTTGTCATTTTTTTTAAAAGTGTGGCACACCCTTTGATAATTTCCTAGCTCCGCCACTCGTACTCACTATGAGCCCTTGTTGGACATTTGGACCGGCCCGTCGGCAATTTCTATCTACGAAAATGATAGTCTTTTCATGGTGTATTCTTGGAAGAGAAAAAAAGGTGGGAATGGAATTTCGTCTTTCTGGACGTGCAGGATGATTGGCGCTGTGTCATTGTCCAACCTCTTCGAGAGTTCTGGCGCCTGGACAGATTGGCGGCCAAGTTGATGTACGATATACGTCGCCTTTGTCCCATCACCGGGGGCATGCTTTAATTGCGACATCAAAAGTTAATCGGCGATTGGAGCTTGTTTGCTGCTTGTGGTGGATGTTGACTTTTTTTCTGGCATCGGCTGCTCTTATGTTTAAAATTTACTCCCGTGTTCTTAACATGAATGAGATCTGAAATGGCTTCGAGATTGACAGGGCTGAAACGCGTGAAACCTGTACGCACCAGTCACGAACCCCAGCTTCATCATTCACATCATGACAGGCAGAGATAGATCATATACAATGCTAAACGCCGCAGGAAGAAGGTTTGCAGAGAGCAAGAGCTTGATAAACCGTATCTTTATTAGAACAGGAAAAACGGATTCCATGTTTCATGCTCGTATGCACTTATTACAGCATAGCAGGCTTCTCATCTCTTCTTATTTTTCTACTACTCCCTCCGTATCAAAATATAAGACTTTGTACCTACTTTCTACACACATGTATCTAGATATTTTTTTAGTGCAATATTCACATGAACATTGCACTAAAACAAGTCTAGATACATGTGTGTAGAAAGTAGGTACAAAGTCTTATATTTTGATACGGAGGGAGTATATATATACTTATAAATGAGTATAATATCCGAGGGTGGTACATCATATGATTTGTTGATTTGTTGTTCTCTGGCTCCCAGCAGGACCAGCATGTCGTAGGGGCTGGATCCTATTTCCAGAGTAATTTCTCCATAATTAGTGCGCCTCCACTACTTACATGACAGGTCTAGTGGGCAGTGGCTGCTCCAGCAGGACCAGCTTGCCGCAGCAGCTGCATGGTAAACCACACATCCATCAACACACGCGGAGGTACAGGAAAGGGATGATCTTTGTCATGACACGTTGGTGCCTGAATGTTACCTGGAAATAGGATTCTAGTTTCTCCCTCAGGATAGCGTGCTCCCTCTTCAGTTTCTGGAGACATCCCATGCAGCTGCATACCAAAATGTAGCAGATGCGTCAATAACGGCTGTTTTCACCACAGGAGATATACGGCCAGTTCATGGCACGTTTTGGTTTATAACAATGCCAACTGTATGAGAAGTGGTGTGGAGTTCTTTTATTGACAAGACAAGAAAAAAAAAAGTCTATAAAAGAACTAAGCATCGATTTAGAGTGGGTGAGAGACCGACCCTTCAACATTTCCTTTCCCACAGTTATCTCTGAATGACATGCATTCATTCTTCATCCTAGAAGCACCGATGCTGCATCAAGTTGTGAAATGTCAATGCTAGGTCAAATTTATTACTACTAAAAACATAACAGTCCAGACACATGCTTTCTTATGTCATGCAAAATGAACTTCGAAAATTGAGGATTTTGCAAAATGCTGATGACTATATATACACTGAACTTTTGGTTGGCACAACATGCACAATTAGCGGTCACTTATCCGAGTAAAGAGAAACGAGTTCCTCTGCAATAATGCATACATGCAGCAACGCCGCAGGAAGAAGTCGTGTGCTTCTCGTGGTATGCCAAACAACGAAGCTAAAGGCCTACGATGCTGAATTTTTCGCCCTACATGCCTCATAGGCAATGGAACAAAGATATCTAGTAGCAATAGTGGAACTACCTGGAACAGCTTCCTTTCAGTTGCTCCATGTATGCATCCCACCTGTTGAAATCTCTGGGGTACTTATCCCTGCAGTGCTTTCAGATCTTAATTAGTCAAGTGTAACATTACAACTTGCATGGTCTAAATATTTCCTTTTTTCATTCAGTAAAGGGAGCTCTTATCCCGGTGCTTGGTACTTACAAAGCTTGCTCAAGGTTTGATATCAGCCTGCCTGAATCTTTAAAAAACAACACAGCAACTTCTTCCACAAAATTAGGACTAGCTTCATCCTGCAAGTCCTCCACCTGACGAAATTGCTCATCAAGGTGACCCTGCCATTAAAAATGTTACCTCCTAAATCAGCATGTGATTTATCCAAGAAAAACAAGTAGAATACTGGCAATGGGATAAAAAATTGGAGGCTTCCTACATAAACATAAGCCAAAAATGGTTGAAAGCTCCCAGCAAATGTAAGAATATATAATTGAGAGAGAAAACATCAGAGAATTGGCTGCATGCCTGGTCAAAGAGGCCCTTTTTCATAGATGCAGCTTGTCGCCGCAAATTAGAATAATCCATTTATATGAATGGACGAGTGACAAGTGGCAAAGTGAGGTTCGTACAGGTTAGAGCAAGCTTCACGATGCACACATAACTTGTGGGAGCTACGGATACAGGAAGGTGAACCTGATATGCATTTATATAGCCGAGGAGGCTGTTACTATTTTCCCACCAAACATAAGTGACTGCAGATATTCTAACCTCTGGATAGCAAAGGTTAGCATCTTGCATGCGTAGGTGATTTGATTGCCACGGTGTGCAAAAGCTATCCACATTTTGGAGAGTGACATGAATATATGCGGATTCTCGTAGGCTGTAGCTCTTTATGAGATGTGCAATGGTTCAAGTAAAGTAAGTGTGGAGAAACCATTAGGGGTTTGAATTTGAACCACTCTCCAGATTGGTTTATCACTACGACAGTCGACAGCTCAAAGCAACGAAAAATTTACCCTAAAGCCTTGATACCATATTGTTTTAGTGCTCCTCTACATGCAGTATATACTTTTGATTACAATGTGGATTTCATACGATCTTGCAGCCTCAAATGCTAAAATTTCTCATGTTGGATTGCCAAGAAGTCAGAAGAACACATAACAACACACATTCCAACAAGTTGAAAAGTTGCAATTAGTTTTGTTCCACTATCAGATGAAAAAAGAAGCATCAGCAAAAATAAATTAATCAAGCATGGGATAATTCTACAATTCAATTAATCTGGTTCCTATAATTGATTAAACCGCACAAGTAACAAAAGATACAGAACTCTGCTACCAACCAAGTAGCCTAACACACGACATGAGACAAGTCCAGATAGCAGCTTTTCCTAACTCCCTATAGGTACCAAACTTGTATAAGAAGAACAGAAAGTCAAGACCAAATCGATGGAAAACCAAGCAGTGTTAACATTCTGTATCTATCAACATCAAACTGGAGTTCAACTAATACCTGTAAGGCAAGCCAACTGACACAAAATCTGATTCTCCAAAAAAAAATTGAAAATGTGATTAACTTACAACAGTATCTTGTTCAGCTAATGGTTAACTGCTTTAGGTTAGGATCATGTGACCTTTAGGGGGGGGGGGGGGGGGGGGGGGGATATGTGACAAACTGTGGGAGGTCGTATTGTTATCTGCCAAAGCGGAGAACATAGAACAAGATATCTTTTTGTGCCCTCAAAGTTCAAACATATTGTTGCGATAAAATTTGAGAGAACGATGGAGAATTAGAACAGGTCCATGAGATGCTTACTTTGAGCTTCAGCCAAAAAAAAACTGGACAAGGAAACAAATCGCAATAGTTCCTTCCAATTGGTATAGAACAAAAAAACTCTCGGCACACTGGACCACGTGGCAAAACCGACAACTTTTCTCAAAAGGAGTAAAATAGATTCATTCAATGATTGATCCTATGATTGCTCTTCACCCCTATTCAACATCACAACTTGATAAGAGTATCTGACATGGATATAAAAAAATCGAAATAACCAGAAACCCTATACAGGGGATAGCTCAGGAAAAAGCAAACTCTGGATTGATCATTACCATGAAAGTAAATGAATGGAATGCAAATATTGTCTACATGCAAGCTACGCAGTCAGCACCTTCCCTGAATGACGCTTCCATATACAAAAGGATAAATTTCCTATATGCCACTCGATTTCTTGCAAATCCCTCACCAAGGAAGGTCTGGGAAGATCCCAAAGCACAGTCTCACTATCCATCCCTACAGACACATCCCTTTCCCTTTGCGTACAGGACATTCTTGTGGCAAGACCATGGTTCACCATGCTCAGTGCTCATGGCATAGTTACTACCTCATCACGCACCACCTTATTTTTGTACAACCAAATCGAGGATTGTGCTCTCAGATATATTAATATGCATAGCTCATTAAAAGTTAGTTTTAACAACACATTTACAGCTAAATATGGTCCAAAGACATAAACCAGGTGACTACTTCTCCGAGAGAAAAAAATTTAGGTGCTACTGCTGCTTGCATATCATGTATGCCCTTACCTATTAGGAAAGAAAATGATACTTATGGCTCTATCATTCATCATATCATTACATTCTCTTGTTTTTTATGTTGGGTTGCGTTAAACATCATTTGGTGTACAGATAGATTAAAGTCAAACATAACAAAACTTGTTAATCTGATGTTTTATCAAACGTATAGATAGGCAAGTGCAGTACAGGTCTCCAAACAAAGCTATATGGAGTTTTAAATATTTTGAAGCAAAGGAAATTCTAATACTATAGAATTTGAGAAAGAATTTGAGTTTTTGCTCTGATATTCTTTTTCAAATAGAATGAGCAAACGTAAAGCTTCGAACGGAAATTTAGATATCTCTGTGACATCACATAAATCTGCTTCCACGTATCAAGGTTATCCATGCTCTCTGGATTATGTGCAACCAAAGCCGACAGAATCCCTTCATAGCATCGACGTATGCACATTCCTAGTCTAAAACTAGCATACGTGCAGCTCAGCATGAACTAGATTTGTGCCAGTAGCTCAAAAAGTGTGTTTATGTCTACATCATGTATGGTCCATTCGTCCTCCAAAAGGAGATGCTTTCTTGGTTTTGTTTTGCATGTATGAGACACACCTTAGTTGGTATCTCTTCTCAGCTTCTGGCCTACGTGTGCGTCGATTTGCCTCATTATCCGCTCAGATTCAAAATCTTCATAGAAACTGAAGAAGTTATTTTATACTTTTTCTGTATTGATGGTAAATAAAATTAACCTAGCAATGCACATCTTCAGTTGGTTCAAACACATCTAAATCTAACTTGTGAGGTGAGACTATTGTCTGAGATCACCAAATCAACCAAACAGTTTCCTAATTTCAATGATGCATAACCAGGACCAGCCCTGGATTTCAGTCGCTAAAGATTGTAACTGTGTACAGAGCTCTATCACTTGGCCGCAACGAGACTCAGACACTACATATGTCATTCTACAGCAGAACCACGAGCAGCCGACTCCTTCACATACATAGAACATGAGGAGTTCAATCAAACACCATCTTAAGTGTGTGTGCAATCATTTTCATTCCAGTAGTGGAAAATAAAGATCACGCGGTTCTTAGCCATCTCGCTTGTTGCCTTGATCGATTCGGCGTCACATGAGAACCGATTCCTCAATGGCGACATCCATGAGGGGGCAACTGGGCAAGCGACGGAAAGGTCTGCACCGTGCGATGGGGAGCCTAGAGATCGACACGTCGATTCCTCGACAGCAACCTCCACCGTCGGAGCTGGCACCCATCGACGACCGGATGAGCGCGCCGACCCGCCGGAGCTTAGCCGCAGCTTTCGCATCCGAA
The DNA here is from genome assembly GCA_947311845.1 of Poa pratensis. Lineage (NCBI taxonomy): Eukaryota > Viridiplantae > Streptophyta > Magnoliopsida > Poales > Poaceae > Poa > Poa pratensis. The sequence goes on along the minus strand of CAMZMU010000071.1, from coordinate 26,453,219 downwards.
ATTAGCAAAAGGGGGCAGAAGGGTGAGAAACGATGCTCCGGAAAAGGCGGCCGGAGCGCGAGTGCGGCGCCTCTGCAGCTAGGGTCTGGGAGATGATTCGTGCAGATGGCGAAGCGGTTAGGGAATTACCGCCGGGAGGCGCCGGACGAAGGAGATGCCGCCACCAGCGCGCGCGGGCCGCCGCCATGATTTGGTGGCTTTTGCGGGTGGTGCTGTTGAGGTCGCCGCGGCGGCAGCAAGATACAGAGCTTGTTTGGTCGCTGTTTTGTTTGTTTCAAGGACAATCAGCAGATCCCGGATAATCTCCTACCGGAAAACAAGTTTGGGGTGATACGGAACACGTTTTTCCACTGTGGCGAGAGTTCTGACAGACAGATCTACGATAATATTACTGGAAATTTAAACAAACGAGTTCAGATTCACACCACTGAAACATAGTTCATCTCCATGCCAAAAAAAAATAGTTCATCAACATAAAAGTTAAAATTTCAAAACATAGAAACTAGATTCTTACATACGAATAACCAAAAGGCTGCTTGACGCTGCTGCTCGGAGCGTGCGGACAATGCGCACGCGGTCGGACTAGTTGTTTCTGCGCCGGCCGCCGGAGTTCGCGCAGGAAGATCCGCTAGCGGCGATGCTCAGTCTCCAGCCGTCGCTGTTGTGATGCGGCCCTCGAGGTCAAGAGACTGTCCTTGTTAACCACGGTGGCTCACTCGTCGGCCGAACGATGCCGCTTGTCCACACGGTAAGCAGACCGCACGGACTTCTCCTAGATACGCTTGATCAACTCGTCATCGTCCGTGATTGCAGCGAGCTCGTCCGTGTCGGATTCGGTGGTGGGCTCGGTGAGCGAGGAGATCTCTTTGGAGGTGGAGTTCATACGGTACTCTTCCTTGGCGGAGTCCTCCAACTGTGGCAGCCACTCCGGCGGCACATCGTTGAAGAACCCGGAGAAGGCGCATCGCTGTGCCCAGAACCGCCGTGGCCGTGATGCTTGTTGGGAAGCCTAAGTGGAAAGTATAATGCAATGCAGCAACAATTTTTACACGGTGAAAAAACAGGTTTATCGGCAAGTAGGAGAGCAAAGCTTACCAAATTTTGAACTTGACCTACGGATAAAACACAAAACTCTTTGTCCCCAACGTTTTAGGACGGTTGTTCAACTTACCGTCTCGCTAAAAACAAAAAGTATGATGTAATGTGGAAGATAGTTGCAAATTGCACAAAAGTAAAAACGGACCAGCGAGCTAATGATGGTGAAAAGTAGGTACAGAAGGTTATAAACAATGTAAAAGGATGGACCGAGGCCATAGTTTTACTAGTAGTGTCTCTCCTTAAATAGAAAATATTGTTGGGTAAACAAATTTTAACTAGGTAATTGAAAGAATTAGGATCATGGCATTATAACAAAGAGTACAAGGAACATTTATTATCAATAAGTCAAAATAAACAGATTACAACTTGTCTCTTTAAGAATTAAAATGTAAATAACAGATTATTGTATTAAACTCAATACATGATGGACACAACATTTATTATCAACAAGTAGAAATAAACATCGTTGTTTACCCTTAGTAGTAACAACACGCCGTTACCCTTAGTCGTTTATGTCAACTCAAGCCAAGGGATGAACGAGGCATGAACTCACTATTGAACATATACTCACTCTTGGAGACTTAAACAACTACTTGGCCAAAGCAATTAAATAAATCGAAAAGCATGTAGGAACGTAAATAAAGCAATATCATCATATATGAAATATGCACAATCTGATCATAACATCATAATTCATCATATTCCAACAAACACAACAACTAGCAATTACATCAAATGAATCTCAATCGTCAAAGGCAACTAACGAGACCATTTTATTCAAGCACAGGGAGGAGAGATCAACATCTAGCTACTGCTATGAACCTCATGCATCGTCATGGAGGCAGAAATGTTGGTGTAAATGTCTCTGCTCCACTCCGGCAGGGTGCGGAGAAGGACTCCATAATCCTGAACTAGGGTTTCCACGACGGCGACGACTCGGTATCTCCTTTCGCAAAAAATCCGTCCCTAAACTTTTTAGGGTTAAAGGCAATTTATAGGCGAGGACGCACCCCGAGGCGGTGGAGGAGGCGGCGTCATGGGTGGGCCCCGCGGGTGGCTCCTTGAAAGTGCATCTTCCCTAGGTTGGTTTTGGTGTTAGTGACAACACAATTATTGAACTAATATTGTCTTTGAGCTTTACAGGATCTTATAGATCATCACTCGAAAAGACGACCGTTGAAGAGAGCTTTCTGAGTGTTGTGTGCAGAGTCCTGCTCCAGGCAGCGGTAGTACCGCTGGTCGAAGCGGTAGTATTGTTGCACCTGGTTTCGGCCCCTATTGTGCGCGCTGGAGTCAGCGGTACCGCTGGAGGTACTGCCGATTTCGGCCTTCGGGTGGTAACACCGGTACCTCCGCCGGTAGCTCACCGGTAGTACCGCTGCCTAGCGGTAGTACCGCTCCAGGTTTTTCAGCAGGCTCGGATTCCTGACATGGAGGCAGCGCTACCACTCGCGGTACCGCTGGAGGTACCGCCGTTTTCGGCCTTCGGGTGGTAACACCGGTACCTCCATCGGTAGCACACCGGTAGTGCCGCTGCTCGCAGCGGTAGTACCGGCGTGGCCAGCGGTAGTACCGCTCGGCTGGCTGGTCCGATAACGCAGCGGCCGTACCGCTGTCCACTGTCCCTGCGCTACTAACGGTCAGCAGGGCGGGGCCCGTCGGTAGTACCGCCAGCCCCAGCGGTAGTACCGCTACGGGGATTTCTGCACAACGGCCAGTTTTCGGAGAGGCCCCTATATAAAGAGTTATCCTCATCCTTTGACAACTAAGCTTCAAGCAATCTCTGTCCTCCATTCATGAAAGTTTCAACCTCCTAGATCTCCCACTCCAACCACTCAATCGAGCTCATACTTGGAGAATTGAAGGAGAAGACCAAGATCTACAAGTCTACCAAAGCGATTTGCATTTCCCCTCATTCACTTGAGGGATTCATGCCTAGGGTTTCCATTGGGAAAACCTAGGCTTCTTATTGTTCTCTCTTGTTGCTATTGTGTGATAGATTTGTGGTGATTTGGGAGCCCCCAATTGAGTTGTGGGTGTATGCCCCAAGATTGTTGTAAAGACTCCAGATTCCGCCTTGAAGGATTCCAATAATGGAAGGTGAACCAATCCTTTATGGTGCGGTTCATCGGAGAATAGGGTGAGTCCTTTGTGGCATTGAGTAAGCCTGTTGTGGTGAAGCTCACACCCCTCCAACGAGACGTACTCCCCTAAAAAGGAGGAACTCGGGAATACATCCTTGTCTCCGCGTGCTTCCCGTTTGGTTACTCATTTACCTTTTGTCTTTACTTGTATCTTGTTTCGTGCTTAGTGTTAACTTGTCATATAGGAAAATTCACCGTAGTTGCATATCTAGAGAATTTACCTGTGTGTCAAGCCTTAATCGAAAAAGAACTAAAAATTGGGTAGCACTTATTCACTCCCCCCTCTAGGTGCCCATACGATCCTTTCACTCCTGACCCGCCGCCCTAACCCGCATGGTGCCTGTCGGTCCCCCGGGGTCGCCTTATGATCGTTGGTCTTCTTTCGTGCAATAAAAATCCCCGTAAATTGGCGGCCTTTTCCAACGATATGGGCGCTCAAGTAAGGGCTTTGTGCACCAACTTAGGAGCGTCGCAATGGGCTCCTCCGTTCACTTTCACGATTAGCGACACTGATGTCGCCCCGACCTCCGTCTGTCGTTCCATTCGACTAGACGGCGGGCTCACTCTCGGCGAAAGCATACATTTTGGAAGATTCAAGTTTGCAGCCAATCAGAAGGAAGAGTTGCACCTCCGCGGCAAGGGGAGGCAACGCTCTGCCACAACCTCCAAATGCTGCTGCCAATCCGCCGGAGACTTCGGCGATCAACGCAATTCGTGAGGGAGGCAATCCTGAATGCGTGCTCCTTCAAGACTGTCGAGAGGGGGGCACACGAGGAGCTGAACGCCAAGAGGGCAGCGGGCCAGGCAGGTACACGTGAGGCATGCCGCTTTGGTGTGTTGGACGCTCACCTCCGCCGAGTGGAAGAAGCTATCCACCGGGCTGACAAAGCACATGCGCTGGAGAGGAGGCGCCAGGAGGCCGGGGCGATGGTTATGATAGATTCAGGCATACTGTCCACGAGAGTAGACGCCTGATGGCTGAGGCCACGACGAGGGAGGAGTTCGCGATAGGGGTGGATACGGAGAGGTAGACGTACGGGACGACGACAAAGGAGGAGAGGCAGCTCCACGCATCCCAGAGCACGGGCCGCCAGCAGAAGCGCCTGCGTTCGCGTGCACACAACAGCGGCAGAGGCGCAACATGACGTAGAGGCACTACCTGACACATGTGGCCGGCTGCAATGAGCCTCCCCCCCCTCATTCGCTGAGCCAGATGAAAGGACATAGTCCGTTAATCTTGTTTTAATGTTTGATCACAACACTTGGAAGCATTTAACATACCGCTAAGTATCTACAGGAAATATGACCATCTACATCAAAAGATATTAGTGGATCTTTTACTATGCAAAAAGGAAGAAATACAGGGTATCGGAACGTGTGGCGTGAAGGGAGAAGAAGCGCAGGGAGGCGACCGGCCTCCCAGCCGGCCAAAACCGGGCTCAAGGCCGGTTGGCTCGGGTTCCCAGCCGGCCCCCCAGCTGGTCTATTCTGGCCCCAAGACCGGACCGCTCGGGAGCCCGGCCGCCCCCCAGCCGGTCTAAGCCGGCCCCATGGCCGGACCGCTCAGGTTCCCGGCCGGCCCCCCGGCCGGCTCGTGTGCTCGGCCGGTTTCTCCAGCGACCAGGCCAGCCCCTAGACGGTTTAGGCCGACCCAGAGGCCGGTTGGCTCAGGTGGTGGTCCGGCCCTCCAGCCGGTTTAGGCCGGCCCCATGGCCGGCTCTCTTCTCTGCGCAGCGACGACTTACCCCTTCAACGGTCACTTATTGAAGGGGACTATAAATATCCTTTCACCTACCTTTGGATAACTAGCTTGACCACATTGAAGAACACCATTAATTGCAAGCTCAAGATTTGATAGATCTCCCAATCTCTCCACCCAAACTCGTTGATTCTTGGAGGATTGAAGGAGAAGCCCCGGATCTACATCTTCACCAAGCCGTTCTTCATTTCCCCCTCATTCACTTGAGGGACCCTTTGCTAGGATTTCCTTTGGGAAAACCTAGCTCATTATTGTACTCACTTATTGTCTTTGTGACAGATTTGTAGCTGTTTGGGAGCCCCCAATCCCCTTGTGGGTTGTGCCCCGAATCGTTGTTGTAAGGGCTCCGGATTCTGCCTTGAAGGATTCCGATAGTGGAAGGTGAACCAAACCTTTGTGGTGCGGTTCATCGGAGAATAAGGTGACGCCTTTGTGGCGGTTGAGTATTGACCTTCGTGGTAGCTCACACCTCTCCAACGAGACGTACTCCCCTAAAAAGGAGGAACTCGGGATTACATCCTTGTCTCCGCGTGCTTTCACTTCGGTTACTTCTATCCTTGTTTATAGTCCTTACTTCGTGTATCTTGTTTAGTTGCTAGCTTGTCATATAGGTAAATTCACCGTAGTTGCATATCTAGAGAATTTACCTTTTTGTGTCAAGCCTAATTTGAAAAAGTATTAAAATTGGAGTAGCACCTATTCACCCCCCCTCTAGGTGTCATACGATCCTTTCAATTGGTATCAGAGCCTCGGCTCTCTTGTTGGGCTTAACCGCCTAAGATAAGTATGACACAAAGTGAGGGTGATCCCGTGGAGGACCAAGCCACTATGGCATCCATGGCCGATCTCAAATTGATGGAGACATCTTTGAAATCGTCCATGGATACCCAATTTGCCGGGATGCGTGACTTGATCAAGCAACTCGCAAGTGGCAAGGTTCCTAAGGAGACCACCCCACTAGAGGACTCCGCTACCTCCCATGACGGTGATACCGAGGAGGAAAAAGAGCAAAAGAAAGGGGTTGAAGATGAAGAAACCGACCCTAAGAAATCTTCCACATCTACCACCACTCCCGAAGGTGGGAAGCCGGAGTACCATGCGGTTCCCTTGTGTACTCTCCCGACCCACCTATCCATCACACTCGCATAAACCCTTTAGGTCCACCTCCTAAGCTAATGCATTGGCTTTTGCTACTTGGCAACACTTAATGAAATCTCATATCAACAGTTCCTCTATCGAGCTTTGGAGGATCATTCAAGTGGGATACAAGGCCGTGAATCCTAACAACTTGACAAGAAGAGAAGTGGAGGATGCGCAACTCAATGCCTCCGCTCTTCACATGATTGAACTTGCCGTTGGAGAAAGTGGTCTTCATCACATTCAAAATCTCACCACGCCAAAGAAGCTTGGGATTGCCTTTCCACGGTGTTCCTTGGGAATGAGAGCATGAAGAGGAATAGATTTGATGCTTTGAACAATGAAGCCGAAGGCTTCTACATGCTTGATAGTGAAACTCATGAAGAGATGTATGCAAGACTCAAGACTCTTGCCCAAGCCTTTTTCAATGTTGGGGCAACCTATGCGGATGATGCTTGGATCAAGAGGAAGTATGTGAATGCACTCATGCCCTTCGAGCCCATTGACTTGAAGGCCCTTCAAGGAAAATTCAACTACCTTGAGATGACATCCAATGAAGTTATGCAAGAGATGCAAGCCTCCAAGGTTGCCACCAAGAATGCTCTAGACAACCGTGCTAGGGCCATGGGAATGAAGCAAGGTCCTCTCTTGCTTTGAAGGCCAAGGTTGTGTGCCTTGATGAACATGATGAATTTGAAGCATGCCCGAACAACCTTCCTCCCGATGATCTTGAACAAGCCCTCCATGGTCACATAGCTCTTGCAACAAGGACTTTTTGGCGTGACCCGGCCAAGGCAAAGGCTCAAGTTGATCATGCAAACAATCCAAGCGGGAAGAAGGAGTTTGCTAATAGGATAAAGACTTGCTACAATTGTCATAACAAGCATCACTTCATCAAAGATTGTCCATATGAGAATAGAGAGCAAAACGGTGGAAGGCTTGTCCTCAAGGGCCAATCAAACATGATACAAAAGAAGCCTTTTGTCAAGAGGAAGCCATTCTTCAAGAAAGCACCAAGAATTGTGTTGATGACTCAAGAAGAGTATCCTTCCGAGGATTCCGAAGAAGAAGAAGAACCCACTCGTGAGGTGGCCGCTTTGGCCATTGTATCAACTCCACTTCCTTCTCTCTTCGAATCCCCCAATGAGAACCTCTCCATCAACACCGCTCGTTGCCTCATGGCTCACGTCACCGAGGACTATGCTTCCGGTGGGTCTAAATGGGTGGTTGATAGTGGATGCACTAGTCATATGACCGGAAGCAAGAGATCATGACGGAGTTGGGACCAAATATAAATCAAGCATCCGTCTCCTATGGTGATAAATCAAAAGCGGAGGTAAGGGTCTCGGCAAGGTGGTAGTTGCAAAGGATATCACCCTTGTAAATGTCATGCTTGTCGAGTCCCTCGGTTACAATCTTATGTCCGTTCGTGCACTTAATAAGATGAATTTTGATGTCCATTTTACTATTGATATGGTGGTACTCTTGAGGAGCAAGACTCTAAAGGTCATGTTCGTTGGGTATGTTGAAAATGAGTTGTTCGTGGTGGACTTTTCGGGGTCTACCAACACTCAAGCAATATGCCTATTCGGAAAGGCCGACGTGGGATGGTTGTGGCATCGCCGCTTGTCCCATGTCAACATGAGAACTTTGCAAAGTCTTCACAAGGGTGGCCACATTCTTGGACTAAAAGACAATGTTTCTTTTTCTAGAGATCGTCTTTGTAGGGCTTGTGTTGAAGGAAAGATGCATGATTCTCCCCATCCAAGCAAGACCATCATTTCATCAAAGAGGATATTGGAACTTCTTCATGTTGATCTCTTTGGTGCCGTGCCTCAACCTAGTCTTGGTGGGAAGAAATATTGTTTGGTGATTGTTGATGACTATTCAAGATTTACTTGGGTTTATTTCTTCAAGACGAAGGATGAGACCCAACAAGCCGTCATCGACTTTTCCAATGAAGTTCAACGCCAACACAATGTCCCTATATTGGTCATTAGGAGTGATAATGGCTCCGAGTTCAAGAACTACACCTTAAATGAGTTTCTTAGTGAAGAGGGGATTCGTCATCAATATTCCGCTGCATATACCCCTCAACAAAATGGTGTAGCCGAAAGGAAGAACCGGACTCTCATGGATATGGCAAGGTCTATGTTGGCGGAGTTTAAGTCTCCACTTTCTTATGGGCCGAGCTATCTCCACGGCGTGTCATTCATCAAACCGGCTATTCTTTCGCGTTGGCAAGAAGTTTACACCTTATGAGATGCTCACCGGCAACAAGCCCAATGTCTCCTACTACCGAGTATTTGGTTGTAAGTGTTTCTATAAGAACAAAAGTGTTCGTTTGTCTAAATTTGAATCTAAAGCTTTAGAGGGTGTTTTTGTTGGGTACGGTGCCGAATCTCACACCTATAGAGTCTATGACAAAACCGTTGGGAAAGTCATAGAATCTTGTGATGTGAGGTTCGATGAGAATGACGGCTCCCAAGTGGCGCAATTTCATGTTTGTGATGTAGATAATGAAGAGCCTCAAGATGCTATAAGAAGAATGGGCATTGGTTTCCATCGTCCCGTTGAGATTCATTACGAGTCTCCTCAAGCAAGTCCAAGCTCCATTCAAGTGGAGGCCTCTTCATCACAAGTTGAAACGGCGCCTATCATGGAAGCAAATGATGCACCACCCCAAGAACAAGTTCAAGACCCTCCTCATGTTGACCAAGTTGCTATGCAAGAACCAAGTTCTCCTATTGTTGATGCTAGCCAAGGTCATGACCAAGATCAACCCTCTCCTTCCATTGTTGAAGATGTGCTTCAAGATGATCAAGGTCAACATTCCGGTCAAGACGGGGACTCAAATGATCAAGAGATACCTCCAAGATGCAATAGAGATATCGAAGCCCGTCGTAAAGCAAGAGTTGAAAAGACTTTAAATAAAGAGTCACCGTCTAGAAAACATCCTTGGTGACCACAAGAGAGGTGTTACCACAAGAAGGCAATTGGCAAGCTTTAGTGAACATCAAGCTCATATTTCCATGGTGGAACCAAAGAAAGTGTTTGAAGCTCTTGAAGATCCGGATTGGTTAGAAGCTATGCATGATGAACTCAATAACTTCAAGCGCAACAAAGTGTGGAATCTAGTTGAGAAGCCAAAAGATTGCCGCAATGTTATAGGCACAAAGTGGATATTCAAGAACAAGCAAGATGAGCATGGAATGGTTGTGAGGAACAAGGCAAGATTGGTTGCACAAGGGTACTCTCAAGTTGAAGGCATTGATTTTGGAGAGACTTATGCACCCGTGGCTCGCCTTGAGTCCATCCGTATCCTTCTTGCATATGCATCACATCATAACTTTAAATTGCAACAAATGGATGTGAAAAGTGCTTTTCTTAATGGTCCTTTAAAGGAGTTGGTATATGTTAAGCAACCACCGGGTTTCGAGGACCCTAAATTCCCTAACCATGTCTACAAGCTTGATAAGGCGCTCTATGGTCTCAAACAAGCACCTCGTGCTTGGTATGAGCACCTAAGAGAGCTATTGCTAGACCGTGGATTTGAATTGGGGCAAATCGATCCCACCTCTTTACCAAGAGGGTCAAAGGGGAGCTTTTCATATGCCAACTTTATGTTGATGATATTATATTTGGCTCATCTAACAAAGCTTTCAATGATGAATTTTCAAAGCTTATGACCGATAGGTTCGAGATGTCTATGATGGGCGAATTGAAGTTCTTTCTCGGTTTTGAGATCAAGCAATTGAATGAAGGGACTTTCATCTCTCAAACCAAATATACCCAAGACATGCTCAAGAGGTTCAATATGCACAATGCTAAGGGAAGCGGTTTCCCATGGACACCAAATGCCATCTTGAACTTAACCCGACGGTATCGATGTTTGCCAAAAACTTTATCGCTCTATGATTGGTTCTTTGCTTTATCTTTGTGCATCTAGACCCGATATTGTGTTGAGTGTAGGGGTGTGTGCAAGGTATCAAGCCGCTCCTAAAGAAAGCCACATGGTGGCGGTCAATAGAATCCTTCGATATTTGGTTATACCCCAAGGTTTGGTTTGTGGTACCCAAAGGGCACTAATTTCTCTCTTGCCGGGTACACGGATTCGGATTGGGCCGGTTGCAAGGATGATAGGAAATCAACTTCCGGGGCATGCCAATTTCTTGGTAGGTCCTTGGTGAGTTGGTCTTCTAAGAAGCAAAATTGCATATCTCTATCCTCCGCCGAAGCCGAGTATGTGGCGGCCGCTAGTGCATGCACTCAATTGTTATGGATGAGGCAAACTTTAAAGGAATACGGTGTCAATTGTGACAAAGTGCCTCTTTTGTGTGATGAAAGTGCTATCAAGATTGGCCACAATCCGGTGCAACACTCAAGAACGAAGCATATTGAGATTCGTCATCATTTTATTCGGGATCATATTGCTCGTGGTGATATTGAGCTTGGCTATATTCCAACCAAAGATCAACTTGCCGACATTTTCACGAAGCCACTTGATGAAGCAAGATTCACCTTTTGAGGCATGAGCTAAATATCGTGGATTCTAGGAGCTTGACTTGACCATCTTGCATACACACCTATGTTTTGACTATGTATTTGGTTTAGGTGTAGGCATGGACATAGGGGGAGTGCGGTCCTAATACATTGGACTATCCCTCCCCCATTATGCCGACATCAAGAATCATTTTGCTTCTCTATATTTGTTTCTATGAATTGTGAGCTTAAATGACGAGTCGTGGCAGTGGACCAAAGATATATCTTCGTGGTGTCACACCACATACTCATACATGGTGGCCTAGGCCACCGCCCTCTTCTCCTCGAAGAGTTGGTTCTTTCGTGAGTTGTTTATGCATATTCGTTGTTTATCATCTTTTGAATCATCCAATGTTGCTTATTTGGAGTTTTTATTTTTCCCATTGGATGTGTGAAGTTTTTTTCTTCATGTTTCGCATCTCCCCGGACACTCAAAGGTTGCTCAATGGATATTCTTGAAGACGTTTTCTTTTCCAGCAGTGGTATTCTTGATGATGCAAAGTGTTCGGAAGCTCAAGCTCGTCAAAGATCTGAAGATGGAAGAGGTTCGGAGTCGTCTCAGCGCTCAGGCCAGCCTCCAACCCGGCCCAGGACGGATCCAGGGCGGACCCCTCGAGTCATCGACCGGCCTCCCGCCCGGTTTTGGCCGGCTCCAGGGCCGGATCTCACGGGTCCCTGCCCGGCATCCCGCCCGGCCGAGGCCGGCGCGCCCTCGTCTCTTATATCGCGCGTGGAGGCAATCCCGAACGGTTTTCTTCATCCTCCACCCCGTGCCCCTCCTCCATGGCTCCCCCTCCCTCACCTCGATCCCCTCCACCTCCCCCACACATTGAGCCTCTCCCTACTCCTTTCTCTCCACGGATCTGAAGCAACTTCCCCCGATCTTCTACCCATCCATATAGTTTCTCCATTGGTGGCTGATTTGGGGAGATCTCCTCCATTGTTGGTGCTTTTCGGAGCTCCTCTCAACCTTGAAGATGAAGGATTGGGATGATGATTTTGATGAGGTTCCTCAGTCCAGCAGGGCTGGCAAGAGCAAGAGCAAGACCTTTGATGGGCTGGACGACATTGTTGATGATGATGATTTCCTAGCTGATTCCTCCTCCATACCCAAGGCCAAGAAACTCAAGAAGGTTGGTGCAATGAAGAAGACCATGTCCAGACATGCTCCCAAGGTTGTGCAGCCCAAGCCAAAGAAAGGTAAACAACCTCGTGAGAATCCCGATGAACCAGTTCGTAAAACTTGGGTAGGTGTGAAACCTAGGGATTTCAAGAAAGATCGCTTGCAGTTCAATCCTTATGAGTTTGATGAGTCCACTTGCCTAGATGATAGCAGATTTTATTGCAAGATGCATCAGCAAATCTTTCATGAACACTTAGCAGTCCAAAAGAATAATCATGTTGTTGTGGATTATTACAACCTTGCTCAAGCTAGAGAAGTTTGTCCTGTTGTGATGGATGTTATGGATTATCATCAGATTTCTAAGCTCATGACAGTTGGCACTCCATATTCTCCTGAGTTAATTCAGCAATTTTATGCTACTGTTGTTTTCACCAAAGTGCGTGGTAAGAGGACTATGACCTGGATGAGTGCAGATACTCAGTGTTCCTCTACCTTGGCTGATTTTGGAGCACTGTTTGTGTAACATCCCAAATTTATAATAAGGATTAATAAGACCCCAAAATTCAGAACCAACAAAAACTTTTTAAATTACTTCACTAATGATCGTGTTTTCCCTTATATTGTTCTGTTTAACCTTGTGTGACTTGAATGTTTAAGTTGTTTGACTGGGAAATATTAACCCAGTAACCTAACCTAAGTAAAAATATATTTAAAACTCTGGTGATCATGTTATGACAAGAAAAACATTTCCATATATATCTTCTGCCACTCCTGTTTTATTCAAATATCATTTCCAAAAATAATTTGGGTTTGGCCACAACCAAAACATCCTTTATTGAGAAAGTGAAAGTATTTCCAAAATTATGTAATCCCCAAAAGTAGGGAGATCTATATGTTATCTCCTATCTATTTATCAAACTTGATATTTTGCATGTGTGTGCAACTCCCATTTTATAAGCTCTTATTTTATTCCACTGGGAAACCACACTAGTGGGAAATATATTACCCCACATAATTTCTTTATCGAACCTTTTGAAAACTATTGGGTTATGAGTTGAGATATTTCGTAAACAACATCTTGTCATAATTAAGTGTGGTCACTCTCAAGATAGTATTGTTAATTATGAAAAGTGTGGTATGATTACTTTGTATGATTTGATTTGTGTTATTGATATTGTAATGTTGTGATTGTTATGATTGTTTGCTTGTGAGGATAATTCCCCAAGTTGTGCTCAATCCTAAAGTAAAACAAACTTGACCACCAATTTGTAATATGACTTGAAAACAAAACAAGACCTCTATAATTACTTACACCCTCAAATCAAATCTTGATTACAAGAAGTGATCCTATTAAAATTTCCTCTCTATCTATTCCTCTATTCTATAAAAACAATTATGTCTTCTTTATCAAGATTTTAGGAGTGAGATGAACTAATAGTCATCCCCACTTCATATCACTCCCTCCTCAAGTAAACCTACTTTTCGATTTAAAGCAAACCCCTCTTTTCATTTATTAAAAAGAAAATGGAGGTCATAAGTTAAAAATGATCTTCATAAATAATTTCCCTCCCAAAATTCTCTATTTCCTCAAAACAAATGTTTTCTCTATGAAAATAAAACTTATTGGAAGTTATCCTATCTGTCAAAGAAGTTCCAAAAGTTCAAACCATATTTTATTACTGGTTTTAAAATATTAAAGGAGTATCAAATTATTAATTTCCAAAAATGATTTATTTAAACTCTATGAACAAATTTTGCACAAAACATTTTATTTTCAAAAACCAATTTTTGTGGAGCCTCTACATGTATATGGGAGGCTACCCAAATATTTTCAGAATTTTTAAAAATGTATAAAGGCCTCAATTAAATCACTAAAAACCTACTGGTTTTAAAAGGAATAAAAGAAAAGAAGAAAAGGACTAAGATACAATTAAAGAAAGTTTGTAAGGGGGCTTTCTGCGAAAGGATCATTGACTTCCTGTAGCACGTCGCCGACACGGCACCGTGCTGCCGTGCTCGCCGCGTCGCCGTGCTCCCCTCCCATCGCTCGCCCCTGCCGCACGCCTCGCCCTGGAGGAGACTATGAGAGCACCGCACGCTGCCTCCTCTGCTCTCCCTTGTCCCCCATCACCCCTGTTGCAGCGATGCCGCACGGCATGGACGCCGTGGTCGCCGCGAGCACGCCACCGTGGCCCTCCCTCCTTGCCCCTGGGAGGAGATAAGAGCACCACCCCACGCCACTCCTCTGCCTCCCCCTGCTCACCCATTTCCCTCACTCTCTCCCTCCCTCTCAGTTCTCCCCGAAACCGAAACCCAGCTCGAAATGCCGTCGCGCATCGCCGGCGCTTGAGACCTCCCCGGGCAAATCGAAGCGTGCAGCCGCCTCCGCCTCGTCGTCCTCTACCTCCTCGTCCAGGGAATCGACGCGGGAAGCCTCGAATCGAGCAGAGCATCTTCGTCTTCTTCATCCCCGGCCGCCGAACCTCGAGCAAGCTCGCGAGCTGTACAGACGCCCATTCCCCGCCATTGTTGTTTCTCTGAGATCCACTCGTCGCGAGCTAACCATGGGACATCGCCGTTTATTTTTAGGATCGCCGGAGCGCCGTCGCCATCCTCGCCGTGCTTCCGGCCGCTCTCGGTGCGCGTCGCGTGTGTCGAGAGAAGGAAGAAGGAGAGGCCCGTACCCCTTCGCTCGTGCGTATGGGCCGGCCCAGCACTGCGTTGCCTGGACCCAGCCAGATCCAGCCCACTGACCTTTTTTTAGGTTGTTTATTTATTTCTTATAGATCTGTTTCTGGCAGTGTAGGTTTAAATCATTTGTGGTGGATCTAGGGTAGATAATTGAGTGATTCAAATTTTGTTGTGCTCCTATGAGTTTTCTTAGACATGCAGAACTGGTTGCTTGCCAAAATACATTTTTACTTGTTGTGTAGATTAAATCTTGTAAAAAGTATATTTTCCACTAAGTATTCAATATCTAGAGTTCTATAACTCCAAATATTGCAAACTAAAATTCCCTGGAATGCTTGAAGTGATACCTTTCTAGATCTGTTGGTCTTGTATGCAGATGAAATCTAAAACCAAAGTTCTATTCAATTTGGTAAACACATCAGTAGCTCTTTGTGGATTTTTGTAGATTTTTAGGAGATGAATTTTGGAGTAAATCCAATTGGCTTGTCTTCTATATGTGTAGGAGAACATCTCCCTAAATTGGTTTGAATTTAGGAGTCATTGATTGACTGTGGTGCTAATTATAAGGTTTAGACCTTTTCTGCCTATTTTTAGTTATCCTTTATTAATTGATGTGTTATACCTTCATGATGACAATTGTGTTTCCTAGCATGTGTGGGATGGTAAACCATTGTTGTGAAGTGCTCCCTTATTTGTACTAGCATGTTAGGGGAATTACTTGTGAGTTATGAAATTGTTAGGGTTTTATTCCCTATAAAGCTTTTCTCCTAGTAATTAGGAATTTCTAGGTTTGTCTATTAGTTACCTTCAATTAAATCTATGTTTGTGCTCTGTTCTGTTAGCACAAGTATGAAGTTAGTATTCTGTGGTTATGTTGGTGCTAATGTTATGTGTTGTCCTGCATAATTGGTAAACCACTGGTTAGTTAATTGTTAAGCTAGTGATGATTTATGTCTAGTGGTTTGGTTACTAAGCATGTGTTGTGTAATTAATATGGCTGCCTTACTTGATTAACCCTGGTTGTCTTAAGTGAGGGTTAGTTTGAGTATCTAGTTAATGTCTCTCCTTTAGCTTGGTGAGACGTGTTAAATTACAGAAAATTATTTGGTTATTTAATTTTTGTCTGAAGTATTTCCTGTCTAAGGAAATTGGTTTGTTAATTACCCTTAGGTGGAGTTGTTTAATACTTCATGTTCTTAGCTTGTGATTGGTGGTATACTCCTGTTAGTATATTGCCCTTGTGTTTATCACATGGTTAGTTGACTTGTTGGGTAGTTTAAGTACGAAGGTGTAGTTAGACCAGTGGTAATTATTGTGTAGAGTTGGGGTTTAAATCATCAAACTTATGCTTATACTTTATGATGATTAGTCTTTGGTTAGTATATAGAACTGGTGTAAGTAGCATGTGTTGTCTTGCTTGTTTGGATTGATTTCTGGTTTGCCTCTAGATAGATGTGATGATTGCTAAACTCGTTGTTAGATAATAATGTTCCCTCATGATTGTTGTTTGTTAGTATTTGCTTGATGTTGTTGCTTGATTAAATGAGTGCTATGTTTGTGGTATGATTCCTTGTTGGTGTCCCACTTGTGAGATGGTTTGCTTATTGGGTGTTGTTTTATTTTCATGTTGCGACGCTAGATATAAACGCTACCGGAGTGGTATTTGGAGAGGAGTTATCAAAGAGGGAAGGAAGTTATTTCTTTGATCAGTGGGAAGAATTCCAGAAGCATTAGGATGAAATCAGGCAAGCTACTTCACTGAGCTTGCACCTATATACATCTATTTTGATTTACCTGTTTTACTATAACTAGCATAAATGATTTATGTGGTGTTTGCCACGAAAGCTATGACTTTGAAAACCCTTTTCCAAAATACAAGTAGATTCTTGAGACACCCGATATAGAGGTGTCAATGGTCTACAACGATTTCGAAATGAATTTGTTTTACTCCAAAGCCTTCTATGAAAATCTTTTGGTGGGATTACGAACCACCCAAGTTTGACTAAAAGTATTTTGCTATGAGAATTGGAAATGATTGTGAAAACCTTTTCAAAAGTTTATGAAAAACTATTTTGCCACTCTATGTAGAAATATCAGTTTGTTTAAATAAAACTATAGGATGGGAAAAACATTGTTTATTCAAAACTCCTTTGAAAATCCTTGGATGAATTATGGTATGCCGAGATGTCGGTGATGAAATTGAGAAGTGGTGAATGGTGATGTTTTGAAAAATGCACATTGTGTCCTGGTACTTACCGAACAACCAATAACCTGTGCGACCACATTTACCCACTTATGGGCAAGGGCGTAGTCATATAATTTGCTCGTGTTAGTACTGGATGCCTCAACAACGAGGATGACCTCGTTCCATGAGGGGATGGTTTGGTGACCTGCCCCTGACCTGGGTCCTCTTAAGTAAAGTCTACCGGAAGCCGGTATGATTGTATTGTAGAAAGAGGATTGAAGGGCTCCCTTGGGTCCGCCGGGCAGAACTACGAAGTCCTCACACTTAGTTTCCGACGGGCATGGATTTAAGTGTCGATGGAACCGGTTTCGTAGCGGTAGGATCCTATACTAGCATGAGCAAAGGACAGGCTATGGCCGGGAACTCAACTTCGCATACCTCTGGTATGGCGGGACGTGGCTGACACGATGAGTGACCGGATGGGTGTGGGAAAAGCGTGCTACCTCTGCAGAGGGTAAAACTATTCGAATAGCCGAGTCCTCGGATATGGACAGTTGGGAAGAACTGCTAAGACCATGTGCAAGTTTTGTAAAGTTTTGAGTGTTGAAAATAAAATGACGTGGAACTTGTTTTATGCAACTATACCGAGGGTATGGTATGAGGTTGCTGGAAAATTAGGTAACCACGAAAGGGCATGATCAGAAACCAAGAGGTTTCGGGAAAGGGACCAGATTGTGATTTTCGAGGAAAAAGTTTTAAAAGGGATTTCTTACCTTTTTAAACGAAGGTATATTTTCGGGAAAACGGTTTTGAAAAGACTTCTTCCTTTTTTTTTCAACAAAGATAGTGAGAAAACTACTTTCCAAAACGTTTTGTCTTCAACAGGATTAAAAATCTACTCTTCCCCTTTTAAATAAAGATATAGTGATGTTTTTCTGAAAATAAAAGTCTTTGAAAATTTAAAAACTAGTGCAAGTCCCTGTTGGGGTAGTTTGCGAGTACAATCAAATGTACTCATATTGGTTTCGTCCCTGGCTATTGTCTTAGCCAGATTTTGGAAGAAGAAGCAGTTCGACGAAGAGGAGTTCACTGACGTCTTTGCGAACTAGGGCGCTTCCCAGTCAGCTGCCTGTAGGGTTAAGGCGAATGACTTGGGCTCCGCGTTGTTTGGTGATTTCCGCTGCAAGCACCTGATGAAGCTGATCACTTCATTCACGTAAGCATATTTATTCGGTATTTATGGATGTCCTGTGATGCCAATTCGAGTTATGTGCAACAATAGACTGATCATGGGATTGTTGCAGAAACATAACGAGTATCCCGGATAGTTAATCCGGGGTCCCCACAGACTTGGTATCAGAGCCATCCTGACTGTAACAGACCTTAGTTAGCATGGACGTTAGTTAGGAAGGAAATATTTTGTTAAAAATATATTAATACCAAAAATATATCTTATCTAGGGAAGTCCAAAAATGACTCCACTCTTCTCATCTTCTCAAATATTTCCGAGTCTTACCCTTCTATCTTAAGATTTTCCAAGAATTTTTCTACTCTCTTGTACCTGTTCAAAATACTTGACGATGAACCCAAAGGAGACCTAATTAGTTAACCCCTACGAGAAGAAGCCCCCATTTTGAATATTCAACATTCAACATCAAGGTGGTTGATCTACAAACGCCAAGCTCATCGATATCAACAAAGCAAGAGACTTCTGAAGACTTTCGTTCGACGTCAACCATTCTACTCCAGTTGCAACCTCGACAATCTCAAGTATTCCAGCTGAAGCCTAAGGTGATGAAATGAAGACTTCATCAACCATGTATAACCAAGGCTCCTAGGAAAAACATATGATGGGAACTTTAGTTATAATTACCCGACTACCACGAGTATTAGGTGTCCATTGGTACTAAATGTACCTTGTGTGTTGCTTGTCTGTGAAGTTCCTTGCTTGTGTGTGCTCTGTTTGTGTGATGTTTTTCATGTGTGTTTCACAATCACGCCAAAAAAAAAAGTTTAGTTTCCCTTTTGCCACCTAAGTGCACCTTGTTACGGATGTAAACCCGCCAAGGAAAAGCTTTCTAAAATACTTTTCTCTCTCATCTAAACCATCTCCCAAACAGAACTGACAGTTCCGCAAGATACAAAAGACCCCCGATCTTTAACCAAGTAGCCTGAGATTTTTACAACTTAACCGGCAAGTCATTCATGCACCATCTGGAGCAAGTGCGTCAAGATCTCGAAGGAAACTGCAATTTTATGCCAACCTCGTGAAGATACGAGCCTCACCTTGCAAGATTAATTGGTGAAATTACAAGGATACCACACTAACTTATCTTACCTAACTTTAGATTAACATCTGACCTAAGTCCTTGATAGTACCAACTAATCATCTAGGACTGCAAACCTTGACAAGAAACGAGGACATAAGGAGACTCATTTCAGATTGGCAACTAGAGGCATTCAAGGAGTGCATAAGAATTTCTACGAAGATTCAAGCTCAGAGATCGCCAGAAGGAGGAACTACGACAAGAAGACATTGAAGAGAGATTCCTTAGGTTGGCAAAGAAGCAATATACCAGACTATCATCGAGTATTTGGAAACTCTTATATCAGAATCTATTTTTCTTAACCTCTCTAGAAATAATGTGATATTCCACTGTTCGTGTTATATAGAAGTAGTTTGGTAACAAGCCTCATGAACTTGTTAGCAATTCACTTTTGTATGCTCGAACAATGGAGTGTCATACACAAATAAACGGAACATCAGATAATTCAGTACATCTCAGCCTTTGGAATATGAAAAGTAGTTTGATGACAAGACTAGCTACCTTGTTAACAAATTCTTCTTGTATGACTAAGGCAATTCGATGTCATAAAAGACACCCACATTCTTATACAACTAACCAATAGAAGGCCTCGCAACATCAAGTTGTTAAGATCTCACATAGCGACCTTACTGAAAGAAGCAACGACCTCGGAAGAGTAGTCAACCCCAAAACCCGTGCCCTCGTACTCCCCTATACCCCCGGACAAATCTCGAGGACGAGATTTATTTTAAGGGGGGAAGGATTTGTAACATCCCAAATTTATAATAAGGATTAATAAGACCCCAAAATTCAGAACCAACAAAAACTTTTTAAATTACTTCACTAATGATCGTGTTTTCCCTTATATTGTTCTGTTTAACCTTGTGTGACTTGAATGTTTAAGTTGTTTGACTGGGAAATATTAACCCAGTAACCTAACCTAAGTAAAAATATATTTAAAACTCTGGTGATCATGTTATGACAAGAAAAACATTTCCATATATATCTTCTGCCACTCCTGTTTTATTCAAATATCATTTCCAAAAATAATTTGGGTTTGGCCACAACCAAAACATCCTTTATTGAGAAAGTGAAAGTATTTCCAAAATTATGTAATCCCCAAAAGTAGGGAGATCTATATGTTATCTCCTATCTATTTATCAAACTTGATATTTTGCATGTGTGTGCAACTCCCATTTTATAAGCTCTTATTTTATTCCACTGGGAAACCACACTAGTGGGAAATATATTACCCCACATAATTTCTTTATCGAACCTTTTGAAAACTATTGGGTTATGAGTTGAGATATTTCGTAAACAACATCTTGTCATAATTAAGTGTGGTCACTCTCAAGATAGTATTGTTAATTATGAAAAGTGTGGTATGATTACTTTGTATGATTTGATTTGTGTTATTGATATTGTAATGTTGTGATTGTTATGATTGTTTGCTTGTGAGGATAATTCCCCAAGTTGTGCTCAATCCTAAAGTAAAACAAACTTGACCACCAATTTGTAATATGACTTGAAAACAAAACAAGACCTCTATAATTACTTACACCCTCAAATCAAATCTTGATTACAAGAAGTGATCCTATTAAAATTTCCTCTCTATCTATTCCTCTATTCTATAAAAACAATTATGTCTTCTTTATCAAGATTTTAGGAGTGAGATGAACTAATAGTCATCCCCACTTCATATCACTCCCTCCTCAAGTAAACCTACTTTTCGATTTAAAGCAAACCCCTCTTTTCATTTATTAAAAAGAAAATGGAGGTCATAAGTTAAAAATGATCTTCATAAATAATTTCCCTCCCAAAATTCTCTATTTCCTCAAAACAAATGTTTTCTCTATGAAAATAAAACTTATTGGAAGTTATCCTATCTGTCAAAGAAGTTCCAAAAGTTCAAACCATATTTTATTACTGGTTTTAAAATATTAAAGGAGTATCAAATTATTAATTTCCAAAAATGATTTATTTAAACTCTATGAACAAATTTTGCACAAAACATTTTATTTTCAAAAACCAATTTTTGTGGAGCCTCTACATGTATATGGGAGGCTACCCAAATATTTTCAGAATTTTTAAAAATGTATAAAGGCCTCAATTAAATCACTAAAAACCTACTGGTTTTAAAAGGAATAAAAGAAAAGAAGAAAAGGACTAAGATACAATTAAAGAAAGTTTGTAAGGGGGCTTTCTGCGAAAGGATCATTGACTTCCTGTAGCACGTCGCCGACACGGCACCGTGCTGCCGTGCTCGCCGCGTCGCCGTGCTCCCCTCCCATCGCTCGCCCCTGCCGCACGCCTCGCCCTGGAGGAGACTATGAGAGCACCGCACGCTGCCTCCTCTGCTCTCCCTTGTCCCCCATCACCCCTGTTGCAGCGATGCCGCACGGCATGGACGCCGTGGTCGCCGCGAGCACGCCACCGTGGCCCTCCCTCCTTGCCCCTGGGAGGAGATAAGAGCACCACCCCACGCCACTCCTCTGCCTCCCCCTGCTCACCCATTTCCCTCACTCTCTCCCTCCCTCTCAGTTCTCCCCGAAACCGAAACCCAGCTCGAAATGCCGTCGCGCATCGCCGGCGCTTGAGACCTCCCCGGGCAAATCGAAGCGTGCAGCCGCCTCCGCCTCGTCGTCCTCTACCTCCTCGTCCAGGGAATCGACGCGGGAAGCCTCGAATCGAGCAGAGCATCTTCGTCTTCTTCATCCCCGGCCGCCGAACCTCGAGCAAGCTCGCGAGCTGTACAGACGCCCATTCCCCGCCATTGTTGTTTCTCTGAGATCCACTCGTCGCGAGCTAACCATGGGACATCGCCGTTTATTTTTAGGATCGCCGGAGCGCCGTCGCCATCCTCGCCGTGCTTCCGGCCGCTCTCGGTGCGCGTCGCGTGTGTCGAGAGAAGGAAGAAGGAGAGGCCCGTACCCCTTCGCTCGTGCGTATGGGCCGGCCCAGCACTGCGTTGCCTGGACCCAGCCAGATCCAGCCCACTGACCTTTTTTTAGGTTGTTTATTTATTTCTTATAGATCTGTTTTGGCAGTGTAGGTTTAAATCATTTGTGGTGGATCTAGGGTAGATAATTGAGTGATTCAAATTTTGTTGTGCTCCTATGAGTTTTCTTAGACATGCAGAACTGGTTGCTTGCCAAAATACATTTTTACTTGTTGTGTAGATTAAATCTTGTAAAAAGTATATTTTCCACTAAGTATTCAATATCTAGAGTTCTATAACTCCAAATATTGCAAACTAAAATTCCCTGGAATGCTTGAAGTGATACCTTTCTAGATCTGTTGGTCTTGTATGCAATGAAATCTAAAACCAAAGTTCTATTCAATTTGGTAAACACATCAGTAGCTCTTTGTGGATTTTTGTAGATTTTTAGGAGATGAATTTTGGAGTAAATCCAATTGGCTTGTCTTCTATATGTGTAGGAGAACATCTCCCTAAATTGGTTTGAATTTAGGAGTCATTGATTGACTGTGGTGCTAATTATAAGGTTTAGACCTTTTCTGCCTATTTTTAGTTATCCTTTATTAATTGATGTGTTATACCTTCATGATGACAATTGTGTTTCCTAGCATGTGTGGGATGGTAAACCATTGTTGTGAAGTGCTCCCTTATTTGTACTAGCATGTTAGGGGAATTACTTGTGAGTTATGAAATTGTTAGGGTTTTATTCCCTATAAAGCTTTTCTCCTAGTAATTAGGAATTTCTAGGTTTGTCTATTAGTTACCTTCAATTAAATCTATGTTTGTGCTCTGTTCTGTTAGCACAAGTATGAAGTTAGTATTCTGTGGTTATGTTGGTGCTAATGTTATGTGTTGTCCTGCATAATTGGTAAACCACTGGTTAGTTAATTGTTAAGCTAGTGATGATTTATGTCTAGTGGTTTGGTTACTAAGCATGTGTTGTGTAATTAATATGGCTGCCTTACTTGATTAACCCTGGTTGTCTTAAGTGAGGGTTAGTTTGAGTATCTAGTTAATGTCTCTCCTTTAGCTTGGTGAGACGTGTTAAATTACAGAAAATTATTTGGTTATTTAATTTTTGTCTGAAGTATTTCCTGTCTAAGGAAATTGGTTTGTTAATTACCCTTAGGTGGAGTTGTTTAATACTTCATGTTCTTAGCTTGTGATTGGTGGTATACTCCTGTTAGTATATTGCCCTTGTGTTTATCACATGGTTAGTTGACTTGTTGGGTAGTTTAAGTACGAAGGTGTAGTTAGACCAGTGGTAATTATTGTGTAGAGTTGGGGTTTAAATCATCAAACTTATGCTTATACTTTATGATGATTAGTCTTTGGTTAGTATATAGAACTGGTGTAAGTAGCATGTGTTGTCTTGCTTGTTTGGATTGATTTCTGGTTTGCCTCTAGATAGATGTGATGATTGCTAAACTCGTTGTTAGATAATAATGTTCCCTCATGATTGTTGTTTGTTAGTATTTGCTTGATGTTGTTGCTTGATTAAATGAGTGCTATGTTTGTGGTATGATTCCTTGTTGGTGTCCCACTTGTGAGATGGTTTGCTTATTGGGTGTTGTTTTATTTTCATGTTGCGACGCTAGATATAAACGCTACCGGAGTGGTATTTGGAGAGGAGTTATCAAAGAGGGAAGGAAGTTATTTCTTTGATCAGTGGGAAGAATTCCAGAAGCATTAGGATGAAATCAGGCAAGCTACTTCACTGAGCTTGCACCTATATACATCTATTTTGATTTACCTGTTTTACTATAACTAGCATAAATGATTTATGTGGTGTTTGCCACGAAAGCTATGACTTTGAAAACCCTTTTCCAAAATACAAGTAGATTCTTGAGACACCCGATATAGAGGTGTCAATGGTCTACAACGATTTCGAAATGAATTTGTTTTACTCCAAAGCCTTCTATGAAAATCTTTTGGTGGGATTACGAACCACCCAAGTTTGACTAAAAGTATTTTGCTATGAGAATTGGAAATGATTGTGAAAACCTTTTCAAAAGTTTATGAAAAACTATTTTGCCACTCTATGTAGAAATATCAGTTTGTTTAAATAAAACTATAGGATGGGAAAAACATTGTTTATTCAAAACTCCTTTGAAAATCCTTGGATGAATTATGGTATGCCGAGATGTCGGTGATGAAATTGAGAAGTGGTGAATGGTGATGTTTTGAAAAATGCACATTGTGTCCTGGTACTTACCGAACAACCAATAACCTGTGCGACCACATTTACCCACTTATGGGCAAGGGCGTAGTCATATAATTTGCTCGTGTTAGTACTGGATGCCTCAACAACGAGGATGACCTCGTTCCATGAGGGGATGGTTTGGTGACCTGCCCCTGACCTGGGTCCTCTTAAGTAAAGTCTACCGGAAGCCGGTATGATTGTATTGTAGAAAGAGGATTGAAGGGCTCCCTTGGGTCCGCCGGGCAGAACTACGAAGTCCTCACACTTAGTTTCCGACGGGCATGGATTTAAGTGTCGATGGAACCGGTTTCGTAGCGGTAGGATCCTATACTAGCATGAGCAAAGGACAGGCTATGGCCGGGAACTCAACTTCGCATACCTCTGGTATGGCGGGACGTGGCTGACACGATGAGTGACCGGATGGGTGTGGGAAAAGCGTGCTACCTCTGCAGAGGGTAAAACTATTCGAATAGCCGAGTCCTCGGATATGGACAGTTGGGAAGAACTGCTAAGACCATGTGCAAGTTTTGTAAAGTTTTGAGTGTTGAAAATAAAATGACGTGGAACTTGTTTTATGCAACTATACCGAGGGTATGGTATGAGGTTGCTGGAAAATTAGGTAACCATGAAAGGGCATGATCAGAAACCAAGAGGTTTCGGGAAAGGGACCAGATTGTGATTTTCGAGGAAAAAGTTTTAAAAGGGATTTCTTACCTTTTTAAACGAAGGTATATTTTCGGGAAAACGGTTTTGAAAAGACTTCTTCCTTTTTTTTTTCAACAAAGATAGTGAGAAAACTACTTTCCAAAACGTTTTGTCTTCAACAGGATTAAAAATCTACTCTTCCCCTTTTAAATAAAGATATAGTGATGTTTTTCTGAAAATAAAAGTCTTTGAAAATTTAAAAACTAGCGCAAGTCCCTGTTGGGGTAGTTTGCGAGTACAATCAAATGTACTCATATTGGTTTCGTCCCTGGCTATTGTCTTAGCCAGATTTTGGAAGAAGAAGCAGTTCGACGAAGAGGAGTTCACTGACGTCTTTGCGAACTAGGGCGCTTCCCAGTCAGCTGCCTGTAGGGTTAAGGCGAATGACTTGGGCTCCGCGTTGTTTGGTGATTTCCGCTGCAAGCACCTGATGAAGCTGATCACTTCATTCACGTAAGCATATTTATTCGGTATTTATGGATGTCCTGTGATGCCAATTCGAGTTATGTGCAACAACAGACTGATCATGGGATTGTTGCAGAAAACATAACGAGTATCCCGGATAGTTAATCCGGGGTCCCCACAGTTTGGTCTTGAGGAACTGCCCTTCTGCCCAATGTATGTTCGTCTCCATCTTCAGAAGCTTATCCCAGCTGAAATAGGTATCCATCATTGCTACCCTCCAGGGGCAGGGCTTCGTGAAAAAATTCCCAGTGTTATTCATATGTATCATTTTTGGAGAATTGTTTTCACCATTCTGAGGAACTGCCTTGCCTGCAAGTTTGGAGAGAAGACTCTTGTTCGTGAACGGATGAGTAATTGCCTTCATCACATCTATGATCTTTATCTCAGGAAGAAGCAAATTGATGTGCTTGATTATCTTTGGCAAGAAATGCAGGTTGTGGTTGGCAAGTGCAGGGTTCCCATTTATTGTCCACTCCTGCAGACTCTCATCAACACCAAGTTGCCTGAAGAAGTTGTCAATAAGTATGTGTTGGTTCACCCTCCACTTGTTGCTTTCTATGCTTTGCCTGAGGGTGCTCCTGTTTTTCTGCCTCCTAGTGATGCTCCTGATGATGATGATTCTCAGCACAAGGGTGGTCTTGTTGAAGCACTCAAGAGGATGAACTGCTTCTTTGTTCACAAGAAGAAATCTGAATACAAGTCTTACAAGAAGCAGAAAGCATCCAGCCGCCATCAGCGTGCCATCATGGATAAACTCGGTGTTACTTATTCATCTAGCTCCGCTGAAGTTTCTGAGAACACCTATATGGCCCAACACCCGTACACTTACTGGTTTGGTGATGATGCCTCCTCTCTTGCTCCATATTGGCAGGGCGGCGACCCTGGTCAGTCTAGCTCCGGTCCCGCTGCTCATGATGCTGAGTTTGCTGCTGAGGATGATGATGAGGAGGACGACGAGTCTGATGAAGATGAGTGATCATGGGCTTTCACATCACTTTCTCCCTTTTTGGTGTCTTGATGCCAAAGGGGGAGAGAGATCTCCGGGGATTTGCATTGCATTGCATCCATTTGCGCTTTCATGTTTCCCTTTTTCATTTGCATCGAACTTGTTTTAAGTTTTTTAAGTGAACTCTATTTGTGGTGTACTATGGAACTTATGTCTGGTTATTGTAAGGATATTATGGACCCCCTTTATGTTATTGTAAGGACTTCCCCGGTTTATCTTCTATTATTTTGGAGTCCATTACAAGGTGATTTTATTCCAAGATTATATCTATTTGAAGCCTATGGTGAGAAAATCGCTCTACACTCATGATGTCTATGGTGAGAATTGTCACATATCCCTTACTCACATAGTCTATATATTGTGCTTGCTTCGTGTTGTCATTTGAGCTTATATTTCTTGTATACCTTGTTGGTTTATAAGTTTAAGGGGAGCTTCCCTCGAAAACTTTGCCAGGCTTAAATGAGATACCTTTTTGCAAATCCTTGTGTTGTCATCAAACATCAAAAATGGGGAGATTGAAAGGACATAGTCCGTTAATCTTGTTTTAATGTTTGATCACAACACTTGGAAGTATTTAACACACCGCTAAGTATCTACAGGAAATACGACCATCTACATCAAAGGATATTAGTGGATCTTTTACTATGCAAAAAGGAAGAAATACAGGGTATCGGAACGTGTGGAGTGAAGGGAGAAGAAGCGCAGGGAGGCGATCGGCCTCCCAGCCGGCCAAAACCGGGCTCAAGGCCAGTTGGCTCGGGTGCCCAGCCGGCCCCCCAGCCGGTCTATGCCGGCCCCAAGACCGGACCGCTCGGGTGCCCGGCCGGCCCCCCAGCCGGTCTAAGCCGGTCCCATGGCCGGACCGCTCGGGTGCCCGGCCGGCCCCCCCGGCCGATTTAGGCCGGTCCCAAGGCCGGTTTGGCTCGTGTGCTCGGCTGGTTTCTCCAGCGACCAGGCCAGCCCCCCAGCCGGTTTAGGCCAGCCCAGAGGCCGGTTGGCTCGGGTGGTGGTCCGGCCCTCCAGCCGGTTTAGGCCGGCCCCATGGCCGGCTCTCTTCTCTGCGCAGCGACGACTTACCCTTTCAACGGTCACTTATTGAAGGGTACTATAAATACCCCTTCACCTACCTTTGGACAACTAGCTTGACCACATTGAAGAACACCATTAATTGCAAGCTCAAGATTTGATAGATCTCCCAATCCCTCCACCCAAACTCGTTGATTCTTGGAGGATTGAAGGAGAAGCCCCGGATCTACATCTTCACCAAGCCGTTCTTCATTTCCCCCTCATTCACTTGAGGGACCCTTTGCTAGGATTCCCTTTGGGAAAACCTAGCTCATTATTGTACTCACTTATTGTCTTTGTGACATATTTGTAGCTGTTTGGGAGCCCCCAATCCCCTTGTGGGTTGTGCCCCGAATCGTTGTTGTAAGGGCTCCGGATTCCGCCTTTAAGGATTCCGATAGTGGAAGGTGAACCAAACCTTTGTGGTGCGGTTCATCGGAGAATAAGGTGAGGCCTTTGTGGCGGTTGAGTTTTGACCTTCGTGGTAGCTCACACCTCTCCAACGAGACGTACTCCCCTAAAAAGGAGGAACTCGGGATTACATCCTTGTCTCCGCGTGCTTTCACTTCGGTTACTTCTATCCTTGTTTATAGTCCTTACTTCGTGTATCTTGTTTAGTTGCTAGCTTGTCATATAGGTAAATTCACCGTAGTTGCATATCTAGAGAATTTACCTTTTTGTGTCAAGCCTAATTTGAAAAAGTATTAAAATTGGAGTAGCACCTATTCACCCCCCTCTAGGTGTCATACGATCCTTTCATCGGGGGCAACGACGACGAGGCCGACCCCTCTCACGCGGCGATGGATGATATGGCAGGTCCTAGCGAGTCACTGATGGCGTGGATCACATATTCGATGGGAACCCCAAGAGGAAAGTATGATGTAGCGTAGCATCAATTTTCCCTTGATTTCAAAACCAAGGTTATCAATCCATAGGACTTGGAGAAGGCTCTAACAAGGTGTCTCCCTCCCCTGGCGCTAGGAGGTTAACGCGGACCTGCACACAGTCACAAATAAACTACTTTGCCCCAACGAAACAGAGAAGGTTGTCAATCTCTCTGGCTTGCTGAACACAAAGGATTAAATGTATGTGTGTAAAATAATACGAGAGTAAATATGAGCAGCGAGCAAATGACTAGGAAAAGCTATGAAAATGGTTGTAAACAATATAGGAAAATAGGACCGGGATCCACAATTTACTAGTGGTGTCTCTCTGAAAGATAAACATGTTGGACAAACAAATTTGAAAGGGCATGGCACCCCTATGTGTTGTTTTGGTAATTAATGACAATACCTATGGACTAATGGTTGTAATGAGTTATCCTTGAAGTGTTTGCCCGTAGGCAATGCTTGAACTCCATATGTTGGATTCAAGATTGATGCCATGAATATATTGATATAATGAAGTATTTGGCATCAAGATCATCGAGGTGTATGGATATATATTTGATATGATCAAGAAGAAGAGTATGTGATGACCAAGTTGTTATTCGAAGAGTTATCCGATGATTGGTCATATGTGAGTTGAGCATATTGCAAGTATGTCTTGAAGAAAAGGATTATGTGATCATTCATTGTTATCTTCAAGACATCATCTATTGAAAAAGAAGAAAAGATACAAGGTTGATCAAGATATTGTTCAACACACAAGCTACAAGATGTACCAAGTGGGATCATGTATCTCTTGGTATGGTAAGCAATTGTCCATATAGCTTTGTGAACTAACCCATGATATGTGTATGGCATTTCTATGTGTGGTTAGGTATCTTTCTATGGGCTTGCATCAAATGAAGATTTCATATAGCCCATGATGGATGACGTCAAGTGGTGATCGTCATCAAGCTTGAGATGTGCAAGTTCAAGATAAGTATCTCGAAGATATCATATGCTTGATGCTTTCCACCCTCTTGGAGATAATGATCAAGTGAAGTTGTGCCTATGAGAGGCTCTCCCATAGTGGAGTATGGGGGAGCAATATGTGAGACTTCACCAAGCGAAGCGCAATCAAGAAAGGTGGTCTACTTGAAGAGATCAAGGTCAACATCATCTAGATCAAGTGGAGTGCGCAAGGCAAAGGTATGATCTTGATAGGTTTTCTATTTTACCGATCTCATGATGCTAGTTGGGAGACCGGGTTATAGGATAGATACCGTTCTATCAAGAGGGGCTCTCATTGAGCTTTAGCGTATCAGTTGGAGAGAGCTCAAACCTTTGCATACTTGCCTTTATCATCTTTCTTGGTTCTTATTTGGATTTTCTCTGTGTGGGGTTTTGGAGCTTGTTGTGAACTTCATAACAAGCTCAAGTTCACCGAAAACGGATTTCGTATGAAAAACTTGTTGCGTTTTCGGTTTTGGAGTTTCTCCCGGTTCATCTTCTACAGAGAGGTTTCACCTTTCTACATTTGGTTTTATACTCCCTTGTTGGACTATGATGTTTTCCTGCATCATCTTGTCGTGCTCGTTGTGGTGATTCCAACGAGCCCAAGAACATCGAAAACGGAGTTCGTATGCATAAGTTATTGCGTTTCTCGTCCGTGCGTTCCAGGAATTCCGAGCCAGTCGGAATTCCAGACCAATTCCGAACGGGTCAGAATTTTCCGGACCAATTCCGAACTGGATCCGAACTGGCTTTTCAGTACTGTACTCAGTCCGGATTCTAGTTGGTTTTCATCCGGATTATTCCGAGTCAACCGGAATTCCGAACCAAATCCGAACCAATTCCGGATTGCACGAATCCGTACCAAACGGTCGGATTTTTTGGGAACTATAAAATGGGGTCTTCTTCCCCAAAAGTTACCCAACTCTTGAGCACGGTTTTGACCTCCATTGTTGACCCTTTGAAGCTTTGCTATCTCTCTATTCCTCCATGATTCTTGCTTCCAATTAGAGGGAAAAGAGAGAGGAGATCTAGATCTATCATTCCACCAATCAATCTCTCCTCTAAGTGAGGGGAAACTTTTTGATCTAGATCTTGAAGGGATTTGGTTTTCCTCTTTGTTCTTCTTTCTTCTCCCCCCAATAGCATTAGTTGCTTTGGTGGGATTTGAGAGTGGAGGATTTTGAGCACTTCTTGTGTTCTTGCCCATTTCATTGGTTGCATCGGTTTGAGTTCTCCACGGTGATACGTGGAAGTTAAAATTGAGAAGCTTGTTACTCTTGGGTACTTGGGGTGCCCTAGAGCTTGTCCTCTTGGGTACTTGGAGTGCCCTAGACGGTCCTTGTTGATCTCGGAGTTTTGGTGACTCGCGGGATAGTTGGGAGCCTCCAATTAAGTTGTGGAGACACGCCCCAACCTTGTGATTCTTGTGGCTTTGAGAGCCGCGGGAATTCGGTGAGAGCTTCCAATTAAGTTGTGGAGTGTGCCTCATCCTTGTACGGGTTCGGTGACCACCCTCAAGTGTCCCATAGTTGTTCGTGGTTCTCTACATTGGTAGAGGCACGAAGGAGATTACGGTGTGCCATTTGACGGCTATTCGGGGATCACTTTGTGACTCCGCACCGCTCCAACGGAGACGTAGCTTCCATTGGGAAGTGAACTTTGGGATAAATCATCGTCTCTAAGTGTCTCGGTATTTCTATACCGAGATTCTTACTTATGTAATTTACTTTGTGATAGCCATCGAGCTTGAAGTAATATATCTTGCTATCACATATTTGTTTATCTTGTTTAGTATAAGTTGTTGGTGCACATAGGTTAACCTAGCTTGTTTAGGTTTCGTGCTTGATAAATTAAACGCTAGTTTTATTCCGCAGTTATTCAAGCCTAAACCGTAAAGAATTTTAAATCGCCTATTCACCCCCTTTAGGCGACATCCGGGTCCTTTCAAAATTACAGCTGGACAATTGACAAACAACTGCGCATAACAATACTATCATGACACAAAGTTCACCGTTTCATTTAATATGGGCATTCCGTCAAAATACATATACCGTTATCCAACTGCATCTATGACTAATAATCCACCCCGGGATCACTATCCAGCATGTCACCCAAAAGTATTAAGTTACAAGTAACAGATAATTGCAATAAGCATGGTGCGTAATGTAAGCAACGGTTACAATATATAGCAATAAACTCCGCTGTTTTATCCCTAGTAGCAACAACACATCTTAAGCCTTAATCGTTTCTGTCAACTCGAGCTTAGATAAAAGAGGCATGAACCTACTATCTAGCATAAATACTCTCTCTAAAGACACTAGTAATTACTTCGGCCAAAACATACACAAGCATCGGAGAGCATGCAAGATCATAAATAAAACATATCATAGATAAACTGAACAATAATGTCATGACTCCATAATTCATCGGATCCCAACAAACACAACACATAGCATTACAAATAGATGATCTTGATCATGTTAGGCAGCTCACAAGATCTAAACAATAGAGTACAAGGAGGAGAGACAACCATCTAGCTACTGCCATGGACCCGTAGTCCCGTGGTGGACTACTCACGCATCACTCCGGAGGCAGACATGGTGGTGTAGATGCCTCCGGTGACGATCGCCCCTTCGGCAGGGTGTCGGGAAGAGATTAAGAACCCTCCCGATTTAGGGTTGGCGACGGCGGCGGCCTCGGACGTATTTCTGGATTTCTGATCGGGTACCGAGGGTTTTCGGGAGGAATATAATTTATAGGCGAAAGGGCTGCGTCAGAAGGTTCTCGAGCGCGCCAGGTGGGGGCCAGACGCGGTCCAGGGCAGGCGCCCTCCTGGCTCTGTGTTTGTTTTTTCGTAAAAATAAATCACGTAAATTTGCAGCTGATTTCGAGAAAGTTCCCCAACTAGTTTTTCTGAAACAAAAAGACAACATAAAACAGGAACTGACACTGGACATCTTGTTAATAGGTTAGTTCCATAAAATGTGCTAAAATGATATATAAACATTATAAAAACATGTGGCAATGATATATAACAAGTATGAAACAACCAAAAATTATAAATACGTTTGATACATATCAGTCACCTCCTCCCACCGTTTACATTAGTTTAGTTCTATTTAAGTCTAAATTAGTTTTAGTTTAAATTTCATTGTAATGTATCAAATTTTAATGAAAATCGTGTCTTTTATTTGTAATTGACAAATGTCGGTATTTTTCGTTTGGAGGTATACCGGTGTGGTCAGCACCTCGAAATGTGGAGATGCTGACTCGCTCTTTTTTAACCCGGGGTAAAAAGCCGAGGTGAAATAGTGCTGGGTGGAGAGGAGAAGTGGTGTGAAAACAGAAAGGCTAGGGCGGAGGGGGAAAGTGGAGAGCGCGGAACTCATCGCCGTTCCGCGTCCCTTCCACACTCCGAGTCCACCTCGCGCGGCGGCAGCGGAATGGCGGAGCCGGCCTGGACGCGGAGGCAGATGGAGCAGATCCTGGAGCTGGACATGGAGGAGCTCGAGGTCGAGGAGGTCGACGACTCGGGCTCATCCTCCTCCTCCGACGTCGCCACCTTCCTCAGGTCCAACCACGCCCGCCCCCTCGCTCCTATTTTACCATTCCCCTGTGCTCGATGCTTAAATTGCGGCTTACTTGTTCGATGTTTTGTGGTGTGAGGCTGTGAGACTGGAGAGGGGTTTCGCCATGACGTGTTGTAATCAGTGGCGGACCCAGCATTTTACCATTGGGTATGCCATATCAAAAAATTTAAAGCCATTTTGATATAATCTACTCCCTCCGTTCCATTTTAATTGACTCACATATATCTACATGTGGATGCATCTAGACACGTTTTAGTGTTAGGTACATCCATATCTAGATATATGTGAGTCAATTAAAATGGAACGGAGGGAGTATTTACTAATTTTAATAAATAATTGTAAAATTTGCGTTGTAATACCGATTATCAAGCTCTTGACTATTAATCAATGACATTACTCTATAATTCTCTTCTAAATCACATTCGACGACAGAATCATAGTTCATAGTCACGAAAATAAAGAGTGTGGACAGTCGCAAAAATATATGCTACAATTGATTTATATTTAACTATTTTAATATAATCTCCAATCTATAGAACTTAATTTAAAAAAAATAGCTAAATAATTACCGGAAGGTAGATGTGATGCGCGGCCGTCGGCGTCGGCTAATTGTGGGTTTCCACCGACCGGCGTGGTGTTTAACTTGCGACGTTGCGGCGAGCAGTGTGCCGGCGTCTTCCCAACCGAGATATCTGTCAAAGAAGTTGTTTGTTAGCCCGGGTCGGGTCATCTCAGCAGTGTGGAGCTCATACGGAAAACGCCCCAGAGCCAGGCTGAGTTGCGAAGCCCAAATCGAGCTTCACAACTCGCCCTGGGTGAACTCATCCCGCAGAGCACTGTGCGCGTGACAGCGGAACGCACGCGACCATCGGCCCCGGAGCGAGCACTGTTCACTCGCCCCCCGTGCACGCGACCTGGGAGCTCCCACACCCAGGCGCTGGCCCGACCGAGCTCCACATCCAGCCGCAAACCACCACGGCCGCGCCGCCCCCGGCCCACCGAAGACCACCGCGGCTCCTCCACGCCGCGCGCCGCCTCCTCCGCGCTGCCTCGCCGCCGGAGGACCGCCGCCGCCGCCGGAAACTTCTCAGCGGCGGCCCGCACCGCACCGCTCCGCGCCGAGCACGGAGGAGCCCGCCCCGCACCGCTCTGAGCACGGAGGAGCTTGCTCTGCGCGCTGCAGCGACGGAGGACGAGCACAGCCGCCTTCCGCGCCTCCACGGAGGAACCCGCGCCATGGAGGACCAGCACCACCACCGTCTCCGACGTTCCCAATGGCCGGCCACGATTTGGGATTTCCTGTGGACCTGATTGCGTTTCTATTTCTTGTCCAAGGTCCTATTTGTAGAACTTTGGACCGTTTTGTAATTTTATATTTGTGCAGCATGTCTCCATTCATACGAGCTACCAAACAACAGACACACTCAACCCGTCTCAACAAACACGAGCTACCAAACACGTGAGAAAATCTGAGCTCAACCTGGCTAGACTCAACTTGTATGAGTGGAGATTGCTATTCTCCACTGGCCCAGGCTACCAAACACACCCTTAGGTTCCCACGTGAGCTGTGACCAGCAACCGCAGTCCTGACCAGAAATTAGGGACGATCCAGTCCCTGACCGAGCCTCGCCGTGGAGCGACGGCGGCGCAGTTTCTGGCCGCTAGGCCGCTGCTCTTTTAGGTTTTGGATCGACAAGACGGCGCACTCGCGTGATTAGGTCGCGCGGATCAATCAGATCACTCACGGCTTTGCGTATTGCTTTTTTTCAGGCAGTAGACGTTCATCCAAGGGCTGGCTGCAGCTAACTACTTTTGCGATCGATCAGGTGTTGTTTTTTCCTTCTACACATTAGTACTACGGCCGGGCTCCAGGGTATGCCGCGGCATACCTGGCATACCCTGTGGGTCCGCCACTGGTTGTAATTGACGACGTTATTTGAGCTGCTAGTTCCTGCTATGCTGCAATTATTATTCTGGAAATACAAGTTAGGGTGTGCCTTCTGTCTGCCCTCCTCAACATTCTGAACCCAGAGGAGGTGAAAATTGGGGCTGAGGGAAGCTTTCGAGCTTATTACTGAAGACGGCCCTCGAAATTAAACTCAGTTTTATGGAGCTGCAGAAGCTGGTGGTCCGATGGTCGGTAGGCAGTGGCACCTGTAGGTTGATGATCGGTAGGCATTGACACCCATAGGTTCCGATTGCTCCAAACCTATTTGGTTTAAGGTGATGTGGCACCCAAAATCGGGACATTGTTGATACACATCAATTCAGGAATCAAGATTAAATGGTGGTATTCCCCTTTAGGCTGAATGCCCGATCTGATACTGTGAAGTAGTTTGCATGGTGCACAGAATTTCTCTCACACTTGCAGCGATTCCATTCATGATTATATATATATATATATATATCTTGGTACAACGGGAGGAGTACATTATTTGAGTGTTTGCTTTGAGCTGGATTGCTATCCTCATGATTTTGGTTGTAAGGGAATGTAATGAATTGGGGATCAGCACACCATCTGTCAATCTGTCATAAGCAGCTAGTAAGAAGTAGAGGAATGCGGTCATCCCACTGAAATCATGGGATGATCCCATCTGTACTGAACAGACCCATCGTAGAATGTAATGATTTTTTCGAGCCAAACACACCATACAGTATAGTCCACTGAAGTGTCCGCTCGATGTACCAATCCTCTGATAAATGGTACAACCGTACAAGTAATTTTTGGATCAGTTAGTTTAAATTGATGTTTATGAGGAACCATGTTTTGTTGATTTTCCTCATTCTTCTATTACAGAAATACTCATGGAGATCGAGAGACTAGCACTTCTGAAGGGTTTACGTTTAATACATCTCGGGCTTCCCTGAATACATATGTTGGTGGTAAATATCAAGTTATTAACGCTGACCTTAGCATGTTTTATTATGCTAGCTGCATAGTTTTGAAGTCTGTTTTTGTGACAGAGGTTGATGATACCCGAGGCAGATTTGCTTTCTTGAATGGTGGTGCTGTCCTCAGTTTACCTATGTTTTATCTTCCAGGTAGCGTTCCTACTGACTCTGCATTCAAGTACACTAGGTTAGGGGAGTTTATCTCAAATAATCTGAGTAAAGAGCCAATGCATTTTCAGGTGTTTCTCATTCTGAATAACTGATCCATCCGTGCATAAAATTAATTGCACAACTTACTAAAACTACCTCATATATTAAAGTTTGTCAATTTCACGGAAATCAATTGGGAGCGAAAGCTCCTCAAGCAGAAAAATGTCTCATATATTTCAAACCAACAAGGTACAATCGGAGTTTGGAGATACCCATCTGTATTATCCTTCCACTTGTTGCTGACAAAGTCACACCTTGATGGCTAGCATTTATAGCATAGCAATTTTATTCAAGTTTATGGCATACTTTTGCAGGATTTGTTTTGTTTCCTGAAGCTACCCTGACTCTTAGAGTAATTCAGCCTAGTTTTTTAGCAGCTGTTGACAAGGCTATTAGTCATGTTGATACTCCATGCATGATAGGTGTGGTGAGTGCTACTCACCATTGTTCTGCTGTGCCATATTGTAGTTTTATTTTTTGACAATTTTTCGACTTTAGGTTCATGCCGACCCACTCATTAATGATGGACGTCATCCTATTGCTTCAGTTGGCACAACAGCACAGGTGTTTTTTCTGTTTTCACAGAAGTTCATACGGTTTAGAATCTTATATGTTGTATTGAGATTTAGTTTTTCATATTTGCTGGTTTCTTGACTTTCTGTTATTTGGTTATCTGTAGTTAGTATGCTTATCAGTTCATCGAACCTGTATTCTTACTTTTGGTCTACTTCATTGGTGAACCATTTTTCTGCAAACACCCAGCATGCTATTGAATTAACAGTTATGTGTAAAAATATTGCATGTCTCTCTCATCACGCCAAGGCTAAGACATTGCGTTTGTGAATACCCTTAGTCCCTTGCCATCTGAAAGATATATATTGAAATTAGCAGAAGGAAATGGTTAATTGTCATAGGGCATGTCCATTCTTTACTAGATAACGCATATGGTATGCACCTGTAGAGTGACTATGCTCTACATGTTTCAATATAATTTGTGGAGTTGTATGTTAATCCTTCGATGTTACACAACAGAACATCCTTAAGCACAACTATGCTGTACACATGTCATTCCTATGTTGCCGTGAGCCCGTGAATGCATGTTTTATATCTTGTATTATCTGAAAATTTCAAGAAAGACAATTGTAGTATGCAATGCTTTACGTTGCTCTCTCTTTTTTCCTTCATCAAACCATTTTTCTTCAACTGTACCGTGATAAGTCCTTTCCAGAATCAGTCTGCTCATGCTTTTGTTTGTTAACATAGATACAGAAAACTATGCGATGTGATGATGGCTCATCAAAAGTTGTCACTCGAGGTCAGCAACGCTTTTGCCTTAGACGCAGTTGGGTTGACGTCGATCAAGTAGTAAGTTTTTGACATTTAGTCTACTAATTACCTGTTATTATGTAATGCTATGAACCAGAGCTTCATGAGGGTGCAATTTTCTTTTATTTTTATCCATTGACAGCCATGGGGTGAAGTCCAAATCATCGAAGAAGATACGCCGTTGAGAACTCCAAGAGATGCATTTGGACAGTTAGCTGCAAGTAATACCTTCAAGCAATGTGATTCATCAGTGCCCAGTTTTGGTGTATCTTTTTTCAAGCAGAAAGATCTTATGGACTCTGATTTTGATTTGGATTCTCTGTCATCCACTAGTACTTCAAGTGACCATTCAGTAACAGATACAAGAATATACTATTCCTCAAATGAAGACGAAGATTTCATGCCTGAACTGCCTTGGCAGAAGCATGAACCTGTGATTGAATTTGGTGCATTAAGTCATCCAGTCAAGGATACCACCATGGGAGATGATGATGATCTTTGGTTTGCATCCCCTAAATCCTTGTCGACAGTGAGGAAGAAAGATGCTGAACGACAGAGACCGTACCATGCTGCTTATAATTCAAAGATGGCATTGGAGGCTCCACTATCATTTTGGCCCCGATGGGCTTACGATATGTACAACTCATATTCACTTGCGCGCAGGGCTGCAGGTACTGAGTTATTTCACCTCTTCTTGGTCATAATCATAATCTAGCAAAAACCTTGTCCATATGTTGTATGTTCATTTATTTTCAACCAAACAATACTCCTTCCATTTCTTAGTATGTTGAGCTGTGAATTATTAAGGCTTACTGTATGCATGACCTGAGCTTACTTTCATGGCAGATCTGTGGAGACAGATAATCACAAAACCAAGCATGGATGATTATGTGAAAAAACCAGATATGTTGTCGTTTCACATTGGAAACAATCTGCCTGTGCCAGTATCTGTGAGACAGGAATTGCTTGACATTGATGGAATCTCATATCGGCTACAGCGAGAGATTCAGCTACTGAAGGCCTTTAATCTCATACGATGCAAAAATTGCCTGGTAAATGTTTTTACTCCCTCCGATCCATATTAATGGTCTCAACATTGTCTAGATAAGGATGCATCTAGTCTAAACACTTAACTAGATACATCCGTATCTAGATAAAGTTGAGTCCATTAATATGGATCGGAGGTTGTATTTTATTTTGATACTATTATTTCAATGTAGTTCTTTGAGATTCTTTTCCAACTCTATCTGATGCCTCAACCTTCATTCAATTAGTTCTGTTACGTGGTTCTTAATCCTCTCTGCGGTTTGCAGTTGCAACCGCAGGTCTACTTTGTATGCTGGAGCATGCCACATCTGCATAATAAGCAACAGCCGTGACATAAAACCAAATTGTTCCATGTAAGGTTTTCGACAACCTTGAAACCGAAGGTTTCCAGCAGATGAGGTCTAGAAAAAAAAGTTAAAATGCACCGGTGTTTAGAAAGTTATGCAATTTTCTTTTGTGCACCTTTAGTGTTCTGAATCGCCCTGTAAAAAACCAGGAAACAATACGGAACCACTGTTTATCTATCTCTAAATAACTAAAAACTCGCTAGTTCAAAGTTTTCCTGAGTTGATTGGTGTTAGCTTTGAAAATCAAGTCCAGTTGGCACCCGTTAGTTGTTTCCTTCAGGAAAATAGTAGGCAATTTATCTACTGCAAATATATTAAAGAGAGAGTGATGTACACAATAAGAGGGAGAATTACGTAAAGCTGTCTGTCCAGCTACGGAGAGCTGCGTAGGACTTTCTTTTGGCTCTTTGGAGAAGTATGTCGATCACTTATTTATTTAAGATCTTGGAGAATGGTCATGGTTCTTTCGGACACTGGCTATGAATTTAGCGAAAGGCATAACTAAACGTTTATGGAAATTCAATACAGTTGAAATTTTAATTGACATGGCAATGTGACAAGTCGATTTATTATTGTAGGCTCTCATCGCAAGAAGGGGTGACAGGGTGGTAATGTCTAGTGATGACCCAGTTGGTGCTTATATCAAGCCGTACGACTCTGCGCAGGAGGTGATAGCAGTGCACAGTGTGTCTGGGCTTGCACTCCATGGCAATCCTTCTGAAGCTCACAGCTGGTTCCCAGGGTATGATCTCTACTTCTCTCGTATGCTATTTTATTTTTAGTTTCGTAACGAACTGCAAAAACGTAGCAGGCAACTTCCATAGTTGCACATATTGTTTATTTTACCAAACTCAAGAGGAAGAAACTATTGCAGATATACATGGACAAGTGCATTGTGCGCTGCCTGTGAGTCCAACATTGGCTGGCTATTCAAGGCTGCCAAGAGGAATCTTCTTCCAAAATCCTTCTGGGGGATACGCAGCTCCCGAATTCAAGATGATACACAATCAGCACAGGACCAATCGCCCTCGTAGCTCGGCGTCGCGGTCGGCATTCGGCATTGCATTTCTCCTCAGTCCTGCTAGCCGACCTTCGCTTCTCTAGAATGGCACCACGAAGGGTGCCTTGTGAAAATGTGGCGTCTCTCTCCAGACCATGATGGTGCGGCGATTTTGTGAAGAATCCTGACTCCAGGATGGCTTTGTCCGTTCATGGCATCGTAAATTATCTTGCTGTATCTTGATAGAGCCGTTGTCTACTTTATTACTCGGCGGTAGTGTTCCTAGGTGAAAAGGCTGCGGCGGACACCCAGCACAGTGAGCAGCAGATAGTTTCCCAGTATGTTATTGCATCTATATGCAGTTCGATCAGGTAGCATCCAATACATAATATACTACTCAAATATGTTCGCGATTTTATTTCATCATACACATCTGGATGGATATCAGTTTGTCGACGCAAATCATGTACACGATAACTGGGAAAGCATGAACAAAAAGCACATGTGTCCAACGGCAGCAACCTCTTAAATCACAATCAAGGCACAAAACATTTTTTTATAGTATCAAGGCACAAAACATTATTCCCTGGACAAGGTGTAACACATGAGGCAGATGGATTCATCTGTATGAACGGTAGATGGGACTGTACATGCAGCTCTCAGCATACTTTAGCAAGTCTCGCGGGCGAGGGAGATGACTCGCCAATCCTGCGTACAGAAACATATATGGCTTAAAACTATGTTCCAAAAAAACGTGTGCAGTAAACTAGAATCCTATCGCACAAAATATAAGGTCTAACCGAGGTCGTAGGCTTTCTCAGCGACACGAGCTGCGATGTTAGCTGAGATCTTCCTGATGCTGGAGAAGGGTGGATAGATCAGACCTTTGTCGAAATGCTCTGTCGTGACCTGTTCGGCTAGGCCTTCAGCTGTCCAACAACGAAAATGCACCAAGCAACCATGTCAACAAAAAAAAAGAGCACCAAGCAAGCATGCGGAATTAGCACGGTTCAACAGAGCAGCACATTACGGTGAAGTGGAACAGTATTTGTAGAGTTACCTGCAGCAAGGACCATCTCATCTTTCACCCGTATCGCCCCTGAGATCACAACACCTAAACCAAACCCTGGGAAGATGTATGCATTGTTCGCCTGATGTTTTTACAAATGGAAGTGTGTCAAAAACTCAACATAGGGATTGAAATATACACGCGAAAACAATTTTCGAACCTGGGCAGGTACAAAAAGCTTCTCATTGTACTTGACTGGATCAAATGGGCTTCCACTCCCAAATATAGCACGGCCCTACGCATACACATATAATCTCATTAGGCATGTGTTTTGGACATGCTTTTCAAGGAGATGTAGCCATGACTGGAACTTTGATTTCTCAAGAATGGCATGAAATTATCATTAGTATAATACCTCACTCCATGAGTATGCCTGCTCAGCGGTGCACTCAGATTTCGATGTTGGGTTTGATAGCGCGAGTATGATTGGTCTCTGCATTTTATTAAAACATTTTGTCCGTCATATCGGTGATTACTAAGGTAGACTGACAATACAGCGTTCTTTTGATAACTATTGATGTCAATGATGTTGCTGTTACCTTGTTAATCGAAGACATTGCCTCAATCACCTCTTTGGTGAAACTTTGACCCACGCCAGCTGATCCTATGAGCGCTGTCGGTTTGATATCCTGAAAAAGGAAGTAAAGTGTTCTTCCTGATTGAAAAATTATACACTAAAAGAAATATGTGTGACTCTAAAGTTCAGTATAGCTTTGCACCTTGATGGCACTCAAAAGATCTTTGACTGGTTCATGCTCATGTGCATATAGTTTCTTAAATTGCTGCAGAGACTCTTTACGTGAACTAACGATTAATCCCTGCAACCCACAACATACCAGGTTATGGTCTGATTATCAATAGGTTTAAACTAGAAGAGAATTCTTTGTAGTACCTTTGAATCAACAAGCCAAATATTTTTGCGAGCCTCTTCGGGTGAAAGGTTGGACTGAAACATATCATTGAGTAACATCATTAATTAACACACTCTCCAAAACCCTACGAGACAAATATTAACAAACCAACTACCTGCATTGATATCTCCAAAGCGACTAGTTCAGCAATTCCTGTACCAGCCTGCAAGAACAGATAGTCGGGCTTGCTTACTCACAAACTCAAAACAATTGATGAGTAACATGGTTGGCAGGGTCCAGTAGAGGCACAGAAATGTGACTATCTTAGTATGTGGATAAGAACAAATGGTTCTATTAAATTGATATTCTATGATGCTATGTCATCATATTCCTGAACTCGAACTAGCACGGTATAAATGCTTTAGAATTTAGCATAGCACGTCCCTAACAGATCTTCATTTGATCATTCAGTTTAGTAGGAATTCAAAGCAATCTGTATGTAGCAGCACTGGTCGATGCTTAGACGCATTGCAACAGTCTAAAGTAACCATGAATAACACAGGACCGTAAGATTAGTAGGAATTCATGAATGACACAGTCTGAAGTAACCATGAATAACGCAGATGCTTAGTAGGAATTCAGAGCAATCTGTACACAGTAAGATTACTGACCTCTCCGGCACCGAAGAATAAGAATCTGTGATCAGCTAAAGTTCCGCCAACAAACTTTAGACCAGCGATAAGGCCCGCAAGAACCACCGCAGCCGTGCCCTGTGTATGCCAGAGTTTAACTTCTACGGTTGCGCGACACAATGCATAAGCAAATCCAGTGGTTTTGCTGAGAGAAATCATAATAACTCCAAGATATAGAAACACAAAATCTGGTTCATTCCAACGCTACCTGAATATCATCATTGAAGACAAGATGGGTTCCCCTGTACTTGTTGAGAAGGGTAAATGCATTGTGGTTTGCAAAGTCTTCAAACTGTAAAGTTGTACATGTCACAAGAAATGTGAAGGGAACTTGGGTAAGTGGCTATGGTAACAGCTCAGTTACGGAGCAAAACTGATGATTCTTTCGACTGTTTTCATACCTGGACAAGAGCCTTCTGCCCATAGTTCTGCTTAACGGCAGCCATGAACTCGTCCAGAAGCTCAGCGTATTCCTAAACCAGGAAATGAAGACGCACTGTGAGGTCTCGTCGCCTATCTATACTTCTTATAAAGCAAAACCCTACTAAGTGTAATTAGTATTTTTCTATCTCCACATGCAAGTTATCCACATCACTTGCTTTTTTAGCCAATCAATTGTCCATGTCATCTCACTAACATTCATTAATTATTTTCTATCTCTACATGCAAGTATCCACATCATCTTTTTTATCCCATCAAATTGTTCACATCATTTTTTTATGTTCGAATGATAAGATCACACCATTCGCTATGTAATTACTCAAGTAAATCATGTGTAAGTAGAACACCGGAATTAGTTTCGTCCGTGAACTTTTTGTCAATTATTTTCAATGATGGAAATCATATAAATATTATACAAAATTATGAGCTCTTCTATATGTATTCACTCAATGTGCATGTCATTTTCATGCAAGCCATCCACATATTTGTTTCTTCAAACCGTTAATATAATCTTATCTATATCAATCAGATACACGCCACGCCTAAACCATAACGACCTTTACATTATAAACCACACATACGTTTGATGTCTATTTTTTTTGGCCGTTTATTAAATTTATTAAGAGATACCCGCTGCAAGGCGCGGCCCGCGCGGGGGGTGTCGTTCTAGTACTGTCAGAAACTGAATGGGCATAGCAGAGGCAGCAAACGCCGAACCTGACCGGTAGCCCTTCTTTGGCGTAGTCCAATGTAGAACTCATCATTGAGTAGCTCCTCGTTGTTCGTCCCCACGTCAATGGTGATGGGTAAGCACTGGGACGCAAAACGGAAACACAGTTTACATCAAAATTACTACCAGATCGCTCACTGTAAACAGATCAGGACACGGTCCAAGTGTTATGTGCTTACAGTAGATGGCCTGACACCACCAAGCGCAGTGTACAGAGCAAGCTTCCCCACGGGAATTCCCATACCCTGCAGCACATGATCTCCATTCGTGATAAGCAACAAGCCAAGAACTTAGTCGAAAATGAAAAGGTGAGGTCATCAGCTGACCTGGCAGCCAAGATCTCCGAGGCCTAAGATGCGTTCGCCGTCGGTGACAACGATCACCTGAATACTCTTCTCCGGCCAGTTCCTCAGCACCTCCAGTACCCTTCCCCTGGAGCACCAGGAACAGCACACGATGAATTCAATTCGCTGACTGACGTACACGTGTGAGAAACGAAGGAGCTAGGTGAATTAACTAGAAAACGTACTTGTCTCTGATACTGATGTACAGCCCCTGCGACCGCCTGAAGATGGAGCCGTACTTCTGGCACGCCTCGCCGACGGTGGGCGTGTAGACGACGGGGAGCAGCTCCTCGACGTTGTCGATCATGAGCTTGTAGAAGAGCCGCTCGTTCCTCTCCTGGAGGTCCATGAGG
The DNA here is from genome assembly GCA_947311845.1 of Poa pratensis. Lineage (NCBI taxonomy): Eukaryota > Viridiplantae > Streptophyta > Magnoliopsida > Poales > Poaceae > Poa > Poa pratensis. The sequence continues at coordinate 26,409,041 of CAMZMU010000071.1, read as the reverse complement.
AACATGTAGCGCTGCAGGGGCACCTCCAGCTGCCGCACGTTCTGCAGCAGCCGCTTCTCCTGGAGCTCCTGAGGCAGCACGGCTGGAGGCAGCAGGCCGCGCAGGTAGTGCGCGTCCCGCTCCTTCTCCGTGAACGACAGCCCCTTGTTGTGCCGCGGATCCCTCAGCAGCGAGTGGCCGCTGCAGAGCGAGGAGAGTGAGGTCCACAGTTTTCGTAGGATCGACGGCATGGAAGGCGATACGCCGGAGCAGTACGTACCTGGCGATGCAGACGGCCCACGGGGTGACGGGCTGGTCCTCGGTGGCGCGGTCCTCGCCGTAGGCGTCTTCCACGCCGCCGGTGGCCACGCCCGCCATTGCGGCGTCCGACGACGGCGGCGCGCCGCCGTTCCTTCCTTCCTCCTCCCCTGGTCGTCCTCCTGCCATAGCACCGTGCTGCGCCGCTCTCGCTGACCCAATTCTCTTCCTGCTGCTGCTGTACCGCCGCGCCCACGCTTCTCTGGTAGCGGATGCAATGCGAGCCAAGCTGCCGCGGTGTGGCCCAAGCATAAAGGGGGCGCGGGGAGGAGCAGGAGAACTGGAGAAGCCGCGCGGCGGACAGCGAAGGCATGGTGACACCGTCTGCCTCTTGTCCGGGGACACGTCGCGGGAGAGGTGGCGCCACGGTAGGCCGGCTCTAGAAACTCTTTCGGCGGGGCACGGGGATTCGTCCACCTGAGAAATGACACCGGGCCGCAAAGCCCAGCCCGGCCCAGGCTCGCGTCTCCATCTCAAAAACCCGACCCACACCCCGTCCGCTTTGCGATTTTGCTCTCTCTCTTTCCTCCATCCAAAGTCGCGCAGCCAAATCCGAAGCAGGGCAGACTGCAGAGCACGGGAGGGACGCCATGAGCCGCGCGATCCTCTCCCACATCCTCCACCGCCCTCCCCTCCTCGCGTACGCGCGCTCCTCTCCCTTCTTTCTCTCGCGCGTGCCGTACTCCGTGTCCCTAAACGCTCCCCCTCCATTGCCCTTCGGGTTTCGCGTGCAGGTCGAGGAGTGGCGTCCGAGGAGGGCCGATTCCTTCACGCCTCCGCGCTCTCCGCCTCAACTGCAGCGCGGAGGAAGCCACCGCCACGGCCGATGAGGCGCCTGCTCCTCCGGCGAGGAAGTAAGTCGCGCGCCTCTCTCCCTCTCCTCGCTCGTGTGGTGTTCGACGTAGTGCCTTTGCTAGAGTCTGTGATGTTTGAATTGTGAATGCAATGCTGGAGCGTAGAGAGCGTGCTAAGATTGTGGCGACGTTAGTCTATGTTGCAATGCAACGTCATTAGATACCAATGCCCAGTGGCGGACCCAGAAACTTTCGGAAGCCCGGGCAAACAAGGTTAACATGCTGTATTTTCGAGAAAAATCACTATAGAAAAATCTAAAATACAAGGTATACGCCGTCAGCAAGCCCGGGCGGCCGCTGGGCAGTAGGGGCGCTAGGTCCGCCCCTGCCAATGCCTGCACTTGGACATCTGATATAGTGTGGGGGAGGTGTTAGAGGGTTGGGAATGCCAACGCAGGAGTTGAGTTGTCGCTGCCGAATGCAATTTTCTGCAAACCTTTACCGACTGTTTTGAATGGAGCAAGCTGGTCATACCATAGTCTTTACTTCAGTTTTTAACCCACCATATTCGTTGTGCTAATAACCATTTGTTTTTCTGAGCTTGAAACATGTGCTTAACGCAACCTCAAGTTCAACAGAAAAATCAGACATGTTCAACGAGCCAATGCGAACTTTGCACACTAAGCAACACCCCATGGCATTTGAATATTATCATGCATTCAATTTCTGTACTAAGAGATCCCTTGTAAGTAATGCACAAAAAAGGAAATTCTTTGGCCTTTTTGGTGTCTATATACAACTTTCACTATTGGGATCTCATGCAAACATACAAGTTTCATTGCAAATTCCGCACAGCAAGAAAATGATATTATTGTGATGTTTTAAAAATCTTGATCGTAAATTGGTCCATGTTGTTGGGCTATTAACTTTCCTTTACACTCTTAAGTCATTTCTTTACTTTCTTCTAGTCCCGCAGACAATGCTATCGTGGTAGTCTAGTACTCTAGTATCAGCTAAAACATCTTATAATATGGAACAGAGGGAGTATTATCTTTTAAGGAAGTCTGGTTAGTATGTATCAGGAAATTATCTGAGCAAGTAAGAATTGTATAACGCATACTGTATTAAGGGAACTTGTGCTTAGGTGGCATTTTGTAGTGGCGTCTCTTTTGATTTTGGCTCTCTAAGTGCACAGGATCCAAATTCATTATGTATTTCTCCTAGGGATGTCATTTATCTTGTTTGATCCTGTGGTCATCTGCTTGTAATGTGTCTTCTGTATTAACTGATTTCAAAGCAAATGGTGTTATGCATGACAACGGCCACTTGCATGACACATTCTATAATTCATTGGCCAAGATCCAAATATGGGTGTTTTCATGGGGTTACTCCTCATAGTTACGAATTGAATTCGTATTCCCCTCAATTTAATAGTATGAAATGTCTTAATGAAGGAAGTCGTGTGTAAATCCATTCTTATTTTTATTTTGTAATCTGAACACCTATGTGTCTACCCACTGTAGGAAAAGAGTAGTTTCTGGTGTACAGCCAACAGGAATGGTGCACCTTGGAAATTATCTTGGCGCTATTAAGAATTGGGTTGCACTCCAGGTACTGCATATTTTAATTTTTAACTACATTGTTCTATCTAATAACAGTGGAAATGCTTTGGTTGTACTCTTTTTATCTCAAAAGCCAGGAAATATTGATCAAGATATAATTGCAAAGCTGGTTCAGTTTTGACATTGTTACGCCTTCATCTAGTTGAGATGTGTTCGAGAACTAAGTAGCTACATGTCCAGTGCTAAACTAATTGTCCATTATATCTAGGTTTTACATATTCATCTTCTTATCTGTTGTTCTGTGATAATTCCTTGCAGGATTTATATGAGACATTCTTTTTCATTGTGGACCTGCATGCGGTAAGCTGTCTCATGGTTATCCTACAACAAAAGCGAATAAGTTTGTATAATATTTATTTGGTTGCAAATAGCTGATTGACGTAAGGTAGCTATCAGCATTTCCTTTTCTAATTTATCTGGTGCTTTGGTCAAACTGGGATGCAGCATTTTGCCTTGTATGGTCGGATACTCTTTGAATACTAGCTGAAACAACTGCATGATCTTTTTGTAATACCCGAGGTGCACCACAATGTCTAATCAGACCATATTGAGTATATGTTAACCAATCAGTGTTAACGATGTATATCTAAACTACGGTGTTACCTTACAAGAACACATGCAGCTGCATATTGTTCATGTTCGATTATAATGATTTTTTTGAAGATATTTATCTCCACGATTCATTCGGCTAGCTTATAATTTATGTTTACCACTATGTTGAAACATGGGCAGATTACTTTACCATATGAAGCACCACAGTTATCTAAAGCAACAAGAAGCACCGCTGCAATTTACCTGGCATGCGGCATTGATAGCTCCAAGGTCTGCTTCACATATTTATATTATGCTATTGTGTTCCTGTTGTGGATAGTTTCTGTTGCTGAAGGTTTTATGATACTTTGTGTGTTTCCAGGCCTCCATTTTTGTACAATCTCATGTCCGTGCTCATATTGAGCTGATGTGGCTACTGAGTTCTTCAACTCCTATTGGTTGGCTCAACAAGATGATTCAGTTCAAAGAGAAGTCACGCAAGGCGGTGCGTCATTCGCTGTACGATAGCTTCACTGTCAACTTCTGTTTTAGCCTCATAAATCTTCATAGAACGAAAGGGGTTTAAAAAACGATAGCTCACTTCACAAATAGACATCCTTCTATCTTGTGGAGATTATGTGGCAATCATATTAGCACCTTTGCAATTCATCACTGATGTGATTAATCTGCAGGCAAAAAAACTTTACAGCAATAGTGTGCACTGACATGTTCCCTAGTGATTTATAATCCTACTGAGCAATGTGAGGAACTAAATATGCTAAATTTAATATTACTTTGAGTATACCAATTACGAATAAGTGTGCTTGTATGACCACATTTTCCTGACATGATTCTCGAGAGACTAGTCGTATGTGATGATGACCAAAACTTATAGGTTATAACTTCCAAACTTTAATTATTTGATGATTACTGAACAGGGGTAAATATTCTTCTTGCAGTAGATTCTTTGCTTTTATTTGGCATATGTTGTGTCTTATGATTCTTTATCATGTGTTCCGTTCGGTCATCAAGGATGCTTATCTGACACCAAGGGTGAAGAGGCATCTCCGGGTTTCTGATTTGTCATCAGACCCCAAGTGTGATGTATTAAATTGAAATGATGTACAATTTCAGAAATTGTAGTTCTAACATTACCATGTTACTGAATCATTAGTTCCATATTTTTGGTGATCAGATCAGATGGACCCAGGTTTTATTTTATGCATCCCAAATCAGTCCCTATGCAACTTTCATCACATTGTTAGTCTTGTTAGATTTCATTTGCAATGTGTTGTATTGCTCACGTTCTCTCTTAAATTACCAGGGTAATGAAAATGTTGGAGTGGCACTTCTGACATATCCTGTTTTAATGGCTTCTGACATCCTTTTGTACCAGGTAAAGTTTGTCTGTGGCTACCATCGTCTTACATTAGTCCTACTGTAAAAGCTCATGTTATAAGCATATAATTCCACTTAAACCGTGTGCCTTTTACACTGCATTCCTTACATTGGTGTCAACAGTAGCTGATTTGAGTGGTTTGGCAGTCCGATTTGGTACCTGTTGGTGAAGATCAGACACAACATTTGGAATTAACTCGTGAAATTTCTGAACGTGTAAATAATCTCTATGGTGGAAGAAAGTGGAAGAAACTGGGAGGGTGAGAAAACATATATTATTCTGTACATTTTTGGAGATACTAGTAGCTGTCTCTCACTATGATATGTCATGTCTATGTGCTTGCAGGAGAGGCGGTTCATTATTTAAGGTGCGTGTAGTCACGCAACAAATTGTTGCGTGTAGGAAGGCATACAAATAATTTTTGGCATTATTTTAAGATTCAACCCCTTGAGCTACAGATGCTTATCACTTCCGCTTACTGAACTTTTCGGGGTTTATTTAGGTTCCTGAAGCCCTTATCCCTCCAGCAGGGGCCCGCGTTATGTCCCTAACTGATGGTCTCTCCAAGGTAATTGACCATATGTGTATCATTTCTTACCTAAACTAAAGTCAATAATTTTCTAGTTAGTATACTGCTAGTTTAGATATTCATCCTTGATCATATACGTAATACGTACTATTTGCAGAGCTGATTCAGTGCACATATCCTACTTACCATCTCAATGTGCTGTATTTATATGTACTGTACTGACGTTCTGTTTATTGATGATAGATGTCTAAGTCTGCTCCTTCAGATCTATCTCGCATTAATCTGCTTGACCCAAAAGATGTAAGTACAGAGTAATATGAATCAAGTGTTGTGATTTTATGTAATTTCTTTATCAACTGACCCTGTTTATGCTTATAGGTTTAAGCATTTTGATTTTCTGATAGCTGTCGTACACTTTGCAGGTGATCGTGAACAAAATCAAACGCTGCAAAACTGACTCGCTCCCAGGGTGTGTAGCCCCTCCTTCCCTCTCTCACCCCAACTTGAATTAATATAAAGCCTTTGCTAAGAAACTCATGTCATTCAACTTGTACACTCCAGCTTGGAATTCGACAACCCAGAGAGACCGGAATGCAAAAATCTTCTCTCAGTCTATCAGATCATTACTGGAAAAACAAAAGAGGTGGTTAACTTTTGCATGCTTGAATAGTACAGCATGGACAGTTTCATACATGTCCAACATCATGTTATTGATTAAACATAATTTACCCATTTGGTTTTGCAGGAAGTTGTTAGCGAATGCCAAGATATGAACTGGGGGACATTCAAGGCTACCCTTACGGATGCCTTAATTGATCATTTGCAACCTATCCAGGTATGATAATCTCCAGATTTGTGCGGTCCGATCATGTTCGTCCTTTGTGTTTACCTAAGTATCCTTAATCATTGTACTGAACACTCTAAGGTGCTAACCAATTTTTTTCACTTAAATAATCAATTTCATCTTGCATATGCCCTCTGGTTATTACATTCATCTTTTCACATTTCTGTAGGTCCGTTACGAGGAGATCATGTCTGATCCAGGTTATTTAGATAGTGTTCTGCTAGATGGGGCAGGGAAAGCTTCTGAGATAGCAGACGCCACCCTCAACAACGTATACCAAGCCATGGGTTTCTTGCGCAGATAGCGCATGTTTCACTATGCAGAACATATCACAAGACGTTCAATTTTTGTAGAACTGCACAATACTAGTCTTCTTGCGCTTCTCGGCATCTCTACAACTCCAATTTAGACCAGCACGTTTGCACTGCTGATCATTTTGTTTGATGATACGGAAATTAACAAAAGAAAGTTGACCATTTGTTAATAGGATTGTGAAGGAATTATTTATCAAAAGATGATGTCCAAATTCCGTCTCTAGATGTGGCAACGGTTATTTTTCGAAGTTACATCTGAGAATATGGCTATAGTGAGGAATTTAAACAACATAGCAAAAGGTTTCATGTTAATCCCCCACTTAGGGCTAGCGCGGCCTGGCTGATGACTCTAGCTATCCTGTGAATCTCGTGCTGTACAGATTGCCAGGACTCGGAAGTATTTGTTCTCTTTGCTGTCTGAATGGCATCATCAACACCTGGATACACTTCCGCCCCATAATCGTTGTACAGTGAAGGTCCGTAAATCTGCGTGATTTCTTTTCCGTAAGCACAACGGTATATAATGAAACAATAGCGTACTTCCCAGAACCACAACAACTTACCATGTGTTTGTACCATGGTCTTCCGTACAGTCCTTCCCGCTCTGTGAATGCTCGTTCGGTCATCATCAACCGATCATTGAGATCTCTTACCTTCAATGGATTGTTTCGCCAAGGGGACCAAACTTTCCATGTTTGTAGAGCCTAATTACGGAAAAGAACTTAGAAAGCTCAAAGTCACCCTAAACAAACAACAACAGGCAGGAATCAGAAGAACCAGATACCTTAAGTTCAGAATCCACTTTTAGAACTGCCCTGTCAAACTCTTTGATCGACTTGTGGAGGGGAGATAAGCTGACGGGCATTCCTAGTACTCTCTCCTTTATATTCACTGCACCATTCTGGTAAGCAAGCACTAATTAATGACAAGAGATGAGCAGTTCCAATTGGTCCATAATTTATGGGAGAGGTCTGAAGGACTTTTTCCCCCCTCAAAGAGCATCAAAATGCTTGAAGTTGTGTACTAAGAAGAGCTCTGAAGGACATGTTACCTCAAGCTCTGCAACATAAGAGCTGTAGTTGAAGGGTAGGATCTCCTCATCTGAAAGCCTCAAAGCAAGAAGCCCCCACATGCTTGCCACTACAAGGAGAGATGATATTAACTTGAGTATTGGGCAGTGGCTTATGCATGCGCAACAAAAAAATTCATGGCACATTTTCGACCATCAACTCGAACAAAAGTAGAATGACGGACAATGCAGTAAATTGTTCCCACATTTGTAAATGCATACTTTTTTTTGGCAAATACAGAGCAACTCAACATATGTCCACTAGGACAATGCCTCGGAGTTCTATGCATGCAAAGTTGTAAACATATCTAAACATATTGCATAGAGGAGTAGAGCACTACAATGTTTGAACCGCAACAGAGCAGAGAATGGCATGATGTTTCTTCTCCTTCGTACAGTTGAAGAAGCATGATTGTGATGATGTCAATGTCATAACATGCATCGCCAAGGGCAACAGACACATGGATGGACCCACCATCATGTGTAACCTCCATTATGGTTAGATCTACGATCATCCCCGACAACGTGGACAGCATATCCTCGCTCCTCATAGCTGTACCGGTCTACCCCCAACCTTGTCACGTTCATCGGTCTTAGGACCAGTACCAATTCTTGCACCGCCATTCTTCTTTTCTCCCAGCGATCTCTTTGCTTCTTTTTCATCAGCCTTCCATATCAGTGTCTTCTCCTTCATTAGCAATGCGCAGGTTGGATCTTGGGGCTGAACCTTCGTTCTGGTTTGTAAATGTTTGGTGGCCTGTGGTGTTTCTCCCACCAGAGTTTGAGTTCTGTTTGTGAAAAATGTGGCCAGGCAAAGTGTTGCTGGTGTCTGAAACTATCGTGGGGCTAGGCTTTTCCTGGTGTGAAGCCGTTTAGTTCTTCTGTTAGGAGCTGGAGTAGTTTTATGCTGTTTCTAGCTACTTGTTTGTTTTTCGTTTTCTTTTATGGTTGGACCTGGATGCTGGTCTGTTATCCTTTGACAATGGAACCCGACTTCAAGTATGGAAAAAAAAAGGAGCAGTACCAATTTTAGCACATGACAATCCCATGTCGGTATATCAGGATACCTGCAACATGCCTGCGGAACATGGGATCTCCATACTTATCCATCCATGTGAAGTCATCGTACAGGCTATGGTACACGGCATATCCTGCAGAAAAGTAGCACTCTTATTCAATTCAATCTAGCAAAAATATTCACAATCATTCAGGAGTGAAACAACAAAGTATTTTAAGGAACCTAACTTAACGAACATAGGAAGATAAAAGCATAGAACAAACCTGACCCAATAGACATGTCAACTGAAGGAATACCAATATGTTGAACAAAGGCAGAATAATCTGATCCTCCACCTCCTAACCTTCCAATCTGTCAGCAGAAATCTTAAACTTGCATCTACTATATAATGAATGCATCACATACTGGACTTAGAACAAAAGGAACAGAACTATGTCTAAATTATACTCCTACATAACATTTCCTCGTACATGCCAAGTTCTCACAATAGTAAGAAAACAAATTGCGTGACAATCTTCACCTAAACATTAAGTGCTTACCAGAGAACTATCAGAAGCCATCCACATGTCATACAGACTTTCTGTTCCATTATCTGGATTTCGAACCTTCCTCAAGAAGACAAAAAAGAGAATTAAGAGTAGTAGAGAACTCACATCACTAATCGACTGGTTAATTTGTAGTGACAAAAATTCCATTACACAATAAACTATTCTATCTTTCCAATGTACCAATTATAAGCAATGACAAAACAAGCTGAGCACATGCTAGAGAGAGAATAATTGATTGATTGTAAATTAGTAGCTCGACTGTCCCCTTGGCATAATTGCAGAATGCAGAGTGTAACTCGATTCGCTCATAAATTTGCCCATGTATGAGTTATGGCATGTTGTTACTGCCTAACTATGCCAAAACTCAGGGCAAGTTGCTTCATATACTAAGTTTTTGCCACAATTTTTTTTTTTGCCAAACTTGCCTAAGGTTAGGTCGTCAAACCACTTTGGATAGTCTAAGGGAATTTTTGCTGCACTTTTCTAAGTTATTGACTTGTGGGATCAAGGTGTTATAAATGGAATTTTCCCGCATGTGAAGCTATGGACCAAATGGATGTCTAACTCAGGGCGCAGGGAAGTCTGGCAAGGTTTGATTATGAACAGAACAGGCCTTGGCCAAACTGTGGTCTTGCGACAGTTACCTCCAGACCTTTGACCTAAATGCTATGGCACCATCCCCGCAAAATAATGCTAGGTCATCATCGAAGCAAAGAAGCCATGGGCGGGTTGAGCCTGACTTCTTTGCTGTTGAACTGAAAAGTCATGTTTATTTCAAACTAGGATACCTGTTTACTGGCTTGCTTAAGCAACTCATCAAGTTGAGGAGTAGCTGATGCGTCAACTCCAGAACCACACACCCCAATATCAACATTCAGGTAAGCGACAGTTCTGGAAGTTAGCATTGCCCTGTTCTCTTCAACCCATTCAGTGGATCCTATCTGCAATTTTTTAAGGAAATTAGTATAAGAAGTATAGGTGAACTGCTTGATAATAGTCGAAGGGAGAAGGAGAGAGAGACCAATCCGTACTCTTCGGCATCCCAGTTACACAAAATTATGGTTCGGCGAGGTCTCCAACCCTTGCTTTGTAGCTTAGACAACCTTTCAGCTAGCTAAATTCAGTGGCAGTTAACAAGCCAATGTGTTGCTCCAGATCATAAGTAGACTAAAACAAAAGGGATAGCATACTAGCATAGAGCAACCGAATATGACATACCTCAAGCAAGGCTGCCGTTCCGCTATTCGGGTCAACTGCCCCAAATGTCCAGGCATCACGATGGTTGCCAAGGATAACATACCTGTGTATGCATGATAATTAATTATCTTACGGAGTATGTAGTTAGACAGTTGAAATGCCCCAAATTTATTTTATTTGCAATATCATCACTACTAATAAACAGATGAAATGTGATGCACAAACATGCTCATATTAGAATCTAACCAAGGTGGATCGGTAGCAGTTTGGCCATTTGGGATATTGACCAAAAAAGGAGAAACGTGTTACCTATCAGGTTCTTCTTTCCCTTCAATCACAGCAATAACATTCTGAATAGTAGCCATCGTCTCGTTTCCCTACAAAGAAACACACAAAGAGGTATCATACTATCACTGAAATCAGCAAGTGGAACCATAAAGAGCAAAATCAGATCTCGTCTCCACAGCAACTCACTGTATATGTCAGATTGAGTACCGCCGGCCCGGGCCCGAGACGGTAAACCGGCGCGCCCTCGCCTCCTTGCCAATCCTCTGGCGCGACATCTCCGCCGATGAGCTGCAGTATCTCCTCCCCGTCCCTTCCCGACACCGGCAGCGCCGGTATCCCCGGCATGTCGTCCGTGGCCATCGCCTCCTCGATGCTCACGCGCTCGCACCCTTCCGACGACGCCCACATCGGCGTCGTGGGGTCCCCGACCCCCTTGAACGTGCTCCCCACCTGCACGCCGGTCGGCGGCATCCACGGCCCATCCGGAAAGGCCTTCCCCGGCGTGTAGTCCTTGAAATCGGTGTATATCACCGCCGCAGCCGCACCAGCGATACGGGCATTTCTCACTTTGTCGCCACGGTACACCTTGCCGTAGCGCGCGACTGCGACCTTCCCGGTGACGTTTACACCGCGGGAGGCAAGGTAGGCGTAGTCCTCCGCGCGTCCGTAATTGGCGTAGACCGCCTCGGCGGCGGCCGAGCCGGACGCGGAGTAGGCGAGGAAGGTGGGGACGACCTCCGCCGAGGCCGCGGCGTAGGGGTCGTCGGGGTAGGTGTCCTGCACCAAAGCGAAGGCGGCGGTGGGGCGGCCTGGTGCGGAGAGGGAGAGGGACCGGTGGACGGGGTAGGAGAGGAGGACGGAGTAGGGCGTGACGCGGGTGAGGAAGGAGAGGGAGGATAACGTGGAGACGACGTGCTCGGCGGCGAGGGCGTTGGCCTCGGTGCCCGCGAGGTGGGGGCGGGCGGTGAGCGCGCGCAGGTGCGCGGCGGCGGTGTCGTTGGAGCCCAGGGAGAGGAAGAGAGAGTGATAGTACGACGGGGCGGGCGCGACGAGGAGGTGGTAGTAGGTGGCGAAGGCCGCGGCGACGAGGAGGGGGAGCGGGTGGAGCCTCGCGGCCGCCCGGCGGGGAAGAGGGGGAGGAGCGGCGATGAGCGGTGTCCGCGCGGAGGGGTCGTCTTCGGCGCGGGGAGGCGGCATGGCGGCGACCGGCGCGTGCTGCGGCGGGAGAGCCGGAACAGAGTGAGTAGCACGGCTAGAGGTCAGTAATGCTACACCTACGGAAATAACCTACGGGAAGAGAGGTACGCGCTGACGTGGAACAGTACGTGGAATCCAAAGTCGCTAGACTGGAAATAAAAAATCTTCAAATCCCCAACCTCTCCCAGGCCGACAGCGACTCCAGCGAGCTCAATTCCCCCATCCTCTCCGAGGCCAACGGCGACACGAGCGGCCGCAGCGATCGCGTCAAGCTCTCGGTCGCCGGCAAGCCGCCAACAACCGCACGGCCACCTACAGCCTCATCGATCTCATCTCAACGTCAAATACTTGCGGCTGTCCGCTTCTCGTTCTCGCCGCTATCCAGCATCCACCGGCCTCAGTGCCGTGATCAGACGGAGGCATGGACACGAGCCACCTCGCTCAGCTGTGTCGTGCGCACAGCGCAAGCTTGACGATTTCAGGTAATTGTCGTTCATCACACAACGGACGGAGCTCATTTGCATGTCCAGCGACCATGGTAGCTCGCCTGCGGGCTTCCAACTGGGCAAGGACAGTTGCCGGAGGCGGCGTTGGGCGCTGGTGAAGATGAGGGTACGATGTCGGCAGCGACGCCGTGAGTCGCCGGAAGAGACACGATTACCGGCGACAAACCAAAGCCTCCGTTTTCTTCTCTGTCTTTCCTAAATCGCTGGGCCGTTGGGTTCCACGTACCCACTCCACTTCAGCGCGTAGTCTCTTTCCGTAAGTTACTTCCCGTAGGTGTAGCATTACTGGCTAGAGGTAGAGACGGGGACGCCGGACCGGCAGTTTCGCTCTATTTCACTGACATCTGGGCCACGGTGAAAGGTTTACGTTATTTACGTTATCCTTCGCTGTCGTCGGGACACCGTGGCGTGTGATTCGTCGTAATATGCGTTTCTTCGTCTTTATTACGATGTAGTGGGCCTGGCTGAGTGGGTGAAGACGTGGATTGATTCTGATTGGGCCTTTGTTTAGGGCTTGTTTCCGGACCTTTAGCGGTCGGACATTTTCCTTTGCAAGATGGCTCTTTTGGTCATTGTATATGTTGGATTCAGGTTCTTAAACATTGTTTTTTTACCACGGGTTGTTAAACACTGTTAGCTTAAACACGGTATCTTTTATAGTTTCTGTGTCTATATCATAGTGGAATTTTGAGAAGCGGAAGGTAAAGCTAGAGACGATGGCTTTGAAAAGAACTCGATATATAGAGGGATCTATACATTAAAACTTAAACTTGTTCTATTTGGGCTATCTTAGACATCCCGGTTTTTTGTTCTCTTCCTGTCGATATCGTGGTCAGAGCTCCACCCGATTCATCCTCCCCTTTAACTTTTAGCTCTATCGCCGATAATGGTCATCGGAAAGTGCAGATGGAGCCTAACCTCCATGGAGCCCGGGTTTTTTCAAAAAATTCAAAATTGGCACTTTTAAGTTCCAAAAAATACAAAAATAATAATATTAGGTGCAAATAATGTCGAACTCTGCCAGTATGCACAATCTCAATGCAAAATTCATCATGTTTTGCACTGGGGTATCATTTGACCTTTTCTAATCCTATCTCAATTCTCTCATGGGTGGCGCCATGTTCTGCAACGGCAAGAGGGTGTGATACGCGGTGCGGCAGTAACCAATGGAGGGCGACGTCGCGATGAGAGACGATGTGACAACTGAAATGACAAGGGTGCAAATTAATACTAGAACAGACACGGGAGGGGCGATTTACAAATTTCCAGAGCACCTGGCCTCCCACGCGTGGCCCTGATTGTCCACATCACTTCAATTTCACATGCTCGGCTGATTTCGGACCAAATCGAGTCAATACAGCAACATCATGGCAACGATTCTGCAAATCTCGAGTACGAGGATTAAATCGAGCAGAACGCACAAGTATAAGGACCCTAGGTGCATTTTACTCTTATTTATTTATGGTATCTCGATATTCATTTTTGTTAACATGCCGATACAAATGTGTGGCACTAATTCCGTCTATTCCTGCTATGTTTTTTCACGATTTCATCCCCACTTGTAGTAACGTGGACCTATGGTCATTGTACAGTTTACGAAAATGTTTTTATTTTGATTGGGTTTTCTAGACTCGATTCGGTCCTAATTTGGACTTTGTTGCCTGAGTTTAAGCTCCATGAGCTGATATTTCGTGGTGAAGGTGTTGTTTTGACCTGATACTAATGTAGTTACCTTACGTTGCTTTGTGTCCATGCCTGAGGAGAAATTGTTGCTTATGTTCAGAAGTAAGATCCATTTTCAGAAGCTTGTTTGACAATTCTAGGGATGAGAAATGGGAGTTCCAAAAATTCTTTCCCATCCCCCTCTGACTTACCAGGGTCTCCTATGTAAGAGATTAGTGGGAGTTGAACATGTCAATTTGAAGAAAATGTTTGTATGAGTATTTCATTATTACGTACGAATACGCATACAAAATAGTAGTACTTGATCTCCAAAGTCCCAAGATTCAACATGGACAGGGCCGGGCCCACAGTGGTGCCAACTGTGCCGACGGCACAGGGCCCACAAATTTTAGGACCCCAAATTTTTATATATGCCTATGAGTTTTTTTTTAATTTATATATGCCTTTGAGTTTGTATAGAATCTGAAGAGAAATGGAAGGGAATTGGGCAGTATCTGGGTGTTGGGCCGCTGGTCTCTACGCGTGGAAGGAAAGGAAGCAGGTCGAACTGGCGCGTCTGTCTCTCGGCGTGTGCTCGTCCGCTCGTGTGTGTGTCGAATAGGAAACGCATCGATCGATCTGCTCATAGGCTCGCAGCGCTAACGATTCCCATTTTCCCTCGGCCGCCGACAAACACACGAACCAGGAAGCCATGACTCGAATCCACACATCGCGTCATCGCCCATCGGCCATCGGCATGTAGAGCTGCACATAACCGAACCGGAACCGAAAACCGAAACCGAGAAAACCTAACCGTGAACGAAATTCCGATTTTTACGGTTAGTGGTTAAGGTTACGGTTAGCAAAAGTGCTAACCATATAACCTCCGGTTAATTCAGTTTATAACCGAAAAATCAGTGGTTTAACCGAACTAACCGAACAGCCCAAGCCCAACAAAAAAAGATGTCAAAATGCCCAGCCCAACATTATCTAACTCGACTATACTGAGCCTACAGCGCACAAAAAACATTGAAGATTTCATTTCCAAATGATGATGTTCATGTAAACTTATGCAACTTCGAGTTAAATAGGTATGATTCTCAATATGTTTAATTCTTATGTAAAATAGTATGTCATATACATTAGAATTATAATTTTTTATTAATTCAAATTTTCTTGTGAGAAGGGCCTCGTATTAGATCTTCACACAGGGTCTCAAATTTTGCCAGCCCGGCCCTGAACATGGAAATACACATCTGGAACTACATCGGGAGCGTCATGCATTGACAACCGCGTGTTCCCGTCCTACTCGCTGGTCGTCGACAAGAACCTCGCCTCCGGCGACTTCACGTCCATCCAGGCCGCCGTGGACTCGCTCCCGCTCATCAACATCGTCCGCGTCGTCATCAAGGTCAACACCGGCACCTACACGTACGTGCATGCACTGCACTGCCCACCATTTCCGATGATCGTCGGTCGTGTTCGTGTAATGTCATGCGTGTTGTTGTTGGCAGGGAGAAGGTGGCGATATCGCCGATGCGCGGGTTTATCACGCTGGAGGGAGCCGGCGCCGAGAAGACTATCGTGCAGTGGGGCGACACCGCGGACGCGCCGGCCGGGCCGAGGGGCCGCCCGCTCGGCACCTACGGCTCCGCGACCTTCACCGTGAACGCGCAGTACTTCCTCGCCAGGAACATCACTTTCAAGGTAACTACTACTCTACTCTGTACTAGGGAATAGTTGGCATGCAATCTGTTGGCTCGTGCCGCACGATGTCCTCATGAAACACGTCGCCGGTGCATGGGGCGATCACTAGTGGACGGCAGGCATATTGGGACACTTTGCTAGGGGCATTTTCCAAAATGCCCCAAATTATAGTTTAAAGAGGGCATTTTGTTAGCTTATAAAAGTATTTTTTTTAATGCCCTAATAGGTGTGAGCTTTTTAGGGCACTTTGAAAAGTGCCCCAATAGATGGGGTGTTTTGGCGCATTTTATCAAGTGCCCCTAAAATTCAATAGGACATGCAGCATCCCGCGCAGAAAAATTATTTGCAGAAAATGCCCCAAATTATAGTTTAAAGAGGGCATTTTGATCAAAGTGTCCTAAAAAGTTAGCTTATAAAAGTATTTTTTTTTTAAATGCCCTAGTAGGTATGAGCTTTTTAGAACACTTTGAAAAGTGCCCATGGGGTGTTTTGGCGCATTTTATCAAGTGCCCCTAAAATTCAATAGGACAGGCAGCATCCCGCGCAGAAAAATTATTTGCCTAGGACAGGATTCGAACTCAAGAGCTCGTGTGTCACATGCGAGCATGCAGCGTACACTAGCCATCAGGTGCGCGGAATGCTTGTGTACTAGTAGCTCACGTATGTTTGAAATATTTAGTTTTTCACAGATTATTACTCCAATATTTAGTCAGGGATGGGGCCCCACCCACGAGAGCTTATCCCTTCCCCTTCCTCTCGTCCACTAATTTTTCCTCTTTCTTCCGTTCTACCATTGACGCCCGCTGCCCGCTCGCTCGCCTGCCTTGCTCGATCCGCCATGATGCCTCCTTGTCCTCGTCGCCGAGGATCAGCACGCCCCGTCCTAGAGAACGAGAGGGTTTGGGAAACACCACACAATGGGGCGATCTCTCGTTATCAATATATAGTGTTACAATCTAGGGTTACAAGCCTTGGCCATCAAGGAAGATCACAACAAGATCAATACCGAATCTAATCTAGAGATATTCGGTAGGTAACCTAGATATACTCCTATACAAGATATACGTACAAAAGGTATACGTTAACAGTCCTCGTCGCTGACCCGAGCTCCTGAGTGCTCCGCGTCCTTTCTCTACACGTTGCTCGTCCTCGCCTAGACCATGGAAGGCCACGCGGCCCGTTCTCCTCGCCGTACCGCTACCGCAGGAAACACGGCTTGCCTCCTCGTCGCCGAGATCCTCACCGGAGAACTCCTACATGGGCACCGCAAGGCCTATCCTCGCTGCGTCGACATCTTCTCCTCGCCGCCGCAGGACACGCGGGTACCTCCTAGACGAGCCGCGCAGGTGAGTCGCACAATCTCGTCCTATGGACCCGTGAATCTCCTTCCTCTACCTACCCCAAGCACCGCCCCCTCCCATCCATGACGAGCCACACACATCTCGTGATTTTGACTGAACTGCGATTTGGTGAGAACTGGTTGCACACTAGGTGTTCGTGATTTTGACTGAACTGCTATTTGGTGAGAACTGGTTGCACGATCTAGCTGAGCCATTGATTTTCTCACGATCCCTTCTTCCTCTAGCACGTTTATATGTTCTCCATTACGAAGTCAGTGGGGATTTATCTCGTCCATTGGCGCCCAGAGGTAAGCGACAAAGGTATCTTACTTTTGTGTTCTGCTAAAATAACAGAGAGGAAATGATATGTCATTACCGGGGTTTCTACGTTGAACTTTCAATTTCGTTGGGACACTAGATTGTATAGTCTCTCCCGCAAATGATAGTGGTTTAGTATCCCTATTCTATAGTGGAGGTATTTGAAGTTAGATCATGCATACTTGATTGCAAGTGTGCTTAACATGAGATCAAATGATGTGAACAAAGATACCTCAGTAAAAGGGGCAGGGTCTGCTTTGTGCGTGCTTCTACAGAGGCAAAATGTTGCATGTTTGCATGTATATTGTCTGTTTGACGAAATTCTCATGTATCTCTCCTTGTTGCCGCTGTTTGTTGGACTCTGATTATTGATCAACAACAACAACAACAACAACAACAACAAAGCCTTTTTTCCCAAACAAGTTGGGGTAGGCTAGAGTTGAAACCCATAAGATCTCGAAACCAGGTCATGGTTCTGGCACATGGATAGCTAACTTCCACGCAGTCCTATCCATGGCTAGTTCTTTGGTGATATTCCAATCCTTCAGATCTCTCTTAACAGACTCCTCCCATGTCAAGTTTGGCCTACCACGACCCCTCTTAACATTCTCATCCCGCTTTATCCGTCCGGTATGCAATGGCGCTTCCTGAGGCCTACGTTCTATATGACCAAACCATCTTAGACGGTGTTGGACAAGCTTCTCTTCAATTGGTGCTACCCCAACTCTCTCACGTATATCATCATTCCTAACCCGGTCCTTTCTTGTGTGGCCACATATCCATCTCAACATGCGCATCTCCGCTACACCTAACTGTTGGATATGTCGTCTCTTGGTCGGCCAACATTCTGCGCCATACAACATCGCAGGTCGAATCGCCGTCCTATAGAACTTGCCTTTTAGCTTTTGTGGCACTTTCCTATCACAGAGGACGCCAGAAGCTTGGCGCCACTTCATCCAACCAGCTTTGATTCGATGACTCACATCTTCATCGATATCACCATCCTTCTGGAGCATAGACCCCAAATATCGGAAGGTGTCTTTCTCAGGTACCACCTGTCCATCAAGCCTAACCTCTTCCTCCTCGTGCCTAGTAGTACTGAAACTACACCTCATGTACTCAGTTTTGGTTCTACTAAGCCTAAAACCTTTCGATTCTAGAGTCCGCCTCCACAGCTCTAACTTTCTATTAACCCCCGCCCGACTATCGTCAATTAGCACCACATCATCCGCAAAGAGCATACACCATGGGATATCTCCTTGTATATCCCCTGTGACCTCATCCATCACCAAAGTAAAGAGATAAGGGCTCAAAGCTGACCCCTGGTGCAGTCCTATTTTAATTGGAAAGTCATCGGTGTCGCCATCGCTTGTTCGAACACTTGTCACAACATTATCATACATATCCTTAATGAGGGTAATGTACTTTGTTGGGACTTTGTGTTTCTCCAAGGCCCACCACATGACATTCCGTGGTATCTTATCATACGCCTTCTCCAAGTCAATGAACACCATATGAAGATCCTTCTTCTTCTCCCTGTATCTCTCCATAAGTTGTTGTACCAAGAAGATGGCTTCCATGGTAGACCTCCCAGGCATGAAACCAAATTGATTTTTGGTCACGCTTGTCAATCTTCTTAAACGGTGCTCAATGACTCTCTCACATAGCTTCATTGTATGGCTCATCAACTTGATTCCACGGTAATTAGTGCAACTTTGAACATCCCCCTTGTTCTTGAAGATTGGCACTAATGTACTCCGCCTCCATTCTTCGGGCATCTTGTTAGACCGAAAAATAAGGTTGAAAAGTTTAGTTAGCCATACTATCGCTATGTCTCCAAGGCCTCTCCACACCTCGATGGGGATACCATCAGGGCCCATTGCCTTGCCTCCTTTCATCCTCTTCAAAGTCTCCCTAACCTCAGCCTCCTGGATACGCCACACAAAGCGTCGGCTGGTATCATCGGAGGAATCGTCTAGCTCAATGGTAGAGCTCTCATTCTCTCCATTGAATAGTTCTTTTGGGTTTCATCTCCATAAGAGTGGCTGGGTTTTTTCCGTTGGCTTGCCAAGGCTATCACAACCCTCCTCCTTTATCCGGGCTTGGGACCGGCTATGTTGAGACAACATAGGCGGAGTTACTCTGATTATTGACCAAGTGAAAAAAATTCATGAGCGCCTTTTTATTCATGTCAAGCCACCTGTTTGGTGTGAGTATGTTGGCTGATATGATCAGTTGATCTGAGACTATTTTTGTTAATTTGCATGTTCAGTTTTTTCTGGGACCTCCTTTTCTGGCAGCAAAGTTCTCAAAGGTAGCATAGTCATGTCCTGAATTTGTGTTGTTGTATACTATAGCAGGTCGCTAATGTGCCTAATGAACTCTTAACTCTAGAACAGGGAATAACAGGTTATTGTAACATCCTAGGATTTAGAGTCCCAAATTAGAGTGGACACACAAGTGTGCATTGCATTCATGCATCAGAAAATCCGAAGAATTTTCGCGCAAATAATTTTAAAACACTAAGTGATTGAAGTTTCATTTGAGTTGGTGGAATTGAAGTAGATCATCAACTTGAGCGTTACAAACTTTGAGATGATCTTGGCTTAAAACCTATTTTTGGGCAGAGAGGTACTCGATAAAATTGTTAAACCCAGTGGGAATATATCTTGTTACATCAAAACATTACCTTAGGAGTGTAACATAAATCTAGTTATTCTTAGGTATCATCTCATCATCTTGTCTAACCTTATATGTTAGATATATCTCTAGTAGATGGAAATCATTCTAGTCTTAAAGACAAATTGAATTACCTAAAATCTTAACAAAGATCTTTTCACCTTATCTAGTGAATCTTAACTTCTTATCTCTAATCTTCTTGAAGTTATTCAACCAGGGAAGCATCTCAAGAAAAGAGGTAAAGCAACACGAAGGTGTTGAAGAAGGATTTCTAGGATGGTATAGAAGTATTATGCCACATCAGCATTGAGAATTTGGAAGCTCATCTATCATACTCTGTTCTTAACAATCTCTCTAGAAAGAGTGTGATATTCTAATGTTAGTGTATTATAGAAGTAGTTTGGTAACAAGCCTTATAACCTTGTTAACAAATCACTTTTGTATTCTCAAACAATTGAGTGCCATATACAAATAAACGGAAGGTCAGATAACCTAGTACATCTTAGCTACTTGAATATGAGAAGTAATTGGTGACAAGCTTTGCAACCTTGTTCACTAATCCTTCTTATATGCAAAAGGCAGCTGGATGTCATAAAATAAATACATTCCTCTATAGATAGCTTATAGAAAGTTTTGCTAGAACTGAGATGGATGTCTTCACCATAAGGGTGAGGCAGGTGATGTTGGATACTAGATAATTGACTCCAAGAACTCATCTTAAGTCCATGCTTGAATGGAGGGATCAATACCAAGTTAAAGACATCATGGGATGATCATTTGGAGCATCTGGATACAAGTAGGAAACTATGGGATACAACCATGATTCTTACAAGGGGTAGCATAAAGAGGAAAGAATACAACACACTTCAACTTACGTAACATATACATGTTTTTGTATAAGAAAATGATATGGTAGTTTATGGTGTTTCTCCTAGGGTATGTTTATCAAGGAGAAAGTAAAGCCAATTCATAAAGCCATATGATCCTCAACCATGTTTATGCATCACATGAGTTAACCTCAAATTCATGTGAGTGTGGACATGTCTCATAAGAGAGGGCTTCACAAGTTCATCATGTGACCAAGACCATTTGGCTTATTCAAGATTCATTCTCAAGAGGAGAGAAATCTGGACATGTGGTAAAGGGAACCACATGGACTACTTAGTCAGCAATTGTTTTAGCAACTTGCTTCCACAGAAACAAGATCATCTATTTTATTCAAAGGAGTATATCATCCTTTTGATCATCAGAATGAGATATGGAATTAAGCAAGATTTTGTTCTCATCATTTTACCCATTTATCCTACCATAAAACCTGACCTCAGGCAGGATGTCTTCTCTTGTGCATCCACAGACATTTGATCATGTTTTCACATGATTTAATTGTCTGGTATCACAAGCCAAAGCCACTAGGGCCATATTTTGTGCTTGGCATAAATTTGAATTGAAACACTGTGTATACTCTTTATAGTCACCACAATAAGCAAATCATGTTATATTGTTGGACAACAATTTGATGTTGTCCAGGAATTAATAAAGCACTCAGAACAAGTTGAAATATTTATCTGGAGCTGAAGACAAGTAAGAAACTATCCTTAGCATTTGAAAATAATAGGTAACCACAAATAAAAAGCATAACAAAATAAATCAATTGTATAAAAGTGCACAATAAGAAAAGAGGTCATAAACTATAAATTTTATTAAAAAGAGATAATTCCAAACATGTTCAAATTTACTTTAAGTAATTAATGAATTTAAAACACACAAAATATTTATAATCCAAGTTTTAAAGAAACTTGTTTTTGAAATTCTACACATCTTGTAATAGGAAATAAATTTTAATATACACAAATTCATTCCAAATATGGAATGAATTCAAAATACATCAAATATTAAAAGTTATAAGTTGAAATCATAAATATAATGTAACTCTACACAACCAGGGGCTTTTCTGTAATTAAAATCATCACAAACAAGTCCCCAAATCATTTAAAACAGAGGACAGGGGTCTGTTTCAACTGTTTATGTAATTTCCTAAAAACCTAGGGGGTTTTCTGCAAAATTGTCTTTTCATTTTCTTTCTTCTTCCTCTCGACAGAAGGACGAGAAGGTCGCCGCCGTGTCGATTTCCTCAGTGCCACCTCCTCCCTGCCTGCTAGCTCGCGAGGATAAGACTACGGAGACGTCCGCATCGTTCTGTTCCTCCCCGTACTCATCTCTCTCTCTCCCGTGTCCTCTATTTCGTACCCCACGAAACCCTAGTTCGTCGGGCTGCCGCCGTTTGCCGTCGATTCCGTGCTCGCCGTGCTGTCCAGAGGAGCTCTGGAGGTTCGCCATGTCGTCCTCTTGCTCCTCGTTGAGTGGTGCGTGGTGGGGAGCTCGGTAGAGGAGGAATCGAGCCATCTTCTCCAAGTCCGGCCGCCGGATGTCGTGGAGGTTTCCGACGCCGTTCGTCCATGACTCGACGTTCCGAGCCCATAGCCGTGCTCGTGGTGAGCTTATCTATCTTCTCATGCCTTCAATTCGTTCGATTGCTTCAGGAACTTGTCGTCGCACCGTGTGCCATGTCCGACCGCCGCGGTTGCGAGTCGCCGGAGCTACTCCGGTGACCATTTGGTCTCAGAGCCGCCACCTAATGGTTCGCCGCAACCTCCTCTAGCCAGCCCAGTTCGTAAACACTAAGGTAGCAATGCAAGTGTTTTACCCCAAAAACAAATCTTTCATCCAAAAATAAACAAAGCTAAGTATAAGTTAGTAAGTACTTGACTAAGTAAAATAAATACCCTTATGATATGTGTTGATACCAACAAACGTATATATTATTTATTTCTTCAAAAGTTATTCTTTTTGTATTCATGAATAATAATACTACGCCATTTGTTTAATTAATTCAGGTTAACACATGTTCCTTATAAACATAAAGATGATAATCAACCATAAAATAACCATTTAGTATTATGATGTTGTTTTATTTTATCCTTATGCTTAATATGGTATTTGTAGTTAAAGTTTAAAATTCATCATTCTTGTGAAGTGAACTTGAAGATAAAACAAATCTAAAAGTAATCACCAAACTCAAACAACCCTCAACCATCGAGAGTTAGTTACGGGCTTTAAGGCGATGCATCTCATACTTATGCATAATAGCATATTGCTTCTTTAAACATTAGTCCTTATCGGACCAATGACGTTTTTCCAGATTTTGGAGTCTTTATTATATCGAAGACCTTGGCTGCATAATCTTGCAGTCAAAAAGGCAAGTTCACTCTTGCTCATGTCCTACTTGATTATTTTTATCAAATTAAATGCAAAATACTATGGTTTATCATTGCATGAAAAAGTAAAACCTATTTTCGAATGATGTGAATTGCTATATATATATATTGTTGGCTAGCAGATGGAACCATGGTATGATGTGGTTGGTGGAGGTTCCATTTGCACGGGAAAGTATTATCTAGGATTTAATAACCAATGCCGTCAGTGTTCTTGCGCAGTAAATGAAGCGTTAACCATGAGACTTGGAATGAGACGGGAAAATCATCTGTGATCTTTTCCCTTTCGCATGTCAACGGACTGCCAGTTCCGTAGGCTGTAGATCTTGCGAGACTACATGCACATGGGTGGGATCCCTTAATTCCCATGGTTTCTGGGGTCTATGATGGATTGTAGTGGTTATCTGGAACGGTCTATTTGTATGTTATAGGGGAGGACTTTGGGTCCGGATCGGTCTACCATCAGACATAGGGGAGGACAGACCTACAAAAGGGTGGGCATGCGGGGTTGTTGGAGAAGCACGGCGAATGGCTTGGATCACCGACTGGGCCCCACATCAAAGGAAGTGTGGACGGGAAAGAATCGCCCGGTTGTGCAACAAGGCGTTGATATCTTATGGGTAAAGTAACACACCTCTGCAGAGTGTAAAAAAGTGTGACATGTTACTCCCTGTTCCGGGAAGGAGCTGCGAACGCTGCAGGAAAGGTGGCTTCATGAAGCCCTAGCACCTGTGAATGGATGACGGGCATAGTTTTCTGAAGATAAAATAAATCTTTTCCTAAAAATGTTTTACAAAGATATGCATGTTCATCCATGACCTTTTGGTATGGATGGTAGCTAGTGCATAAAACACCTGATTCCTATTATATGAATTTGCTGAGTAACGCTCATGTTGCTCACTCTTTCCTCCGTTGACCCCTGCTTAGATAATCGGAGACAGCAGAGGAAGGACAGGAATCCATAGCGATGTTGGTGAGATCTCGACAAGGAGTCAAATCAACCTGGTGGGCCTGAAGGAGTCAATCCTCTACTTTGCCAATGAATGCGTGGCGACAACAGTACAACGGTGGACACGTCGACAATAATGCCCATGGACAAGACGACTATAATTGGATGGAGGAGCACAACTCTAGACACGGAGATTCCAAATGGATAGATAGGGCTGTGACAACAGCAGTAGTGGATTAGGAGTTAGAAATAGAGCGGGTATCCAGCTTAGTGCTTCGACTTGACTCTTTTGAGAGTTTCTTTTGCACGAGACCTACTTCTGTTTGTAAAGAAGGTTCTCGAGATTTTGTATTGAATAGTGTTGTAATCCTATAGTGTTACTTTGGACCGACTATGTTTCTGTTGTACTACTCTGAAGGATGTAATTTTTACGGAATGGTCCTTTCGTGAGTATTATGTCAACGACTTGTACACTACAACATGCAGTGGTGTGCTGGGTCACTACATGTGGTATCAGAGCGAACGACCTTAGGATTAAAATCCTTTTAGGAGACTTGTAGGTTGGTAAGACTATAGGAAGTTATCATATTTATCTAAACTATATATTACTACAACTATGATGGTTATTCACTTGAGAATAATACTGTCATATTTGTATACACATTTCCTTACCCAACTGGAGTAGATATTCTTATTTACTATTCTGTAGGTATAATATCCATATATATTATTTCTTTTCAACTTGGTATGACCAGTTAAGACTGTTTCGTACCAGTTGATACACCAAATAGAGTACATCCAAGTTAGTGTTGCCTACATGGTATTATTGATAGCCCTATCCTATGAAGTAGAACTCTATCATAAGTTCGTGACTATCTACGGCAGGGTGTCGTGGTCGCGCGAGCTCACCGACCAGGAGGCCAAGCCTTTCATCTCCCTCAGCTTCATCGATGGCACCGAGTGGATCAGGATCTGACTATCTCACAATCGGCAGGGCTTCAATCGATCGACATAGATCGCTGTGACACGTACACACGGCACGCACGTACGTGCTGTATAACAAAGAAACACAGAGAGATTATACATGTTCGTTGGCGATCGCCTTGACTCTTTGTCTTTCTTTTAAAACGGAAGCAAAATCGTTGTCACATCTCAGTAATTGAGTAGAACATAGTTATCCAATTAATTATTAAGAAACCCGAGCAAAATTATCTACAAATACACCGATGTAGGCATCTCGCCATTGGAACATGACATGAGACAGGCGACTCAGCCTTCCCCTCTGAAGACAAATGACGAAGTGCAACCGGCGTCAAAACCATCTAGCACGTGCACGTGCACATGCCAAATAATCGACCAGACGCGTTGAGAAATTGACAGTTCAAAGAGATTCACGAAAAAAGATAAACACAAAGCGAAAAATGAAAGAAAAAAAAACACAAAATAACGGCTTAAATTGGCAACTAACGACATATAAGAATTCCGGTCAAATAGCACCACCACGACTGAGGGACCATCTGTTTTGGCCAGCTCTTTAAGTGTTTTTCCCTCTTTTGCTAAGTATGTTATAATTCCTTTTTTATTTTTACTTTTTTATTTTTCTTTTTAGTTCTTTCCCTTTCCATTTCAATTTATTTTTATACGAACATGTATTTTAAAATTGTGTATTACGTGAATATTGTTTCAACATTGTGAACAATTTGTTCGAACCATATGAATTTTTTGAAAGTCTTAACCTTCTTTTAAGACTGTGCGACTGTTTTTTTACTTAGAGAACAATTTTTTCAATGACATAATTTTTTTAATATTAACAATATTATTTTAATGTTGTGAACACTTTTTAAAACATGGTGAACATTTTTTTAAACTAATAGGGAGAGACTAAGTCTCACTCGAGTGAGAATTAATTTAACTCTCACTCAGATTATCTCATCTAGTTACATGTGTAACTGAGATTTTTTTTACTGTAACTCACAAATCAAGATGCAAATATGATGGGATTAAAGGTGTGTGAGATCTAACTTAATTCTCACTTGAGTGAGGAATAGCAAAACCGTATAAATATTTGTTTTCTCCATGATCAAAATAAATCAGAAAGTAACATAGTGAAATAAATATGAACGACCTATAAAAAAGTAAAGAATAACCAAATGTAAAACGAAAAAGAAACAGGAAAAAACTTAAACAAAAACAGCAAAAAAAATAGCACCTTATCTGGGCTGGGCGGCTGGCCCACCCAGGCCAGGCACGCAACAAGCGAATAGAAGCTCCTGATTTCGGGGCAGGGAGCGAGTTGTCCAGAAAGGCAGCAACACCAGCCGGCCGCCCCTTTCCCGGCCTCCCGCAGTCCCGCTCTCTAAACCCTTCCTCCCGAACCCTCGAGAACCTCCAGAAGGACGCTCCTCTCCCCCATGGCCGCATCGGCGTCGGCGCCGGGCGGCGAGCCCCAGAAGCAGCTCCTGTCCATCATCCGCGACTTCGCCGCCGAGAAGTCCCACGGCGGTAAGCGCCGCACCACCCCGCCGTACCTAGGGTTTCGCGTGCGTCCTCGCCTGACCCAGGCGCGTCTCCGCTCGGATCGACTGCAGAGCGCACGGTGTCGGGCCTGAAGCGGCGCCTCGACGACGTGGTCGCGGCGGCCGACGCCGCCACGGCGGAGCTCGAGGCCGCGAAGCGCGCGCGGGAGGCGGCGGAGACGGAGCTGCGCGGGAGCCAGGTGCAGGCCTCCATCGCCGCGTCGACCATCCAGGCGCTCGAGGTGAATACCCATCTTCCTCGCTCTGAATCGGCGAATCGTGTCTCCGTTTATTCCTAGTGCCGGTTCGCCTGATTTGGTTCGAATTTCGACATATTTCGGTGCGTTTAGGCGACGATCGCACATCTCCAGGAGGAAATCACCAAGGTGGGCTCAGAACTGGAGGAGCTTAAGGTCAGAAATCTCGAAAATCGCAGCATATTTTACGGTCCCCGTCTGTTGCTTTGATATGACACACGCTTGTGTTCATGTTGTGTGTATGGCTGGAACTTCTGGAACTTGCGGGGTTGCGGTTTTGGTGCTTGATGTAATGTACCTGAAGAGCAAGGAAGACAGTGAGAGGTGAGTAGGATGAACTCTGTGTATTGCGCTGTTTCTGTTGTGCTCCAGTAGGATAACATTTCTGGTAGCAACTGAATTATACATGCGCCTGCTTTGGTTGTTTCAGAGACGAGTTCATCAGCCAGATGCTTGAAATGAATGCAAGGATAAGGTGTGTGTTCTATTCTTATTTGCCTGCGACGACTTCATGTTGTTTCCTGCATATGAAATCAGCTGTAGCTGGTGCTGCATCATCTTGTTTGCGTTGGTATTGTAAAGGACTATGGTCATTGACTGGCATAGTACTGCACTTATGTCTGTTCAAACTATAGTGAGGGCTCGAATTGGGATATGTGTGGATCTGAAAATTCAGTGATGTGTGAACTATGGAGCGGTGGAGATGCTTTAATACACATACCTGCACCCTGCAGTAAGGGCAATCATGTGAATATGTGATATTTCGTCATCTCCTAATTTTAAATATCTGACTTCACTAACCATATAAAGATGGCAAACAACTTGTGTGGTGGAATGGAACACTGCCTAGTTACTTTTAATTCTTTAAAATAATCTAACCGAATCACCTCTCTACCTTTTCATGCTTATGTCCATTTGGTATTTGCTTACCCTGCTAGCTGAAACTTATGTCATAAATTTCTTCTTTTCTAGTTATCTTGAGGTAAACTGCGTTCCTCCTTTGCAGGCAGTTTCAACAGATGGCTTCTGTAGAATTAGCAGGGAAGTGCTCTGAACTGTCAGCAGATGGTAAGCAAGGGAAGGCAACCGACAGTAATCAAAGCAAGGCAACAGATGGTAAGCAATGCAACTTTCTTTTAGTCGGGTCTATCTGCTATATTTAGTCGGGTCTATCTTCTGTGACAATTTTGTTAACTGTTTCTCTGCAATATGTTAAGGACATCAGTTGCATGACACCGCCCCCATTTTATTTTATTATTTCCCGTAACTGTATTTTTTATCTGTAGAGCTATTTTTTTGTCTCCTGACTGATATGTTCACCTTGGTAGGTCATAATGTGTTCTACAAGAATGAAACTGCTGACTTAGAAGGTATGGTGACAGATCTGGCTGAGAAGGTGAGCAACATGGATGTTGAGATGCATGCCTTGGAAGAAGAGTACCAAAAAGACCTGCTTGTTCATAAACAGGTTTTTGCCCCCCCACCCCACCCCACCCAACACACACACAAATTGTGTTATTATAGAAGTATTTAATGTATGCGATACTGTTACATTTCTTTTATTGTATTTTGACTATTTTATTGTTCATGAGAGCATCGACGATAAATAAGTTATTTGGAGAACCGCAGCATATCTGAGTGACAGCTAAAACCCTCTTTATATCGCCAAAAAAAATTTACATGCTGTGAGTGTGAGCTAATGTGCCAGACATGTGAATCTGCACTTGTCTTTTTCGTATATAAAGAAATAATGCAAACTTATGCATCAAAAGTGCAAAGAAAATTGTAGTCTCCATGTGCAAATATATATGCTCATAAATAGTTGTTATGCTGTATGTTTGCCAAGAAACTTTTGTATGACAAACACTAGGGCAAAAGGAAATCGGTTTGGTCGACCTGCTGGTACGGATGCTGCTGCTGCTGCTGCTGCATACGGCAGAGAGAACTAGTTCCAAGTTATAGTGCTTCTCACAATGTGTTCTAAAGTACAGCACTTGCTATTTTCAAGTATTCAGTTCACTGATTTTGTCAATGTGTATGAGCTGATGACTTGTATGTATATGAAATTTCTAACAGCTCTTGCAGTAATGATTGATGTTTTCTTGTTTACCAGCTCTGTCAGGAACTGGCTGATGTCCGAGCAAAGAGAGCACTAATGGAGGCTGTGATGGAAGAGACGAAGCAGTTGCAGGAGGTCGGGGGATATCCTTTTTACCAGCTCTCTCACTAGTTATTTCACTAACTTGTCCACATATACACGGGCCTGCTTCTTCTTCCTCCGTGTGTGTCCGTCGAAGCTTTCCTTGACTCCGCACAAGCGCGTGGCCGAACTGGAGAAGGTGCACAATTCAGTTGCTGAGGAGCTGCAGAAGCGGTACACGTGCCCTGGCTGCGGGACCAACAACATGGGTGGCATGGAGGAGGAAGCGGCGCGAACGTCTTCGAACTGACTAGAGAACGCGCTGAGTTGATGTACATTGGCAGGATCGGCAGGTTGGTATGAGTTCCAGTAAATGAGCAACACTGATCAGGTTGTTGGTAGAAGTTAGAAACCCCGTTGATCATCTGGCGAGCAGTTAGCTCTTGTCGTTGCGAGCCTCACGATTGCAGTGAAACCTCTGGAACATGGGTTTAACACTTTCAGTGATCGGAATGAATACTTGCCTTGTGGTTGTTTCTTGGCTCTCCGGTCTTATGATTAGAACGGCTTACACCAACTTTCTTGTCTAAATCGAATGAGTCAAACTCAAGAAACCATATGTGTTTTCTTGTCTAATGGCACTGCTCTGCTCTCACATGAGACGCAAAACCCCTCTATGTACTATGGAGTGAACCTGACATTTCTACGCACGGCTGTTTTCTCGTATGTCTCGCTCTGGATTCCCATTTACAAAAAAACTAACCTCATATTGGGGGGCTCTAAAGCTACTGGGATACAGAAATGACTGAATTCGGGGGACAAGCGGCGATTTTTTTTTTTTTTGACATGGACACCGGCGACTGTTCTTTGACTTCCAGTGCTTCTTGATGTTAACAGTAGTGCTAAACTCTCGAAACATAACTACGAAACTGACGTGTCGATGGTACGGTATATGGTTCTTATTAGGTCGCTGCGTGGCACTGTCCGATCATATGTCGACTGGTTCAGTGCTTCAGGTCAGATCACCATCGTTTTCACTGGAGAAAATAACTCCAGTGTCAAACCAATCCTGCTGTCGTGTTTAAAACAACATACATAACTACACGTTTGTCTTCACTGAGGGAGGACAAAAACATCGATGTGGGCACTGCTAAGCCACTAACACTGCGCTTCATTTCATTTACCTGTTGTCTTGCCTTTGCTCCATCCATCATCAGTGCATCTACGAACCAGAAGGTCGACAATTTCACCCTCTTCTATGCATTGACCTTTTGTGATTCACACAATACTTAATTATGCCTTATAACAGTTAGTTACAAGTATGTACACAATTTCGATAAACTGTCAAGAAATTTGGAGATTATCTGATCGGTCACCACATCCTGTCCAAGTAGTAATCTCTGGCCGCCTCATCGCCGGGACCGGAGTAGCCCGTGCTTGTGGCTTCCGAGAAGTAGCCGCCATGCATACGCTTACACGTCGTCGACTTCCTCGACCCTGCCTGGGACGTCAGGCTCGCCCTCGGCGACTCGGCCGGCTGCCTGGGCGTGCTGTGGCACCGTATCTTCGCCGCCGACGAGGCCGTGCCACCCATGTAACGCGGGCTCGCGAGCAGGTCCCGGTGCCGTAGCGTCCGCGGCGTCAGCCCGTCGACACTCTTGGCAGGCGAGTCGTACATGTACGATGGATCGGGCACGCTGAAGCGGGGCGTGTTCTGCGCCGTCTTGGCGTGCCTGACGGGGTCACGGTCATCGTGGCACCGCCGGGTGGACAGCCGCGGGGGCTGCTTGACTGACAGCGGCGAGAACGACGGCGGCGCGTGGTCTGTGGCCAGGCGGCCGCCCGACGAACGGTCGGGGGTGTACCGGCCGCTCGCGATCCGGGTGGACCGGGAGCGGAGGTGGCACGTGTCCATCTCCACGATCCGCGGGCTGCGCTCGTAGTTGGAGTCCGTGCTGTCGGACAGCCTCCGCCGGTGCGCCGGCTTCTCTCTCGATGACGGCCTCGCCGCCCGGACATCCTGTGTGACGATCCTGTCCTGCATTGCAAATTACATCATCCACGTCAGATCAACAACAAAATTTTGGTTTGCTGTGCAGTGTGAGAAGCCTGACTTGTTCCATGGATTTCCGATAGGATGCTCGCTTGACGGCGCAGGAATCGGCCTGCAGCCGCATGAGCGCCTGCAGCCTGTGCAGGGTCGTGGCTGCCTGCTTCCTCACGAGGTAGCCTCGGACCAGAGCCTGCAGCTTGACGAGCGATCTCAGAGCGCGAAGCGCTTTCCTAGCCTGAAGTCATCGAAGATTCAAAATTATAAACCTCAAACAACTTGCAGTGCCATTTCGAAAAATCAACTTGCAGTGGACGACAGAGTAAAGAACTGGCTTAGGCAGCTAGGCTTATGTCACCCTGCGCAATCAGTAGTCAGTAATCACTACACTGATACCAAATGAGTAGCTTATTATACTTAGAAGTCGCTGGCGAAGCAGAGTAAACAACTGCGGCAACCGATCAACGTGCAGACTTTGCACAGAAACAGAGGAAGAGTTGTCGATAATGGACGGAAAGGAGCAGCAATGACATCACATACAGCGAAGTTTAGCCTACTTAGCCAAATACTAGCATAAAGTACAGAAAGGAACTGACGGATCTAGCATATATAGGGTGCAATCAGTGTGCAAGTATCCACTAAAATAGAAGACAGGAGAATCTGGAACTCTAACCAATTTATCTAAAGCGCACATACATTAGAAAGTGTCTGAACCGTATGAACACCAAGAAACAGTAACGAGAAGAATGCATGAACATATCGAAACCAGAACGATCGATCATACCAGGTAGCCTCTGAAGGCCTTCTGAACCACGACGGCC
This sequence comes from Poa pratensis, assembly GCA_947311845.1. NCBI lineage: Eukaryota > Viridiplantae > Streptophyta > Magnoliopsida > Poales > Poaceae > Poa > Poa pratensis. The sequence continues at coordinate 26,377,177 of CAMZMU010000071.1, read as the reverse complement.
GCCTCCTGCTCACGCGCTGTCGCCTCCTCTCCACCATCACAACGGCATGGCCTGACGGCGGCGGCGGGAGCCTGCGAAGGCCGCGGCTTCGCGCAGTCAACTACACTCTTCCTCTGCTTCACGAAGCTCCACCGGCTCGTCTCCTTCTCTACCGCGTCACGCCAGTCGGCCTCCTTCCGGCCTGTCAAGAGCTTCTTGAGCCATCTGATGGCACGCCCCATGCCACCTGCCCGCCGGTAACTGTTCTCTGCAGACACGACGCGCAAAGAAGAAACAGGTCAACGAAACGTCGGCGAGATGAGAAAATCTCGGAAGGAGAAGGGGAAGCGCCCACTTTGCACGAGCGGACGACACGGAGCACCACGGCTCCAAGTTGAGGGAGGAAGGAGACGACCAGAGGAGGAAGGAACACACGGGCTATATAGAACTTGTCAGCTCCGTACGCGACATCACGGCTCGCGGCAATAAAAAAGGAAACTGGCGATTTATTAGACGCGAAATCCACGAGAAATGGACGGGCAAAAGCATAATAAACTTTGAAGGGGAAAAGGAAAAACTCGGAAGTCCACTCTTTACTTTGACAGAGGCCGGCACGAGATTGAAGCAAGAAAGTTTGCAGGGCAGGGAAAGGGCAGGGAGGAGGAAAAGATGGAAGCAGTACCGGTGGCCGGAGCTAGCTAGGCGGCGAAGTTAACGTGAAATCCAGCCCAGAAGAGGAAAGAAAGGTCGCCCAAAACTTTGCAGCGCATCCGCCTCGAACGGGTAAACCCCCAACCGCAGCGGCAGCGAGGCCGAACTGACGCGTGGGTTCTATTGTTGCTCGAGCGGCACTGCAGTCGGCGCGGTCGCGCCACCAGCTCACCAAATAAAGATTCCTCCTCCTCCTCCTCGCGCCCATCCAAGACGAGCTCGCACAAGCCAACAGGAGCGCGGGCCAAAACACCAACTCACATACGAGAGCACGAGCAAAAATGATGTAGCGGTAGACCAGGGACGCTACTGGCAGTACACGGCAAGGCACAATGAACACTAGCACCTCGACAGGGATCAGGAGGTCAGGACCATGCACTCATCATGCAGACGCAGTGGCGTTACATGAAAACGGTGGTGGTCGATCGGCGGAGACTCGGTCAGGTAACGCTTCTTCAGCTACGTGCTGTGCCAAATGATCAACAGTACAGTACAGTACAGTACAGAGGGCGGGACAAGGAAGGGGAAGACACACCGGGATATACCAGGAATGTACGGATACCGGGGGAGTGTATCCGTACGTATCGGATCACGGTGCTCGCTTCGCTTGTGCTTTTCCACTGTTTGGCACATTGCCAGTTTTTTTTTTTTTTGTGAAAACTCCATATACATAACCCAAACTCAGAAACGCACCCAACGAAATAGGAAATAACAAACACGTCCCTGGGTACACCACTCCTCTACCACCATCGACGCGGACCGGAGACGCGCCGCCGTAGCTCCTCCGCCGCTCCCACCTGGAAGTAGCGTCGACCTTGAAATCCGAGGAAGCTTCAACACGGACGGGAAGTTCCCACGCCTGCACGACGACGGGGAAGAAGAGCAGAACGCCGCTGAGTCGGAGTTGTCTCCCTCACCGGAGAGGGAGGAAGAACTGGAGCTCCTCCTGGCACCACACCTCACGAGGCTCATGCCGCCGCCGGAGGAAGCCGCAGCACGCCGACGAGCCGGAGGGCATAACACCCCACAAGGAGAAGACAGCGGCGCCGATCCGCCGTCCACCCGGGGGGAAAAACTCCACCGATCCAAAGATCGTGGACCTGCAAAACCACACGACCCCGAGGTCGGTGGGCCAGACACGCCGTCCACCTGCCGTCGCCGGCCAGGGAGAGGAAGGGCGGCGGAATTATTCTTCCTAGGCGCCGACGACCTCCTCTCCAGATCAACACCGCCGGAAGCTAGACCTACCCTATCTACACACCGAACGCCGCCAGTTAGTCGACTTCTGTTATATATCGGGACCTCCAGTCTCCATACAGCGTAAAGACAGGCTAGATAGCAACCAGGTCATCACTACCGGTTCGTTCGTCCTGTGGAACCTTAATTGTGAGATGTTGTTGCCAACGTTCGATCTTAGCCGTTTCAAGACGTACTACTGCTGCCTCATAACTACCGTGGAAAAGGACGGTTTACTGTTGCTGTAGGTGTGCCAGTTCCCAGCCGGCGTGAGCTGTTGATTGCACAGAAAAACTCGATTCACAACCAGTCTCCCGGGAAAGAAAACAATAGTACGTACTACTCGCAACTTTCAACCGCCAACCCAGATGACGCAAAAAACCATAAGCAACTCGCAACAGCAAAATAAAATAAAATAATAAATACAGTACATACCTGTGCAAACGCCTCCAAGTTACGAGCTGCTACGCCTAAACCGAGCGCGTGCATATCGTTATGTGGCACTGTGTAAAAGTTCGCCCCAGTGTGTTGACTTGCTGCCACCGCCGACTTGTTTTCTGTTCGTTTTCCTTCACAGGGAAACGTCCTGTCACTACTGAAATCTATAAACTATCAACGCCGGTTGTCAGATCGCGGTACCGACGCATGACTGACTAAAACAGTAGTGGTACGTGTACTACGTCTACGTGTGTTACAAGTACTGTACTAGCTAGGTATAACTAGCGTGGTAGCAACTTCAGTTAAGAGCAAGTTTATTTTCCACATAATATATAAGGTGAACGTTAAGCAATACCACGCTGAGTTAATAGCATAGAACCACCGCTATTGTCGCGAAATTTCGAAAAACCACCACATTACGTTTTGATCACAGATACCCACCGGTATTCGCGAGATTTTTTGCAATTCACGCTAAAACTCGACTGAACACGAATTGACACGATTTCTGACAGTGGGCCCACCAGTCAGGGCTAAGGTGGTTGCACGCGTGGACTGTTTACTGAGTTGGCAGCATCTAAGGACATGGACCCACCTGTCAGATTAATAAAAAAATCTTAATAAAAAGAAGTCAAAGGACACGGGCACGCTGGGCGGCCTGCTCCTGCTCGCCACGACCGCCCGGCTCGCGGGCACGGGCATGCCGGGCGGCCTGCTCCTGCTAGCCACGACCGCCGGCTCGTGCTCGCCGCGCCGCCCCTGCTCCCACCCTCCCCCAAGAAGCGGTTGTGGCCGTCCCCGTGTTTCGCTATAAAAGTGGCGGAAACTCTCCCCTAAGTATAGGGGTTTTCCTAGATGCGTACATAAAGTACAAATTGAGGGCGTGCCATCTTCCTAATAAAACAAGAAAATAAAATAACAGTAGACAAAGAACACAATATACATGAACACTGGATTTTATTAATCTCATTGCATTGTACAAATACAAATTGCATATTCCCATAAACTATATCTATTTTGCCTTCTGCGTCACGCTCATGGAGTATCTGACTTTAACAGATTGCGTAGTTCATTGATTCCCGGTGTTTTTTGCAAGCATCTGGTTAATTACATCCACAGGGCAAAACCCGCGGAATACCTCCGATTAAGCTGCGCCGATGGTCGTCGTCATGTTTGGATTGCTCATCCATATGCATTGTGATATTTGTAAATCTATTGTGCGGGTGGCTTTGTTTCGCCGATACCCAGCCACGTGTACTATCGCCATGTTGGTATAACCAACAGGATATGTGTTGATGAAGAGGATGACTTTCGCCTCGTCGGTACCCAGTCATGTAACGCCCTGATTTCATCAGACACGGATATGTGAGTGTTGCTATCGCCTCGTCGGTACCCAGCAACGGTGTGTGTCCGATCCCGTAGGTTTGGGACATGTAAATTGATTTGTGACCTGGGCTCGTCGGCACTTGGCCATGATTTTGTCTAGCCTCGTCGGCATCTAGACGTATGATCAGAATAATTGGTATAGCCTTTGTCTCAATCGACATTCGGCAAAGATATCGATGTACCCCTCTGTTCCAATTTAGTTGACTTGGATTTGTATAAATATGAATGTATCTACACTTGTTTAGTGTCTAGATACTCCATATCTAGAAAAATGTGTGTCAAGTAATTTGGAATGGAGGGAGTAGCAAATATCACTTTCCATGGTGGATGATGCTTGTCAAATATGTCAATCTTGCTTCCTTGTAGGAGCAAAATCAATCTTTTGTATATGATCTTCGCCTCCTTGTGAGGGGCGGTGTATATGTAGATATGACCGATCATGCCTCCTTTTGAGAGGCAAGATGAATTTGATGATTTGAATCCTTTGTACTTGGCTTTAGATGTGTACGCTCGTCATGATTTATGCATATTGACTCCCTCATATTTGGCCTTAGCCGCATACGCTCGTCATGATCTATATAGAGCCGCGGTCGACTACCCTTGTAGGGGACGTCCCGTGCGTGCTCATGTATTTTTGCCTTCAATCTCATCTCATCGGGAGACCATGATTTCTGGTCTCACTTCGATGGTAAAACTTTCAGTAACGGGGATGATAGATCGGATCGACAAATTCGCACAGCCGCAGAATACTTTCTCAAAGAAGAAGATCGGAATAGATCGAGATTAGGCATGATCACTTACCAGCGAAGAAGCTCCTTGCACATGGTGTCATGGCCAGCATAAGTATGTTTTGGGTGGATTGTCTCTCTCGTGATCGTCGCCTCAAACGAATCGATCAAGATGAGACGTGTGTTGTGTGATGATGAGGTCTCGCGTTTCTTGATTGGATGATCTTACTTGAGGTGTCCCCTTTGACGAATCAACTCATCGATCAGTGTGACGTTCGTCGTCCTGTGATCGCCCTTTGTGTTGCAGCGATTTACTCCGTAGATGCAAGATCGACGAGTCTGTGCGTGTTTTCGGCGATGAGCTTTCCGCGTGTTTGTGCGTCGGCTCTCTACCGTTTTGCGTGGTGTGTCTACTCCACGGCGTTGGCCTGTGGTATTTCATATCTAGGACGCTCAGCCTCTGTGTTTTCTTCCATGTGGAGCACCGTAGCCTCTGCGGGGGGTGGATATCGAGCCAACTCAACTCAACTCGACTCAACTCGTAAATACTCGTTAGTTAACGAGCCAACTCAACTCAACTCAACTCGTTAACTAAACGAGCTCCATACCCCAACTTGGCTCGACTCAATAAAAGCTCGAGCTGGCTCGGTAAACTCATTAAGCTCGGTAATAAACGTTAAGAACATGAGCATGCATAGCATTAGTAGTTCATATTATAACATAAACTTAAATATTCAAACACTCCATACCCCAACTTGGCTCGACTCAATAAAAGCTCGAGCTGGCTCGGTAAACTCATTAAGCTCGGTAATAAACGTTAAGAACATGAGCATGCATAGCGTTAGTAGTTCATATTATAACATAAACTTAAATATTCAAACATCTCTTAACAAATCATTGTCCATAGCTTAAAAATCAAAAACATCATCGAACATAACTCTATATATGGCCTACATGGCTCTAGTGGCTATGCTCCCACATAGTGATGGCCTAGGTATTGTGGGCATTACAGATCTGGACTTCGTGTTAACTGTTGATGAACAATAATACGCAATGGATTAGCTCATAAAGTTATGATCTTAGGCATATTACGAGCTACACGAGTTTAACGAGTACTCGTAACTCGACTCATTAAACTCGTTTTTTTAATGAGCTAGAAATGTCAGCTCGACTCGACTCATAAGTGTCCGAGTTCGAGCCGATTTAAGCCGAGTTTTCGAATACTCGTTAAGCTCATAAGTTTCGAGTTTTATTTCCACCCCCTAGCGGGCGTGTGTGCGTGTCTCCTCAAAAGGCGAGGGATTGCTGGCCTTTATATAGGCGAACGTCCTAGGAAGGTCGGTTCAAAACGCGTGACCGTTTAAACCCGAGTCTATCTGCGCCAGGTTATTGCGTACGTGACGTCAGCCATTAGCTCAGCCGTATGAAATACCGGCCGTATCCAAACAGCCAGATATATGGGACGTACAACTGCACCGAAAATCATATTTCTTAAACGATGAGTCGAAATATTAATCTGTTTGCACCATTGCATTGTGCATAATAAACTCTATAAAACGAGTCAAATATCATATATAGACCCTTTCATAAATATTTTGTACAATGTGGGACCCACACGTCATTGACAAGAATTTGTTAATTCATATCTATATTATGAATTTTTGGCCCGGAGACGCTCGTCTCGGACACCCCCGGTTCCCCAACCCCGTCGCTCCCATTCCTCCCGGCCTTCCTCTCCTCGCGCCACGACGAGCTCCTGCGCGCCACCGACCTGCCGTCCCTGCTCAAGGCGCTCGAGCTCTCTGGCCACTGCTCCGCTGGGCAGGGCGCCGAGGGCGCCGCCGCGCTCGAGATGGTCGTCCGCGCGCTCGGCCGCCGCGGCGAGCGAGCATGGGGGAGGCGGCGGTGGCCGTCCTTCCACACGCACGTCCTTCCCCACGCAACCTGGCATCCCATGCTACTCCGTTCGGCCGCTCCTGGCCACTACCGGCTGTGCTGTGCATGTCGTCGCCGCCGTGGCAGGGATGAATCCAAACCGAGCTCCGGCGACATGGGGCCAACGCGCGTGCTCCTCCTCATTGAGCACCTTGGCGTCGAGGGATGAATCCAGACCGGCTCGCCCAGCTGCGGCATCCAGAAGAGCTCGTCCATGGCCGCCACGGCCAGCAGCCAGCTCGATCACCAGCGAAGTAGGTGCACACCGGATCTGACGGAGTTTGTTTTGGTTGTGGTCCACCCAGATGTGAGGAAAAGAAAAGAAAAGAGAAATAGAAATAGAAAAAATATCCGTGCTGACTTGTGGGCCATGAGCCTAATTTGACTTTTTTGAGATATGAGATTTTTTTATTAGTCTGACAGGTAGATCCATGTCCACAGATGCTGCCAACTCAGCAAACAGTCCACGCGTGCTGCCACCTTAGCCCAGACTGGTGGGTACGTCCCACTGTCTGCGTGTCAATTCATGTTCAATTGAGTTTTAGTGCGAATTGCCAAAAATCTCGCGAATACCGGCGGGTATCTGTGATCAAAACGCAATGTGGTGGTTTTTCGGAATTTCGCGACAATAGCGGTGGTTCTATGCTATTAACTCTACCACGCACGTAGGATTCAAGGTGAGATTGTTCACACATGAGCACCCAAACGAGGAATGCAAAATTGGACGTCAAGAGGAATCTACTTAGACCAAGCGATGAGAGCTCCCAAACAGTGTTTTGAGAGTCGTCTCCTTCTTTTCCTCCGCCGCCTCGCCGGCGCGCTCCTTGCTCATCTCCGGCGGCGCTGCCGCTCGGTGTGGGTGTGGATGCGTCGCTTGGCTTGTACATAGTAGTTATAGTTTCAGTTTTAGTCTCTTTGCTTCGTTTGCCTCTATGGCGTTTGAGAGTAGGTCGACGGATCTTGGCGGCCAGATCCGCCGAGCCGTGGTCTTCTTCCTCCTAGCTGCAGCTCGCCGGTGGCAGGCGGTGCTGCAAGCGACATCGATGAAGGCGCGCATCTCTCCCAATAAGGTACGCACAGGAAGCTTCGAGCTGGGGCTTTCCGGACAGCCCTGGATTCGGGTTTTTCTACGTCTTCTTGATGTGGTGCTCCGGAGGTCGGAGTTCCTGGTGAAGAGAAGATTTGCCAGCTTTCATAAGGCCGAACCCCTACTTCTCTGTTGCAACTTCTTCGATTTGCATCCTCTGGCTAGTGGCAGTGCAGAGTTTGATGGCGGATTCATGCATCTTGCTTGGCGAAGAGAAGCTAGGTCTGGAATTTCTGGAGACGAAGAGTTTGACCTTTTATCTCGCAGTGGATGCGAAGAGAAGCGATGGCTTTTTGAATCCGAAGTTCTGCGGGGGGATTTCTTCGACTGCGACCTGCGGAGATCATCAGCGGTGGCGATTTTGCGCCTCTGCTTTCTATGGCCGAAGGGGCCGCTCCGTGCTGTGGCGATCTCTGCGCCACGGCGTCTTCAACCTCCAGGCCGGCGTGCCATTGCGGAGGCCCTCCTTCAGTTCCGCTATGGCATTCAACGTTGCTCCGTCTCCAAGTGGTATCGTCCCCGGCGACGGCGCTGACGACCGCTGCGTCGAGCTGCTCGATTTCGGTGGAGAAGGATCGAATTGCATTTCTATTTCTTTTGGCAAGGTCCTTTTTGTAAAATCCAGGGGCTTGGTTGTAAAAAAAATCTTTGTGGTCCTTGATGTAATGTGTAACCCCACCGAGTAATGCAGTCTGGACCCTTCGGGGTCCTTCCCCTTGTTCAAAACAAAAAGATTGTTCACACATCGCGGCTGCATTAGAGCCAACTCCAACTTGATTTGCCTATTTTGATCGTCGATATGTGCGTAGACACCACGTACACACACGTCTTCGAAGATCGCCGCCACTTGTGCATTCGTTGATCTTCTTCCTCATGTTCATCGAGCATTTTTTTTTGGTTTCATCATTCATGAGGCTAGCTAGTGTCTTGCAATATGATCCCTGACTCCTCCGTGAATCTCATGAGACTCATTTTCTCCTGAATCTCAAGGGTCTCATATATTTTTTGCCTTTTACATGTCCACTTTCATCAATATTTCATTTTTCTCCAATCTCATCATCTCCCTCTCCAACTTCATCTTCTCCCTAGTCTCGCTCGGTCAAATTTCATTCTCTCCCTTTGCACATTTAAGAAGAGAATGTAACTCTCATCCTTCTTATCGTTTTCTCCTCCAATTGCTTCAAAGTCCCCTTTGTTGGAGAAGATGTCCGTCCACGTGGCCGACATTTTGCTCGTCGTGTCGTCATGCACGGCCATTTCCTTCTTCCACCTCCTCTCCATCATATCTTGTAAGAAGTAGGATATATGATAGTATTAACGTTCTAGTAAATGAATTGTTTGCCTCTGCTATTCGAGTCGTGGCCAGCTGTGGCCTATGAATGGCAACGGAGGGGGGAGGAGAATGCAGTATTTTTTTACCAAAAATGGCCCTTTTACCGAACTAAACCCAGATGTGGCCCTTTTATGAAACTATTGTCAAATCTGGCCCCTGGGCTCGGCGCCAAATGGGCCGGCGCCGAAATTGTACAGCTCGGCGCCAAGATGGGCTGGCGCCGCATAGCTCGGCGCCAAATGGGCTGGCGCCGACCCGGTTCAGCAGAGGCCCATCTTGGCGCCGAGCTGTACAATTTCGGCGCCGGCCCATTTGGCGCCGAGCTCAGGGGCCAGATTTGGGAATAGTTTCACAAAAGGGCCACATCTAGGCTTAGTTCGGTAAAAGGGCCATTTGTAGCAAAAAATACGAGAATGCAGAGGTTCTCTATGAAACGGCGGCATGGTAGACACGTGCGACCAGTGCACTGCTATACGCCTACGAAGGCTAGGGTCAGTACCCTAGTACCCTGCTACAGTTTTATTGACCCCAGCAGTACGTGACTGGAGTTCTTGTCTGCCGCCGAGGAACGGTGGGTCGAAGTGGAAGGGCAGCGAGCAGCGACTAATAAGACAGAAGTGGATGCCATGTTGAGGATCAAATCGATGCCGCCGGCAGCTGTACACGCTCGCTTGCAATGCAAAGCTGGCTCTCCAAGCAGCTCGATGGATTCTCCAAATAAGCGTACGTGAGCAGCTAGTCTAGCCGGGACGTGATCCCTCGATGGATGCTCCCGTACGAGACTAGCTAGCTCGGAATCGATCGATCGGAACTTTTCGGCGACTCTCCTCGCGAACTCAGCGACGACGAAAATACGCGCGGATCGGAAACTGATTTGGATTGTTACAGGCGCATATCGTGCCTGTCGTTGCTCTCTGTATTGCTCTGTAATTTTCGTTGTGTTTACAAGCCACCTTACCGGTGCTTAAATACACGTCCACGCAGGGACAACTCAGGGAATTGGACTAGAACTAGGAATCCTAATTGTACTAAGAACTCGTACTACTTCTTCCTACTCCTACTCCTACATGCAACACTTTTTTTTTTTGCATTTTCCCACGTATATTCAACAAAGAACCAAATACAGAGTACGAGTACAATACGAAGGGAAAACAGAGCAACAACCAAGATCCGCAGCTTCGCCGGCGACGAAGACGAAGGAGACCAACCACCACCTCACCACTTCCAGGGAGAACTTTGCCATATGAGAGACGCCACCCAGCCCGTCCGCCGCGCCACGACGGAGCTTTCGACGATGAACGATCACGGCAGACGTCCCCCCGCCCACCAACACCGCTTTGCCCCGGCCGCCATCGAAGCCGTCGCAGGAAGAAGCCGAAGAGCTTGACCAGCTCCAGGAACCCGCCGCCAGATCCGCCGCCACCACGGATCTGACGGGGGACAGAGGGGCTCGAGCACCACGCCGGGCCTCAAGCCACTCCAAGCCGAGCGCGACGGCGACAGGCAACACTTGTGAACCTTGCGAGGCTAGCTCGAGCCAGAGTCCGGAGAGTACTCCAGATAGACGAAGACTATTGTGGCCGTGATAGTACTACTAGTGCAGTACTGCTGTACCCAACGATGGGCAACCAGACATCCATCGGGGTCGGGGCCTAGCTCGAAGAAGAAGCTGACATGCAGTAGATGTGGAGTCCAAAACAATCACCTTCGCAAACTGGCAATAGCAGCTAGCTCCTGCCAGCCTCGTTGGCTGATGGGATCTCCACGTGCCTTGTGGTGCAGGTAAATTTCCTCTGCATCACCGCCTGTGCACGGCCAAGTCGGGATGCGAATATTAGATCGATCTTTTTAGTTACCATGGTGAACCTTGTGGCGTGCGCGAAATTCTGCAAACGGCTTTCCCGCGTCCAATGGCATATGCATAAGCTGGGGATTTCGAAGAACATGCATCGTTGCTTCTGCACACACACCACCCACACTCCTGAACAGCACAGGCAATCCACCTACACAGTACGATATAAACCACTGTGGAGATCTCGGCACCGCCGCATTTTGTTTTCTCCGGCGCGGCGGCCGCCTGCTGCCGAAATTAGACTCGCAAGAGACAGAAACGGGGGCGGCAACAGTAGGGGGACCGAAAGGCCGCAATCAATCGTGCACTGCGATGGCTCCCTAGACGGCTAGCTAGCTTAGCTCCGGCGACGTGCACGCGATCGAACGTACGCATGCCGGCGGTGGCAGCGGCAGGCGAGGTGCGCAGCCACAGTTCTGATCAAAGCGGAACTCGGCTCAGCTCCCTATCCGATCTCTTGGCTGGTCAGCCCGCGGCGCACGCCACACACACGCGGCCATGCCCTGTACGTTCATGCCCTGCTCGATCTGACCCGGCAGCCATCCATGCCCAAGGGAGAGGGTCTGATGCTCTGACCGCCGGGGTTTGAGTTCAGCCTGGCCGCCGCCCGCCGGGCACGTTGTCAGAACACGGGATAGTAGAAAACAGAGAAGGCCACGCATGCTAGCTGCTGCCTTCAGTTTTTCTGGACATGCACAACGGGTCACTCTATTTGACATTCGTTTTCTAATTCGTGAACTGTCGATTATTTATTGAAAGTATGAAAAAAAGTTCACCCAAGTCTCTCAACAAGGAGTTTGGATGAAAACCGCTCAGAATTCTCGGTTCAACGATATTCGTTTCCGCTTCCGCAAAAAAATTAAACATACGTGAAACCGCATAGTTTCGTCTGTATCCGCTCTGTTTTCATCACTCCTGCTTATCCCCACTTGTTGGAAGGAGAAGAAAAATGAGGATGGGGACGCGAGAGAGAGAGAGAGAGAGGACGGGAGAGTGTAAAACACTACGGTTTTACATGAAGAGTGTGAACCCTAGTAACCAAATATAGTCAGAAACCGTTACCTACCGAATATGGTGTGGACACAAAACACATAAAACATATGTTTACTAGAACCAAGAAAACCTTTAAATAATTTAGGAAAAGTCAAGCAAACCACCGAACTTATCGAATTTAGAAGACGAAATAACATATAAAAGATATATCAAGATTATATAATATAGTGACAACATCAAAAATTATACTACCGCCCCTAACTCTAGTGGAGCAATAAAGTGGAGAGATGGGAATGACTCGAGAGGGAGATGATATCGGGTATATAGGGCTAAACACGGTCGCTTCAAATTTTTTTCTTTATTATTCAGATCTTGGGTTGTGTCTGAATGTTCCGACTATAATTTTTGGGCCTTCTGGTTCGGATAGCACTGTATAGCAAAATACGGAAAGTTTCGTATTACCCTGTTTCCGTTTCCGCATAAAAGTTTCCATTTCCCTTCCGCAAAATTATGTTTCCGTTTTTCCGCATAAAAGTCAGAAAGTTTCCGTTCATCACTACCAGACACGAGCCATGTGAAAAGGAGAATGTAACACGTGGCCCGAGGAGATCCAGTAGGAACGGAACTTCGATAAGGTCGACCTATTTCTAGAGATTTCGAAGTTGGAGTACCCTCTTTTTTCATTTTCAGCCATTTTCTTTTCTTGTGCCGAAAAATCCAAACCACACCGCCCAGGTATACACATGGTCCTACGTGTTCACAAAACGTGAATAAATAAAATAATTAGCATGTACATTGAATGTAAGATAAGCTACTATTTATGGTAAAATAGCCAAATAATGATGTATACAATGTCAAAATCTGGTTATTACGCGCAGACAGAAGTTTGTATATACAATTGTAACTACCATGTATATGTATTAGAAATTTGATGAGTTATATACCACTATAGTTATCATGAAAAAAACAAATATAAAAATCAATGGAAAACTTATAATTATGTGTACATAAACGTTTGTATATATCATTGTAACTGTCATGTATATATGCTGCCAGTATATGTGACTAGTTATCATGACTAAAAACTACAATGTAGACACAATGAAAAAAGCCTTGGTAAATACAGTAGAGAAAAAGTTTGTGTGTGTCAGTGTAACTATCATGTATATACATTAGTAATTTGTTAGTATATACCCCTGTAATTATCATGACAATAATAAAATATCAAAACAAAAAATCTTAGTTATTACGTGTAGATAAAATTTTGTATATACCACTGTAATTAGCATGTATATACATTAGAAATATATCATTGTAGTTATCATGACGGAAAAAACAAATGTATATACAACATGCATAAAACCTGGTAATTAATTGAAACCGAAGTTTGTATACCATTGTACTTACCATGTATATACACATGGGCGTACTCACATTATGGCTAGAGGTTGCACATGACACCAGGTCCCAAGTGAATTCCCTTGATATTTTCATGTATATACGGTGTGTGACACTCCTTTTTGAAGTACGAATTAACTGTGATTTAGTTGATTACAGCAGGATTTTTTTCTCTAGGTACGCCTTTGTATATACATGAGTAATGGATTGGTACATACCACCGTAATTATCATGACACAAGGAAAAACAATAGAAAAATCCTAACAACCGCGAGCCCATGAAACAAAAAAAATAGATAGATACAAACCCACAAATCATGGCCCATTAGCACAGGAAAAAAAATTATATTAATAAAAACGCCGGTCCGGCCTATGTAAATAAAACCATGAGGCAATAAGAGTTAAGTGAGGAGAAAAAAATGATTGAATCTCAAAATTACCCGACGGAGGAAAATTCCACTTATGACAAATGGAAAAAGTAACTGCCTATCAAATAGAAAAAAATGTATACAATATAACTCCAGTGTTGTCTCGAACAATTTTATATTTTCTTATTCCTAATACATGTACGATAGGTTATTTCGTACAACGGCGATTTTTTTCTATTTTCTTGATAAAGATAATCCATTAGCTAAAACAAGGTAAAAAGTCTCTTTTCATGGTTCCCTACTTCAACGTAGCAATCCTCCTACATGTAATTCTTAAGATAGCACTCCTCTACATGCTTTACATTCAAAGTGAGATTTTCATTTGGGCATCTTAAAAAAAAATCTCTTGGAATTAAACTCTAAGAATTTATTGGGCCAGATTGTGAGAGGGCATATTCCAAGGCCCGGCGAGTACAGTCCGGCTCAACGTGGAGCCCAAGAGGTCTGGAGTTTTGACCCAACATTGCCGAATTAATATTTTTGTGGGTTTAGGCCTTTGAGCCACCTGGTAGACTAGAAAAGTTGCGGCATGGCGGCTGACGGAGCGGAGCTTGGTTCCCCGGCGCCGGCGTCGGCGCAGCCGCCGGCACCCAAGCGGCGGAAGATCGAGCCGTCTCGGAGGTACCAACCGCTTCGCTTTCTCTCGCGACCCTTTCAATTTTGTTCAGTCTGAACTGCTGCCAGCTTCCAAGTTCCAACTCTCCGATTTGGTGGATGTTTTGCCTAATCTCTCGCGGTTGCGCTGTGCCGTCCTTCCAGTTTTGAGAAGAATTCCTTAAGCTTTCGACCTTGGTTGTCGGGGCGTGCCAGTGGTGGGGGGTGGCTACAGGTGTAGGGTTTTTTTAGGTAAAGATTCTGGATCAGCCTGCCGACTAGCTGATCCTGTGACTCTGAACATCTCTATATGTCAGATTTTGGTGTTCTTTAAAAGGGGCTTTGGAATGTGGCAACGTAGCTGCTTATCTGTATTTCGGCAAAAGTTTCGATATTCCCATGGGACCTTGTTGATTGAGACGAATATCGGTCCCTTTTACATTTCTGTCCCAAACGAATAATATTCAGGCAATATTATGGGCTGGGGTATCGACCACAATTGAGTGGGGGAGTGGGTAATTTGATAACAGAAAGAGTAGCTCTCATGTACCCAGCCGTGAATTCTTTGGGACACTTGATCCTGAAGAATCAGCGGCGCCTATTGTCTATCACTCTTTTGCTCATGGTTCTGTTCATCCAACTCTTCCAACGCATGTTGCTCATAATCTCTTGATTAAAAACTTAGTTCAGTCTATCTCACGTTCTATAGATCCTACGTGGATAGCTATGACAAGTCATTACCACCATTAAATCATTAAACCAAAGTAGCTATTCTGTTGATTAACTTTACATTGCGTGTCTATATCTGATTTTCAGTGCTTGGCTTAATGACACTATCGGCCTGAACCAACTTAACGACACCTTCTAAGCAACCTGAAGTCCTGAATTGAGAATGACAACAACCCTATGCTAATTGGTGACTTGATGCAGTGACAGACACCATGAGAATTTGTTGTACCTTACAGAAAATTGTGCATTTGAGATCCTACTCCCTACTCATTCCTTTTTGCAGTTCACTGTCACTTTGCACTTACTAGCTATTAGGGGCAGAGATTTTGTTGTTGTTGGCTACGGCAGCCATGCCTTTCTGCTGATTGTAATTTGTCATCAAACTACTCTAGTAAACATGTTTGGTTGTGCTTTGGAACACAGGAGTAGACCCCCTCCTTCTCAAGGTGCTCTTGATAAGGACAAGGAGGCGGCATCATCCAACTCACCGGTATGCTCTAATTCCTGACACGTTGAATGGCAATCAATACCTTCTCTCCTCTTTCTTGATTTCTCCTAACATCCCTTTTTGATGTGAAATCCACTTTTCCAGGTTTCAGGTACACAGCTAGCGAGAGTGGATCTCAACAAAGTTAGGGAGGCAAAGAGATTTGCTGTCCTTCAAGCACAGCACGAGGGATGCCTTGGAAGCTTCAAAAGCTTTGATTCCCTGTTCGGAAATTATCTGGTTCCTGTTACCCCAAGCGATGACTTCTTCGAGCAAATTGCGAAGATGTAATCCAACAGATTTGACAGCCGCGGAGAGGTAGGATGATGATTCTGCTCTATCCCGATGTATAAACATTCTAAAACTTCCTTCTGCTAAATTTCTACTTGCAGAGTAACACTATTAAGACTTCAGGACAAACTGTAGTATTTTAAAAATTTAGGGTCTGACTTCAAAAGAGAAACTGGTTTTCATGCACTGCTGTAGACACTCCTACCTTGTAAGGTCTCCGCAGTATCAAAATGCAGAACCACTTATTGTGCAGTGGTGCACAAGTGTTGCTTCCTGGCAAGCACATTGTAGTGCCACCTTTCATTTCTCAGTGGGAATTTTCCCCAGGCTAGGCTATCCTTCCAGCCCCCAGTAGATGTATATCTGGACGGGGTATCAATTTACTAGGCGGCGCACGGTGGCTCCCGGTGCGGCGGCGTCACAAAGGGAGAGGTGATAATTTTTGGAAGACGCGGGGACTTTTCTGCAAAAAAATTGGCATAATTCGTCAAATGTTTATGCGAATTTGGATCTAAATTTGAGGAGTTAGAGTCGACCAAACTCGAAACCGGTCACGGAGGTGGAACCTACTCGTCGACGCGCGTATATTTCGTGTATATAATTTTTGAAAAACGCGGGAACTTTTCTGCCAAAAAATTGGCAAAATTTGTCAAATGTTTGTGCGAATTTGGATCCAAATTTAAGGAGTTAGAGTCGACAAAACTCGAAATCGTTCACGGGAATGGAACCTACTCGTCGACGCGCATATATTTCATGTATACAATTTTTGGGTAAAAGAAGACGATCACGGGGGTGGAACCTACTCGTCGACGCGCATATATTTCGTGTATATAATTTTTGGAAAATGCGAGGACTTTTCTGCCAAAAAATTGGTAAAATTCGTCAAATGTTTGTGCGAATTTGGATCCAAATTTAAGCAGTTAGAGTCGAGAAAACTCGAAACCGGTCACGGGGGTGGAACCTACTCGTCGACGCGCGTATATTTCGTGTATATAATTTTAGGAAAACGTGGAGACTTGCAAAAAAAAATGACAAAATTCGTCAAATGTTTGTGCGAATATTGAGGAGTCAGAGTCGACAGAATTCGAAACCGTTCACGGGAATGGAACCTACTCGTCAACGCGCATATATTTCATGTTTACAATTTTTGGGGAAAAAAGTTTTTAAAAAAAAATTAAATTTTTTTTGCAAAAAAAGTGCTACAGTGCTCAGGGTACTGTTCAATGTTTGTGCGAATATTGAGGAGTCAGAGTCGACAGAATTCGAAACCGTTCACGGGAATGAAACCTACTCGTCGACGCGTATATATTTCATGTGTACAATTTTTGGGGTAAAAAAGTCTTTAAAAAATTTTAAATGTTTTTTTGCAAAAAAAGGTGCTACAGTGCTCCAGGTACTGTATAGTACTGTTCATCTACGGTCCCCGGAGCAAGGAGAGGGCTTCAAATTCTCCCCCTATTATATACAGTAGGATAGGATAGGATTCTTGTAGTCTTCCGTCACCTAACCATCTTTCCAATTATTGATGTGGTTCTCTCTACCACTTCTTTCCTTCCAGACAGTTGAACAAATATCTTGGCAGCATGGAGAGTTTCAAAGGAAATTTTATATATCCTAAAACCATCTTTCCAATTATTGATGTGGTTCTCTCTACCACTTCTTTCCTTCCAGACAGTTGAACAAATATCTTGGCAGCATGGAGAGTTTCAAAGGAAATTTTATATATCCTAAAGAAACCAGTGATCAGTTCGCATGTCAAACAAGGCTGGGGAGTACGTTCGATTTTGGAACCCACCTTTCGCTGCGAGTATGAAAGAAGCACTCAGCGAGGCTGTTGTACTCGTTTTTAAGACGCTCTTTTAGCGAGATCTCAGTTGTTAAAACAGTTTTGGGGCCTCTTCTATTCATCTTTTTTCCTTTCCCGAAGCACGGAGGGGCTCTTCCATTCCATAGGAGAAGTAAATAAGTAGTCCAATGAATTAAATAATACCAGATAAAAACAAAGTTGAAAAAAGGATAAGTGGAACACGCAAAAAGATAATTTGTGGCACTGTTTACCCATTTAATTAAAGAAAAAAAAGAGAACCGACTGTGTGGGATTATTGTATCCCAAGCGTACCAGGGATTTATATGTTTAGATTAGACACTGAAGATTATTGCGATGGTAGTTTTTATTTTCGTGTTTTCAAGAGCATCTCCCTAAACTGACCCGTAAAATAGTTGGGTAGATATACCGGATTAGGATTGAAGTAGACGGCCATGAATCATGATCTAGAGATGGGTAGCTTGTCGATTTCGGCTAATTGTCCGATGACAAAGAACCGAGTCATCGTGTTTATTCTTATTATTGTTTTGCCTCCTTCTAGATCAAAAGGACCACCACAACCTCCTCGTTTTCATCCCACTCATTTGATCATGAGTCGTCGAAATATTAACGAACTCATACATTAAAATTACATTTAGAAGTCGTATCAACACGAGCACAAAGAAACTTAGAACATACGATAAAAATATGGACAAAAAATACCTTGGAAACAATTCATTCGAACACCTTGTTGGTAGGAAACGCGTCGTGACTGCCACGAGTATAGGGAGCACCATAGGGGTTGGCGGAGCATTCAGAGAAGGTGCACGGGTAACCGTCGACCTAGGAACGTCAGAGGAGGCCAGGGTTGTGCTTGAGCCAACGGTGGAAGAGCGGCAAATCTCAGGACGCATAGGTCGAGATTGGGGTCAGAGCTCGAGAGCATGAAAACGGACCATGACGGCTACAAGGGTCGTGCGCCAACGGCAAGGTGCGGAGCTATATCGCAAAACTCAGGGCCAACAATTGGTGGTTCCATCGGTCGCCCAGGAATTAGGTCTATGCAAAACGGCTAAGACTTAACCCTTAACATGTGTATAAGGCCAACTCCAACGGGCCACCCCAAATCGGACACCCAATGTGTCCGTTTTGGTCCGTTTGGGGCGGTCCCCGGACAGAAAGGAGGCACGTGTCCTCCTCTTGTACGTTTAGGGTGGGGGGCAAACCCAACGGCCCACCCTATATTTTTGCCTTTTCTTTGATTTCCAATGCATTGCAAATCGAAATAGACTGATAAAGAAAGAACAAAAATAATATTAACTAAATTAACACTTCAACATTGGGGCACAAATTGGAAATAGTTTATTTGACAGAGTTCAAATGGGCCATAGTTCACACAAAGACCTCATAGTTCAAATGAGATAAACATAAGTTCAAATTTCAAAATGAGATAAATGTATCATCAAGATGATCATTCCTCTCGTTCACGGATCAACTTTTGCTGCTTGATGAACCAATCACGTTTCGGGTCCATGATGCTCCTCGGTCAACAACGCGAGCTTCACCCGGTTGTCCTCGGCCTTGATGCGGTTCTCCTCGGTGATCATCGCAAGCTTCACTCGGTTCTCCTTGGCCTAGATGCGGTTCTCCTCGGACTTCGTCGCAAGCGCCACCTCCTTCGCCCTTGTTTGTGCATTGGCCTCATCAATCTCTAATCTTTTCTTGGCCATCTCAAGGAAGTTGCTCATTGCCTTCTCTTTACCCGGCGTTTGCCCCCATCTCTCTTGGCATCAGACTCCTCTTTGCCGGCAATCAACCCCTTCAATGTCGCCTCCAATGCAAGAGCCAAAGCCTCTCGCTTCAAATCTTGCTTTGTGGCCTTGTGTCCCCTCGGCCTCACCGCACGGCACCTGAGCTAGGGCCGCCCTCATTACCTTCAACCTCGTCATCATTTGGGCGCTTCTTTGATGCATCGCCCCCCTTCTTCAATGAATTGTAGAGGGCGGTCCACTTTGGGCATCCTTTGATCAATTCCCAACAATGGGTCAACATGAACTTGTTGCCGTTGACCTCCTTGAAAAATGCCATGGATTGGAGGACCATGTCTGCCACGCACTAGTAGGAAAATGCCTACCGCTGGCGGACGGAAATGGCCTACCGCTGGCGGGCGCCCGCCCGCCAGCGATCATTACGCCAGTGGTAACAATTACCGCTAGCGGGCGGCCGTCCGCCAGCGGTAAGGCTGGTTACCGCTGGCGGGCAACCAATGTGCCCGCCAGCGGTAGGTTCGACAGCGCTGGCGGAAAAGGTCCGCCTGCGGTAATTCAGCACGGCTGCCAGCGGTATATTTTCTGGAAATTTTTTTCTTCTGGAAAATCGTATTCCAGCAGTATAGCCAGTATAAATACAGTAAATTTACGTACATGCGTCAAATAAACAACATAAATATAGACAAGACCACATACAAATGATCAAAGTATCATACACAGATACATTAGTTCATCACACATGCATTACAAACCTAAAACACCATGAACTTAAGCTAAAGTTCGATAGGCTAAACAACATGCATTAGTTCATCACTTAAGCTAACTTGAAATTAACCTAAAACTACTCAACGTCCCCAGCATGAACTTAAGTCGGACGATGAGTCCGAGCTATCATCCCAGAAGCTCGAATCCGAATCGTCGCCGGTCTTCTGGCACGGCGACGCTGCACTGGAGGGTCCAGCGACGTCGGAGCTCGCCTGCCTCTTCTTGTTCCTCGAGGCATAGAAGTCCAGCTCCGCCTGCACCAGATCGGGACGGTTGCGGCGCAGCGCGTCCATCCGCCACTCGTCAATCTCGGCAGCGCGGCGAGCTATCCCCTGGCGGCGGTTACGCCACGCCTCGTCTATGTCGACGATCTCCATCGGCGGCGCGAGGAACTCTGCCTCCTCCCGGGACTCAACGTCAGGGAAGTTGAGCTCAGCACGCGGTTGTCCAAACCTCCAGGCTGCCGCGTCGAACGCGCGCGCGGCAAGCTCCGCCGTGTCGAAGGTCCCCATATACCAACGATGGCCATCCACGGTGATCTCCGCGGACCAGCGGCCAGATGGGCGGTGACGGACGCCAATGAACACGCTCATGGAGCGGCGGCGCGGCGGCATGCTCTATACAAGGCAAATAAAAAATGTTACACAACGAATTTGAGTATAGAAAGATGTAAAGTACACACAGTTTTACAGCTTTCTAATCATTGAAATTGTAATAAGATGTAAAAACACAAACAAAAAGGTTAATGCCTCATCGGCATTCTAAAAATGAAATATGGTCAACTCTAAAGCATGTCTCATACTTAGAGTGGACACACAAATTATTCAGAGATGGAGTTAGCGAAACCAGTAGGATGCAGAAATTTTATATTTGTGCATATTACAAGTTTCACTCACACCACCTCTGAATCACATAGTGCCACAACATTTTAATCGTCGGCAATGTAATAAGAATACAAAACATAACAACATTTTGGCCAAAGTCATGCCAAAATTCACGAGAAATTTTGCCATGACTTTGGCTAAAAATATGACATATGAGTACCCAAATTTGCCGGAATGGAAGTTAATCAACATTCCGGCAATCTCAAGGGTCTCTAAAGGTACCTGCAAACGTTTCATCACCATCACAAGGCCGCATTCGCAGCCACAAAGCCGCATTTGTAACAACAAAGCCACATTTGCAACAAAATATAAACTAAACCAAAAACTGTAATTCCTAAAACTTGAAATACTAATTCCTAAAACTTGAACCCTATTTTCTCAAATTTAAATACCCTAGTTAGTTTCTAATTTGAAACCCTAGCTATTTTCTAAAAAAATTGGGTTGAGCAAACCCACAAACACCTTGTGGGTGTGGGTACTACCTAGCTAGGAGGAGATGGAGGGGTGCGGCTTACCTTGGCCGGGTGGCGGCGCTCGGGGCCGGCGACGGTGGCGTGGGAGCTCGGGGCGGCGGCGGCGGCGTGGAGCTCCGGCGACGTGGGCGTGGGCGGGCTCGGGGCGGTGGCGTGGGCGTGGGCTTCAGCGGCGTGGGAGCTCAGGCCGGCGAGGGAGCTCGGGGCCGGCGACAGCGGCGTGGGCGCGGGCGTCGGCGGCGTAGGAGCTCGGGGCGGTGGCGCGCGGTGGGGGGCGGCGACGGCGGCGGGTGGGTGGCCGGGTGGGAGAGAGGGCGCGCGCGGGTGTGAGCGAGTGGATAAGGGCGGCCGCGCGCGGGTGGGGATAAGGTGTGGTGGCCCGCGTGCGAGGGTTACCGCTGGCGGACAGCGTGTGCCGTCCGCCAGCGGTAAGGTCTAGGTTTTTTTTTATGTTTTTGTTTTTTTTTCTTTTAATTTTTCCTTATATAAGGCTAGGCCAGGGAGACCTGAGCCTGCCCCTACTCCGCGTCGCCGCCGCCCTTGTCCGCGCCGCTCAACGCCCTCCTCCGCGCCCGGCGCTGCCCCAGCGCCCGTCGTGTCCTCCGCCGGCGCCGCACTATCCTCCACACCGCCGTGGACCCTCCCCTCCGTCCCCATGCCAAGGTGCTGCCCTCTCCCTCCCCTACCTAGGTTGCATGCACCTTAGGTTGTCACGCCCCGGCTAGCGGAGAAATAATCGCGACAGCCCGCCGTATACTTATGAAATAAAAATACCTCATAAGCATACAAGGCGTAAGTAGTATTTCTCTAAAATTAAAAGCACAAGACAACACCAGGTTCCATTTATTCATGAGTACATCATGTTTTACAAAGGAAAATAGCTAAACTAGAAGGTACACTATTTCATCGTACTAGACATGCAACAAAGGCATCCTTCATTTATTCATGCATAAAGTAAAACCGTAACCCAACACCATGGACTAGGTATCTATTTATTTTCTATAACTTCCATTGCTTCCCCATCGGACCCATGTTCCTTAAACACTGCACATACCAGAGAAAAGAAATTGGCCGTGAGTATGTTGAGACATACTCAGCAAGGATCAGAGAATAATTAATTACATGGCAGTTAACAATTTCTAAGAAACATGTTAGAGAAAAATGATGCACATGAATATTCCTGCAAATGATTAATCAATAGCAACACAAATGAAAGTATGCATCACAAGTCAAGCAAATGACCGTCGTGATCTCCACCAATGGTCGTACCTATCTCCGAGAATCACGACGCCGAGTCCCCTACTTGTGTGAGGCAATTCCATCCCACACTAGTACCGGTATTTAACCGCGTACCGTTATTTCAGGTATCGACCGTCTCGGGCTTGATACACCATACATACCATGATCACGACGATTCACAAACAATTCATGCTTAGCATTCAACATCACACAATATCCTTCACAACACAAACATTCACGGACCATTATGTTTATATCACATGCAACATATATGGACATTTTATGTTGTTCAAAAGATTATATGTCTTAGACATTATTTGTAGAAGCAACTGGTATGTACAGCCTTGCCTTTGATTATTTTCTCCGATCGTCTTGACTTCAACCTGGTTGGTTTGCATAGATTTCATTAGTTGTATTTTATCAACAGCAGTCCAATGAATCATTATTTCATGCATGCTACTAGCAGCAGGGTGAGGCACATGATATGACATGAGCAACTAGCTGCCTCGCTAGCTCTGGCAAGAATCAATCCACCATCCATCGATCACACATGCATGCAAGCTAGCTAGCATTTCACACGATGCATGTACAGCACCAAATAGTACTAGTACTCCTCTCGGTATTATTTCATAATAGTTTGCACCATGGATCATGCATGCGCACACAAATATTAGCTGTATTTAGCTACTAGATTAGATTTAGTACTAGGTAATGGTACAGATTTAATCGAAACAAGTTTGATTCATTTAGTAAGTACAGTAGTATTGCGTTAAACTCTGGATCTAACCATATTTAGAACATCTTTCTTTAGTGCGTAAATTGCACAGAGTTTTAAGATCCACTCTAGCTGATGCAAGAACTAGCAGATCTATGGAGAGAGAAGGAATGGAGCTAGAATAGATAACTACAGTACACTTGATACTAGACTAGAAGTAGGCTCATGCGGCTGGTCATACCTTTCACTGTCTTTCCTTTTCAGATCGAACCAGAAGGTTAGCAAGCAAGGAAGGGATTTGGGAGATTTGCACCGTGTGCTGTGCGATGGGATAGGCGGCCGGCAGGGGCTATTTATAGGTCAGGAACATAGCTGAGAGAGTGACATCTGTGCAGCTCAAGGCAGAGAATTAATGAGGTGGATGAGAACGACGGTCGTGTTACCACCGGTCCGCTCACACCTGAGTTTATCCACAGGTTTATAGTCCTAGATATTTTCAGGTTACGTGGGTGCTACTCTTCCTTTTTCTTTAAAGCTAGACTTATGTGTAAACTGATTATACTGCTACATAAATGCACAAATATTCAGTGTCATGATTCAATAATTATTATATTTATTAATAATTATATATTATATTTTTGGACATTACATCCTTCCCTCCTTAGAAAAATTTCGACCTCGAAATTTTACGTACCATTATTTTTCGAATAGGTAAGGGTAGCTTTTCCTTAAGTCATCTTCCTTTTCCCAAGTGGCTTCATCTTCAGTGTGATTACTCACTGTACTTTGACAAACCGAATATTTTGTCGTCTGGTCGTGCGGTCTTTAAAATCCAATATGCGAGTAGGATATTCCTGATATGTTAAATCTTTTTGTAGTTCGGGTAGATCTAGCTCCACACTTTGATGCGGCGGTTTCAAACATTTACGGAGTAGGGAAACATGAAACACATTATGCACGCCTGCAAGAGAATCTGGCAGCTCTAGCTGATACGCAACATCTCCGATTTGTTTGATGATTGGAAAAGACCAATATATCTTGGGCTCAATTTCTTGCCAAGTCCAAATCGTTTGATCCCTTTCATAGGAGACACCTTTAAATACACAAGTTCTCCTTCCTTAAAATGAAGGTCCCTCCTTTTGCCATCTGCATAACTTTTCTGTCTACTTTGCGCGGCTCGGAGTCGCTCACGTATAAGTCTCACCTTTTCTTCGGTTTCTTCAATTAAGTCAGGTCCTAGAATTTTTCTCTCCCCAACCTCGTCCCAACAAATGGGTGCTCGACACCTTCTTCCATATAAAGCTTCATAGGGAGCCATTTTTATACTCGACTGATAGCTGTTATTATATGCAAACTCAGCTAAAGGCATATAGTTGTCCCAAGCTCCTTTAAACTCCAAGACACATGATTTAAGCATGTCTTCTAAAATTTGATTAATCCGCTCAGTTTGCCCGTCGCTTTGGGGATGATATGCTGTACTGAAATCTAGTTTGGTCCCTAACGCTCAGTGCAAGCTTTTCCAAAAAATTGAGACAAAGCGAGGGTCTCTATCTGATGCAATACGCAAAGGAACACCATGAAGGGATACTATTTCCTTGATATATAACTTGGCAGCTTTTCTAGAGAGAAAGTAATCTTTACTGGTATGAAATGTGCAGACTTTGTTAATCGATCTACTATCACCCATATACTATCATTTTCAGATGGTGTCTTCGGTAGCCCGACAATAAAGTCCATACTAATTTCTTCCCATTTTCAAAGTGGTATCCACAAGGGTTTTAGAAGTCCAGCTGGTCTTTGATGTTCCGCTTTTATGCGTTGGCATACAACACACTCCATAACAAAATTTGGCTATTTCTCTTTTCATGTTATTCCACCAAAATATATTTTTAATATCCTGATACATTTTTGTGCTGCCTGGGTGCATAGTGTATAGAGAGGAGTGTGCTTCCTCCAAAATATACCTTTTTAGATCAGAGTCGTTAGGCACACAGATTCTATCTCTAAAGCATAGAGCCCCACTAGAATCAATATTAAATTGGATGGTCCTCCTTCACTTATACTTTTCTTTAACTTTTCAAGATCCTGATCAACCATCTGTTTTGCTATGATCATCAGCCATCTATTACAAGCTTAAATAAATTAGCTAAGTTAGCCAAGGCAGAGAGTAGTCACGTCAAGAAAAAGAAAGATTTTTGCAATCAGAAACTCCACACACTGTTAATTTGTTCGATTATGTAAGCAACTAGTACAGGTCTAGTCCAATAGTGAGTCTAGAAAAAAAGGCAGTGTAGACCACAGTCTAGATATCAATGGAACATGCATGTATGCACGCAAGACTGACTTTAATTCTCACCGTGCCTTGCAACTTGCATGCATGCCTCCCAACTTGCATGCACGATGTACTACTAGGTGAGAGAGATGGGATTATTATATATTCTTCACTTGTCATGTTCCAAGTTTCACAGCTTGTCTTAGTAATCAAGGAAAATTTCGCCAAAGAGATGCACATGTACATTTTAAAGAGTGTCGTACAAATATGGCACTAAATATTTTTGGGTCATGTGTCGAGCATGAAGTGTTCACAGGAGATTTCAATAACACTATAAAGAACAGTACCAAGTAGAACAAACGATAGTGAAACAAACATCCATCTTCCACTTCGTGCAGATTAAAGACTAGATTCTGAAAAGGAAAATGCACAAATAACATGGCTAGTAGTTCCATAACATCGACCATCAGACTATAGGTTATTTCACAGCATGGTACTTTTCCTTCCCAGACCCGAGACGCATGACTAGGGACATCCCCACCACTCTTCCACCGTGTCTGGCAGGCCCAAACTACTGCACCACCCACACTCTACTCCTTGCAAGACTTTATTCTATAGGATACTAGGTACGACATAGGTACTGCTCAAACTGCTGCTGCCCCGAGCTTAGGAGCTACCACCAGAGCTTCCATCTCCATGCTGCCGAGATGCGACAGTGTTCTTCAGGCTACGAATGCGACGGTAGAACCTGTGGGACATATGCTCCAGAAAGGCTATCTCCCTTTCACTAGAACAGACAATGTCCATCAGCTCGATACACAGGTGTTGAGTCTCGGTCAGCTTCTGGCGTAGTTCCTGATTCTGCTTCTGCTGGTACTCCAACACATGGAAATTGATATCTCTAATCTGGACCCGACGCTCAGTGGCTAGAGCATAGGTGACCACATAATAACAAAATAAAATTTGATAATAATTTAATTAAACTTGATAGCTGATAAGAAAAAAAAAATCATAAGATATATTGGGTTGAAAAAAAATGAATGCCAACGTAATTATTTCTAGTGATATAAAGTTGCACTGAAGTAAACGAGAAATAAGTGGATAAAAAAAAATATAGAACTTGCATGAAGCCGTCATTGAGTTGTGTTTTCCTTTCTGAAAATGGCTTGTCTTGAACGTATGTCTACTGATTGTGTTTGAGAAAACAGAAGGACGTAAGTGTAAGGTTCCTAGATATTTGTCCCACCGTTAGCATTATCTCATACCATGGTTTTTTTTAAAAAAAAGGCAGGAGGCTCTGTTCTTATCCGTAGCACCTTGGCAGCCAAGTTTCTCTCGGTTCATTCTTATCAACTTGCACTAAATATCCTGAGGAGTGTGTACGAGGTTTGGACCTATAAATACCCCTTCAGCTGGAGCCTCTCACCATCGCCCAATCAAGTTAGCCGCTCTCTCTCTCCATTCTTTCTGTTCCGCCGATAGGAAGCTCTGCTTCTGCTCTTTGAGCTAGCCCTTAGAGGATAGGAGCAGACCGCTGCTGGAAATCTGTTAAAACTAAAACTGTCACGCCCCAAACCACGGTCTGGGAGAATGACAGCCGCCGTACACTTATGGTTGAAGAAACCATAAGCATACAAGGCTTAGAATAGTGAAATATCATCGACAAAAGCCAAGCAAAGTCTCCACTTTATTCATTATCAAATATTACAGTACACTTTATTTTATTACAACAGCAGCGGAATCTTCTCTTATTAATGTTTATCTCGACTACTAGACTAAAATTCACCACATGGATCCTCGGCTATCACCTCTTGATCATAATATTTGTCTGCGCATCCCAGGTAAAAAGAAAATGATGTGAGTATGTTAAACATACTCAGCAAGAACACATACAATTCAAATGCCTTTGCACATAAGCACAACTCATCAAGAGCTCAACACTCCACCTTGCCAACTGCGAAACTAGCTAGCATAATGAACCACATACCACCAATAATAATACCACCACATACATCTCATATTTTAGTGTTAGTCTCTGCAGAGTATCAGCAAAATCAATTGTCATAATTCCACCTTGTGATAGTATCGATCTCTGAGAATCACGTCACCGAGTCCCCTACTTGTGTGGGCCTTCCCTTCCCACACCTTTCAGGTATCGACCGTCTCAGGCTAGATACACCACGCTTTCCAATAATTATGACCAATCGTTTTGTTGATATATGATTCCATATTTTATCTTGACCAATATACGGACATGTCATCAAAAGTGCTAAATATATAATGAGCAGCTCTAGAGATATGGAATTTAATATCATACAAAACAGAGATAAGCAAAGCAACCAAATAAAATCATTCAAAGGAACAAACTCCAAACAAGAGAATTCTGGTATACGCAGCTTGCCTTCGGTCTCCACGGAATTAAACTTCTGTCTCCTCAAGACCTAAACATGTTACACATAATGTTCGTAAGTTGTGTTCAGTATACTGATGTTATTTCTCAGCACGTTCACCATTTAATATTTAGTTAGATTAATCATGGACAAATTCTCCTTAAATACATGTATGGTTAAAATGTACTAGTTCTGTTGCTATGCATGCACGAGCTAGTCATCAAGACGTTTCTTTCACTTTCTTGTCTTTGTTCACGTTCCAAGTATATCCATGCATAGCAAGTTTAGTTCAACTTGATCAGTTCATGCGTGTCAAGTATCTATGTATAATCTTATAATTTATCCATTCAATCAAATGTTTATTTCCACGCTATCATCGTCGGGTCGACAAGTATGGTCAGAGCCGTAGCTCCGGCAGTCGTCGCGGCGCCGACGGCAAGTGGGTAATTAAATTAAAAGACAAGTTAATTACAGGAGACTGCCTTTAACTTGCTCATATGATTAATCGTTACTCCAGTATATACGTGTAAATGTTCTTTAGCTAATCAATCAGAACTAGTAGGAAGCAAGTGCAACGTGCTCTTGGATAGGAATGGATTGATGGATCATTTAGCATGTAGGAAAACATTTACTAGTACTACAGCTAGGAGATCAGCATGGACCAGAATAACCATCGGACTTAGATGAGCTAGTTGCTTACCTCTAGCCGCCCCTTCTTTAAGTACAAAAGCTTCCTCCTCCTATTTTTTCTAAGAGCTAAAACTTGCTGCCTAACTCAACGAGCAGAAACAGAGCCTTCCTATCGGTGGAGCAGAAAGAATGAGAGAGATGCTACTCCCTCCGTTCCAATTTAATTGACTTGCTATTCACCACATGTGGATGTATCTATGCATGTAACATGTCTAGATACATCCACATTTGGTGGATAGGAAGTCAACTAAATTGGAACGGAGGGAGTAGCTTGATTGGTTGATCGTGAGAGGCTCCAGCTGAGGGGTATTTATAGTGTGGTTCTTCACTGTTGGACTTGGGGAGGCAGCTACTAGAACCAGATAAGAATCGCCGGAATGTGCCTGGACTAGATAGGACCGCCCTGCTTGTTTATCCTATCCCAATTATTTTATTTTGCTTGGCACGGATAAGGCTAATGAGTAAAAATATCTAGTATCGTACCTTGCCAACAGGCCCTTGCTGTTCCTAAATTTATTTTTGTTCTCCTCAGACCATGCTAATTCATACATATGCCACTTAAGTGAAAGTAATTGCACATTAATCATTTTGGGTTATTACATCCTTCCCTCCTTATAAAATTTCGTCCTCGAAATTTCAGTGATAAATATACCTTGCACCAGTTCCATTGTTCATGTTGATACAATCCATGTACTAAGCAAATTATTATTTAATAAGTATAATGCCTAGTCGACACAAATACAATCAGTAGATGTTGTTCTTTTTTTTTAGACGAGCCATTTCAAAAAAAAAAAAAAACACGTTGGGGCCTTCATCGCAAATTCTATATTTTTACCCACTTATTTCACCTTTACTTTGCAATTCATTGCAACTTATATATCATTGGAAATAATTACGTTCACATTTATTTTCTCGTACCAATATATCTTTGTGATTACTATTTTATTATCGACTATCATGTTGTATTATATTACTCTCATATTTTATCTTGTTATTATGTGAAAACCTTGGCTCTGATACCACTTTAATTGTCACGCCCCAAACCACGGTCTGGGAGAATGACAGCCGCCGTACACTTATGGTTGAAGAAACCATAAGCATACAAGGCTTAGAATAGTGAAATATCATCGACAAAAGCCAAGCAAAGTCTCCACTTTATTCATTATCAAATATTACAGTACACTTTATTTTATTACAACAGCAGCGGAATCTTCTCTTATTAATGTTTATCTCGACTACTAGACTAAAATTCACCACATGGATCCTCGGCTATCACCTCTTGATCATAATATTTGTCTGCGCATCCCAGGTAAAAGAAAATGATGTGAGTATGTTAAACATACTCAGCAAGAACACATACAATTCAAATGCCTTTGCACATAAGCACAACTCATCAAGAGCTCAACACTCCACCTTGCCAACTGCGAAACTAGCTAGCATAATGAACCACATACCACCAATAATAATACCACCACATACATCTCATATTTTAGTGTTAGTCTCTGCAGAGTATCAGCAAAATCAATTGTCATAATTCCACCTTGTGATAGTATCGATCTCTGAGAATCACGTCACCGAGTCCCCTACTTGTGTGGGCCTTCCCTTCCCACACCTTTCAGGTATCGACCGTCTCAGGCTAGATACACCACGCTTTCCAATAATTATGACCAATCGTTTTGTTGATATATGATTCCATATTTTATCTTGACCAATATACGGACATGTCATCAAAAGTGCTAAATATATAATGAGCAGCTCTAGAGATATGGAATTTAATATCATACAAAACAGAGATAAGCAAAGCAACCAAATAAAATCATTCAAAGGAACAAACTCCAAACAAGAGAATTCTGGTATACGCAGCTTGCCTTCGGTCTCCACGGAATTAAACTTCTGTCTCCTCAAGACCTAAACATGTTACACATAATGTTCGTAAGTTGTGTTCAGTATACTGATGTTATTTCTCAGCACGTTCACCATTTAATATTTAGTTAGATTAATCATGGACAAATTCTCCTTAAATACATGTATGGTTAAAATGTACTAGTTCTGTTGCCATGCATGCACGAGCTAGTCATCAAGACGTTTCTTTCACTTTCTTGTCTTTGTTCACGTTCCAAGTATATCCATGCATAGCAAGTTTAGTTCAACTTGATCAGTTCATGCGTGTCAAGTATCTATGTATAATCTTATAATTTATCCATTCAATCAAATGTTTATTTCCACGCTATCATCGTCGGGTCGACAAGTATGGTCAGAGCCGTAGCTCCGGCAGTCGTCGCGGCGCCGACGGCAAGCGGGTAATTAAATTAAAAGACAAGTTAATTACAGGAGACTGCCTTTAACTTGCTCATATGATTAATCGTTACTCCAGTATATACGTGTAAATGTTCTTTAGCTAATCAATCAGAACTAGTAGGAAGCAAGTGCAACGTGCTCTTGGATAGGAATGGATTGATGGATCATTTAGCATGTAGGAAAACATTTACTAGTACTACAGCTAGGAGATCAGCATGGACCAGAATAACCATCGGACTTAGATGAGCTAGTTGCTTACCTCTAGCCGCCCCTTCTTTAAGTACAAAAGCTTCCTCCTCCTATTTTTTCTAAGAGCTAAAACTTGCTGCCTAACTCAACGAGCAGAAACAGAGCCTTCCTATCGGTGGAGCAGAAAGAATGAGAGAGATGCTAGCTTGATTGGTTGATCGTGAGAGGCTCCAGCTGAGGGGTATTTATAGTGTGGTTCTTCACTGTTGGACTTGGGGAGGCAGCTACTAGAACCAGATAAGAATCGCCGGAATGTGCCTGGACTAGATAGGACCGCCCTGCTTGTTTATCCTATCCCAATTATTTTATTTTGCTTGGCACGGATAAGGCTAATGAGTAAAAATATCTGGTATCGTACCTTGCCAACAGGCCCTTGCTGTTCCTAAATTTATTTTTGTTCTCCTCAGACCATGCTAATTCATACATATGCCACTTAAGTGAAAGTAATTGCACATTAATCATTTTGGGTTATTACATAGGTGTTTGATCAAATTCTCCACTCATTTTTTCAGATCTCGGCGATCGACGTCGACGATGTCCCTGTTGGACAATAGGGGCAATGTCCGGGACTGGGCTCCGCCGGGCTGGCACTGGGAGGTGGTATCTTCCAGAACGTGTAGCTTGGTGAGGAATCCGGGGTGACGTCGTCGATCCGGATCTTCTTTGGTGGAAGTCGCGTGGGCCACGCTCGGTGCAGAGGGAGCCGGCCCCCGAGGAGGTGGTACGTCGCCGTATCAGGGAGGAGGACGAGCACGTCCGTCGCTACATGCATATGTTGGATACGCCAGCGGTGTATGATAGTAGATGGCAGATGTTTCATAGGGTTCCTTCTCGTGTGAGTATTGATCCTGTGATGGTTTCTGCTCTTTGGGTGCTGAGCGTCGACCGTGATGCACCCCGCGGCTTAGGACCTGGCAGAAGTTAGTGATATTATTCGTGATGTATTAGGGTTAAATAAAAATGGACTCCAGCTATGTAACTGGATTAAATAAAGATGTATGCGTGATACTTTTGCATATTTGATCAATCCTGATTTTGTTAAAGTGAGGAAAATAATGTTCCCTACTTTGAATTATTCTGCAATGCAGACATTGTTTTATATTTGTTTTGTACTATTTAAACAATGGATAATCAACCAAGTATTACGATTTTTCTTCATTTCTATATAATTTTTTCCTAGTTAAATGATTATGTTGATTTTCCGAAATTAATCCAAATTTGAACTACAAGTGTTTTATAGTTTGCTCTCCAATTTTTAAAATAATCATTTTAATTAAGGTACACAACCAGTGGTTATATATCATAGAAACATCAATATTTTTAGAGAATTTGACCTCTTTCGATGAATAGTCCATGTGGCGGCCGTTTTCGATCAACAGTTTTTCGTAAAAAAAACAAATAGAGTAAAAAAACACTCAAAAAGATATATCCTCTTGCATGAAGTCCTTTTATGTGTACTTAGTTGCTATGTAAAATGATAAACTTGATATTTGACAAAAGTTTCAGAAACATTCTTCACAAAAAGCACTATCATGTATAAACATCTATAAAGTTTTGAACCAAATGACCAAGTTATGTCAATTCCCAACGCATAGTTTGTGATAAAGTGCTCATATTCGACACATAGGTGTGTCTTGGTATAGGAAGAAATGGTTTCAAAGGAAATTTACATATTATTTTTATAAATATTATTTTCCTAGTTATATGAATTTACATGCCAAGTTACCCCTGGCGGACGGTGTGGAGTGCTCGCCAGCGGTATTGCACTTGCCGCTGGCGGACGATTTAGCGTGCCCGCCAGCGGTAATTTGCTAGTTTTTTTGGCTCAGCCGAGGCAACTACCGCTGGCGGGCACTATATAGCGTCCGCCAGTGGTACGTTTGGTACCGCTGGCAGGCACGGATTCTGTCCGCCAGCGGTAGTTTGCCACACCTCCTCGCAAATTCCTGCTACTACCGCTGGCGGGCATAGTGGGCGTAGTAGCGCTGGCGGACGGAAATGATGTCCGCCAGCGGTAGGCTGGTGGCTATAAGCCTTTTCCACTAGTGACGCCGACGCCATCTTGGGGCGAGCAACAATATGATCGGTGGCGGCTTGGAATTTGTTGCACTCTTGTTGGATATGATTCCATCTCTTGTTGAGAGAGTTGTCATTCCAATCACTTTTAGTTCTATAGGGCGGCAACTTTCATTGCTCGTGGAAATGCTTGCCCACCCTCTTCCAAAATGCAATCCTGTTTTGCTCGGCACCGGAAGTTGCATCTTGCCCAATGATCATCCAAGCTTCGCAAAGAAGTTGGTCATCCTTCTCCGAGTAGTTGGCCGTTCGGGCGTTCTTCCCTTTCTTTTGCTTGGGGCCAGTGGCTTGATCGAACAATGGCTCACCATCAATTGAAACCCCCTTTTGGGTTTGATGTTGAGTGTCCTCGCCCTCGTCAGCCTCCTCCTCTTCATCCACCTCATCCTCTTGCTCTTGTCCCTCGTCGCCGCCTCCGAAAATCATGTCTCCCATGATAACATCGGTGTCAAAAAACGCCGGTTGGACGACATTATTGGCACCGTTTTTTCAAACTCAAGATGTCGTGGCTGGGGCATGCTCGTCGGTGCCAACATCACTCGTGGTGCCTTGCTGCATGGTGCCGAAACGTTGTCGGCACCAGCGTGATGTTGAGGTCGAGGACGAGCGGCAAGGAGGATATCTTCGACGAGGTGTCCCTCGAGCCGAGACGGGACGACGCGACCACGGGCGGGAAGGCGGAGGGCAATGCCGATGAGAGGGCAGGCGACGCAGACCT
Source organism: Poa pratensis (assembly GCA_947311845.1). NCBI lineage: Eukaryota > Viridiplantae > Streptophyta > Magnoliopsida > Poales > Poaceae > Poa > Poa pratensis. The sequence goes on along the minus strand of CAMZMU010000071.1, from coordinate 26,343,234 downwards.
TGGAGGTTTGCCACACCGAGCTCGCCTCGGAGGGCGAGATGCGGGCGCCGCCCCCAAGTGCCACCGAGAGGACCTCGCCCTTCAGCATGAGTACAGCTCGGGTGGCGGCCTCGTTCGCGATTACTTCCGCGTTGGCGCGGGCCTGGACGATGGCGACTAGTTCCGCCTCAGCCTCCAACTCCTTCTTCTCCTTGGCGGTCGCCTCCCGCAGCTTCTTCTTCTCCCTCCGAGCGGCTCTCTTGTCCGACTTGGGTAGTCTCTTTGGCTTGGACAGACCGGGGTCGAGCTCCATCAGCGGCGGCTAGGGGCGGCTGCTAGGGCGACGGAAGGAGGCGAGGGTTTGTGGAAGGGGAGGAGTGCCGTGTCTGTGTGGCTGTCCAACGGGCCCGAGGAGGACAAGAGAGGTCACAGGCCGGACGCGGACAATGTCCATTTTGGGCCAGCTTTGGGATGAAACGGACATATCCGTTTGCGCGCGGCCGTTTGGGGTGGGTCGTTGGGTCATGCCCCTTATTTATCGGACAAACTCGGACGGTCCGTGACCATTTGGGTGCGCAGTTGGAGTTGGCCTATAGACACAACATATGTTCACTCTTGGTTTACCGATCCGTCCGCCGTCGGCCGCCGCCATACCCTTGCGGGTACGGGGTCATCGCCGTCTCGCTTGTCGCCCACGCTGGCACGCTGCTGCCGGTGATATGGTGCATTCACCGAGGCGCTATTCCGTTTCTTGAGCATGGAGGAGGAGGTGTGGTTTTCCTTCGCTGCCGCTGTTGACCCCACGCTGGAGGGTGACGCATTTTTCAGCCGTTGCTGCGTTGACACGTTTACCCATGACGTCGTCGTATCGTCAGCTATAGCCCACCGCGGGCCCCACGTCGCAGGTGACCAGTATCCTGCAGCCCCTTTCTTCCAAATCCTTCGTCGCTTAATCACTGAGTGGTGGGCCTCGTTACCTCAACTCTGACAGAAATAATCAGCCGCACACTTGTTGGAGGCTTGGAGCTGGCTACTGTTTGCACTAACAAGCAGCTGGAAAATATCCATAAAAACCCCTTTGTTTTCTCGCCTAAATAGCAGTATAGCACCTGCTACTTGTCGTGGCTCGTGTGTCTGGGCTCTTTCCGTTTGTCAGCCTGTTGCATCTTTGACACATAGAACCTCATAGAGTGTGATATTACACTCCCACCATATAGGCATGCACCAGCACCAGCTGCACCCCTTATCCCGCTGAGGCAATCCAGGCCGTCCATTTGGACCTTCGAAAATCACGTCCGTTTGTGAGGGAAAGTTCCAAAGGCGAGGGGATTTTATTCGCCCGCAAAACGCCCAGCTCGTGGTCCTCGTCCCACTCCTCCACTCCCCAGGTTTGGGCAAGCAGGGAAAGAGTAGGACGGAGCAGAGGGGGAGGTAGAGACTGTAGTGGCGCACGCCGGCCCCGATTCGAAAGCCGAACTGGTCTGTGGTCCGGGCACGCGGGGGCACCATGGAGAAGCGGGCGGTCGTGGGGACGGCGGTGGTGGTGTGCGCCGCGGCCGCGGTCGGCGTGGCGGTGGTGGTATCGCGGAGGAGGAAGAGGAGGCCGGACGGAGAGGCGGGGAGGCTGAAGAAGGCATCCGACGTGATCGAGGAGGTGGGGCAGGCCTTCGCGACGCCAACGCCGCTGCTGCGCGGCATCGCGGACGCCATGGTGGAGGAGATGGAGCGCGGGCTGCGCGCCGAGCCGCACGCGCCGCTCAAGATGCTCATCAGCTACGTCGACAATCTCCCCACCGGGTATGGCACTCCTCTCCCCTGCTTCTTCGGTTTCATCGTCGTTTTTGGCGACATACCTTTTGTTCTGTGTCAGTGTGTTTGCGCGCGCGGACGCGTGCGTCAGTCTTGCCGTGAATTGGTTGAAAATTTGCATTTATTTTTGGTGGCTTGACGAGGCCGAGGCATGGTTTTCGATAGAAATGTAGCAAGCGTTGAGACTTGTGTCGTCTTCATACTGGGAGGACCCTGCCTTGGCCTCGAGGCTTGTTTGTACGACTGAATTTTGTTTGAACTTGATATGATTCATATTTCTTCTGGAAGAAGGATCGCTGAGAGTTTTTTCCTCAATTTTTTTGTTCTTTGTGCATCATGAAGAATTTTTGTGAAATCTTTGACATGACACCTCAATTCCAACTTTGGTCAATGTATTGTGCCTGCATGACAGCATGAGGGATCACGATATGTGTAAGATTTGGACTTTCTTCTCTAATTTATGTAAAGTTTTTTTTGAATGGTTAATTGTGTACAGTAAGGCATGTGGTCCCACATGTCTTCTCTAATTCACTTACAAGGGCCTATTTTGGTTGCTGGATTTTTTTTAAAAAATACAGCACAGGAATAATATAGGAACTGGATGTCAGGATGACTCCAACGGGCCGACGCAAACGGACGCGCGTTTTGTCCGCATTTTGTCCGTTTGGGTTGGCAAACGGACGCGCGTCCGGCCCATGTCCTCCCCTTTCTGATCACTGCACCCAACGGGCCGACGCATTGTGTCCACCTAGCCAGGGTTTTGATCATTTTCAGCCATTGTTTGATCTCTGGTTTTTTACCCCGCCAGGTCCATACAACATAAATGAATCGAAGCACACGTTACACATAATACAATCCAAATAGTTCAGCAAATATTTATTACAATCCAAATAATTCAGCAAAATAATACAAATTGTTTCACAAATAACAAATTGTTCTACACATAGTCTTAAACCAAATAAATATCAAACACAATAGTTCAACAAATGGAACTACTGGTTCCTCTGCACCAAATCATTTTGGAGCCGAAGATGAGTCGCCTTCTCACGAATGTCATCGTGGAAGTCGAGGAACTGAGCAAAAGTGGACGGTCCCTGGAGCTCAACCAACTCACCCTGAAACTGCCATGCCTGATCATACATAGTGTCATCACGTTCATCCTCCACAATCATGTTGTGCATGATCACACCAGCTGTCATCGCCTACCACATGGTGTCCTTACCCCATGTTCTAGCAGGGTGCCGAACAATAGACCATCGTGACTGAAGGGCACCAAATGCACGCTCCACATCCTTTCTAGCACTTTCTTGTTCCTTGGCGAACCTCTTCTCCTTCTCATCATTTGGTTTGGAGATGGTCTTCACAAATGTAGTCCATGTAGGGTAAATGCCATCAGCAAGATAGTATGGCTTGTTGTACGTGTGACCATTGATCTCATAGGTCACCTCGTGTGCATTGTCATTGGAGAGCCCGTTGAACACCGGAGACCGCCGAAGCATTGATGTCATTGTGTGAGCCGGCCATGTCAAAGAACGAGTGCCAAATCCACAAATATTTTAATTCCACGGCCTCAAGTATGACCGTGCACTCCCCTACATGGCCCTTGTACTGCTCCTGCCAAGCAAATGGGCAGTTCCTCCACTCCCAGTGCATACAATCTATGCTGTCAATCATCCCAGGGAAGCCTCTGGCCTCGTTGATGGATAAGAGTCGGGCCGTGTCCGCAACATTTGGGTTCCCTCAAGTACTCCGGGCCAAACACCTGCACGACGGCTTTGTAAAACTTGTACATTGCTTCTAGGCACGTGGACTCACTCATCCGCACGTACTCGTCAACAAGATCACCGACAACTCCATATGCAAGCATGTGAATTGCGGCCGTGCATTTCTGATAGGACGAGAAGCCGAGGGTACCAACCGCATCTCTCTTGCATATGAAATAATAATCAAAATGCATCAACCCCAACCGGATACGGTTGAACAAAGATCTTCTCATCCGGAAACTTCGCCAGAAAATCTTGGGAGGATATGTCGGTTTGACCCGACGAAAGTAGTCCCCATAGAGCTGGACATGGCCCGCTGACCTGTTCTGGTCCAAGGCAGGAGAATGGCCCGGCAACGACCCTCGGAACACTGGCCGCATCCTCTCTATGTACTCATTGACAATGAGAGTGGCAACCAGGCCGTCACTCTCATCATCGGATGAATCGACGAGGATTGGTACATGATGTAGTTCTTATAAAACCACTCATCAGAGCTATCCATGGCCGAGTTTGTACCTGAGTTGTTGCCGGGGCAAACGGCCGAATACCTTGTGGGCGGCGTCGGGGTCGCGGGCGCTGTGAGAGAGATGGCCGCAAGATTCACCGGCCGTGGCGGGGAGGGAGCTGCTCCGGTGACGGCGGGGAACAGGAGCAGCAGGCGGCCTCCCCGGAATGGCTTGCACTGCCAAATCTGGGTGCCGACGGCGGGAGGGGCGAGGGAGGCAAGGAAGATTTGGGTGGAGAATGGTCGATGAGCGGGCCAGGGGCGGACTAGGGGAGGACAGAACAACGGTCTCGCACCTCCGCGGCCGATGCAAACCTGGCCCAAATTTGGGCCGAGAATGGGTCGCGGCGGACAGAAAAACAGACCCGCGTTGGGCCGTGTTTTTGGCTCGCGCGGACAGGAACGGAGGCGGGCAGACTGAATGCGTCGGCCCGTTGGAGTCATCCTCATGCCATGTTGAGTCCTTGAATTAAAACGCACAAATGTGTACCACAAGTTGTTTGGTTGAGCAACATGAAAATTGTAATTTTTTTACTGAACCATAGGTGCACAGTGCACACCATGGTTATCAATGGAACAATTGAAAGTTTTGTTTGGAATTGTATGCAAAGTGCCTTTCTAAATTCTAATCCAACAAACCAAACAAGCTTCCATGTCAAGCTTACCTAATGATAAAGTCATCAAAGGTAAGATTTTTCCTTTTTTTTTTTTGCATGGTGGGCTGCGGATATAAGTGTTTGTGCGCCATGGTCTTTTATTTGCTGGCATGGCGAATTCAGTATATGGGCAATTCAAAATGAACATTTACTACTAGTATTGTTTATACTTCCTTGTTTTCAAATACCTTGGACTACTGCACATTAGAATGTGTTGCCACCATTTTTCATCTCAAAACAGTATTATTTTCTGACCATCTAAATTAGTCATGCAAAAATATTATTTTTCTGAAAATACTTTGATAGTATTATATTTTCATTTTTTAACATGTTGGAGACAAAATAAATATGTAGTAGAGAATATTTGATAATAGATGGAGTATTATGAAAATCCCGTGAACTACTTAGATAAAATATCTGGTAGTTAGAAGACATGTTTTAGCCATGAGTATGTTAACTCTAATTGTGTAACTCTTACATGTGTCTAAGTGAAAGACATTGTGCCTACCGCTTTCTAAAACTTTATTTCCTTGTTTCCTCTGGTATCATTATGATATTCAATGATTTGTCTCACTTTCTTCAGGGATGAGCATGGGCTGTTTTATGCACTGGATCTTGGTGGGACCAACTTCCGTGTTCTACGGGTTCAGCTTGGAGGAAAGGAGAAGCTTGTTGCCCAACAATATGAAGAGGTGCCCATTCCACCTCATCTGATGGTTGGGACTTCCGCTGTAAGTGCTTTTGGTTGCTCTTTTTGAAGTCCCCTGTATTAGATTTTTATATTTTTTTATTATGCATGGTTTACTCACTTTTTGAAAGCATGAATACAGGAACTATTTGATTTTATTGCGGCTGAGGTGGAAAGATTTGTTGGGACAGAAGGAGATGATTTCCACTTGCCTGAGGGCATGCAGAGAGAACTGGGTTTCACCTTTTCTTTCCCAGTACACCAAACCTCAATATCACCAGGCACTCTTATTAAGTGGACAAAGGGATTTTGCATCAATGGAATGGTAAAAATCAAATGATTATAGTACATAGTTCGCTTAGAGAATGATATACAAATAACCTTTATATTATTTTGATGATCAAGGTTTTATTTTATTCCCCTGAATAAACTTATTAATTGGACACAGAAGTAGCCTTTAGCATTAGCACATGCTTGTTATATAATGCTTATCATCGGAGACACACGTTTTTGCTATACAGTCGTAGCTCTTCTCATGTTATCTGATTAACCTGTATCCTTGTAATCTTGACACACCAAAATAAGCTGCATTGATTTTCTGCTTTTTCTCTGACTAATGTGGGAAGTTCTAGCATCTTGGAATCTACATGGAAGCTCGGTTTAACCTTGTTTTAGTAAGATACTACTAATAGATAGTATATGACGTTCTCTATGATTGATTGCTTTGAGGTTAGGTTGGGGAAGATGTCGTAGCTGAATTGAGCAGGGCTATAGAGAGGCAGGGGCTTGACATGAAAGTTACAGCTCTGGTAAGGAAGCTCATGTGTTCCTTAAATTACTTAGTATCTTGAACATCCAGGGCAGACTTTTCCATTTCCTAATTCCTATGCATTGTGATGCTGACACTGATTTTGAGATTCTACTTGTTAGTGAAATACGAATCCTGGCACTTATTGTATCACCAGATAATTTCAACGTCTTGAAATCTGACAGCATGTTTGTGCAGGTCAATGATACTGTAGGCACATTGGCCGGCGGGATATATGCTGATAATGATGTCGTTTCTGCTGTAATACTGGGCACTGGCACAAATGCAGCGTACGTGGAGCATGCAACTGCAATTCCAAAATGGAACGGGCTACTACCTAAATCAGGAAACATGGTTAGTGTCTGACTTCATTTGTATGTTTGGAATATTGAAGGTCTTTGGACCTTGTCCAATCATATATATCCATTGTATTTTTTGTTTTTGTATGATATTCATTTCAGTTAATAATACAACAATTCGATCTGATCTTTGGTATTCTGCAGGTTATCAACATGGAATGGGGAAACTTTAAGTCAGACAAGCTTCCTCGTTCTGACTACGATATAGCCTTGGATTTTGAAAGTTTGAACCCCGGCGAGCAGGTATTGTTTATTTATTCTGGTTATTCCGATCTATGTGTGGGTATGTCATCTTATTTCATTCTTTTTTCTTAGATATATGAGAAGATGATTTCTGGAATGTATCTTGGAGAGGTTGTCCGAAGAATCTTGCTTAGGCTGGCTTATGATGCTTCGTTATTTGGAGATGTTGTTCCGCCAAAATTGGAGCAGCTATTTGTACTGAGGTGCACTTCCATATCCACCTACTGAAGTCTAGCTCTTCTTTACCCCTCCGTTCGGAAAAGGATGTCACAAAAATGATCATTTTGTGACATCCTTTTCCGAACGGAGGGAGTAGTAGGAAATAGTTAGCTTATGATTAAGTAAATCTAGCTTGTGTGACATGCATACTCTAAACTCCTTTTCAGCTGTGGTTCTATTTGTGTGTTTTTGTACTCTGGGTTGTATTTTTACATTTTTTTTACAAAGTTGTTACCGTCGGCCTTTGCATCAAGGATGAATATAGCCCAATTATTACATGTGTTTATTACAGCCTCTAAACAAAGAATCAACCTGATTAACACAAAAGTCAACATGCTGTTTGGCTCATACATTTAAGCTGTAATCAACCTATTACATGCATGACATCCAAACAGGGATATAAATTCCCTGGTAATCCACTTTAACCTCTTGGCGCCAAGCTCCATCGGCTTCTTGAGCTGTGCATGTTGTAGCGTAGCCCAGACTGTAACCAGTTGTATTGTATTGTATGATACTAATCAATCTGTCAGTCTTCAAATTTGACAGTACTTGGATGGTAGATGCTAATTCTATAGTTTTTGTACATAGTTGATGATAAACATAAACTTTAGAGGCAAATGTCTGTAACGATTCCAAAATTAGTGCTTTGTTTTAATTTTCTAGCTTAAGGAGCACAAAGCTGATTCCCAACTTTCCTGTCTTCCTTGGGATCAGCCCTTTTCAGCCACTCAGCCAGCCTCATTACTACATAACTCAGACTCCCACTACACGAATAAATCTCAGTCTGCTCCTTGAGTAATGAAGAAAATAGAATCTGAAAACCTCTGATCACTGCCCCTTTAAGGATTTACCAGTGCATTAGTCTCATCTAGAAGCGATGTTCTGTTTCGGGCTCTCCCCTGTTTGAGAAGGGCGAAGGACAAACTAACAATCATGATTGTGTATTTGTTAGATGGCAATCTTTGTCCTTGTAGTGAGTTCTAAGTTTTTTTTTTAAACTGAGCGAGTCCTTAGTTTATATACAGGGGCACAAAGAATAGTATCCTGACCTTTTTGACTGTGAGTGTATTCAGTGGTGGATCCAGAAATTTATCAAAGCCTGAGAAAACCACAATTGTAAGTCTTAAGATGCCATTTATTCATACGGTAGAAAATCACGCCAGGTAAGGTGTCCTTCAGCTGGCAAACCCGGGGAGCTGCCTAGGCAGGAGGACGCTAGAATTATCCTGGGCATATAAACTAATGATAACGTGTTCATTTTTGCTTGAATAGCTTAAAGGCCAAACGAATAGATATCGTGAGTTTGTGACACATAATGTACGCAACCATTGGAAGCTTTCTTAAGTAACTCCCAGTTGCGGTGTTGCAGGACTCCGGATATGTCAGCCATGCATCATGACACCTCACATGATCTCAAACACCTGGGGGCTAAGCTGAAGGATATTCTTGGGGTATGATGATGATACACATGCTCAAAAGAGGATATTGTTAAATTCGACTTTCAACAACCAATGACTCCTTGTGTTATGCTTGAACATATATTTAGGTTGCCGATACTTCCCTGGAAGCAAGATACATTACTCTTCACGTGTGCGAGAAGGTCGCAGAGAGAGGTGCACGCTTGGCTGCTGCTGGAATATACGGCATTCTAAAGAAGCTGGGCAGGGACCGAGTGCGTAGCGATGGTGTCCGAAGCGAAGGACCGTCGTCGCTGTAGATGGTGGTCTATTCGAGCACTACAAGAAGTTCAGCGCCTGCGTAGAAGCGACACTGGCAGACCTGCTCGGGGAGGCTGCCCCATCTGTTGTCGTCAAGATGGCCAACGATGGCTCTGGCATTGGTGCTGCACTTCTTGCAGCTTCACACTCCCAGTATAATACTGCCGAATAATCCTAGGAGAGGGAGTGAGCTCCTAGCACAGCTTCTTGTTTTTCCTCGCTCATTTTGCCATTTCACTCTATGATAGTTCCCCTCGCGCGATTCACCGTCCACTTTTACAATTCTGCAAGCTCATGATGAGTGCCTGAGCAGCGGGATATGCTAATACTGTTCCAATGAGTTTCAGAGTTGCCACATGGAACAAGTGTTTGCAACTGCAGGAAAGAGGAAACGGAGGTTAGAATGATGCCGTACCTTTGCTGTTGATTCTTATCGCCTGAACCTGTAAGTTTCTATTGGGATGCGATAACGCAAACCAAACTTGCATGTGATCTTCTGTAATTCAGAATAAGGAGGGTGGTATAATCATACAATCAAAGCATTTACGAGTCCTTCTGGTTGACATTTCGCATATCTATGTTATTAATGCCATATACATGTCTTTTTGCGGGCAATGTACTATGCATATTTAAGTTGTCTAAAGTAAAAATTCTTGGGTATCTAGCAGTGGAGGTAAGTAGTGTACAATCTAGAGTATGGATCACAGTTCAGACTTGTAGGCCTGTCCTACAGTATGCTAAACTTGCATTGGTATACATATACAGTCCTGGCTTATAATTTTCCTGCTTATAGCTGGTGTCCTAACTACGCCAGTGCAATCATCAAGATGCCCATAATTCAGACAATGCTATCGAAGTGGCTCTTTTCCTCGCTGTCGGATCCGCTGGAGTTCGAAAGCTGTTTCCGCCGGCTGCCGCGCTGTGGCAGCAAGAGCGGAGCTGCCTCGTACTCCCGGCCTGGCTCCGTCTTGCTTTTCTGGTGCGTCTGCTCGGAGCACCTGAGCAAGATCTCCAGCACATCCTTCATGGACGGACGCGACGACGGCGAGGCGCTGGTGCACATCACGCCTAGCCTGAACACGGCCTCGATCTCCTCCGCGCACCCCGCGTATCTGATACTGTTGTCTGTGGCGTCGGGGATGCTTCCTCCTGACTGGTACCGGTGCCGTGCCCATTCCGCCAGGGACCCGTGCTCGCCGCCGTCGTTGGCCGCCCTGCCGGTGGTGAGCTCCAGGAGCACCACGCCGAAGCTGTACACGTCCACCTTCTCCGTCACCTTCCTCGTGTAACCGCACTCTGCACACAAGCATATGCAATCGTCAGATAAATCCGCCAAATTTTCCCAACAGAGAATGTTGATTGATGATTCCTTACCAGGAGCCATGTAGCCGAACGATCCGGCGACGGCGGACATGGTGTCTGGCGTGCCGGCCTGCACCAGCATCCTGGCCAGCCCGAAATCCGCGACCTTGGCCCGGAACTCGGAGTCCAGCAAAATGTTGCTGGTCTTGACGTCCCGGTGAACGATGGGCGGGGAGCACTCGTGGTGCATGTAGCAGAGCCCCTGTGCGGCGCCCACGGCGACTCTGATCCTCGTCGGCCAGTCCAAACCAGCCTCTCGCCGCCCGGACCGGGCCCTCCCCATGGACGGGATGGATTCCCCTGCGCCGTGGAGCCACCCGTCGAGGCTGCCGTTGTCCATGTAGTCGTATACGAGGAGCTTGGCGCCGGAGTCGTCGCGGGAGAGGCAGCACAGTAGCCTGACGATGTTCTTGTGCCGGACGCCGCCGAGGATGCTTGCCTCCGACTCGAACTCGCGCTCCAGCTTCTCGTCCACCTTCCCGGCGCTCCGTATCTGCTTCACGGCCACGGCGCCGGCGTTGCCGTTGTACCGGCTCGTGTACGCGGCGTGGTACACGCGCCCCGACCCGCCGCTGCCGACGAGGTTCTCCTCGGTCAGCGCCCGGAGTATGGCCGCCTCCCCAAATCCCAGACCGGTCTGGAAAGACGTCATCTTCCAGCCACCATCCCTTGCCGTGCGCTTTCTTTTTTTTATGTCGCGGACGACGAAGAAGGCGAAGACCACGATGAGGACGAGGAGCGCGCCGGCAGCGGCTAGGAGGCCCGTGCGGAGCGCTGGCGAGACGCCGCCGGAGGAAGCGCCGGCGAATTGTGATCCCGCGGAGCAGGAGCGCACGCCGGTGAGGTAGCCGGACCCCGGACCGGCATGGCAGAGACCGGGGTTGTCGAGGAAGCTGCGATCGTAGGCAGCGATGGCGAGATCTGCCGGTACTTGGCCATCAAGCTGGTTGGATGACAGGTTGAGCGAGCTGAGCTTCAGCCTGGCAAGCGGCGGCGGTATGTCGCCTGACAGCTTGTTTGACGACAGGTCAAGTGCGCTGAGCACGGGCATGGTGCCCAATTCTGCCGGTATCTGGCCGGTCAACTGATTCCTGCTCAGGTCCATCTGCGTCAGGTATCCGAGCTTGGCTATGCTCTTCGGGATCCCGCCAGAGAGCTGGTTACCGGACAAGTCCATGTTCAGCAGCAGCGGCATGCCGTCACCGAGATTGGCTGGCATCTCCCCGAAAAAATTGTTGTTCCCCGCGGTGAACCTTTTGAGTCCAGCAGCCGCCGCTGGGATGTTCCCACCAAACTGATTGTATTCTATGTGTAAAGTTGTGAGGTTGCTGTACAAGGTGGCCGGCAGAGTCCCGCTCAGCCGGTTATTCTGCAAGAGACATACGAAAGGTTTGTCGCCGTCCAGAGCGCTTCAGGGACATCGCCGGAGAGCTGATTATTGTCGAGCTGCAGGTAGTTGAGCGTGGTGCAACCGGCGAGGCCTGCCGGGATGGAGCCGCTCAACCGGTTGTTATCGGCGATGAGCGCCTGGAAGTTGCCATTGTCGCATAGCCCCTCCGGTATCGCGCCGGTGATCTCGTTGTCCCAAACTTCAACATACATCAACGCCGATGGGTTCTTGCCGAGGTCTGGAGGGAGCGTGCCGTTGAGACGATTTCCGAACAGTCTCAGATTCGTCAATGAAGGCAGCCGGCCGATGCTCGCCGGTATCTCACCGGAGAAGTTGTTGTAAAACAAGGTCAACTCCACAAGGTTCGGGAGGTGACCGAAGGCTTCCGGAATCGGCCCACTCAGCCTGTGATTCGAGGACAGGTCGATCATCACCAAATTCCCCGCCCCAAAAGCACCATCGATGACGATGTCGCCGGTGAGATTGTTTGCGTATATAGTCAGAATCTGCAGCTTGGTGAGGTTCCAGATCCCCGGAGGTATGCTTCCGGTCAAGGCGTTGACCGAGAGGTCGAGAAACTCCAGTTCCGGCATCTCCACCACATAGCTCGGGAATTCCCCAACGAGGCCGCAACTCGCCGCCCCGAAGGTTTTGAGCTTGGTGAGGTTCTTGAACGACGCCGGCAGCTCGACCCCGACCTTCTTGTTCGTGAGCGTCAGCGTCTGGAGGTTTGTCAGGTCGCCGAGCTCCGCCGGGATTGCGCCGGCAAAGAAGTTGTAGTCCAGCACGAGCGACTGCAGGTTCTTTAACAGGGACAAGGAGGCAGGAATTGTACCGTTGAAGCTGTTGCCGTTGAGGATCAGAGAGGTGAGGTTCTTCCCGAGCCCGCTGCCGATGTCGGCAGGGAGCTTGCCGGCGAGGTAGTTCTCGGACAGGTTGAGGTACCGGAGAGAAGCGCAGCGGTAGAGGCTGGTGGGGAAGGTGCCGCTGATGCTGTTGTTGAAGAGGTCGAGGATCGTCAGGGCGGAGAGGTTGCCGATGGCGTCCGGGACCGGGCCGGCGACGTAGGTGTTGGCGAGGGAGAGGTTGGTGACGAGGCCGGACGAGGCGTCGCAGGTGACGTAGGGCCAGGTGCAGTGGTCGCCTGAGCCGCTCCATGCCGCGAGCACCGGCGGGTTGTCCCAGGCGCTCTTGATCTGAATGAGCAGCTGCTTCTCCTCCGCCGTGGTGCTGGGCTGGGCGGCCGTGCTGTGCAGGAGGTAGCAGGGGAGCAGGAGGAGGAGGTGGAACGCGCGGCATGGTACGGACGCCATTGCTCTGGGTTCGTCTTCGTGTGTGGTGCTGCCCGGTCTCCGCGGTGGACGAGGGAAGAGGAGTTGGTTTTGTAATTAGCAGCACGTGGTAAGGAATGGCGGCGGGAACGGGAGTGATATATGTGCTCCGCGATGTGCTTGCCTGGAAGCTTCGAACTGAGCTGGTCTGAGAGATCTAGACGAGATTTGATGGTTTTGCATTGACTCGACCGGTCAAAGTAGCGAGGCACTGAGTCGCTCTCCGCCACTGATCGTCTCTAGAACTCTAACGGTCCGCTTCCGACCGTGCAAAGCTAGGCTGCGTTCACACACACAAGTGGCCCATCGCCCACAGTGTCTCTTTGGGTGATCAAGCCGATTATAAGAGAAAAGTCTTGGATAAAGGTGATACACTACATGCACGACTGGTCAATCTTCTAGTTGGTCAACGGTCTTAGTTCAACATGGTAAACCAAAATGAAGGAAGTGCGAGGTGGGGCTCTCGGCTCGCCATGTCACCATACAACTAGTGCATCCCTAATCCCCTAAGATTCTAACCGGCCGGGTGGCTAGCGGGTGCAGCCAGAAAAAAAAAATTCCGAATGTAAAAAAATTCGAAAAAAAATATTTGCATGTAGTCCAACATATTTGCACTCAGCACAAAAATTGGCATGGTGAATTTTTTTTTTTTGCAACATGTGCAAAAAAGACAAATTCGGACATACCGAAAAGTATATGTACGTGTCCGAAATTTGTCTTTTTTGTACAGGTTACAAAAAAAAAATTCACCATGCCAATTTTTGTGCTAACACATCACGCTGTAATTTGCATCCGGGTTTTTTTTCGGAATTTTTTGACATTCTGAAAAAATTAAAAATTAAATACATAGTGGGTGCATCTAGACCCATGCACCGGAATATCCGTGGCCTCTCCCTGCTTCCAACCCCACCTCTTTTTCTGTCGCCACCTGGCAGCGAGAGCCATGCGTTTCTGCGTTGGTTTGGTGTCGTGGCATCTCGTTTCCTACCGTGGCTTGTTTGCATGGGGAGAGTAGCTTGCGCGCGCTCGACAGGTTCGTTTCCGTCGCGCGGTTTCCGACCAGGTGCCCAGCCCAAAAAAGAAAAGCGTACGTGCGCGCGTGGACGGTTCCATTCCCTTTTTGGTTCGCTTGGAGCTGGGTGGGCTGGGTTTGTGCAGCGAGTTGTTCTATTCCCTTTACTTGGGCTGGGCTGGTGGGCTGGATTCGTGCGTCCAACTGTTCTATTCCCTTTTGTTGCGCGGGACAAATTTTGAATTTGCGATTTCGACTGGAAAAAAATTATGGAAGCACAATTCCCTTTTAGGGCTAGCGATATATTTTAGGGTAAAAAAATGGGAGGGAGCTCAGAATTCCACTTTCAACTAGTATAAATAATTTGATCAATTAAAGAACTCCACTTCCAACTAGTACAAATAAAATTATTCAAATAAAGAGCTCGACTTCCCACGGGTACAAACCTATTCCTTTGAAATTGCAAAAAGGTGTTTATAAAAAAAATCTGAATTTGCAGAAAAACTGGTTGCGAAAAATCAATTCCCTTTTTGGGCAAGGATATTTTAGGGTAAATATAATGGGAGGGGGATAAGAAATTCCACTTCCAACTAGTACAAATAAAATTATTCAAACAAAGAGCTCCACTTCCCAGTGGTACAACCTATTCCCTTTTTTTACTGAGATTGAAAAAAAATGGGATAGCTCAACAAAACTGTTATTTCAAAAAAGGTTCTCTGAGAAAAACAATAAGAATTACTGTCATTTCCACACAAAAATACCTAAAAAACAAGTCAAAATGATTTTGATAAAAAAACCGTTAAAAACATACCAGCATCATTACCAACCTGACTACTTGATAGCACCACACAGTTCACACGTTGCATGTCCATAAAACTTATAAGTAGTAACTTATAAGTAGAACTGAAGTAGTTCAAAGCAAAAGCAGTGCAGTTAACATACACCATGCAGTTCATAAAAAGGTAGAACATACTCTAGCAGTGCGTACAAGGAATGAACATTCCTTAACACACTTAGCGTCTACTTAGTGGTCTTCATATCAGCACTTCACAGGAGTGAGACAGTGAGCTCGAGTGTAGTAAGGGTTGATGGGAGGAAGGTGAAGATGTAGATCTGTCCTTCTGACATATTGAAACCCCTAGCAGCTGCAGCCCATCCAGCAGACAACATAGCCTTCTTTGATCCTTTCCCTTTCTTCAAAGTAACCGTGTAGACATACTCGGCTGTATCGGAATAAACCGGGATTTCGATTGCATCTTTTTCAATGTACTTTCGCAGGCTCTTTGCAGTGAAGGCAGCACCAAATTCCTGCCAACATTCAGATAATCAACAAGTTAGGAATCATATACTGGTTAAAGAAAGAATAAACAAGTTGTGAATTCATTCAGCGTTAGGGTGCAAAACATGTTACCATCTTTGCTTTCTGAGGATGGACTGATGATTCTGTCATTTTGTACACATAGTTCTTGTATGGTACTGCACGGTTAAGCCTGCATATATAGTTGAGCCATTTGCATTGCTCAATGCTCAGGTCCATTTTATTCGCAAAGATGCAATGCTTGTCGAAAAGGCAAGATCCTCGATTGTTCGGACCTGTATGCACCATTTTTTTACCAAATGTAAGTTCATGTAATACATTACACTGGGTATCTGGTTATCTGTATCAGTGTGCTAACAGAAACCTATAGATCCAGTAGAGTAACTGCCAGATCGGAGTTAACACGGCTTAGATCGAACAAAAAGACTAGTAGATCTGATAAATTAAAAAAGAACATGTCTCAAATCGCCAACCCTGTTTTCTCAAACAAGAAAGAATGGAGATATACATGGAGATTACTGTTGATGGCGTTGAGGAGTTGTACTGACCTTGGATGTCTCCTTGATGGCGACGGCGGAGGGCTTTCGAGCTTTCTGCTAGATGACGGCGGCGGGGCAACCCAAGCAAGTGAGAGAGAAATGGGCAGCGTGGAGAGAAATGGAAACGGTGCCTTCTTACATACCATGTACTTTTCTCATATTAATCCTTTGTCAAAAAATATTTTAACAATGTGTCCCTCGACCTTTGGTTTCTTCTCTATAAATGACCACATTTCTTTTCTGCTAACTTATTGAAAATTTCTTCAAGAGAAAAATGATTTTTATTTCAAAAACCAAAGTACTGCCTCAATAGCTATATAGTTTTTCATTAAAAAATACCTATAACTTTTTGATGTCGCAGCAAACAAAACTTTGTGGAACTTTTGGATGATATTAACTTTATGAAAAAAAAACTTGAGCTCCACTTACTTGTGAATGGCTAACTTGAAGATTTGGTAGTATTTATTTACAAAACTAATTTGTGCATCATTAGATATAAAAAAATCAGAAAAGAAATTCTAAAAAATCATTGAATAAAATAATTTAGCACTTTGGTTAAATAGCCTCCAGAGACACAAGAATACTTTGGGCATCTCAAAGTGTATCTTAGAAAAGGCGGAAAAAAAGTACTATGCTTCAGTACAAATTATAGGCAGTAAAAGATAACCAGCGTTGGACTAATTATATCATTGCTGAAAACATAGTTTTAGACATAGTTTTACCGATAGATACATTCAAAAAAATAACCATTACAAACCCGGAGTTGATTATATACATACTTATAGGCTAAGAGGCAAACATAGTTCTTGAATTCAGTAGAAAACTAAATAGGTATTACAATACCCATCACTAGAATCCTAAAAAATAGATAATTACAAACATAGTTATAGAATTCACTGCAGCTTCATTCGCTGCTCCCTACACTGGATTAAATCGCAGAAAAAGAGCTTCTACAAAAATTTGAACAGTGGCATCTGTTGTAAAACTTACTGATGGTCACCATTCATCTGATCAGAAAAGAACATCGAATTCCAAAAAGAAAAAAATGTACGTATACTTCCTTAAAATGAGATTGCACTTAAAACAAAAATGATGTCCACTAAAAAGAATAAGCATTACTGCTAGAGAAAAGGAAATAGGATGCAGACAGTTTCATTTCAGATAATAACAGAAAAGATTTCCCCCCCATGAACTTTCAGCGGCATAAACTTGGGGAGGGTATTAAATAAAAATATTTCTGCTATCTCAAGATGAAACTCCAACAGTCTTATCATTATACATATGATATGATCTCATAAAAAATACAAAAATGGGTAATAAGAAAAAAAAAGTGATGGAAGCTTCATGATATATTAAGTAGACGATTTCCTTACCTGTACAACAAAGAGAGAATGGGAAATGAAAAAGGATTATCAATGCGTCCAAAAGAAAAAAGAAAAAAAACAAGAAAATAGATTGAAGTGAGAGAGATTGAAGCCCTTACTTTTCTTGACGATGTTGTCCAAGCAAACATAGGCCTGGCTTCTTTGATAGTTTCAGAATATGAACGCTTCCTCAAGAGGATCCATAGGCTGTTGAGAAGATGATCCAGTTTGTTGAGGCATCCATGCATAGTATCCTGGTGTCTATTATACAAAAAAGAACCAAGTGAGACTGAAATCTTGTTTACAGACAACTATAGATTACTGTAGTCATGGGGTGACATCTATAATAATGCATATTAGTAAAAAAACAAAATACCGTGTTATCAAACGGGATGTTCTTCACAGAGTTCAAGAGTGCCCAGAAAAGGAACAAGGTAAGATAAATTAGTACTGGCAACCAATATTTGTGCACTGCATTGTACAAAAAAATAAAAAGACTATGTAAAAGAGAAAAAAGAACTAACATGTTTCTGTAGTATCTTTCTTGTTTCAAGGGGCATTTTTTCATTGAACGGATGTGCAAGCATGTAATACGTCAACTTCTCACGGATAGGTTTGGCATGCTCCTAAAAAAAAGATGAATATATCATCAAGTTGTAAAACAAAAAAGGAAGCATATAGCAAGATCGGGGATTGAAAAAGAAGAAAGCATATAGCATTATTGTCGCATAAAAAACTTACCGGTTTAAACATTATAGTTTTGTCTCCATCATATTTCCGTATTAGTTCCATCACGAACACGCCGCTATCACATCTAAAATGACAAAAACAAAAATGTGAAAAAACAAGACAAGAGATAGTACATGACTAATAAGCAGCCATTAGTACATAAGAACAAAAATATAATGAAATGTGCATCTGAAAACTAAAAAGGCAATGCAAAAAAGGACTGACATCCGTATACTCACTCTTTTTCAGAAGCACAAACTGATTGAAAAGCTGTGTCCATTTGATCCATTTTTATAAGTGAATGCCTATATGCCAGAGAAAATGACATCTTGAAGTTCTTGATTGCAACACATGCTTCCTCATGAACCAGGTGGAACTTAGTATTTGGAATTAAGACTTCAAATTTCCTATGCTTCAAATTGACCACAAGCAGGTAATGAAACCCAGATGTGTACTGTGGCAAATGTATCTATAAAAAAAAGATGTTGCATATTAGTTAACTATGGCGAGTAGTTTTTTAACGCTGTTTGTTAATGATATGAACTTACTAGATCAACAGTGTCGAGCATGAAGCCAAGAAAGCCATTAGACAGATATTGTTTTAAATTGCCAGGATGTTCATGTTCTTGCTTGAATAAATCCTTGTAGATGATCAAAAAGAAAATAGATAAGATAAAAAATAGTAAAATGAAATACGGTAGGTAACACATCTATAAGCATATGAAAAGAAAGGCACCATGTCGCCAGGAATGATATGAGCACTTGAATTTTTTTTACTACCAAGTCAGTCAATGCAGATATTGTACTACACAAAATGTTTTTCCCATAGAGTAAACTTATTATCACACTGCCAGTGTACAAAAATGAAAATAAGGTTCAACAAACATTTTATCAACTTACAGCTATCTGGCATTCGAAAAAGAATCTTTTCCAGTGTCCTTCCCTCAGAGTACCAAGTTTCTTTCGCTCAATATCTTCAACGATGACAGCTTTGCCTAGCATATTGATAACGTATTTGCTCACTCTACCATATACATTCATACTGAGAGCAAAAACTCTGTGCTCAGCCCACGTAGTTCCCATGGCCACAACATGCATGCTGTTGAATGACCCACCAAACAAAAAAGAACACTATTAGTTCTGATATAGTATTCAGTATACAATTTCAAAAAACAGGTATTGCAAATCAAGAAAAAAGTGAGAAACACCCCAAAAACAGAGAATTGCACGGAGAAAAACTTTTTTTGTTGAACCATTCTCTAAAGTTGCAGTACTATAAAGCAAGAAAAAAGAAGTGGCTTGAGAAAAAGGTTCTTACGTTTTTGAATGCATTGTCTTAGGCATTCTTGTAATTATATCTTTGAAAACCTCCTGCTCGACCATCGTTGATGTAAATGATGAAATTATGTTCGTTGGTTGATGTCAGGAACATGGACGCTACTTTGTGCTTGTGTTGCTCTCATTTGTTCATCACGCTTCTTTGCTTCATAGTCTTGTTCGGCTTTGCGTACAAATTCTTCTAGCTGCCTCTCGTATTCTTCTTCATCCATCATCTGCTCATTCCCAGTGACCTGTGGGTTGTCAGCTCTTTGCGGAGTCTCGTAAATGGTACTGAAACCAGTAGAGGTAGCAGCTTCTTCAAAATGTACTCCAACAAAAACATTCTCTGTGTCTGCCTCCTCATAACCAACAGAATCCTGCTCACGCAACCTTGCTCTCTTCTTAAGTGCCACAAGATGAACTGCCTCATCATTTGTAGACATCCAATCTGCTCTTTTCTTCCCCTTCTTATCCTCCTGAGATGGTGAAGGGGTGAATAACTCGTTGAAAACATCGACCTTCTCATCAACTGTGCAAACTTTGCCTGTCATTAACCTCCGCAATCTCTCATCGGCAAAAATTACTTCTGCAATATATGAAAGCAAGTCAACGACTGCCGGCACATGTGGGATCTCAACTTTCTGTGGTTCAAAGACTCTGCTAGGCTTTGTGGATATGGAATATCAAACCCATCTTCTAGTGGAATACTTTTTATTGAGTCAATGATGGTTTTCATGCTTAGAAACTTTCCGTCCATCCATGGATCTTCATCTATCTTCTGCAATAGAGCGTCGTCGGGGACAGGTAGAATGAGAAAATCATCCAGATTTAGTTGTGGGGGTTCTTCAGTGTTGCAATGGGCTCCAGAGTTTGTAATATTGGCTTCAGCCACAGGGAGCTTGCTCTCTGAAGGATAAATTTGAAAACTGGAATCTCCATCCTTGACAACATTCATGCAACCTGATGACATACTGGTAGCTGTGGTAATGTCGGCTACACTGTGCTGTCCACCTGAGCAATTGGCCATGAAGCTTTTATGAGAGAACTTGGAATGCTCTATGGACATGTGTTCAGTGTTGCAAGAAGGGTGAACAGCTTTCAGGCTATGTAACGACACCGACGTATCTGCCCCAACAATGGCTTCAGCCACATGGACCTTGCAATCTGAGGCGCACACTTGAAAGCTACAATCTCCATCATTGATAATATTCATGCGATCTGATGGCGTACATAGAAAAAAAGTTACCAGACGGATGGGATACTAAGACATTACCAACCACATAGGAATAAACTTATCAGATGGTGGGATACTACGATAATATTACCAATACCATAATACACAAAGTTATCGATGGGGGAAACTAGTAAGACATTACCAACCAGAAAAATTTGTTATCAGATACAGGATGCTACATAAATATTAGCAAGACCATAACATGCAATTTATCAATGATGAGTTGATGACAACTAAAAAATAAAATATTACCAACTACACATAAAAAAGAAGTTAACAGATGGGAAAATGCTATAAAATTATTAGCAAGACCATAACATGCAAGTTATCGATGAGAAAAAAAACTGAGATGTTACAAACCACTTATAGAACGAGTTACCAGGCAGGGGATACTAAAAAGTTATTACTAGGGCACTAACATACAAGTTGTCGATAGAACACCCTTGCATGCAAGTTAGTGATGAGAAAAATAGTACCAGAAGCTTGTATCAGAGAACTACCTGTAGTAACATCAGCTACATTGGGCTGAACACTAGTTTGTACCATCAAGCTTGTATCAGACACCTTGGAAGGCTCTATGGAAATTGCTGATGCTGAACACTAGATGCAGACTTTGAACCTTCAACTGTGGTGAACAACTTGAAATTTACAGCATTCATTTGTTTGAGAAAAGGTATTGATAGAAGGCAAGAGTTTCAGAACATTAATGATGTTTTCAAAAAGAATTGGCTTCATAGACTCCACAATTTCATTCTGCATGTTCGACACAATGATGGGAAGCTGTTCAGTGACCTGACAACGAACAAAAACCCAAGTAAACTTTATCAGCACAAAAATATAATAAAAATTTAAAGCCCTAGCTCATGTGAAAAAGAGAAAAATATATATTTGTTTTAATGAACAATAGCATTAGTTTCAGAAAAACAAAGGTGTGACTGTGTGTATCCTATGAGAAATGGTTG
Organism: Poa pratensis; assembly: GCA_947311845.1. Classification (NCBI taxonomy): domain Eukaryota; kingdom Viridiplantae; phylum Streptophyta; class Magnoliopsida; order Poales; family Poaceae; genus Poa; species Poa pratensis. The sequence continues at coordinate 26,321,926 of CAMZMU010000071.1, read as the reverse complement.
AGATATATTACACATTTGGGAAATGCAAAAAACAGAAAGAACACATGAGTATAGCTGCGAAAAAAAGTTTTTCAAAAAAACATACCTCCTTATGATGACTCTCTGGACATATAGATAACACAAACTGCAAGAGATCCTCAGATGTTTTTGTAACTGTCTCATCTGATAGCACAGATGTCTTGTGAAAATAGTATCTGACAGATCTTTCACCTGCTTCAAAGGAAAAAAAACAGTAGGGAGTTATAAAACATCTTGGTATGACAAAAATAACAAACACTGAGCTTTTGTGTAGAGAAATATTACATAGATCTTACCGGTAATTTCCCGAAGAGGGTAGACTGCCATGATACACAGTCCATTGCTCGACGTCATTAACCATCTGGCTAGTCCATACAGAAATGCGAGGCCACTTCTTTTTCAGAGAGACTGGAACAACGTAAGATTCCTTCAACTCCATATAAATGATCTGAAAAAGTTTTCAAATGAACAAAGTTATTAATATTGGATATGAGGGAACATAAAAGACTTTAGAACAAACATATGTCTCAATGTATATGTAGTAAAAAGATGGCACAATGATAAAAAGCATGTACCAAAAGAGACAGAAGATTGCCACCCAGAACAGTTGTGATGCCTTCATTGTATGCCTCTATAGAAGTTATTAATTTATCCAACACAGCAGCTGAGAAATCAAATGAGCTAATTGAACTTGGATCTCTGAACACGTGAAGGTAATCAGGGCTGACAGCGTCATGACTTGAAGGGCATAAGAATACTGTCATGGCATACATGCCAAACACTAGTTTGAACATATCGCCATCAAGAACAGGGGTAACGAGGTCCTCTAGCTCGGAAATTGTTGGGTACCGGCCATTACATTTTGTAAGATTGGCAATCATCAATCTTAGCTCAGGGTCGATCTTCTCGCCGATCCTCATACCACCAATTGGTGTGCCCAGAATTTGGTGAATGAAAAAAGAACTGACTATGATTCCTCTCCCATCTGAAAGAACCAGTGTCCTTGAGCGTGTATCAAACTTACCAACAATGTAAGTTATCAATCCACGTGGTAGGACTGTGCACTTCAGCTCAAGAAGGTGTCCTAGTCCCATGCTGCATACTAACTTCCTTTGAGTTGAAGTCAGACGAAGAATCAATGCAGAGAACTTAATGAGGGATAACTTGGTATAGAAGCCCTAATAAAACAATGAACAGAAGATAATTGTTCAGTGTAGATTATTATAAAACATTTAATTATTTATTACAAAAAAACATGTAGTGCAATTATCGATAACGAAAATATAATAAAAATAAAAATATATTACTACCCACTAATCATGCAGCAAAAACAAAGAAAGTTATAAACAATGGCGTTATGTAGCATATGAAAAATTAAACAACAGTATATGAGTATAAACAATCACTTCCTATTTTTTGATAGACAGATTGTTCACGTATGCAAGACAATCCCACATACACAAATTAGAAAAAAAGGACATTACATCGCCCTAAACATTCGCAAAAAATGAGTTGCATCCACCACAAGCTTGTGGTCATCCTTCCCCCGGCCGTCCGGTGACCAAGCACTGCAGCAAGTTGCTAGCACCCCCCCCCCCCCCCCCCCCGACTCTAGCAAAATTGCAATCTAAAAGCAGAGGAGTAGCAGCCTACAAATCTAAAGACTCCCCTATGGCATCATGTTGTTGTTTTAGAGGAACAACCAGGTGGGGTAATGCCAAAAATGCAAATGCAATTACTAGGTCATGTAGACCACTCTAGCTAGTCGAGATTGCAAGCTGATCTGACACCGATTTCACGTATCCATATCAGGTGCCGCGTACCACACACAGCAGAAATAATAATCATACATAAAAAATTGAATTGTACCATGCGTTTCAAAGTTGGAAAGGGATAAACAAAAATATGGATGAATTGTACTTACAGCTTTTGCAATGGGTTGTTCATCCATTTTAAATGAATTTGACATTTGATAGTCCACAACAGCTGTAAAAGAACCAAACTCTCCTTGGTCTTCCTCCTTGAAAAACTTGTTGTCTGTGCTTTTACTGGGGTACCTGCACATCACATCCACGCATAAAAGGAGGGATAGAAAAATAAAGCAACTCCGTATCGATCTAATCAACTAAGTTGCAATGTCTTTGTTAAAAATAAACTAGGTTGGGATCAGGAAAACAACTGTAACCCCATCGAGATAAATAAAGAAAAATTCGTTCATGGAATGGATAAAAGGATTCGGCCCAGAGGATAAGTTTAAGAAATCAAATCGACGTATGAACACATACCAGCAAAAGAAAAATACACGTATGGAACAGTAAAACGACTGTAGCCCCATCGACACACACATGGTTTTGATCCATAACAGGCCAAAGAGTATCATCCAGGTATGTGTGATTTGGGTGGGGAAATGTTCAAGAAGTATCAATTGATAAGAAAACCAGGGCGGAAAAACCAAAAACAAATCGCTCAAAGTCTCAAAATCGTATCTACAAGAATCACACAAAGGAAACCCTCATCAGAACCAAAACCAGAGAAAGGCGTACCTCTCCTGCTGCGGCTGAACGGAGGTACATATCCGGTAGATCGATTTTCCGCCTCTAACCCTAGGGTTGCGGCGGCAGCGGATATGGGGAGGGGATTTTCTTTCTCTCGAAATAGACAAGAGTAGGGAATTATTACCAGCACACTGGACTAAAAGTTAACAATGACAAACAAGAAGTACACATTGTTACCAGACACATATGCATAAAGTTATCAACCATGCAATACAGATTATTTATTACCGATGTTGTACCATACAAGTTACCGACGGTGTGGTTTACTCAAGCGAATATAACCACCCTATAGCAAACAAGTTACCAACATGATATCCCTACGTACTAGTTATCAGTCGTGTGTCAGGTAGGTTGTCCGGGTTTCGACACTTGGAGGTATTGTTACCAACCCCATAGGCTAAAAGTTACCGATCACATAGCTAGCAAGTTATCAAGGTGGGATGCTTGAAAAAAGAATTATTGCCAGCACACACTAAAAGTTAACAATGACAAACAAGAAGTACACATTGTTACCGGACACATGCATAAAGTCATCGACCATGCAAAACTAATGATTTATTACCGAGGGTGTGGTATACTTGAGACAATATAACCAACCTATAGCAAACATGTTAGCACGGGATATCTTCTCATACTAGTTATGAAAATGCATGTCAGGTTGGTTGTCGGGGTTCGGAAACTAGTAGGTATTGTTACCAACACCATAGGCTAAAAGTTACCAACAACGTAGCTAGCAAGTTATCAGGGTGGGATGCTTGAAAAAAGAATTATTACCAGCACACTGGACTAAAAGTTAACAATGACAAAAAAGAAGTACACATTGTTACCAGACACATATGCATAAAGTTATCGACCATGCAACACAGATTATTTATTACCGATGTTGTACCATACAAGTTACCGACGGTGTGGTTTACTCAAGCGAATATAACCAACCCTATAGCAAACAAGTTACCAACAGGATATCCCCACGTACTAGTTATCAGTCATGTGTCAGGTAGGTAGTCTGGGTTTCGACACTTGGAGGTATTGTTACCAACCCCATAGGTTAAAAGTTACCAATCACATAGCTAGCAAGTTATCAGGGTGGGATGCTTGAAAAAAGAATTACTACCAGCACACTGAACTAAAAGTTACCAATGACAAACAAGAAATACACATTGTTAAAGGATACATATGCATAAAGTTATCAACCATGAAACACAGATGATTTATTACCGATATTGTACCATACAATTTACCGAGAGAGTGGTATACTTGAGACAATATAACCATCCTTGTAACTTGCTAAAAGTTACAAGTCGCACAGCTAGCAAGTTATCGGGGGGTGGGATGCTTAAAAAAAGCATTATTACCAGCACACTAGACTAGAAGTTACCAATGACAACATAACAGTATCGACCATGCGATACACATTATTTATTACTGATGTTGTACCATACAAGTTACCGACGGCGTGGTCTACTTAAGCAACACGACTAAACCTAAAATAAAAATGTTACAAATGGGATATCCCCTTGTACTACAAAAATGTTACCAGACACATAAATTATTACCGACAAAAGACTATATCATTATAACAGACAAGAAAACTTCAAAAAGATCCCAAAAAAATATTGACGTTATTACGAAAAAAATACCTGAAGCATTTACATCCATCTTCTCGATGCTACTGTCAACAACTTCAGTCATAATAGGGACTTCAATAGAATGTTCTGCTGGAATTTCCAATTCAGAGTGTAAGACAAAATGGTTATGAGCTACATAATTTCTTTTGATAACACCAGTTGCAAAAAAAATATTAAGCTGTACAAATCAGCATTAAAAAGGTGACAAACATCAGAAACATCCTTCTCACCTTCAACTGCATTGGCAGTGGCTGCTTTTGATTCACAGCTTGGCCCCGAATTGACATTCTCCTTCACTATAAACCGGGGTGAAGATCTTATTCCCTTCTGCTCAACTTTTCTGGCTTTCCTACATAACAAAAACAATTGAATATCAGAATTGATGAGTACTGCAGAATGACACAGTACATAACAGCAACAAAAAAAGCATAATGGTTTATTGATAGAAAAGTAAGTCAAAAAATTATACCTCTTGGGTGTAGCAACTCTTGGTTTCTTCCTCGCAACAACCTCATCATCATAGGAGCTTGCAATTCCTGTTTCAAAATTATCTTTCGTTTTCCTCTTCTTATGACCAGACTGGTATATGCCTGTAGTGAGCATATTTTTTGCTGCTGGAGGATGATCATCTGTTAGGTCACCGCAAACTTTGTCTTGAAGTACTACTGTGTCACAAAAATCAATGCAAGAAATCACGTAACTACCTGGTTCAGTGGTAGGACATGCAGTTATAGTTTCATCAGCCGAATTTTTATTTCCACCAACATTGTGACCCTCTGAAGTTAAATGAGCAATTGATGTCTCATGAAGATCATTGTTATCAATATCAGTAGCAATCACTTTGGGAACAGCTTCATCAGCACCGTGGCTGTGAGCCCCGACACTGCCTCCAACATCTAGAGTTTCCTTCTGAACAAAAAGATCTCTCGATTGGCTGCCAGACCCAGATGAAACGATTTGTTCAGCTTCACAGTCCATGTTTTCAACCTGATCATGGCTAAAGTCTCTAGTCCTCTTAGAACTTGATGAAGATCGGGTGACACGGCCCGTCACAGAAGCTGCATCATACCAAAACATAAGAATCAATTCTACTGAATGGTGACATATCACAATCAACAAAATATTGATGTTATAATTTGTAGCCTGCTTACCTGGTGACTTCATGATAGGACTGTGAGCAGATGGGCTAAGGATATCAGGAGCATTCTTTGCACAAGGACTAGACATAGCCTGATTATTGTTTGGGCTAGCTACATTAGGTGATGGCGTAGGGGTACCAGCAGCCTCAGTAGCAGAAGGACTAGAAGTAGCCAGACTCTTGTTTGCGCTACCTGATGGCCTAGGGATATCACCAGCCTTCTTTGCACCAGCAGTAAAAGTATCCAGATTGTTGTTAGCACTGGCTACATTAGGTGATCCATCAACACCGAACTGACGAGAGATTTGCCCAAATGATTTTTCAACATCTATAGCATCACAATCATCGACTTTTGTCCAACCTTGGACCAGCGTGGCCAAAAGACGAGTCATTCCGGCAGAAAACTCTCCCACCAATCTAGCAACTTTCTCTTTACGCTGCATTTTTCATTAAAAAAATAACACTGTAAAATTACCAAAAAAATAAAGAATGTCACAACAGCAAACAGTAAAAAAAATAAGATCTGAAATACTCACAGCCTTTGGACAATTGCGAGCACAGTTGGTATCAATAAAACCTTGGAAACCATCATTACCACCAAAAAAACAATGGTCTATAGCAAGATGTGGCTTAAGCTGTGAATGAAATGAACAAGCTGTGAATGAAATGAACGAAATAAAATAATAAATAACTAACAATGCCATTTTGAGTAACCCAACTATCAACAAGACAAATAGTGTTAAAAAAATTCAACTTACCTCCAAGTTGCCAAATCCAGAATAGTCCCTTTTCATATCAACATCTAACACAATGTCTACGTTTTCTTTTGACCAAATATTGACAAGGAAAGTTCCCTCAGGCAAATCAATGTTCAATCCGCTCACATCTAAGGAGTCAACATAGAGAAGCTGCATATGCATAAAATACATCAAAATAACAAAATTTATAACTTGAGTATACTATATCCAAACAAGCTCCACATATATCAAAAACAAAACGGCCGACAAAAAATAAAATTAAATAAATTCATCACAACAAAAACTGCCAGACGTACAATCATGTGTAAAAGACACGCTGCAGATAATTTCCCCACAGATAATTCTTCGTGCAGTTTGTCACAAACGAACTGACATAAGTTCATGTCCTTCACATCATCAACTTTATCCTGTAAGCCACCAAAAAAATATAGTGAAACACAGTCAGAAGATAAACACAACACCAACTAAACAACCTAAAATTCAGGAAATGAAAATGGGCCATACAAAAAAGAGGGACTAACATGATAAAAAATGAACAAAAATAACAATATTACCATGATAGGCTAACATCTGCTGCTGAATTTGTTAAGAGATGTTGGAGCTAGCACAGTTGAAATCAAATACATTATATATATCTGCTTGAACGGTTTTTCTGCTGTGGTCATATCCTTGAGAACAGTGAAAACTTTCGTAGTCTCAGGAGTTTTCGCATGACCAGGAAAGAGAACGGGACGGAGACGTGCCTCGACCTCTTTATCCAACGCGTATCTGACAGGAACATCACTGCGTGGAAGCCCCATTGAATGGTACACTGATGATGCGTTCAGAAGGATCCTACCACGACCAGGGATAACAAATGATCGAGAGAATCTATCGTACTTTGGAGCCAACCAATTAATCAGAGGATTGTGAAGAGTTGAACACTTGATGTCGAGCATGCTACCCAAACCCAAGTCCTTGACAGCATACTCGTGCTCCGGACTGAACTCATCATTCAGATTAACAACACAAGCTGGAGAAGCTCTGTTCCTTACACGATCCTTTGCTCTGGCTAGGCCGCCCTCAACTTTTAGAACATTGCGCTTACTTTGGCCAGCCATTTTGACATAAAATCTACAAAACATATAATCCAACAATCTCAAGAATTAATTGCCTACTGATATCACTAAGGAATTTGTAGTAACAACCACTCAAGACAGTCTAGCTAACAAAAAGTAGAAAAGTGTTTGGATAAAAACTAACCAAACAAATTTAAATGCATATAATTGAACAACGCTGCATATAAGGATCACAACCATATAGCCAACAATCATACCACACCTGTAAAACTCTAGGCTAAACAAAATCACATCTGGCAGCAAATTATTCATCGACTAATTGAACAAATGCACACTAAAAAGTTACTCCTCACACAGTAAACTATCTATATACTAAAACTAAAATAAATGAGATCATGGGATGTTGACTCAATCTCAACTTTCAACTAGTATCTGGTCACGAATTACACAAACAAAATTCTGAAGCTAACTCAATTTCAACAACAACAACAACAGAGTGAACTGAAGACCTGAAACACTACAATTCTGCCTGCAGAGTTCTGAACAATTTCAACAGCCAAAATCATAAACACACAATTATGTACTACAAAAAACAACGCCGCCGCCGGAGATAACCCTAACTTTAATCATTCAGCGCGCATTGTTTTAGTAGATGAATGCGCCTACAAAGGGGAAACCCCAATACAAAAATTCAGTAACTACATGACATCAACTAGTTCACGAGTCACACAAAAATCGTACGAAATCAGGAATAAGCGTACTCACTAGACGGACAGAGTAAAGCTCTAGCGGTTGCTCGCCGGTGCGAACCTTCAGATCTACACGAAAAAACAGAGAGCAAATACAAAAGTGAATAGAGTATGATGCGGAGATGCAGATCGAGGCGGGGAGGGTACAAATCCGACCGGGAGAAACTAGGAGACGGCTCGCAATTGTCCATGGCCGGCGGCCGCTCGGAGATAGAAAGGAAGGCGAGAAGGAACTAACCCGGGACCCTAGCGAAACGGCCGTCTCTCGAGCGGGAATGGACGACGATGCGGAGATGCGGACCGAGAAGCGGCGACTCCGGTTCACCGTAGTTCGAATCCGCTCGGGGAACGCCTAGAAGACGGCGACGGGCGCCATGGGCGCACCTCGCGTGGGGGAGAGACGACGAGAAGAAAGGGGGAAAAGGGAATAGCTCTTCGCGACCACGGCTCGATTCCAAAATAATTTGAATCACACGAAAAGGGAATAGCCCGAAAAGGAAAGCGCTACCGGAACAAAAAAGGAAAGGGAATAGGTCGGACATGACACACGACACGGCAGAGAAACGAGCGAGCGCTCGCGTGCTCGAGAGCTAGCCGTTTCGGTTTGCATGTGTGGTACTGGTACATGTTGATTTAGGCTGGGGTCGGTTCCTTCTTTTGCTTTTTCCTCTCTCGGTTGTGGACTGTGTGTGGTTGCCATCTTTTTTCTTTTCATTTTGATGGCGGCGGCGAATGCTCTTTGTTTTGTCTCTTCGTCCTCCCCTTCTTCCGCTGGGTTGCCCTGTTTTGGGAGCTGCTGCTGCTTGCGTTCTCTAGGGGCGCGGTGGAGGTGGCCGTTGATCAACCTCAGACATCCATTTAGGAATTGACAAAACATTGGCATCTGGTCACCAAACCAACGTATTCTCTCCTCCACGGACGGTGCGGCACACACCGCCCGCCGCCCGGTCTCTTCCTCTTCGCTAATGGTGTTGCACGACCGTGTCGTGCCTCTTCTCTTCCCCCGCTCGATCTTCTCCTCTTCGCCGATGTACCTCTCCTTTTTGCCGTACTCTTGGTCCTCGCCAGGCTTGACTCCAGGTACGGTGGTGGCCATAGGAAGCTACTGGAGCCAGGCCCGAGTAGTGGTCTTTTCTCTCCTGAACGAGGTTAGCTTGTGTGTGCCGGCGTCACCCATGGCTTAGAGCGCCTCCCTAACACTTACCTGCTGGGTTGCGTGTACGGTAATATAAAATTTTCGACTACCATGCTACGCAACAGTCCAAGATCTATTATGAAGATACAAGTGAATACAAAGATCTAGACATAATACGTTCCCAACACCCAATTCACGTAAGAAGTGTCGATGACGTAGTTGAAGTAGCATGAAGCCGATTCTCTCAACCAAGCCTGATAGAGAGATTTCGCCGTCTTCTCCTTGCTTGATCTAGCAGAGTGAGGGTCAGACGTCTCACCCCTCTGAGAGCTCACACGCGTACGCTGGGAAAGGTTCAGTAGGGCTTCGCCGTCCAAGTTTAAAACACTATTGGTGTATATGAAGGTGCATATCTCAACACATGAGAAGGAGAGAGAGAGGGGGGATTAGATCTTGTCTAATCGGAGAGGATCCCTCTAAACTTGAGAAGTTCCCTCTAATCCAATTAGACAAAGAGCCAATGAGACAAAGAGCCAACTATTGTGGAACTTGTGTGTTTCCAAAAGAGGAGGGGGTGGGAGTATATAAAGGAGAACCAAAGAGGTAGGGTGGCTTGGGGAGGGGGAAAACCCTTCCCTAGGATGGCCGCACCAAGTGGAGGAGGAGTCCTCCCCCTTGGTCCAACTTGGATTGGACTTGGGGAAGGACTCCCCCCCTTTCCATCTGCCGGCCCTAGGGAGGATTCCTTCTCCTCCCCAACTCGGATTGGGAGGAGGACTCCTCCCCCCAAACCGACTCCCCTTCCCCTATGGGCCTTATGGCCCAACTAGGGTTTGGCCATGGGGGAACTCCCCCCCCCATGCGCCATGGCCCACCCGCCCCACATGGGGTGCGGCTGCCGAGTGGGCCCTATGGGCCCACCTGGCAGCCCCCTTATGGTGGGCTCCAAATAAAATATTTATTTAATATATTTTTGAATTAAATTAATGTTTAATTAATAATTTTGTCCAATTGAATATTTCCTTTTACAGAAAATTCTCAGAATTAATTACTTATCATATAAACATATTTATTTGATCCAGGACACCTAGGGTGTGTTTGGTAGCCCGTATGAGCTTTCTCATCTCATACATGCCCACTGTATCCATTCTGACCAGGTACATGTCTGTTTTAGTTGCTGTGTTTGGTAGCCCGTATGGGGTAAGCCATGCTGAGTTCAGACGTTGTTTGGTTGCCTATATGAGTTGAGCCACGCCAGGAAGTAAAATAAAGCGATCGGGTCCCTAGAAAAAACAATCGGGTCCCTGCACAAACAAAACAAAAAGCAATCAAGCCCCTGGGATGTCCTCCTGAGGCTCCGGCGGCGCCGTCAGCGTCCGGCACCACCGCCGGCGCGTTCTCTAGGACATCGAGGTCCTCTGCTGCTTCGCGCACGGTGGGCGACAGCCTCTGTGGCAGTCGGCTCTGTCCTCTACGGCTAGGCAGCGCTGGGCTCGACGAGGAGCCGGCGGTGCTCCGCGAATAGGCGGCGGAGGTCGAGCTCGTCTGTGCTCGACGAGGAGGCGGCGGAGGCCGGCGAGAGGAGGAGGTGGCGGTGGTTTGAGAGGAGAGGTGGCGGTCGTGCGAGAGGAGTTGAAGTGAGAGAGAGAGAGCTGGGTTGGGAGGAAATGAGGGTGGGGAGGATTGACCCCTGTTGGTCTGAGCCCACGGTGCGGGGCGCGGGGCAGGATTTTCAGGCGAGCTCAGCCCTGCCGAGTAGCGAAGCTCGATCTGAGCTTCTCTACCGGGTAGGGCTGAGAGCCATTTCCGTGCGACGTCGGCAGGGGCGGAGAGGCATGACCCGGGCTAACAAACAGAAAAAATCGGGGTGGGAGGAGATTTGCTGAGGAAGCCGGGCTACCAAACACACCCCTAGTGCCCGCCGACAAAATTCTTGGATAAATATTTCCTCCTTTATATAATCCCTCAGATTGAATCCGATGACAATAGAAATTTCTATCGTCCTGAGACATCTAGTGTCTGTTTGATCCAGTCTCTCTGATATTAATATATCTATCACGCAGATACCATTCCGGTGATACTCTCTCGTTATGTTCCAGACCAACCAATATACACAACTAACCAATCCTAGTTTAAGCGTGTCCACCATACAGGTTTGATAACGTGTAGCTATAATTAGATGTACTCATCTAATATCTGGCCAGGGTCAGGTCCGTGGACAACCTGAATAACTGCTACCGTTATGCGAAGACAATCTGTTGAACCTGTCGATTACTAATACATCATTCCCACTACTCGCGATACCTTTTACCCGAGATACAGATCTGTTGATGTTGCCATGAATCACTCATTGATTCATTACATCTTCGTCTTATCTCGTCAATTGGCAGGTTTCCTTTACTCGTTCCTGTATTACGATATCCCACACGGTGTAACTTCACCATGCATTGTCTGCAGAACATATTAGATACCTCTCATACAGAGTGGGCCCAGGACGTATCTCTCTTTTGACAGAGGAGTAATCTTCCATCTTAGAACATCAAGATATATATATGCATACCTTCGTAACCACCTAGTGATTTTCTCGTTTTGATCACCCAGTTACGGCAATGATGATTGATAATACCAAAGTAATTCTTCTAGTATGCACAGCCCTAATAACTTCATGGTTCAAGGACATGTCGTATAATAATCTTTCTAAGATAAGCTAACGACAAAACAAACGGAATCTCTTAGCATACCAAAACTTGGGTCTACCTAGCCATATTGTTCTCCAACAATATGTCACTCATTGATGCTGACATTTGCAATGTCCATGACCAGGAAAGCGCAGTCATCTTGCATTCAACAAATTAGTCTGTAGAAAAGTGTAGGGTATATTTTACTGTTCATGTTTTCTACACGTGCTGATGAGATTTCCTCTGAATCACGTATTCAGGAGTCATAACAGTTATAACATAGTAAACACAAAACATAATTAATGAATCAGATGTATAAATACATTGTCTTTTGGGCATACATCCAACATTACCTTCCCATGAAACCCTAACCCACAGGTTGAGATACGAGAGGAACGGGAGGAGATGGTGCTTGTGTGAGCAGATTGTAGCTGATGTTCCAAAGCAGAAATTAAATTACTGAATTCATCTTGCGCTTCAATTTTCTTAGCTATTCCAACCATGCTTCTGGTGGGAGAAGGTGCTCCTTGACGCATGATGCATTAGTGCAAACTACTAGGCATGTCACTTACACTTTATGTTGGAGAAATTGCGTAGACTTCTCATAGTGTCTACTCCCATCTTAAAATCCTCCTCATTAGTAGTACGACTCAGTCTAGAACAAGACTACTTTAGTGTGTTCTCCTTCGTAAGTTTACTGTTGTTGCTAGGGACGCCTTCATGGGTTCTTTTCCCAAGCAAGTTTACCGTTGTTGCTAGGGACGCCTCCATGTGTTCTCCTCCGTAAGTTTCAACGAGAAGGAATATTTTTTTCTCAGCTGCAAAGCACATTCAAAGGGGGTTATCTTTGGAGGGTTGGCAATGGGGAGAAAATCAACATTTGGGATGATCCTTGGATTCCCTCTAGTCCGAACCGTAGAGTTATGCCTCCTAAAGGCGAAGCGGTGTACACAAAGGTAAATGAGCTTATTAATCCGTTGACTGGTTCGTGGAAGGAAGAACGTCTTCGTGAGTTGTTTTGCACGGTTGATGTGGGTTGCATCCTCCAGATCCATTGAATAGTCAAGGATTTGAAGATTTTATCGCATGAGATCATACAAATCATGGTCAATATGTGCACCGGTCTGGATATCATGTTCAGTGGAAGCACCAATTTGATCCTTCGGCTGGACAGCTTGCAATACCGGGCGGGTTTATTAATAATCCTGTTTGGAAAATTCTTTGGAAGCTCAAAGTACCTAGCAAAGGGAAAATTTTCATATGGCGGGCGTTACATGGTATCATACCTTTAGAAAGTATTCTGGCTAACCGTCATATTGACACGAGTGGGGTTTGCCCGATCTGCAACCAGGCCGCGGAGGATGTTTTACACCTTCTTTTTCGTTGCCCTAAGGCGCAGGAGATGTGGAGGGTGCTGACTTTTCATGATCTCATTGAGGAAGCAACACCGATTGACAGATCTGGTTCAGCGGTCTTAAAATATCTTCTTCGGCTCCTGTCTAATAATATTTTAGGGTTTGATACGATACAGTTGAAGGAAGTGATTGCCGTAACATGCTGGTATTTGTGGTGGATGAGACGTTGTGAAACTCACGAGGAGGAGTACCACCGCTCAACAAATGCAAAATTTCTATCCTCTCTATAACTGCTAATTATGCCAATGCTATGAAGAAAAAGGGCACATAGGCTGTGGCAACATGGACCAGACCAGACCCTAGGCAGGTAAAATTAAACATAGATGCCTCTTCCATGATGATGAGCTCATGGTGCAGTTCTACGTGACTATCAAGGGAATTTTATAGCTGCATCAACCATGTTCTTGCCACACGTTTCATCGGTAGCAATGGCTGAAGCGAAGGCCATGAAAGAAGGCTTGTCACTTTCATCCAGTTTGGACTACAATGTTGTGCAAGCAGAATCTGATTCTATAGAAACAACTAAGGCATGTACGGTGGAGAGGTATGGTGGAATGAATCAGCGGCAATTTTTACAGACTCTGTAGACTTAATGGCATCGATCGGCAACGTCTCCTTTAATTATTGTCTGAGGGAAGCAAATAAGGTGGCTCATGAGTTAGCTAGAAATAGTTTTTCAATAAAATTTGTTGTAATTGGCTCAATGAACCCCTGCTTTTTTGAAAGTCACGGGCAATCCATAAAAAAGACAATAATCCATTTGATATGCACAAAAGAAGGATCGGTACAGAAGAACAGCCAGCTCTATAAAAAAACAGAAAAGCGGCAAAGCCCACATTGGTAACAAAGGCCAGCTCACAAGACAAAGGGAAAAAGAAAATGCCCATAGAACTTCTTTCTGTGTACGTACGACAACGGCTGAACCACTGGAGGAGAAAACAACAGCTTAACGCACGAATCTTAGCGAGAAGATCTTGACGACTCGACTGAGTTTTAACTAATTCTCAGGCAACCAAAAATTAGCAAATCCGTTAACTTTTATTACAGAAGAACAGCCAGCTCTATAAAAAAATAGAAAAGCCGCAAAGCCCACATTGGTAACAAAGGCCAGCTCACAAGACAAAGCGAAAAAGAAAAGGCCCATAGAACTTCTTGCTGTGTACGTACGCTGAACCACTGGAGGAGAAAACAACAGCTTAACGCACGAATCTTAGCGAGAAGATCTTGGCGACTCGACTGAGTTTTAACTAATTCTCATGCAACCAAGAATTAGCAAATCCGTTAACTTTTATTAAATTATTTTAGGCTCATTTATTGGATGTTGATTATTTCCATGCCCAGTTGAGGGACATACCATTACCACATATTGCAATTTAATAGTAAATGTTTGAACATACTAAAGTTACAAATACCTGTCGCCGCTGGTTGATTGTTAAAAGAACTAGATGACCCGTTGCGCGACTGCGCAACGCCGGATGCAACTACCACATTGTTGCCAAAACAAAACAATGAGAGCAAAATAACTTAAAGAAATACTGAGAAAATAAGGATGAGAAGCAGTAAGCATTCGACATCAAAGAGGTAACAGAAACAAATTACTTTGGGATGGTTCATGCAGTAATAAATACTCTCTTAGTCTATTACATAACATAGCTGAGTGAAGTCAGGCTACAATTTTTCAAATTTAATAACATAGTTACATTAGAAGGGTCGAACTATAAGATTGGGTTCATTGGCATGAGTAGAAATAGGCAGACGCCGTCTACTTCACGCAGCATGAAAGTCTAAGAGCGAATTCACCATAAGCATCACCATGGTTCAAATCACCTGATAAAGACTCATCTCCTTATTATTGTTTTGTCTCAGTCGCCGGATTGACCTGAAACAGGACAATTACCTGTTAGAAGATGGTCATTGTATTATCTTTCAGCAAAACTTAAACCTGAAATAAAATATTGAAAAACGAAACAAAGAACAGTTTCCTAATCCGTTGCGCAACTGCCAGAAGCAATACCGTATTGTTGGCATAGGCTAATGAGATAAAAAGGAGTCGACATCATAAGGTATTCCTAAAACCACCTCCTTGCAAAAATAAAATGGAGATTGTCTATTGACACAACTCGAGTAATAATTTTATGAGTAATATTTAGACACGACATTTGTGATTTAAAAAATATGGCAACCGATACTGAGAAGCATTACACATCAAGCAGAAAAACTCGTAACCCAAGCTATGAAAGTCTTGACTGAGAATTAAATGTAACATCCAATTAGGACATTCTGAAACTACAATACTACACAAACTCACAATATTTTCTTATCTCTCATCATCTTACACATATATTCTTTATCAGAATATTTGGTACATTCCCAAAGCGTGTTCCAGAGAGCAGACAGTCGTGCCATTTCAGGAACCATAGCAGCAGCTTGTGCAATTGTAGGGAGCAACTGCGATTGATAAAAAAAATCTAGTCACAAACCTCACAAATCTGAACACACAAAAAACAGGTGTTTCATGCCACACAAATTCAAAATTCATGAATATGTTTCTTGGTCACTATGATCAGAAATCCTAAACGATGAACTCATGAATGAACCAAATAAAGGCAAGGTCTATACACTAAGGACAATATTTCCAGTTCATCTCCCAGGAATGAAAGTAAGTTTGATGCCACGTACAGAAAACAAAGTAAGTTCGATGCATTAAGGATATAGTTCCCATTTCAACTCATGAATGAAAGTAAGTTCAATGCACTAAGGATATAGTTTCCCTTTCAACTCCCAAACCTTACGATTTTACGGGTAACACAAAAATTAACTAAGAAACATATGTCAGTGAAAGTATGAAGTTGCAAACACTTTTCACCTGTTTAAATATTATATATACATGCCATGCAAATGACCAGGCCAGGAGGTACACAGTCCACAAGTTCAAGAAGAAAGGCAGAGACCAGAACAATAAGCTTTTCAATATCCACTCTATATGCTAAAACTGGTGCATGGTGTCTCTTACATGAAAGATACATTCTATCTACGGACTGCATTCAAACAACTTACACAGTTTAGCCACCTCTGACCACCATACATACATAAAATTGTAGTGTGTAATAGTGGTACCATCAATAGTAAAATCAAAGGAAATTCTATAAATAGACATTACAAAGATAAATCACTTGGCCTTCCTAGAACAAAACTTGTTCAAAGGTGATTATTCCTATGAGATTAATTCCTATACGATATGATCCAACGCATCAAACAACCTCTATAGGAAAAGTTCCTATAGGATCCAATCGAACAAACATCCTATGATATTTCTTTGCATCAAAGGGGCCCTTACCTTTTTTTTAATTGTCGCTATGTCATATCACATCAATAATTTATGTTAAAGTAACTAACAACCATTTTTAAACATCTCAATTGAGTAACCATATTAAGAATATACAATTTTAATCATCTTTAGATTTGAAACTGCGTTCCATGTGAGCCTGGACGTGGCAGTCCCATGTCGCTGCAGGCCTCCATGGCATGGGAGCCTGATGGGAGAGCTTGGAGGCAACGCCCGTGTTCTTCCTCCTTGCCGCCATCTAGTGGTGACACCTGAAACCCTAGCGCATCGGGCACGGGCACGCCGTGCTGGACAGAGTAGGCGGCTTGGTGGCGGAGGATCTAAAATGTTAAGTTTGGGAACATGTAAATCCTAACACAAATAAAGGGCAATCTATAAACCGGGGGGACACAGATTGGTTACTTAAAATTAAGGACGAATTTAGCGAGTGCATGAGCTGAACATTAGTAGGCGAATAAAAAAACATCACGTCACACATCAGAGAAAACATCAACATAGCAACTTTTTGGAAAGCACCATCTATTGCATAGACAACATTCATCAATTTTAAACGTTAGTAATATAATTTTGACCAATTCCCAATTTGCAGAACTATTAACCATCAGTGTGAACGGCTAACTCGATTTATTGAGAATATAACTATAGCATTTAAAAATCAAAATTTTGCTTCATGGGAGCATGACTTTGTGCATGACAGGGAGATGAGCGAATGGGTGAATTACTTCAGAGGTTTTGGGAATAATTTTATCATGCTGCACCACAATAGTCTGCATACCCAATTGATTAACTATCACAATCAGCATACACCCAAATTAATTAATTGTAGTGTGTTCTTTACGGAAAGGGAAACAAACATGAACAGTTCAGCTGCTACATCTGTGTTCTGCCTTCTCCTTTGGCTCCTTTGTCGATCACCCACTACAAAAATAAGAAATACAATATTTAAAACTGGTATCTAACCTAATATGTCCAACTACCAACTGATGCAGCAGTACCACATTCCACCACACAACCAAATCACAGGATTAAGAAAAATAAAATACCAGCAGCGACCAAACAAACTGAAGGAAACATAGGAAGGGTCCTTTTCAAATGCATAGACATGCCATGCAAGTAGTTCACATTGACATGGTTATTTGTCATATAAAAGGAAACGTTTATTCGACATCAGATTGGTGTAGCAGTTTTTTATGTTGGCTGTAACACTCCACTTAGCTCCATCAACAGAGGTACAATACTCATAAATTTGATAGCAGGGTATAATAGGTCCTGAATAGTCTATAGAGGGAAACTGAAGCAACACAACACATTATAACAACATGAAGGCATATTGATTAAGGTAAGCGAACGTACTGGTTGTATCACTTCATAAGAACACCAACAAGGATGCCCACAACCGCACCATCTTGTCCACTGGAGACTGGAGTAAACCAGTCTAGTTTGAAACTCGATGGCCCATTGTTTTGGTTCAGGTACAGAATCACGGACAGGGTACCACCGTACCACCAAAGGAAAATGTATAAACTGAGTCTAAAGGGAAATCAAAACCTATCATCCCTAAGAAAATGGTTATTTTAGAAAACAAATCGGACTCAAGGGCGCATGGTAAAAATCAAGTACTTCACAAACGTTTTCAAAGGGTAGATTAGAAAGTGACATGCAAAAGAATTTTTAATGTGGACACATATGACACCCAGCAAGCATGTACCCAAACCAAAGCATGGAAATGGAGGTTACCATCAGAACTTTAGCAGTATGTCTCCTCCAGTGCTCCCAGTTAACCACAACTGCTTGAGGTTCCAGTAACCGCCCCAGTACTCCTGAAAGTGGAATCGAAGGTTGAAGAGATGAGATCAAAATAGAACCTGAAGATGCCAAAAGGAACCAAAAAACATAAAAGAACGAACTTGTAGATGAAGCAACTCACCCAGAACATGTGCGCCTGAGCATATAAAAGCTGACGGGGTTCACTGAAAGCGGAGAAGATATGGATTTAGCAACTCTATCACTTTCTTCATTTCTGAAGAAATTTGACTCAAACGACAGTTTAACCAGAAGATGCCAAAAGGAACCAATATGATGCCATCAGGTTCATCACAGGTAGCAGCCATATTGATCTTTACCTGGAAAAATATCAAGATTAAAGAATTCAGATTATATATCATTTAGAGCAAATACAATACCAACAATTAAACATGTACACCAAATCTAAGCCAGAAACAATTGTCAACAAGCAGTTTAGTTCTTGCACCAAACCAGCTTTTAGCTTTGCACTCAAATTATCAAGCAGTCAGTCATTCAAATTTCAAACTACTAACAACATTTACCATTGTCTTCATCAAGGGAACAAACACATTCACTAAATTATGTAGCATCTTAGAATATATTTCCAGAAAGGCCCAAAGTTCATAAGTGGCAGTAAGAGACCATTATTATCTAAACACCGGGGATGATCTGATAATTTAGTAACAGCTACCGAAAGGTTTACATAGCAGAGCATGGATACAATACAGAAC
Source organism: Poa pratensis (assembly GCA_947311845.1). Lineage (NCBI taxonomy): Eukaryota > Viridiplantae > Streptophyta > Magnoliopsida > Poales > Poaceae > Poa > Poa pratensis. Next base: position 26,302,932 of record CAMZMU010000071.1, on the reverse strand, counting down.
TCGGTGGAGCTTCAGAACCAAATCAGGACCATCCTCAAGATCTGCAACATATAATCCAGTGTCCACATCACACGACCACTGAACATTCAAATCAGGGCAAGAAAGATAGAAAGAAACTCACGTCACCTGATGAAGTCGCTCGCGTCTGTCCCAGTGGCTCGTCTCCCCCGACCGTGTGCAAAGCCCAAGCCATCTGCTAGCCAAGCTCACCCCCCAAGCCATCTGCTAGCCAAGCTCACCAGTGGTGACAAGAGTCGAGCGACGGGCGCACGTCCTGGCCGCCGTAACACCAGCTTAGTGGTTGCAGCCACCGTTGAGCAATGATCTACTGAAATCTTCTGCATAATAAAAAACAGAACAATCACATGAGTAAAACTCAGTGTATAGTATGTATAATTATCATAAGGAGAAAAAAGCTATTTCTTCACTATCGGATGTATATGAGGGATGGAACCTTATCATCAAGTAATTTATAGAGACACATAAATGGCCGAGCATAGTGGTTTCATCAGTCAAATGGCAGATATTTCCTTTGAAACACCAACTAAACCTCAGAACCTAATTAGAAATGAATAGAGATTCAGTGATAGAACAAGTTGACCACACAGATTCAGTGACATAATGATAAAATACCTAAAAGAAATTACATACCCACAAGGCAGCTCAAATTCCGTCTTTATTTTTCAACATAAAATTATTTATTTAAGACTTCCACGGGTTCATATACATACTACAAATAGTTATGTGCAAGATAGCCCAATCTGAGATAGTAATGTGCATTGGTATGAACTATGATGTTTCCCTACACAAACACAAGTGAAGATACAATGCTACATTGTGCTTTCTGTAAGAGACCAGCTCAGTTTTAGTCCAGCCAGCAATATGTTACTTCTACACTAAAAAGTGGCTACTTCACAATACGCAATATTTTTCAAAGTGACTCTCATTTAGCACCCCAAAAGTGAATCATGCAATTATACTTATGCGATGCATGTAACAAAGCAGAGGAAGCTCTGCTCTTAACGAGAAAACACAAAATCAGGATTGAGATCTAAAAAAAGCAGAGGAACCACAAAACTTAGTTAGCTCCATATTATCTTAAGTTGTTGGTGTTGGGTTGGCAGTGGGTCACCAGGTCAATTAAACCAAAACAAAGTGGGCAATAAGAATCAGGGCAAAAAGGGCAGAGCTCACCGCATCGTACAGCCGAACGGTGAGCGTCCAGCTACAAAAACTTGCAACAGCGAAATAAAGGATGCTTAACTAACATATGAATTAGCATACAACAAATACCAATCATTTGTGCTTGAGAAGTCGATCACCGGGTGCGACATGTAAATGCATACAGTAGGATCAACATGTGCAGCCTATTATCATATACCAAAGCTTTGTTCCTTCAGGAATAAGAACAGTGCTACTACTCTCTCGCAACTGTTGAGTCCAAGAATACTTCTCGAAGATCAAGACAATTGACAACATTGATTCTGTATCAATAGGACAGGCATGAGAAGTGACACATAGCTTGAGGTAAATAACTGAACTGTAATGGCAATTTTTCATTGTCAAATGAAAGTAAATAACACCAGGACATATTAAATAATATTTCAGGATTGCAGATGAAAGGAAACATTACAAAAATATTACATATAAGAACAGGGTATCGGTAAATCAGGAGCAATATTTTATTGTATATGGCATGGCAGAAAACCAAAGTCCCAGCAAGTGATTCCATTATTAAACAAATCAGAAAGTATTTCTAGAATGTAATTGACCATGGAATTCACTAACACAAACTCACTCAGTTTATATGTGCCTAAAAGCTCACTCAGCTTAGAAACCAAAGTCACATTCATGAATATCCAGAGCTTGGCATGCTCATTGAGCTGGTGCAACAATGGGAATAATCCACCACTTCCAAGCACCAGGTCATGGAACTTTAGTGAGTAACCAGCGACATCCCCAGGAGCCAATACATCCAGAAATAGAAATATGAAACAGACCAACATAAATACCATGCAGTAAATTATCTCAAACAAAACCCTCCCAGAACAAGTAATTACAAAGTGCATATACCTTTCTTATAGCTGTTTTTATTATAGCAGGAACGATTGCGCCCAGTTCCTGCATTTCAGACTCAATACTCTTAATGAAACGAAATCATAGCATGTATCTCATGACCAAAGAGATAGGACCCAGACCAATAAGGCTAAGATTATGACAGGTCACAAGATATATACCTGTAGTCCAAGACCCCAGTTATTCACATCCTGCAATCAAAGAAATAAAAATGTTGAGGTAGTAGCAGCACTAACATTGGCTATTGGGAAGAGCTGAAAATAGCATGAGTGAATGCTAACATAATTCAAGATTAATAAATTGCAACAGGTGGTGATTTCATAATATTTCATCACATCGCTTGGCCTCCTATGTGTTTAGATTCACATGTAATGAAGTGTGCCAAGGTAAGATATGACACTTTATTTTGTCGTCATGAGTGATTAATTTCATTTTTATTAACCTTAGGAAAATATGACATCATTTCTATTACCACATCTCATCGCTGCTGCAAGATGTGAAAGGAAAAACTTCAGAGTGGGTTGCTCACCTTGATGCTGCAGGTAGGCGTTAGTTGCGAAGAGTCCAGGAAATCAAACTTCAGGATTTCGATATCAAGAAGATTTAATAATTTCATAACATAACATTTCCAGCAAGGGAATATTGGCAGATGGAACTTGGGTATAACCTATAACACTTGCCAGGCCGAGTTCTCCAGCTCGTCCTGCTCGTTGATCAACCTGCACTCTAGTTATTCATGAAACAATCAGTAGGTATTGTGTATATAGCTGGACATCAGTGAGTGGAAGTAATCTAACAATAAATCAGATGCAAACTAACAGCCAGAGCGCATATTCCAAATTATTTGCATGCATCAATACTTATACTGACAATAAATCAGATGCAGACCGACATCAAGTGAATACATTGCACCTTGTTTCAGCTTTGTTGGATAAGAATGATCAGAAACTGTTAAAGTAGTAGTAAACCTGCATAATCAAAACAAAAATTTCATATCAAACAAAACAAAATGAAGAAAAAAATCGCATCTGTAGCAGTATAACGCGCTATTATGTAAATGTAAAAAAAAAAGACTTGTACATCCAGAGCAAATCGCAGCCTAATAAATCCAGATCTAATCGCAGCCTAATACATCCATCAAAATTTAAGAATGGTAGCAAGCAAATATGTCAGAGAGAGAGAGAGACGAACCTGCAATCAGTAGCACCGTCGTCCTCGGCCGTCCTCTCGCGCTTCTCTCCCAATCACCTCCGCCCCGCTGCTGTACTTTGACTCTCCATCTTCCTTGGTGTTCTGCCTCCTCCTCCCGCTGCTCCACATCTCCCTCCTCCTTGGTGCAGTTCTGTTCTTCCTCTCTCTATTGAGGAAGATGGAGTTGCTGGCCAAACTCTCCATCAGTTCCGCTCCTCCTCTTTCCCGCGAGATTGACCTCTGACTCCTCCGTCACCGGTGCAGGTCAGGATTGAGGATGGAGGCAGAAACAGTGGCAGGGCTGGCGGCGCGAGGGAGAGGAGAAGAACCCAAGAGGAGAATGGCTGGAGGAGACGGAGCGAGCGCCGCCGCCGGTCTCCCGTCCTCAGGCCCGATGCGAGGCACGATGAGGCGGCGCCCGCGCTCTCTCCAAGCCCAGCCGCCGTTGTCCCTCCCCTGCAGCAAAAAGGGGAACGACCGAGGAGGCCTACGACCCCTGCCGCCGGCTGGAAAAGATCTAGAGCCCAGGTTGTGGTGGACCGTGGACGGCCTTCTCGAGGCAGCGTGCTGCGCCAGCACCGGGACTCCACTGCTGTTGCCACCCTGGACTCCACTGCTGCCGCCACCCACCGCGTCGCCGCTCTCCTCCGGGACGAGCTCCAGCAGCGCCGCCTCATACCCGACACCACGGCTGCCATGCCCGGCTCCGTCCGCATCGCCGCCCTCCTCTGGGATGAGGCAGCGCCTCGACCAACGCCCGCGTCCCACAGGCTGGAGCCCAAGCCCGCCCACCTCCTTCCCCTACTCCTCCTCTTCGGCCGCGCCGACCGACACCGCCGCCGTGCTCCTTCTCCTCCCGCTACCCCCACTGTCCTCCTCGCCGCCAGGTCGCCGACCGCCTGGTCCTCCGCGCCGCCGCGCTCCTCCAAGACGCGGGCTAGGGTTTGAGTCTGGCTCCTCCATGGGATCTGCAGAGGAGCAGGCGGGGATGCTTGTCGGGGCTGGGGCTCGCCGGAACTGGCCAGGATCTACCGGAGACGGGGGATCGAGAGGAGTGGGGAGGGTGAGAGGGAGAGGCGCGGATTGGGGGAGATGGGGGCGTGGGGATTGGAGGAGACGAGGGAGAGAGACGAGCGAGGTTTGGGCTAGGGTTTCACTTCCGGGCGCTGGTTTTGTCTCGCTGCCGGGTGCAGTCAAAAGAGTGAGACGCGCACGCTTGTGCAGTTTGGTCGCTGAAAACAGGGACCCGCGGGAAACTGGCCCCAGCGGTCATTGTCTGTGCCCCTCAGCTGAAATGTAAGAAACGGATTCACCGCATCTAACGGCCAGGGGTGAAACAACAAGGCATTTTACCGCATCGGACGGACATAATTCACCGGGAGGGGCAAACGCTCTCAGATGGCGGGTGGGCATTGAGGCTTTATAGAAGTAATTATTTCGCCACATAAAAAGCAAACTCCCTGACAAAACAAAAAAGAATTGCCAGGAATCACGAAGTGCACTTCGTGACCAATATGAATTGCCGAGAGGCGAGAGCAAGATGACTCGCAAGAACAAAGTCAGATAATATACTGAAAAAAATACTTTCTTTGTATTTTGTCGTTAGCACCTTGTTTTGCATATATACATTGAGAGATTCAGGTTGAACTCTCTCTTTTGTAGTACAACCTACAGACAGAATGATATTAATAAATGGGGATTGCTGTTACCGTGGGCTACCCAACTTTAGTACAACCCATAGTCATGCAAATCAATACTAATACCAGGTATTAGTATTGAAAATTCTCATTTTTAAAAAGTATTAAAATTTCTAAAAGAAAAATAATATTTTTATTGAATAAAAAATTCCAAGTCCACGTCGCACGTCGTCCCCAGCTGCGTCGTCGCTGGCGTGGCGCTCGTGTTGGGAACCGGCAGCCGGAGCGTGCAGCTGATCTTACTCTTGCGACGGACGTTGGACGCCCTGATCTTGAAGCTCAGGACAGGGGAGAGCCCCACCTTGAGGAAGTAGAACCCGTCGGTCCTCTCCCTCCGGTACGTGCGCACGGCGTCGCCGCCGTCGTCGAAGACGGGCGACGAGGCGCCGAACGCGGCCGTGATGGTACGCTCGCTCTTCCCCTCCTGGTAGAACGGCTCCACGGGGTCGTACGCGAGCCGTGCGCCGTCGTAGGACACCAACGCCTCGGTGTAGTCGTAGTGGATGCGAAAGCTGTTGGTGTTGCGCACGCGGATGTCCACGGTGAGGTTGTACTGGAGGATCCCGCCGCCGGAGGGGCCGTCCACGAGGTCGAAGCGAGAGAGCGTGGCGGAGATGGCGGTGGCCCTGACGGCGCCCGGGCGGAGGATGAGCCAGAGGAGGATGGTGGCGGCGACGAGCAGGACGACGACGACGACGATGACGTTGAAGAGGCAACAGCCGGAGCCGCTCCGGCGCCGGGCGGGGGGTGGGGGAGGAGGAGCTTTGTACGCCGGCTGCGGCGGGATGGGGTGGGCTGGTGCGCTCAGGTGAAACTTCTGCTGCTGTTTCACGATCGCGTAGGCCGCCATTTGCTCGACGAAAGTGTGTCCTTAATTTTTTGCTGGTGGAGTCGATCGATCGATTGGATAATGCCTGACTGGTAGATCGCGTCGGTAGCGATGATATGATATAGTATATAGATATATGCAGTACGCGGTCAAGATGCTTTTTCTTGTTGATTTTTTGCGCACGGAACTGATATCTGCTGCTTACAATTTCCTATGTTGAAGGCCGAAGGGTCGTGTTAGCTTTACACTGTCTTGAAGGAGCAGGGCCTAATGCTAATGGATGCAAGCATCCTGAAATTGCTAGTCCTGGTGGTAGCTGCATGCACGGACTGTCATGCAGAGGCCCCCTGTGGCAGGCCACAAAAGCACCTAGGCAAGGTTTCTTGGCGTCTGGCTACCCTGTATATGCAAGCATAGTCTGAATTTCCTGTACCAAAATCGTTGTATTTTATAGTAGAAAAAAAATCAAATTGATACTACTCCAATTCTCCAATATGATGTGTACAAGATCAGAACAAGTTCTATATGATGGCCACGGCCACAAGTAATAGAATTGTAAATATTCCCAAATTCAGAGGATGCACCTATGTCTATGCTAGCCATATTCACTCCTTTAATAATGCTCAATTTCACGAAAGTAGTCCGACTTTAAATATCAACGGATAAAAAGGAAATTAGACGTCAATCAATTCTATGTATATTATTCAAACTTACTCAGCATTACAAAATATATTAAAATTGCATCCAAGATCAAAGGCATTTATAGTTGCAAAACAAAGCTGAAACTATGTGTATTGACTAAATCTATGAACATCACCCATATGTTTTGGCGCTCATTTATTACCAGTATTTCTTGAAACATTTCGGGCCAAACTGTTAAGCAAGAGTTCTTTACACATGAAATTCGGAAGAACATGCTACGTTGCAGTTACCTTTGTAACCTTTCCTCCTGCATAATTTTCTTTCTCAAGCTGTGCTTGCTTAGCAGCTTTCTTTTTCTGCTACATGGGCAAAGTATTGATTGATGCATACACTGAGTTCGTTGAACTGGAAAGAAGATGATACGTGGGGAAAGTATTGATCGATGCATACACATAGTTTGTTTAACCAGAAAGAAGATGATTACTAAATATGAAATGTTTGATAACCAGAAGTCTTGCATGAAGTTTCTTATTATTGTTTTTCTTGTGATGTATGTACATAGTGCTACAAAATTCTCCAATCCAAGGAAGAACCCAAATACCTCCAAGTCTGACAACTACCAACAACATATATTACAGTCTTGTTGGCAAGCACAGAAACTATGTTGAAGCACTCGGTGACATTGTCTTGGCCGTCAAATCTTCAGAAGTATAATTCATGCTCGATTCAGTGGAAGAACTGGTACATGTTTGTACGAAGATTGAGGCGCTAAAGCATGATTATAATTCAAAATAATTGTTCTGCCTTCTCATATGCAAATATCACAACTTGGTTGAAACCAAGAGCATCCAAGAGATAATTTAATTTCCGTTTCTTCACCGCCTCAGTCAATTTTGTGTACCGCTGCAAATAAATACTCCCTCCGCTCACAAAAAGATGTCATAGCCTAGCTCAAATTTGCATATATCTAGACATGATTTAGTGTGTAGATACATGCAAATTTGAGATTGGTTGATACATCCTTTTGTGAACAGAGGGAGCGAGTAGAATAGTTAATTACAAGCAACAGAATAAAAACTGACGAAATGAATGGACAACATAGTACAGGACTGAACAGTCAACTGCCCCTCATTGTAAACATAAATTTCCTATGGCTGCAGGGGAACAAATGATGATGAAAAAAATTAGCATTCGTGGCAACCTTCAGGTAATGGCACATTAACTTCTTTTCTGACAGAATAGGCAACCTCCACTTGGAACTTATGTGTTGCACTGTTGCACCAGATTTGCAAATCGAAAAGGAGGACCAGAACCACCCCCAGCGAACTCCAATGAAGCAAAACCACTGGTACGTAATGCAGTGCAGCAAACTGGACAAGTCATCCGAGTTCCCAGCGACTTAGTTCCAAATGGTCCCAACCTGAATCCGAATGCAGCTACAGACCCATAACCAGAGGACTCCTTAATCCCATCCCCAGTCTACTTGCTCTAACCAAGGTAGTAATGGGAAATAGAAGGAAAAAATATGACCAGAAGACTCTATACATGTAAGAGTACAGAGACCAAGAATAAACCTTCCTTCAAAAAATAAGAATAAACATAGTAATAACTGACAACAGGAGAGAAGCCCCGACACAACCTGATCATGAAGAGAGGTCGTATGTAGCAGCAGAACACATACAAAATAATGTGGGACTTATATTTAGTATCATAACACTCATATCTTCCAAATCACCACTAAAAAGGAAAGAAAAGGCCAACTAATCATTAGTAGGTATGGGGGATTAGAGTATGATAACTTAAGTGCATCTTTTGTCAGTATAAAACTTAATCATAACCGAACCTCTATTTCTTACTGAACCATGCATCAATCGCAGTAACATATAATACAGACAACTGAATCACAATAGAACCATCAACCCATTTTTGGTTATTGCGATGGAAGCACACGTACCAGTCTGAACCATCAACTGTAATCATAGACTGAACTTAACTCTGCTCATAGACTTAATTTATCATTAATCACACTCACGAGGAAACAGAAGTAGTATCCCTGCAACAACCTGTCTCTGACGATGCATCCGGGGAAAATCTTCCTAGGGGAAGCAAAAGAACAACCATCAATAATGAGAATCCAAATTATGGCCATGAGAAAGAACAGAAGGGGATCACCGGAGGAGTACCTGTAGTGAACCTTGCATCAACCAAATCATATGCTTTTAGTGCATCTAATCAGAATTGCTTCCCATAAAATAATATGCAGTACTGTAGAGATGGATGTCGGGCTTCACCGCGTGTGGCAGCATGATGAAGGGCATGACAAGCGCCTCGAAGCCAAGCCTCGAGGGCGACAACGTTCTGAGAGGCGTCTACGTAAATGTACTCGTCCATGAGGGCGGTGAGAGTTCGAGGAGCGAGTGCACCGGGGAGGCAGGACTGTCAGGGCTTCGGGGAGGCATAGGCCTCGGAGTCCTCATCGGAGGTACAGGCGGCTAGGGTTAGCCACAGGGGAGTAGGCGGACCCGGCAGCACCAAATCGGCGGTGTAGGTGGCGGTACTGGGTGGCTACGGCGGCGGCGATGGAGAGATAGAGGATACGAGAGAGAGGCGAGCAAAGGGTTATGTTCATTCATGTTCTGTGGCGTTGGACGAAAATCGGGTGGGTGGAGAGGAAGACGAAAAACCGGCGGAGTGGATCGTTGACGTACAACAGAACACAACTCTTTCTGTTTAGGTAATAGAGATAGAGATAGAGATTATGTCCATTTGTCTATTGCTGTCTTTGATAAATGAGGTATGCTATATTTAAACTTCAAAAGTTGAAATGCAACGTATCGCTTGATGGATAGAAATGACACATCTCGACAACGTCTAAATTTTTCATCGTTGGACAACCGTCCGTTGATATTTTGGTCACTGGTATCAAGGCCATGACCAGTTCCTTCACATCGGTGTCCTTTATCCATGTGAAGCGTAATCTTAATGAAGTGGCACGTACTTTTGCTAAAGCGTGTGGTAGTGTTCCATCTAGTGAGTTTTTTCATTCTGTTCCGGAATGTATCGAGGGAACTATGTACTCCGGTTGAAAAAAGCCCCGTTTGATCAATAAAGCCCCGTTTGAAAAAAGTGTAGTCCCTCCGTTCCGAAATATAAGATGTTTTAGATTACTCCCTCCGTTTCAAATTAGATGACTTGCTATTGGCCACATGTGGAATCTAGATAAGCGCCTCGAAGCCAAGCCTCAAGGACGACAACGTTCTGAGAGGCGTCTATGTAAATGTACTTGTCCATGAGGGCGGCGAGAGTTCGAGGAGCGAGCGCACCGGGAGACGGGTCAATAACAAGTCATCTAATTTGGAATGGAGGGAGTATCACATGTTGTTAGAGTCGGATCAAAAGAAGTAGACATATACATTAAAACGTATATAAATACATGTGTATACATATAAATATAAATGTAAAAAGGGTCTAAAACATTTACATCTGGTTAAACATTGTGGAACGGAGGGCTGCTGTTCTCACCTTAAGTGAGGTTCCCTTATCCGCTGATATTGTCAGAGTGGAGGGTATTATCGTCAAAAAGAAAGAGTGGAGGGTATTTCTGTCCATTCTCTTCACACAGACAACTTACCAGGCCGGCAGTCCATCCCCAATCCAAATGCTCGCCTACATCTCCCGATCCATCGCACGCCGCAGCCCGCGCCTTCAGCTTGCCACCGCCGCCGTAGCAGCAGCCATGTCGTCGTCCTGCACCGCCGCGAACGCCTCCGGTCTTCCGATTTCTCCGGAAACCACCCGCGTCGCCTGGGTGGGGACGGGCGTCATGGGAGAGTCCATGGCCGGCCACCTCCTCGCCGCCGGCTACGCGCTCACCGTATACAACCGCACGCCCTCTAAGGCACAGGGCCTCGTCTCTAGCGGCGCCAGCCTCGCGGACAGCCCGCGCGCCGCCGCGGCTGCCGCTGACGTCATCTTCCTCATGGTCGGCTTCCCCTCCGACGTCCGCTCCACTTCCCTCGACCCCTCCACCGGTGCCCTCGCCGGCCTCGCCCCAGGCGGCGTCCTTGTCGACATGACCACCTCCGACCCCACCCTCGCCGCCGAGATAGCAGCGGCCGCGGCGGGCACCGGCTGCACCGCCATCGACGCCCCCGTATCAGGCGGCGACCGCGGGGCCCGCAACGCCTGCCTCTCGATCTTCGCCGGCGGCGAAGCGGCCGTGGTCGCCCGCCTGGCGCCACTCTTCACGCTGATGGGCAACGCCGTGTACATGGGCGGGCCAGGCGCGGGGCAGCGCGCGAAGTTGGGCAACCAGATCGCCATCGCGTCCACCATGGTGGGACTCGTGGAGGGCATGGCGTTCGCGCACAAGGCCGGGCTGGACGTGGGCAGGTGGCTGGAGGCCATCTCCACCGGCGCCGCCGGGTCCAAGTCGCTGGACCTATACGGGAAGCGGATGCTGGAGCGCGATATGGCGGCCGGGTTCTACGTCCGGCATTTCGTCAAGGACTCGGTATCTGCCTGTCGGAATGCCAGAACATGGGGCTGGCGCTGCCGGGGCTCGCACTCGCGCACCAGCTCTACGTGTCGCTGCTCGCGCATGGCGAGGGCGGGCTCGGCACACAGGCACTGATACTGGCCATTGAGCGGCTCAACAACACTAGCCTCGAGAAGAAAGGGGAGTGAGCTCCCGATCTGGTAGCTTACGAGAGTTTGGTTGATGTGCAATTTGAGAATGTTGGTGCTGTTTCAGTTGATCACTTGTGTGTATGGAACTGCAGGTTCTATCTGTTTACTCTTTACAGGGTTAAAGGTTCAAATAAAATTGCAAAAATGACTGTTTAAACTTGACTATTTGCACTCAGCCCGTAATGTCGATCTCCCGTGGCAATGAAAACAGTATATTCAATCTTATGCATTTGTAGTTCACATTGTATTATTATACTAGCTTATATGGTCTGGACGACATTTCAAATATTAAGTGTGAATTATGACCATGTGAATTGTTGCTACTATAACTCACAAGACCAAGTAAGTCTTTCATCTATTATTGTCCTCTGTTAATAAGCTTATGTGTTTTATCATATGCTATATTCAATAATGCAGGAACTCAGAACTGGTAACAACGATAGACAAATTCTTATCTGGTCGCACATCACCTCCAGCTTTGACTGAAATGGTAGTATATAATCTATCTATTGGCTTTCTTGGATTTTTTTTCTAGTGAATGCATTCTCTAAATAGGAGTTTGATAAGGAATATGGTATGAACTTTTCATGTAAATTTGATATTTGATGCTGCTAAATATCTGCAGCAAGATGATGACAAACAGCAAGGGGGCTTTGCAGCCGATGAGGATAATTGGAGTGACTGAGAGCATATGAGTTGATCGTGTGTCTATACTAGGTTACTAACAAAGTAACAATATTGACATCGGGGGATGATGAGTGTTTATAAATTCAGGGGGCTTTGCAGCCGATGAGGATAACTGGAGTGACTGAGAACATATGAGTTGATGATCATGTGTCTATACTAGATTACTAACAAAGTAACAATATTGACACCGGGGATGATGAGTCTTTATTAAATTCAGAGGGCTTTGGAGCCGATGAGGATACTGGAGTGACTGAGACATATGAGTTGATCATGTGTCTATACTAGGTTACTAACAATGAAACAATATTGACACCGGGGGATGATGAGTGTTTATAAATTACACTAACCAGTAATTACTGATAATGGCTTCCCAAAATTTGGTGTTGAGTTACTACTCTTAGAGGGTGGTGTACATTAGCATTAGAATTTTTTATATTTTATAGAAACTCAAGTAGTCAGACGTTATCTCGAAAAGAAAGGAGTAATTTGAATGTTTCACCCAACTCTGAAATTTGTTTCTTGCAAGCATTGGATATGTTGAATTCTTGTCTGATGCTTAAGTTCTTCCAGGGAACAACGATGAAATTATAAATTCTCATTACTATTTCTAAGTTCAGTTCTTGGGTACTATGTCCAGTTCTGAAATTAGTTGATAAATTCAATAGCTAAATGATGGCAAGTAATGTCAGCCAGCCACAAACTTTTACGTATTTGGACAAATTGAAGGTGAAATAGGGGTTGCTTCTTCTATCAAGAAATGGTGAAACGTTCTTATTGATACGCGGATATATAAATCCCCAGGAATTTCAGTTGTGAGGTGCTTCATTCCTATCTGGGCCATATTCACGCAATTGATTCTTTCGATGTTCTTGTCGTATGAAGATCGGAGAATGAGGGTAACCCACATGACTATTATATTAAAGAAGTGTATCACATATGATGTCAGATTCCACAATCCTCATATATGCAACCAAAGTGACATTGAGAATTAATTCTGTAGACATCAACATATCATGTACGACTAGGGATATTAGCGCGGCGTCGCCGCGCCTGTGTAGTAAAATTAAAATTTGAAAGTGTTTACATTTAAAAATTGTTTAAGTTTGAAAGTTATTGGAATTGAAAAAGTATACGTTTTAAAAATATTTAGATTTCAAAAATTGTTCAAATTGGAAAGTTATTTAGGTTTGAATTCTCTGTACGTTTGTTAAATGATTAGGGTTGAAATACTTTTAAAATTTTGAGTGTACTCAAAATTGAAATTTAAATTAGAATGTTCAATATGGTTTTATTTCAAATTTGGAAATGTCTACATTCAAAAGTTGTGCAAGCTTGAAAGTTATTGGAATTGAAAAAAGCTTACGTTTTGAGAATGTTCATATTACAAAAATTGTTCAAATTGAAAAGCTATTAAGATTTGAATTCTTTTTACGTTTGTTAGATGATTAGATTTGAAAGGCTTTTAAAATTTTGTAATACTCAAAATTGAATTTTGAATTGAAATGCTTCAATATGGTTGTATTTCAAATTTGGAAATGTCCGCAGTAAAAAATTGTTCAAATTTGAAAAGTTGGTGGAATTCTTAAATAGCTTAGGTTGTGAAATGTTTGAATTTCAAAAATAGTTTAAATTGGACAAATTTGGTTTAAAAACCCCAATTTGGTTGTATCTATTATCACTGCACAAAATCTAAAAGATCTATTATGTTTGAAGACTGTTGGTAATAAAATATATCTGAAGCAAAGGTTGTATTTTGCCTCTCTTCTTATTTTCAATTTCTGATGATGGCATACAGAGAGCATGTGGTCAGGCTTTGAATCAGAGCATGATATAGTCTTCCTTGTCATGTGAATAAAAAGACTAAAGTGCTCGTGAGGTGTGAAATATGCCAAGCAATTTTATCCTGATGGGGTGGGAGTAAAATCTAAAAGATCTATTATGGTTGAAGACTGTTGGTAATAAAAATATATGTGAAGCAAAGGTTGCACTTTGGTTCTTTTCTTCTTTTCAATTTGTGATGACGACATACAGAGAGCACGTGGTCAGGCTTTGAATCAATGGTTGTGAAGAATAAGAAACATAATGCTTGAAATGGCAAGATAATTATTACCAACTCGTAGAAGAGACCATAAACCTAAGTTTGTGAAAATAAATTGGACACGAAAGGTACATAGAAGTACAACTGAATTCGGTGCTACTGAAATGTACGACTGAATACGCTGCTACTGAAATGTAATCTAGATACACGGTAATCTCCAACGACTATATGAAAAATAGACATAGAAATACCTACGGGACGCTTGCGAAGCCAAATCTCATGCCGCCTGCGCATATTTTCTTCCACCGATGCAGACAAACCAAGATCATGATCAGCTAGTACGCAGATGGCAGAAAAAGGAGGAGGATCGACATCGTGGAAATAGAACCGGCAGGAACATGAGCATCACGCAAAGAAATCCGACGACGCCAACGAATAAGAGAAGTACGGGATACATCATCTAGCCCGCGACAACGGCGACAACCTGGAGCAGATGGTAAAACAGACGTACGACCAGAAGAACGAAGACCACCTGGAACACAAACATACACATACTAATAAGTGGAGGAAGACACAGTAAATAAGTATTAAACTGTAACCCGACATAATCAGCTAATCAGTACATACCTTCAGCAGGAAAAGCCGCATCATTATCAGTACCAGTCGGGCGATAGAGGCCGCGCCCGCGCGATGAATCCGGAGACCTCCTGGAACGCCAACATGTAGACACTAATCAATCAAAGAAAGCATAGGCGTTAGAAAACACGAATTAATCAAACATAACCAGGTCGCAATTGCCCATAGGTATCAATAATCCAAGAAAACACTCCAAATCAAGGAAAAGCCTTGGCAATAAAAGTATCTAGAACGAAAACAGCTTCAGCAAAACAGCATCAGAAAACTTAAATAGGACTGCAATTAATAAAGGTGTCGCCGCAATGCCTCCCCTCCAATCAGCCTTGAAAGATTATCCTCCTGTCTTTCAAAACCTGAAGGTGTAGCCTTCGACGATCTCTAAAATATGCATCTAATTCTCATGTTGCTGGCTAAGGAATTTTTCCACACTGACATAAAACATGAGTTATTATATATTGCATCAAAATAATAAGCATAGTGCATCTGTAATTATTAAGAAGTTGCATCCTTTTACATGGCAATACCAACATAATCTAATACAATCTGTTAGCACGTATACAGTTTACTTTTTACAAAGTAAAATAAGATAGCAGGCACACATCTGGGACTAAATTTTACATCAGCTTTCAGCTATGCTAGTTATGATGTCCTGAAGCTATAGCATTGAGCACTTATATTATTTACCAACTGCAATTTTTCTTCCTGGGTTAAAATTTAGAAGTAGTCTCCGTTGTGTCCTGCTATTTTATCAAGAAATTCTTGATTAGATAATTCAGAAGGCACAAAGCTTTCGGCATCAACATATTGGTCAGATGAGAAACACAAACCAAAATGCTGAGGAAATAAAATTGATTGAAAATGGTCTATGGCGTCGACAAAGAGTTCATACCTGTGTTCGTAAACTATAAGTTATGGTGGAAACGAAACATGAGTTACTTGTGAAAATCAAGGACGATTTAATAAAACAGCCAGACATCAAGTGGAGCTCAGCTTGCAATTTCTAAGCTTATCTTTTAAGCTTCTATGAAGAAATAAGTTTCATAAAGTTTGTTACTTCGCTCGGTAAGTCAGATAATTAGGTAAATACCACTAATTTTATCCATTTATTGTCATCTCATATTTCACCTCATATGCTACGGTGGAATGCAGTAATATATTCTTCTGCAACTTGATTAATACAACAGGCCCATGTTAGCCAAAAAGTGGTTCTACCAAATGAAATATAATGCAGCATATTGGTAAGTAGGGATCAAAAAATGATTTGTGCGCACAATTAGATAAGAGTGTCGACCAGCATTAGTAAAAGTTCGTTCTCATTCTGCAGAGTAATAAGATTTAAATAATATTTTCACGGAGTTTCTAGCCTCCCTTAGTCCTTGACTAAGAGGTTGAAAACTAAGACAGCTCTATCCGACTCAATCGAATATGTGATTCGTGTGAAAGTTGCTGTGTACTCCAATCAAAGTAACAAAACATTACCATAGAAGAAAGACAGAGAAAGACTCACATGATGATGTGAATATCAAAATTTCCATTACGGTCTCAATTGAACAGAGGCCTTTGTTATACAATTCGGGCAACACCTCCTCATGTGAACATCAGAATCCAGAAGGACAAAAAGTGCGCCCAATTGTTCATGTAAGCATGGCTGATTGATTCAGCCAAACAATCTTTTATATTGTCCACTGTTGCATAGAAAGCTAACCCATAAGAAGATTCAACACCATGGTATGGAGTCCACCGGATTCAGATCTTAACAGTGTTGGAACGATTCAATCCCAATCCCGTCCAGTTCGTCCAAACCCAAAGGGAGCAATTCCGCAACCCTAAACCCAACGAAATTTGTACGCACTCAGGCATCTCCATATCCAAATCCGCAACAACTAATAAACGAAGAAAATAAATAGAGGAAAACGAAATGGCTCGAATAGAACGGAGCTCTGCATAGGGGCAGCAGCCGTACCACGTTCTCGGCGTCGCAGTGGTGCTTGTAGATGTTGACGAAGGAACGGCAGCGATCGGCTAGCGCCTCCACGTCGCCGGCGCGGTCCGTGGCGAGGCGCACGGCGGCGGCGTGCGGCCCCTCGAGCTCGGCGCGGATCGCCTTGTGGAAGTAGAAGAATATGAGCATCGGCGCGTCGGCCGCCGACCCCGCGGCGGCCTCCGCCGCCGTCGCCGGTGGGGGCGGCATCACCGCGGCGAGCTTCCCCTCGCCCGCGATGGGCGTGGGCGTCGCCATCCGCTAGCCTACGGCGAGGCCCATGGCCGGAGCTCGGGGAGCCGCCATGGTCGACCCACGACGCCGCGGCAGCTGCTCCGTCCCTCCCACGCCATCCAGCCGGCTGCTCCGCGTCTTCCGCGTCCAGCGTCCTCTCGCCGGCCCCGAGCCTCCATCTGCCGCTGCCGGCCATATTTGCCGCCGTCCGCCGCCACAATTTTAGGGTTGGGGACGGAGAGCCGTGGGGTGGGGAAAATGAGGAATTTGTTCAGTAGGGACCCTTTGGTTTACTGGAAATGCGAATTGGTCCTTGACGGGGGTTTTCTGTAAAGTGGAGGGGGTGTTTTCTGCAAGAGCGTGCGTCAAAAACCGTGCGGGGCGATGTGGCGAGAGGTGATTGGAAGAAAGTCCGCTGCTACAGACTGTAGCAGCTACAGTGTTCCGCGGGTTTGGAGCGATCTGGGACGTCCGTGAGGTCTTAGGGGGCGACGTGGATAGCGAAATGGAGGCTCAATCCAACGTACTTTCATATATACTAGAAGGAAAAGACGCACGTTGTTGCGTCTATCCTAATGTGAACAACGGTAGATAAATAAACATTTTTTTAGCGAAACATATATAAAAAAATATCAATGATGGAGAACTATTACCACTAACTCACTATTTTACAACAGAATTAATCAGATGTACTCGCATAAACATAGGGAAGTAGATAACCAGCACAATTATTTAGTTGTAGTAAGGTTAAGAGTACACCACTCAAGAGAAAGAGCATGACCCCACTTAAAAATAGGTTACACTCAGTTAGACGATCAGGATAAAACGACAATTATAAAATGTCATGAAAATTAAATTGTGTAGTCGTGGTCATGACTTTTCTACACTCTAATAATTGCAACCGAGGCTAGGAAAACATGGCTCTTTTTTTAGTGTATGTATTCAACCATCTGCAAAATACACACATGCATTTTCTTACATAATTTGGCTCGTTATTCGAAGACAAGTGAGATATAAGTAAAAATACCGCAGAAAAAAGTTCACAGATAAATACCCAAATCATTTTTCATCAGTAATAGGTGGCATCCAACAACAAGGCGTGGCGTTCACAGTTTCAACCGCAACTGCCACCACCACCGAGTCGAGCGACTAACAGCAACAGTGACATCGGCAGACGATGCAATAGGCGACATAAGTGTTCATGTGCAACTACTGCGAGGGTTGTAGTAAGTGTTTCAGCTCACTGGCGTTGGGTGGCTACCAGAGGGGAGCGCAGGTGGCGTGCAAGTTAACAATGGACTTGAGTCGCGACATCAAGAATGGAGGTGCCCTGTAGTCCCAGGTTATTGACGGAGCCAGAAATGTGTGCGGAAAGACGGGCAAACTTTGTGTAGGGGCGATTGTTTTCGGTAGAATACAACTCGAGGGAGGCGGAGGGAGAGAAATGGTGCCGCGTGGCACATGCTGCGTAACATTATGGTGGACGCTGGCGGTAGAGATAAGAGAGAGTTCTCAGATAAAGCCGGTAGTTTCAAACTCACCACATCTCCTTTAAAAAAATAAAACAACTTTTTACCGTTCAATTTTTTTGAAATAAAACGTACAACTACGTGTATGTTGTATGCACTAAAGAAGTTTTTTTGTATTTTGGTCTACACAAAGGAGTAATTTTGAGGGGAAAGTTTACGGTTCAATTTTTGAAACAAAACGTACAACCACAAGTATGTTGTACGCACTCTAGAACCTTTTATTGTATTTTGATCTACACAAAAAGAGTAATTTTGAGGGGAAATTGAGCTATTTTTCCTTTTTTATAGCCACAATTTTCTTTTTTTAGACGGGAATCTCTTTTTATTTCACAAAAAAATTAGCATATAAGTACAAACATATGTATATATCTAATAGAATTTGTTTCAAACTGTATTTAAAACTGTTTACTATAAATAAATATTATTAAATGGGGTCCACCATGATGTGGATGGGAGAATGAGAGGTAGTTTTGTAACTAAATGGGGATTAGTTTTATAGTTAAATGGGACCCACCATGATGTGGACATGTGGGAGCATGAGAGGACACCAATTCTTGGGAGCTTAGTTCTTTTAGAGATTTCATATATTTCATATTCATATATTTCATATATATAGTAGGATAGTAGGAAGGAGTAGGATAGGATAGGATAGGATAGGATGTTGACAATTTGACATAGCACGAGCACGACCCGAGCTTGCAAGGAAGAAGGTTCTCGTACAAGCTATAGACAGTAGTGTGTGGATGAAAAAAAAAAAGACCTGATAAATCACCTGGCTGCTCCTGCTCTCACCTCACCAGGCAATTTATCAGGCCGGTACTCTGCCCCCAAATACTCGCCGGTCGCCACCATCTCCAGTTGCTCGCTCGCTGCCGCCGCCCGCGCCTTCGCTTGCTAGAGCAGCCATGTCGTCGCCCGACACCGCCGCGAACGTCTTCGACCGTCCGATCTCTCCGGACACGACCCGCATCGCGTGGGTGGGGACTGGCGTCATGGGCCAGTCCATGGCTGGCCACCTGCTCGCCGCCGGCTACGCGCTCACCGTATACAACCGCACGCCCTCCAAGGCCCAGGCCCTCATCTCTAGCGGCGCCAGCCTCGCGGACAGCCCACGCGCCGCCGCAGCAGCCGCCGATGTCATCTTCCTCATGGTCGGCTTCCCCTCCGACGTCCGCTCCACCTCCCTCGACCCCTCCACCGGCGCCCTCGCCGGCCTCGCACCAGGCGGCGTCCTCGTCGACATGACCACCTCCGACCCCACCCTCGCCGCCGAGATAGCCGCCGCGGCGGCGGGCGCGGGCTGCGCGGCAATCGACGCCCCCGTATCAGGCGGCGACCGCGGGGCTCGCAACGCCTGCCTCTCGATCTTTGCCGGCGGCGACGCCTCCGTAGTCGCCCGCCTTGCGCTCCTCTTCAATTTGATGGGCACCATCCTGCACATGGGAGGTCCGGGCGCGGGGCAGCGTGCGAAGCTGGGCAACCAGATCGCCATCGCGTCCACCATGGTGGGACTTGTGGAGGGAATGATGTTCGCGCACAAGGCCGGGCTGGACGTCGGCAGGTGGCTGGAGGCCATCTCCACGGGCGCCGCGGGGTCCAAGTCGCTGGACCTGAACGGGAAGAAGATGCTGGAGCGCGACATGGCGGCCGGGTTCTACGTCCGCCACTTCGTCAAGGACCTCGGGATCTGCCTGTCAGAATGCCAGACCATGGGGCTGGCGTTGCCGGGGCTCGCGCTCGCGCACCAGCTGTATGTGTCGCTGCTGGCGCACGGCGAGGGCGGGCTCGGCACGCAGGCGCTGATACTGGCCATCGAGAGGCTCAACAACACTTGCCTTGAGAAGAAAGGGGAGTGAGAACAGGTAGCTTTACACGAGAGTTTGGTTGATGCAGCATGAGAATATTGGTTATGTACTGTTTCAGTTATTCCCTTGTGTATATGGAACTTCTGCAGGCTCTATCTATTTACGCTTTACAGTGGATAAAAAGGTTCAAATAAGATTTCAGAAGTTCAGTGTTTTTACTTGCATTGACAATACTTGACTATTACATATTCAACGAGCTCACTCACAATCTGTTAATGGTTATATATGTTCTCGCAGTGCAATTTGTTTTTTTTTTCTTTTGGCTCAAATCACTCCCCTACCATATCTGACTTGTAAACGATGCCATTTCTACAACACATGAAACTTTCTGCCCTCTTGTCGATGAGTGATCTTAATTTAGTGTTTCCGTATCTTGAACAAACAACAACATAAGTTTAGGGCGAACGCTTTCTCATCAAAGAAAAGGCGCAGTGCTGCGCTGCATTTTGCATCTAATAGGAAAGTTAACAAAACTAGGAAAGTTACCTGAAAACATAACAATGCAAATTTATCATCATTAATTAATCAAGAGGAGAATAATTTATCTTATGGGCTTATCCAATTCTACAAACACATCAACCGATGATGGTTTCACTACTCAACCGAGTCAGAGTCACTTATCACTCTACTTCAAGTAGAGAAAGCTGACTCGAAAGCTAGCGTTGATGCACGAGTGAGGGAGGAGCTTCATGGGCACCAACAATTGCTTTACAGTAGATAAAGGTTCAAATAAGATTTCAGAAAGCTTCCAATACTCCATTTGTTTTCCTCATTCCATGCACCATCGATTTGATTGCGGGATTTGCATTTGATGTTTCCTTTCCCATCATCCATTTGACCTTCCAAAGCACATCGAAATAGGTATTTCTTGTAGGATGTTAGAAAACCTGTAGCAAGCAGCAAACCTTTGAAAACTTCCACTGAGAAATTGAGGATTTGAGGAAGCACATTTGAAAGAAGAGTCTTGCAGAAACAATTACTCAAAGGCTCTTATGTATTCACCGGTTGTCTTTATCACTAAGGAAGTTAATTCCATGGTGTCTAATGAGACCTTTTCCTCAAAAATTATGCCAACCTACACAACAATATCTTCAGTAGTAGTAGTCCTATTTACTCGTGGCCGTTTGGCCAAAATATTACTAGGCGCTATTTGGGCATCTCCACTAATATAAAAAGAGAGAGTCTGTCAGATCCGAATAATTTGGAGCGTTCATATGTCCAAATCTAACGTCCCACGATGCTTCAATGTTGTATGATGTGCACCTCAAACAAAACAAAACAAAAACTGCCGCTAACCACGATGCCGCTAACCACGATCGCAATAGCCGCCGTCCTCCCACGCCTTAATCCTCGCCTCCTCGCCCATCGTCCTTTCCCATCATAAACAGCCATCCCCTCGCCGGCGTCGCCGCCGAATCCCTACCGCCGAGAAGGACCTTTGGCCGCAGCCTACACGCGGCTGCCAGCAAATCGAGACGCCGATGCCCTGTACCAGCCGCCGTATCCTGCACCGAACAGCGGCACCCTGCACACCGGCTACAAGCGAGGCGGCGCCCTGTAGTCCTCGACGCCCTACAGACGCAGTCCGGCGACCGTCGCCGCGCAGCAGTCCTGCCGCCCTCGACGCCCTACGGTACGGATCCCCACCGCCAAAGAACCGCTCGAGGTCCGTCCATTGCGACGGACTGCACGTCCGTAGGCCGCGCCGCCCTGAACTTCCCCTACAACAGCCGCACTTTCTTCAGGTTTGCCTCATCAGACTGTTTTTTTTACAAATCAGACACATCAATTTATTGCTCAGGGGTAGGCAAACATTGAGACTGAATATATTCCGAGTTGATTTATCGAACGTATGTTTGCCAAACCTTTAATTTTCCTTACCTATTGCAGCAAACATGGAGTATCCCCCAGCTTATGTTCTGCAACTTCATCGTTTTGGGCTTTTGACTCTAGGCTTATATGCGGATTAAAATCACCAATGTTGGATCCTGCTCTGAATGAGAATAATATTGATTTATATTTGGAAGCTTGCTGATGAAATCGAGTAGAGATTGTCTCATGTGGGGTCCTTCGTCCTTGCACGTTATGTGTTTGATGAGTTTTCTGAAAGGCAAATGTTGTATGCTGAGTTATCCGGTGCAGAGGAATACAACGTCATGTTCTTTTTGAAGATCAAGCGGGCGGAGCACGGGAGTGATATGATACTCCAGATTCCACTAAATACCATGGTTAGTGATCCCAATTTTATCATCTCATCATGTGATGTGTCCAAATACTCTAGAATCAACTAATATTATTCGTATGTGATGACCTCTTCGTACTATTTGCTTTCTGTAGGACATTGAACTGAAAGTCACCAGATTTCCATACCACCTTGAATCGTCTTAGGTAATTTTCTGAACCAGTACAAGCTCATATTTTTGTGATTAACAATACCAGTGTGTTAATATGGTACAAATTTTTTGGTGACTGATCTGGTTTTATGGCACACGATTCATTTAAATAAGCATGTGTAAACGCTGTTGTTAAATAACTATGCCCAACTATTAAAGCAAGAGTACGCATTTTCTTCCCTATATATGTTTAACGAGTCATCTCCTCCTTGAATTTGCTTCTACACCGATAAAGATTTGGTCTGAATTGTTTTCTGTCTTTGTTGGATATCAGAGCAGATGGAGAGTCTTGTATCCCTTTTTTGTCTCATCCAGTTCTTAGTTGCCTCTTGTTGTGTTTCAATTTTATTTTAGCGCCAATTCAGAATTCAGATGCAAATTCAGTGAAGCTTTCATTCATGTATCCGGCGTGCCGATGCCAATTTACAGCCTTCTCTTTGCAGACAACTTGTAGGCAAGTAGCTTCTCTCTGACCGAATATACTTACTATCTGCAGATTGGAGAGTTCACTCGAGATTTATCGGCTCTCTCTCTCTCTCTCTCTAATGTGGTCCCTGTTAGATTTAGTAAATTGGCCGTATTCATTAATGCATTGAATTAATTTACATTTCCCTGTTTAAGTCTGTCATTTTCCCTACATGTAATACTTTTCTTGGACCTTACATGTAGTCTGTTGACAATGCACATTTTTTTACTCAAGATAGTTGATACTGTGAAGTTCGAAAATATTTGGGTAACTTTTATAACCTGGCTCCGTATGTCTGTTGTTTCAGTCGTAATAAAGGTTGTGTCACATATTGACTTTTGGTGGTATTTATTTTGATTGCTTCTTGACTCAGAAAAGGGATCCTCCACTCCCTATTTTTCAGGTGTCTTATGTTCAAGCTGTTAATATAACATTTTTTTGGTCGCCACTACAGCTAGGTGTTCAAGTGCATGACTTATCTGCATCAGTGACCCTCTGACTAGACCCTGTCATCCACTTCGACTACAGAGCCCAAGCAGGAAGAGAAAATGAAGCAACTTGGTATTCTCTGTTGTGGACTCTGGCCATCTAAATCTGGTCGAGATTCTTGTCAGTTCAAATGCAGACGTCAATGCTCAAGTATCTAATTTTATTTGCACACTTGCACTCATTGAACAAAATTCCTGGATCTTAAGTTTGGTTAATTAGCTTATTTGAGCATATGAAGTGTATCTGACCAAGGTGCTAACAGATTTGCATAATAACTACATTAAATGGGAAAAACGTTGCCTATATTCATACTGACTATAGAACACTATCGGCAAATTATCAACTTGCCAGGTTGGTGTATTGACATACTAGCTAACTTGTCAACTCCTCGGTTCACTACTTGATATAGGTTTGATATTACTATGGTTCAAATAGGTTTGATATTTTCAGCCTAGCGTGCCATCTTTTGCCGATTTTATGCATGCCAATTATATGCGATACAGAACATGCGGTATTTCAATGTTTGGGCAAGCAACAAGAAGTTCAGTAGTTTGAGTACCAACATGGCTCACTCAAATGGAAATGGACTGCTAATGAGTACGCTGCCAAACGGGCTTACCAACTTCAGGTCACATGCTCCTTTTCTTCAACTGTTTGGCCAAGCTACTCCAACATGTCTGAGCTTCATGAGTTTCTGAATGTATATTAAATTCTTGCTAGGCATGTTTGGATAGAGTATGTCCTGAAAATCACTTAATCTATAGGTGTGGTTTTGTGCTCATATTCTTAATCGGGATGGATAGAAAGTACAAGCTAAATATGCTATTTTGAATTGTTTGCTATTACGGGGTTTCGTTAGTCACCTTCTATTTCTCGAGAACTATCACTCCAAAGCATCTTAAATCCACAAGAAAAGTATTTATAAATCCAGCAAGCAGCCTAGCAAGGGCTGCATGCCATGTAAATACTTATCCCCCTTTTAATGAAAAGGTCAGTTCCAGCATACAGAATAACATATGTACGCTAATGGATTTTTTGATGCCCTAAGAAGACCAACCTTGAATGCTTTTACACATGCTGCATTTTAATAACGATCTATAGAAGCCTGGATACCTAGATGTTTTGGTATGGTCAGGCTCAATACAAAGGAGGCATGGCGGCAAGCCGGCAACCAGATATATTTGAATTTTGTTACTTACTTTTTTGGAATCTCCACAATTTTAGTTGTGGCAATTGATTATCAACTATGCAACGAAACTAGATTCAAATGTGTAGGGAATAGAGGTAACATCTTTAATCCTTCATGTATTACACATTTCTCGTGGTATAACATATAAGAGTTCAATAGCATTTTTCATTGCCTACCCAAGTTGATGAGAACCCATTAGCAAGAGGTTTATATTTTCCAAGATCTAGCCTTTTTTCTCTCATTTGGTTATCTGGTTGTCTTTTTTTACTGTAGTATGATATTCTCATCTGTTGCAAACTATTTATATACTAATCATGTAGCAGTGAAGTATCAAACTATAAAAAGCTCTTTCAAAGTGGAGATTTTTGAAGCTATGGCGAGAGGTACTAGGTTGAACATTGAAATATGTTCTTTTTGGTTGATACCATTTCAACTGAATACTGCATTCACCTATACCAATCTTATATTTGGTGTGTAATTTTGTGCTTCATATCTTTATACCCAGAGTCATCATGTTCTTTTCCCAACAACCTGGCATCAAGTTTGAACCTCAGGTCGCGATAAGTATCGATTTGAACCTAAATAACCTTAATAACATCACGTTTAGCATCATTGCAGTGTTTTCCCTATGAATTTTCAACTAATCTGACCTTATCAAGTTTCCGCATTGGTTTAAGTATTTTTGATTTAGAAACATTTGCTTGCTAGGCTGATGCATCCTTAGACTCATAGTAATCACCGTTCTTGTTATTCATTCACCTTCATCTTAGTCATTTGTATATGTTCAACTGCAGGTTCTATTTTGGAATTCAAAAGTATCAGAATAAGCATTATGAAACCAGGAGACGAAGTACAAGTTGTTCGTGTGTGTATTTGAGGTTACTGATGATCATCTTGGCGATAAAACGATTGTCGCGGGGTTAAGCAGATGATAAGGAACCGCAGATGATAAGTGGAACAAATGGTGAGGGGTAGGTCAACTTCAATATTGTGCGATGATGAAAATACCGAGCGCAAGATATGTGTGAATAAGAACGAGCGAGAAATATGAGATCACTGATGTGTTAGATGCATTGTCTAAGATGTGAATTCTAGAAATTTCAGTTTTCTAACTGTATGTTTAATCAAATTGATCTTTCCATGGGGAGCTAGCAGTATGTTATATTGCAAAAGATTTTCTTTCGGGAAAAAACAATGCAAGGTTCTAATGTTATTTTGGGAACTGTCAATGAACTATATACTATTTATATGGCTATCTCTTTTTCTTAGGTTATTGGGTCCTATGTCTACACTCTTATACTCTATCTTGGATATTTCATTTCTGAAATTTGATTTCTTTTAATCGCTTTTGTTCATGGAAATCTTTGGATGAATATATAGTATGGTCGATATGTTTTTTTAATTTAATGTCCATCGAATTTAGTTTAAATTGGTGGATACGTGCATTGCACGTGCACGATTACTAGTAATACCAAACTTTGCTGGAATCGTGGAGGTGTCAGGTGTGTTGTGCAATGTGAAATTTACTCGATGGTCCAAAATCGATAAATGAGACCCAGCTGAAGAAATGGTGAACTGTAAGGGTCTCGCACAAAAACTACTCATCTCGTTCTCAACGCGTCATCCTCGGCGAAGCATTTCGTCGAACGAGTGCCGCGCGCCGCCCAAAACCCCCTCATCCCAGCTCTCGTATCCGCGACCCCAAAACCCTACGCTCCCCGCCGCCGCGCCATGCTCCACTCAGGCCTCTCCAAATCCCAGCCCCTACCTCTCCTCGCGGGAGCGTCTTCGCCTCGCCGCGCCCTCCTCGCCGGTCTCCTCCGCGCCGGGTACTTCTCTAAGTCCGCTTCCTCCTCATCCACGCTTCGTCCCACTACCACCAGCAGCAGCCGTGCGAGCACCAGAGCTGCGGCTACCCCGGGAGGTCCCTCGCGCTTCGGGCAGGGACCTAGGGTTTCGTTCTCAACTGCGTCAGGCGGTTCTGATTCCGTCGGCCGCGAGAGGGCTCTTCCTTGGCTTGCCGCTGCAAATGTCAGCAGCGGCGTCCCCACTGCAAGGACTAGCGCCGGCCGCTCCTCCTCGTGGGAGACCTCCGCTGATAAATTCTTCTCTAAGGGAGACCAAGGTGCGCGAGTAGAGACATTGGAAGATAATGTTTCGTACAAGGAGAGGGGATTCAGATCGGAGGATAATGAGCCAATTGACAATCCCAAATGGGGAAGGATCAAGGACAAGTTTCAGCGCAATATGACAAGGGATGGAGGGTCTGGCGGCTGTGGTGAGAGGTTTAGTGGGGAAAGGGATGGAGGATCTCGCGGCCGTGGTGAGAGGTTTAGTGGTGAAAGGGATGGAGGATCTCGCGGCCTTGGTGAGAGGTTTAGTGGGGAAAGGGATGGAGGGTCTCTTGGCCGTGGTGAGAGGTTTAGTGGGGAAAGGGATGGAGGTCTCGTGGCCGTGGTGAGAGGTTTGGTGGGGCAAGGGTGGCGGGTTTCGTGGTCGTGGTGAGAGGTTTGGTGGGGAAAGGTTTGACAAGCCGGATGTGAGGCGGTGGAACAAGCAAGAGGACTGGGGCTGGAAGACGTGGAAGGACGCAGGGGAGTCGTCAGTGCCGAAGATGGTTGGGGAGGGGGTTTACGGCGTTGGGCCTGTACTTGCAGCTCTCACGGCTGGAAGGAGGGAGTTTTATGCATTGTATACACAGGAAGGGATGGATTTGAGCAGGAGCAACAAGAAGAAGAAGGACAAGAAAGGGATTGAGAAGGTGCTACTGATGGCGGAGACTATGGGACTTAAAGTTGTCGAGGCGTCAAAGCATGACCTCAACATGGTGGTGGACAATCGGCCGCATCAAGGTCTGGTGCTTGATGCATCACCCTTGGAAATGGTGAATACTAAAGAGTTGGAGTCAGTTAGGGTGGAAGGTGGAAAGGCACCAGTCTGGATAGCTTTGGATGAGGTTATGGATCCTCAGAATTTGGGAGCCATAATTAGATCAGCATACTTCTTTGGTGCGGAGGTGTTGTGTTGTGCGCTAAGAACTCTGCTCCATTAAGTGGAGTAGTCAGCAAAGCTAGTGCAGGCTCGCTTGAGTTGATTGAGCTGCTTTCCTGTAGGAACATGATGCAGTTTCTGTCTTCATCAGCTGAAAATGGGTGGCGAGTTCTTGGTGGCACCGTTGCTCCTAAAGCTATACCTCTCTCTGAAGTTACCACCGGAGTGCCAACAATTCTTGTGTTGGGCAGTGAAGGCACTGGTCTGAGGCCCCTGGTTGAGCGATCTTGCACACATTTGGTCAAAATTGCTGGTAATGGTGTGGATTTGTTGTAGGAGATGAAATAGATGCCACAGATGCAGGTATAGGGGAAGAAGGTGATAATTATTCAGGCGAACAAGATATAGGGGAAGGTGATAATTATTCAGGCAATCAAGATATAGAGGAAGAAGGTGATAATTATTCAGGCAATCAAGATATGAAGTCATTCCTTGCGGTAGAGAGCTTAAATGTTAGTGTTGCAGCAGGAGTTTTACTTTATCATCTGGCTGGAAAGAATGTCCACCCTGTAAGTGAGAAGCCTAGCACCTCTCTTGTGTAAGGATGTTCCATGTTTCATGCATACAATAATTATTGACGTTCTGATTTACCCCCATTAAGGGTGGACTTCATTTTCTGTTGCATGCTTTGAATTTTTCTGGTCTACTAACTATTTGTTGCATAGGTGTGAGGACAACTCTGAGAAATAGCTTATTTCACCAGTCTGAATCAGATTCTATGCTGCGTTAACTATCATACCTTAGGACACTTGTTTGAGAAATAGCTAACAAGTGTGGCAGAATTTGGCACATGGGACACATGGATGAAAAAGTGTGGCAAAGCACAGTATCTAGTCCCTCCGTTTCTAAATATAAGATGTTTTAGCTTTTTCCAGATTCACATGTATCTATATGTATCTAGACACGTTTTAGTGTGTATGTTCACTCATTTCAGTCCGCATCTAGTCAACATGTGAAATGCCTAAAACATCTTATATTTAGGACCGGATGGAGTAGAAACCAAACACACAACAACAAAACCCTGTCGTGCCTAAAGTTAGGCGTGGCATATTGTATTTGAGAACGAAGCAGCTCCTAGACCATGTACATAATTCCTGAGCATAGATTGACACCACCATACATTTACTTATTCTGGAGTAATCTGGATAAAATCATTAAAAGAGGATGAGTTATTTTGTTATCATATTTACATATAACAAAATAGCTTGTCGTATCACTGTAAGTCTGGAATACCTTTCTGATAAGAATTTGAGGTGAAATATTCTGCTTGGTCCATGGGACTTCACATCTATTGCTTTCAGACTTATTATCGCCGATCCTGGTGTGCATTGAAACTTCCAACTGCAGTGTAATGCACCTTGAGCAATCAAACTATTTGTATGTGGTATATCAATTAGGTAATATTTATCAGTTGACATGACAGACATATGCAATTGCGTTTGCAGTTTTTGAATCATAAGAACAAACTTCTCTGCTTCTTTGAGAATAAATGGCCTT
The DNA here is from genome assembly GCA_947311845.1 of Poa pratensis. Lineage (NCBI taxonomy): Eukaryota > Viridiplantae > Streptophyta > Magnoliopsida > Poales > Poaceae > Poa > Poa pratensis. Next base: position 26,273,753 of record CAMZMU010000071.1, on the reverse strand, counting down.
ACCTAATTGAACACTTCCGACTGCTGCTCTGCAGTCCTGGCAGTGCTATCCACAAAATATCTATCAGTCTGTTAGGCCCCAGTTTATCGTTGTATATTAATCTAAATTGACTGTCAATTATAACCCCCCGGAAGGATATCAACCTTCTACTTAGCTCTGCTAACGGATCAATTAATTGGGAATGACTATAATTCTTGGACACATCATGATAACCACCTACAGATGGACCCAAGCCTTAGTTTGTTGAGGCAATTGGGCTAACATTTATGTAGTATATGCATGACTGTCCTTGGTATAAAGGTTATATAATCTCGAGTTAAGCCTTTTGTTTTCACCTGCGGTTCATTGAGCATAGTTTTTTCTGGTGACTCGTTGATGATGGTGTTGAAATACGTCTGCTTTCTTTTGTCTCTGGAGATAAGTATATAAATGGCTCATTCAGCTCCTCGGTTACTTCACTCTGTGTTAGCTCATTAGCAAGAAAGATTGTATGCAATCACGGAGTATTTATCTTGCTATACTGCTATCTAATGGATATACGACCAGAAAAGAGTCTGTACAAACCTAAATATCCAAAGCAGTCTATAGTTGGCTAAAGATACTTGAAAGTTGTAGGAGAGGATTTAGAGTTGAGTGGTTTAATTATGCTGAAGGGCCCATGAAAGATCTACGAAGTCACCCAGTTTCTTCATATTACTCCCTCAATTCCAAAATATAGTGCATATCCATTTTGCCTAGTCCAACTTTGTAAAGTTTGAGTTTGTAGAAAGTAAATCAGCATCTACACTACCAATAAACATGGTCAAACTTCACAAGTTTTGACTTGGGAGAAAATATATGTGCACTATAATTTGGAATGGAGGAGTATATAGCAGCATTTATCTATGCCACAGGTATTCAACTATCTCAATCATTCAACCTTTATACTTTCTTGAAACCAATTAGTGAAGGATGAAGCTTAAAAGTACAGTTTTTTTTGTTGCTCCACCAAACTTTAGTGACATCTTAGTTCACCACTCTGTAATCACAGTTGACAAGCACAAGCATGGCATGCCTGGTCGTCTTTTTTTTCATGGCTGCGGTGCTGTTCGCTGATAGAAAAACTGGCAGTGACCACTCCTCTAGTTGAGGACCAAGAGGTGCTGTATCACGAGAGTATGACTATAGTTTTGTGTTATTCTTAAAGGACTGGGAATTTACTGATTGCTACAGCTGAAAGTTATTAACTAAAGAAAACTGAGGTGTAACAGTATATTCAGCGGAACCCCGGGATTCAGTTTGGCAGTTTACGGCTGCTGTTTTCTCTTGTTTGAAATATGGTTACTATCCTTGGTGCTGTCTAAAGTCTAAACTTTCAGCTCCATATCATTGATTTCAACAGTATTGTAGGTTAGGAAGTTAAAGCAGAATATCATGGTAGTTTAACACTAGCTGTCTAGTACTAGCATGCTTGCGACATGACATCTCAAATACATTCATGCACTGGATTGGCTTCGTTTTTCTGCAGTGACCCATTCTAGTAACAGGATTCTTCTGGTAAACATTAGCTGCATTCTTGGTACATGGCTCCAGATGTTCTTCTGGAATATTCTGCAAGTGGGCTGTCCATTGTTACAACACATGGAAGTGTACTGAAGCACGCCTACTGCACTGTTTTCTTCTCAAAGGAAGAACATAGCTGAACTGTCAATTGTCAGTTTCTGGTTGATTTAGATCTAGAGATTGTTCTTATAATATTCTCTAACAGAATATACTTAACTAGAGAGAAGATGAGACAAGGACGAGATGACAGTACAAGAAACAGAAACCTAATGTTTTATCCAAAACTGGACAGCTGATTATAAATAATACGTAGTATATGGGAATATTTTACATGTTGGTGCGCGTGAATAAAGTGGATATCTATTTCTGCATCGTGCAGATAAATGTAGGTAAGGATTGAGCTTTGATAAGTAGTAGTATGATTTAAGAAACTATATCAAGCATCGTTTGCTTCACTGCACCGATCCTATTTTTTGGACTGGGTGTCACAATCAGGTTGGATCAACCAGGGGTTCAGCGTCGGACTATGAGGGTGGTGGCCTTTTATGTGGTTTTAAATTGCAAGGTTTGTCAATCTTAATTTTGCTCGACCTTTCCTTTTATATAATTACATTACTTTTTCGCCATTTTCTTTCAAATGGATTTTATGTTTCTGGTGTGCTTGGATGTGCACAAGAATTGGAATTATTGCACCTTTTTACTTTGAGAGGTGTTTTGCTTATTTATTTGTTCTTTGAATAGCTGGTACCTGCCATTTTGAAGTAAGAATTAGGTGAATTCATGCTAGGCGCCTCGTTCTAACCATCAAGCTGATCAAGATGGCTTTTACTTGTGCGTCCACATACCTTTTGATAGAGTATATATTCTCTGGTTATCTCGGTTTACATGTGGAACTGTGAATCCATCCACTTGAAGAAGGTAAATACATATGTAGAACATTCTTCCTGAATAACTACACAGGCTCTTTAGATGCATGAGCCCCTTGTGGGCTGAAGGTGCGTCTATGGAAGTTCACATGTCCATACCCCTTCCCACTGTAGCATTAGAAATTAGGCACATGGCATTGCTCTTGGGCTCCCAACATGAGAAACTGCCGATGCCCTCAGTTACCTGTAGTACACTTTACACTTCTCTAGTCTCTTTAATTGGCAGATCGATTTTAGGTAACTAGACTTAAACAGCTACTCTCTCCGTTCAGTATTAGTTGTCGCTGATTTAGTACAAATTGTACTAAATCAGTGACAACTATATGGAACGAGGGAGTAGTAGGAGTAGTGGACTAGAAAATTCACAGCTGGGTGCTTTAATAAGGTTGGCTGTCTCATTCTGGATTATATTAACACCTTTTGTGGCTTTCACCAACACCAAAAGCACCGTGTTGGCAAAATGTACATTTTTTAGTCCATATTGGTAAAACATACAGCTATACACTTCATGTGGCTACACCCTACACATGAGTGCACCACACAATGGGGGATAAAGATATCCGGTAAGGACATTACAGAAGAGCTAAGATTCTTCATAAATCCACCCCACATATGCTACTTTTTATGCTGTCCAGAATTTAGGGATGGTCCAGTGACAAAGACCTTTTTTGTCTGCAATTCAAGGTTCGTAGCATCAAGTTGAATATTCCCCTGTACCAGAAAAGTCTCTCTCCTCTTAATGTCCCTCAGCTTGTTTGGTGCGTATGCTTAATTAATAATTATACATATTTATCCAAATACACACACATCTATACAGGTACTACTTGTTTGTCGGATCTGCTGGAGATGCCTGTCATAGTAACTGTTCCAATAGCAACATCCTGCACTGAAGGCGCAAAGTTTACATGAACTATTCTGCAGTCTCTTTTCGGTATGCCCCATAACAACCAATCGCAAATTTCTTATATGTGTCTGTTATAACATCTGAGTTACGTGGCCTTGTCTTGCTACTGCATATAACTAACTCAGTTTTTTTGAATTTTATAACTAACTCAGTTTCATTTCATCAATTTTGCCTCTCTCATTTTGGGATTGCTAAAATCCACTCTCACAATTCTTGCGAAAGTGATAGGCACTATACACGCTTTGTTCACATTGTCAAGTTGAATCCAATGTGCAGTTCCTGTCATCAACAAAGAACCAATGCCACCTGTTTTTAATCTTGACTTTGTCAAGGGCCTCATGATATGATCACCCGGGAACATGAGGTAATTTCCTGGTTTGGCAAGTGGTGCCATCAGATGGGTTGAATCACTAACTCACCTACAACATGTACTCGTATTAAAACAGTACTACTTACTATTGATTTTATCATCACAAGAAAAGAAAAAAGGATAAAAAAGGTTGCCCTCTTGTGTGCAGTCACTATCTTGCACATGTTTTACTTTCGGCAGTTTTATGGTTTGGTCAAACCTTTCTCATGGTGTTCGTGACAAAAGAAGAGAAAGGGCTGAAGTTGGAAAGATAATCAATAATTAACAACTCAGTTAATATCATTAGCTGGCGTGATCCTATCAGAACAGCCTAGGTGCCGACCCTCTGTCCTGGACAGATTTGCACGTCAGATTACGTCAGTGCAGAATACAATTTGCAGACAAAAGAGTCACTTCACAGGTATGAGCCGTCGAGCTCTCTCCTGTAAACTAAATCCATGTAACTGAATCAAGAACTCTAAGAGTTAAAAATTACAAGGTGGCCTAATTTACAAAACGGGCAGGATATCTCCATGCATCTGCTGTACGCTAATTCATCTCACTAGATTCTTCTCTACAAGCAAAATAAGAGGGTAGTAAATAGTATTTCCCCACAAGGATAAAGATCCGGCTTCAGTGAGCAACATTTCAAATGGTTGAAAATTTGACACCATTTCAGCAATTTGCTGCTCTCCCAGGAATAGCTCCACTCTGGAAACGAAAAGCAAACAAAAACAGAAAATGAAAGTTAAACTATGGCTCGGTTTGGGCAAACTAAGCACGTGTCTGATATTGGCACACATAGCAGAAATGTGCAGTTGACTTCATCCACATTTATCCACGAGCTAAAATTTGCTAATAGACAAAGATTTGGACGCACATTGAAGTGGCGTTGTACTTACTAGGCCATGCGAAAGCTCTGAGCTCCTTAAAACCCTCAGCCTTTTAGCAGTTGAGACAAACACACTGCAGTAGTCATATATACAATAAGTAGTTTAGATCGTGTGGAGGTTCTTGATACAAATCACAAAGATATATGATGGAACAAGCAAGCTTACTTCCAAGGGACATCCCCAACCAACATCCTGTCTCCTTCATTGTCTTCGTAAACTAGAGTATATTCACCGGACCCGTTCAGCAAGTGCGAAAATATTTTTTCTTCTGCCCCTTGCTCTGCATGTTCAGCATTGGATGCCTCCCTTTGGGCTGCAACATGGTGATACGCAAGTTGTAATGAAAACGAAGATATAAACTTGATTTTGTTTGAGCATATGAATTGACAGTTTGAAACTGAATCGAAGCGCTTATTTTGTTGGATTATTGTTAATTCGTACCTTCGATAAAACCATGGAAGAGACCTTTTACAGCCGATGAAAGTTTCTCATAGCTGTCACATGCTGCAAGATCTACTTTCCTTCCAATGGGGATCCCATCCATGTTGATTTTTACGAGAGGGCTTTTCTTGCAGTTAAGCGCTGCCTTCGCATCGGCTTCACCATTTTGTGGCTCAGGGAGCTGTTTGGATAAAGTACTGCTAGCAAGGTTTCTCCTGATTGATTTGATTGGAGGCCAACCGACGACTGGAACTGCAGCCCCTCTGTATCAGATTAGAGCTCGGTGAGTTATTCTGTGAAAAGGCTGACAAATAAATATATGCTTGCTAGTACTATTGACCTAATAACTGAATATATGGTGAGAGCTAAACATCATTCATGGTTGACACTACTATTCACCTTTTCTATTTGTACTGCACTTATTCCGAAAGATTGCTACTACAGCGTTCATAATCCAAAGATAAACCTCACAAAGGTGAAGCTGTAAAGATCGGAAAAACAATACAGTACCTACAGACATTAGTAAAAAGAGAAAACCATCTTTAAAGAAACTAACATAAAGTGAAGTGAACTTTTGGAAAGGGAACTTTGATCCTTAGGCATTCCAGTTGACTAACTAAGAACAACTAAACTTATGCCATCGTAAATTGCAGTTCAGATGAAATTCAAGAGATTGGACATTTTATAAGGGCCACGGGAAGAAATTCAGAGCACTACAATTTCTGGAAACCTCAAATGATCATGAAAAGAAAATTCGTTAAATGAATTATAAATGGTGACAGTAGCAAACGCAGATATACTTTGTATAGATTAAAAAACACAGATATACTTGCTTCGTGAGAGCAGAAAAGATAGCAAAAGCAGCATGATCTAGGGCGATCATTACCTCCCCCGCGCCTGTGGGCTGTTGCGTGCAGGTGTAGCAGAAAGAGGAGCATGCGATGGTGGTGGGGGACAGCACCCTTTCTTCCTCTCACTCACGGCTGCTGTATTTTCCTCCCCTGCTAGTTCCTTCCCACATGCTGCTCTTGCCTGGTGCTTCTGCTCCTTATCATAACCTTAAAAGCAACAGATTAAAGAATATTTTAAGTTCACTGGTTCTATCTATTAACATGTTCCAAGAACAAGAGCACAAGAGAACTGTAAAGCTGCTTGTTACCTTGTGCTGTGGCCTCAACCGTGTCTAAGAACCCCCTCTTTGCTCCGGATGTTGTTGCAGTGTTGGCCGTGTTGGCGAGTGTTTAGGGAGGTATCCAAGGGAGAGAGCTGGGCTCTCTTGATGTATCATCTTCTTGCTTGAGGCAGCTGCCGTCTCCTCTTGTACGAGGCCAGGAAGACCAAGCTTTAGCTCCAGCTTCTTGTCCTCGTCAACCCCGAAGCCCGTGTTTCTTGACCTGCTGAGCGCAGCCGGTGCTCCCCTCGGAATCCACTGTTTCTCATCCGGGATGAGATCCAGAAGCTGAGGCATGGCTTCTTTCTTGATGGAGCCTTGTTCCATAGGACTTGTTGTAGGTGAGCTAGCTAACTCAAGGGCTTCAAGACTTGTAATACTGCAGGAAGCAACTAGAGTAATATTAGTATGAGCTCAGTTCCACACTCAACTTAGGCTAGTGAAAGTGCCGAAAAACCAAGGTGAAGCGTAAGTTGAGGTCAAAGCGAAGATGAGCAAAACGAACGGGAAAACGGGGACTTGCAATCAAATCAACTCGTTTGAAGCAAGACATGCCCTGGACGTCAAAGAACCTCATCGTGAAGCATCATGCATGAAACGGAACCAACTCGTGGCTAAAAACGGAAGAAATGACAGGCGTGCATGCATTGGAGCAAATATTATTCAAGGCAGTCAAGTCACAGATCGTGTCAAGAATCATATCGGCTCGTGTTAAAACCATTTCTGGCAAGAAAAGAAGAAGCTGCAAGCTCTTCAACCGGCAAGCAGACTGACAGAAACACCTGTACTCCGACAAAACCAAAAGCTACGGCTAGAACAGAACTCACCGGCCGGCCAGGAGATGAGAAGAGCAAGCCAAGGATGAATTGATGAGCTCCAGGAGCAAGCAGGATGGGAAGAGAGTTGGTGGCCAAGTGGAATCGGATAGTAGCTCGCGAAATGGCACCTTGCGACCAGCGTGGGTGCCTCGAGCTCCTTGCACGCTGCTCCTGCTGCTTTATAGGACTTTCTTCTTTTGTCCCCTACACCGGAGAGCTCTCCTTTTTATCCCGCTTTTCCCTCCGCCGCTCTGTTTATCTGGAGCGTCGGCGACACTAGGTGTCTGGCTGGGGCAATTTAGCATGTGACGCATTAGAGATAGATTCCGTTTGCGGAAGAGGATGATGGATGACCTGGTCATCACGGGGGTTTGCGTTTGCGTGTTCTTCTTCCCGTGCGCGCGGATGGTGGTGCGGTGGGCGAGGATCGGAGGCGTGCGTCGTCCAGGGCAGGAGCACGCTTGCTGATCCCAGGAGCAAGTGGGCGTGATGCTGACGGGTGTCCCGCTGTGTGGTGCTGCTCGTCACAGCGAGCGAACAAGGTGAGGCGAGGGTGGTGGTGGTGGCGTCTGGAATGGTTCCACTGATCTCCTTCATGTTCACACCGGCCACGGCGGCCGACCGCCGGGGGACCGTTGTGGATCAGGAGGAGGAGGATTGCGTTGCAGTTGCAGCCGGCCACTTGATCGAGGAGCCATGGGAGTTCCGGCGTCCTAATTATATCTTTTATCTTCATGTTTTGGCCGATTCTTCACTGGAGTTAGAACATGAGATCACCTTTGGTAGACGACTAAAATGTTGATTGTCTTTTTTTTTTTGAGAAACACAGTACAACGCAAGCGCTCATATACACGCGCATACACTCACCCCTATGAACGCACACACGCACACCCTACCCCTATGAGCATCTCCGAGAGACTGAGCTGGCGGATTAAGTCTTGAGATTGACGAAGTCACCACGGGCGCCTCGCTGTCGACGGGAACGTCGCCTCCCACTGAAGAATATTCCGTCTAAATGAGAAACACCAGCGTCAAACCTGGGGTTTGAACTCTGGTGGGTTGGGGGTACAACCACCCTCCTAACCATCTTGCTACAGGCAAGTTCTCAAAAAAAAAAAACATGATTGTATGATACCACACATATGTTACTACCCACTATATAGGTAGTAACATATACTAGTATCATATGATACTGCCCACTATGAGTAGTCTCAGGAATTCAAGACGCTGCTGCTGGAAGCACATTGATCGAGGAGCCATGGGAGTTCCGGCGTCCTAATTAGAGTATATCTTTTATCTTCATGTTTTGGCAGGAACGGCCGATTCTTCACTGGAGTTGGCACATGAGATCACCTTTGGTAGATGACTAAAACCGTGCTTGTCGACTTGCTGATATTGGCTCTTTAATTACCGGCGCATGCGTGCGCGCTCGTAGCGGTACGGAACTGGAGGGGAAGATAATGTTTGCTTTACTGTGCTAAGTAGTTGACGATCACATTTTCAACTGTTGAGTATCCATCAACCCTGCAAGTTGGTCAGGAATTCGGGATGCTGCTGCTGCTGGAACCACTTTGACCCGGGCATTCATCTGGAAATTTTTGTTTTTTCGTCGCTTACTTATACTACTAGGTAAATTTGGTGCGGCGCACGCCGCACCTGTTGGGTTTAATTTTTTTTTGAATTTCGATGAAATTTGTTGTGTGGAATATATCTAAATACCTAATGAATTGAAATGTCAAAATTATATTCTTACATTATTATTTAATTTAAGTTTGTAGTGGTGGAAATACACATTTGTTGTATTGTATTTCGTATTTGGAATCAATTAATTTTAACTGTATTCAAATAATTTTCAAATTGGGATGTCCTATTTAAGTTTGTAATTAGAGGAAATGTATGTTTTGAATATTTAATAAATTTAACTTCATATAAGTGGGGGGTGCATTTTTTTCTATTGAAGCATTTATCAAATTGGTATGTTTGAACTTTTTTTTTTCTATAAACACTTAACATTCTTTTACTGAATAAAAAAGTTAGGTAGGTGCTAATGATCTGTTCTTTTTGGTTTAGGTGTACAATATATATTGCAAAGAGAATTGGTTTCTTTGATTTTTTTTTGGTGTAATTTTCCAATTTAAAGTGTTAAAATTCGTTGGAAGTTGTCGTTTGGATGAGCTTTAAAATTTCAGCAATTATAAATGTACTAAATTTTTTAAGTTTATGTTTGTAGCTTGACATATTCAATGAAGCTTCATAATCAGTGGAAATATAGTGTGTATTTTTTTAATTCCAACTACATTTAATTAGAGGGAATGTGTTTTAGATTTTCTCTAAATATTTGTTAAATTAAAATGTCCAAAAAAAATTGTATCTTGATGTAAATAGTTATTATGTATTTTTTGTCATTTTTATATTATTCAAATACTTCTGAGCGCTTTTGTTAACAAAAGTTTTTCCACTTGAATTAAGATTTAAAAGTTATGAAGGTTTTTAAAAGTTTATGTTTTTTTGAACACTTTTCTTATTTAAAGATTTTCCATGTAAATTAGTATTTAAAAGTTCATATGGTACGGAAATTATATTTGAAAATGTTCAAATATTATTTAGCATTTCTTTGTATCTTATTTTTTACCCGTTTGGTTAAATCGAATTTTTTAAAAATGTCGAAGTTTAAAAATTATCTATATTTGTTTTATGTTTTTTTAAGTTTTTTTTCTAATCTAATTTTTTACCTGTTTGGTTAAATTTTAATTTTTGAAAATATCTTAGTTTAAAAATTATTTGTATTTGAATTACGGTTTGGAAGATATGAGTTTAACAAATATAAGTTTTTTTTTGTGAAATTATAATTAAAATCCTGACAGGTGGGGTTTGTATGTCAGAAATTTATTAATTAATAAAAAAAAGAGTGGGAGGCTGACTGGTGGGGCCCTTGCTGACGTCATCTGATGGCGTCAGCAATGTCCACCGTCTTCTCCGTGCGGTGATGTCGATGATGGCGACGACGCTTGAGAGCGACAGGGGAAGCGCGACTTAGCGCGTTCGAGGCGGCGCGTCGCGGGTAACCGTTGTGCGGCGGCGCTGGGCAAAGCCAGGTCGAGAGGCGACGAATCGAAGCGCGGCGGCGGCGGACGGATATGGCGAAGAAGACGACGGCGCGAGCGTTTCTGAGCTTCTCAGCTCGCGAGCTTCGGTGAAGATGGAGAGGGAGCTGATGCAGTTCCGCGGGTGTGCTTCGATTTGATCGAAAGGGCATGTAGCGGCGGAACGACGCGGCGGCGGCTCCGGCCGCGCGCGAGGGAAGAGAAAGAGAAGGGCGTGTTGTGTTGGAATATTTGCAACGAAGTCCCCGCGTTTTCGGAAAATCACGGTTAGGTCCTCCCACGGCTGGACCGTTGATTGCCGATCGGCGTCGCGGAGGCGTGCTGTTACTGGAGCGGGGCACAGTAACGCGATTTACTGTTCCCAGCTACAGTCAATCGCTGAGAGGCCGTGAATCTGGTTGATCTCAATATATGTAGGTAATAATAACTCCAATCGTTTTTGGATTAAAATAATACAGGTCCCTTGTAGTTGCAGCTGTATGACCGAGTTTTGATAAAGGAATGATTGAAGCACCAATCATACTTCCAACACGACTGAATCTGAACAAACAGCCTTTCCTCCGGAAAAAAAAAATCCAAATATGCTAGCCTTCACTGTTTCATGGGCTCCCTGCGGGAGCATGTGTACTTTTCTTGCCTATCATCAACAAGATGGACAAAAGCATCTTTAGCAAAAAACGGAGCGACCTTATCTCAAGTCTCAAGGAAGGTCAAAAGTTTGCGACGAATCATTAGCTCCCTAATCGAGGTTAAGCGCTTAGTTCTGAACCATCGTTAGCTTTAACAACGTTGCCTGTGATTAGTCATTTTACAGTCCAATAGCTTGCCAGCTAGATCCTCTAAAGTTTTATCTGAGATCATAAATCTGTCACGCACGCGTGAGCGGATCATCGCGACATGAGCGGCTACCAACCCACAGCCCCGGTACATAATCTTCACTTTACCTGCCCCCTCAACACATGTCTGCACTGCGTCATAGCGTGACAATAAACAATGGCACCATATTTTCTTTAGATAAACAATAACACCAACTCGATCAGGACAAAAATGCACGCACGCCTTCACTAGAAGCACTTATATAGCTTGTTATAATTGCAAGATGGCCTACCATTTTTAATGCTATAATTGAGAGTTTGAGTTTGAAAGATTTGAAATTTTCCGGAAGACAGTATACTTGGACTAGTAGACGGGATACGCCAACATTTGAGAAGTTGGATCGTTTTCTAGCTAGTGTTGATTGGGAACAGAAGTATCCACTTGTCACGGTTCAGGCTCTGGCCCATGTGGGGTCAGACCATACGCCGATATTGTTGGATACCGAGGATCATGCCTTCACCGGGAACTCTAGTAGATTTTCTTTCGAACTATCGTGGTTTCGACAAGAGGGGTTTCATGACTTAATTGCTCGTGAATGGAATGCGATCCAAACGGGTAATTCACCAGTTGAGCGGTGGCAAAACAAAATACGCCACCTACGTCAATTTTTACGTCGGTGGGCAAAGAATCTGAGTGGGGAATATAAAAAACTACGAGATAAATTAATCTTGCTATCTAATGCGTTGGATATCAAAGCTGAAACAACTCCTCTAACAGCAGCCGAGCGGGAGGCCAAGAGAGAGGCGGATGATAATTTGGCAAAACTTCGCCGTGATGAGGAATCTAAATGGGCGCAGCGAGCGAAAGTAAAATATATTCAAGAAGGGGAGAGTAATACGAGATACTTTCACATAATTGCAAATGGCAAACATAAAAAAAAAGAAAATTATACAGTTGGAACAAAAGGAGGGCACGATAATTGGACAGGAGAATTTGAAAAACTATATCTCGGAATATTATAAAAAATTGTTTGGAGCGCCGGTTACAAACAGTTTCTCGATGGATGAGAGTGTTATTCATGATATGCCCCAAATATCTCAAGAGGAAAATGATATCTTGACTCAAGACTTTTCTGAGACAGAATTTTTGAGGCAATTAAACAAATGGAACATAATAAAGCTCCAGGTCCGGATGGTTTTTCCAGCGAGTTTTATCAAAAAATTGGGGAATTATAAAGTCGGACTTGATGGCAATGTTTGCTCAATTGCGTACAGGAAACTTGCCGTTATTCAAGTTAAACTTTGGTATTATTACCTTGCTCCAAAAAAAGAAGATGCTAGCAAAATTGAACAATATCGTCCTATATGCCTTTTAAATGTGAGCTTCAAAATTTTCACGAAGGTGGGAACAAACCGAGTTACCTCTATTGCGAGTCGAGTAGTTCGTCCAACTCAAACTGCGTTCATTCCTGGACGAAATATTCTTGAAGGGGTCGTGGTGTTACATGAAACAATTCATGAGATGCATAGAAAAAATTGGATGGGGTTCTTTTTAAAATTGACTTCGAGAAGGCGTATGATAAAGTGAAGTGGTTTTCTTACAGCAAACTTTACGAATGAAGGGGTTTACATCTCAATGTTGTGAATGGGTTGCTAGGTTTGTCCAGGGGGGAGTGTAGGAATTCGCGTTAATGATGATATCGGCCATTATTTTAGACACTCAAGGGGTTACAGCAAGGGGATCCGTTGTCTCTGTTGTTGTTTAACTTAGTTGTGGATATGTTGACCATCTTAATTTCTCGTGCAAAGGAGGATGGTCAAGTGGGGGGCTTAGTGCCGCATCTTGTAGAAGGAGGGGTTTCAATTCTCCAATATGCGGATGACACGATATTATTTTTAGAGCACGACATTGCGAAGGCCGTGAATATGAAATTAATATTGGCTTTGTTTGAGCAACTTTGGGATTGAAAATAAATTTTCATAAAAGCGAGTTATATTGTTTTGGGAAATCAAGATGATCAGGAGGAGTATCGTCGTATTTTTGGTTGTGAGCTCGGTGCGTTACCTTTTATGTATTTGGGCATACCCATCCATTATAGAAAATTGTTAAACAAAGAGTGGAGGACCGTTTTGAAAAGAAATTGGCAGCTTGGGTGGCCAAGATGATGTCATACGGTGACCGTCTTGTGCTTATAAATTCGGTGTTAACAAGTTTGCCAATGTTCTTACTATCCTTTTTTGAAATACCCAAGGGGGTTCGCAAAAGGCTAGATTATTATCGTTCTAGATTTTTTTGGCAAAGTGACCAGCATAAGCGGAAGTATAGGTTAACAAAAATGGATTTGGTATGTAGACCGAAGGATCAAGGTGGCTTGGGCATTTCGGTTTTGGAAGTTAAAAATAAATGCCTATTGAGTAAATGGCTATATAAACTTTGACCGAAGAGGGGGTTTGGAAAGAATTATTAGTTAACAAGTACTTAGGGGATAAAACGTTATCTCAAGTGCAGGTTAAACCTCTTGATTCACCTTTTTGGAAAGGAATTATGAAGGTAAAGGATGAGTTCTTTCAATGTGGAAGATTTGAGATTGGTAATGGGGAGCAGATTCAGTTTTGGGAAGATAGATGGTTAGGTCATACTTCTTTACAAAATGAATACCCGTCTTTATATGTTATTGCCTCCAACAAACATAGTACGGTAAACGATGTTCTTGGGGCAGTACCTATTAATATCCCATTCCGACGGGCATTAATAGGACAAAATAGAACGAGTTGGTTCAATCTAGTTGAGAGACTAATGCGGGTTAATCTCATAGATGAAGAAGATAAATTTAAATGGACTCTTACTTCTAATGGCACCTTTACGGTTAGGTCGTTTTACGAGGACCTATTAAATGGTCATACTAGATACTTGCGTAAGTATTTATGGAAGTTGAAGATTCCGTTAAAAATAAAGATTTTTTATGGTTTCTTAATAGAAAGGAAATTCTGACAAAAGATAACTTAATTAAAAGACGGTGGGTCGGATGTAAGAAGTGTGTTTTCTGCGATGAGGATGAGTCCGTTGAGCACCTTTTTATTAAGTGTCCGTTTGCTAGAGATATTTGGCGATTAGTGCACTTCACTTTTAATGTTTACCCACCCACAAGTATTGCGAACTTGTTTGGTAGATGGTTGAATGGATAGATAAAGTTACAAAAGCTCGCATTCGGATTGGTGTAGCGGCCATATTGTGGGCTATTTGGAACTGTAGAAATGACATTGTTTTTAACAAAACAAACTGTACTCATTATTTGCAGGTTATTCACAAGGCGTGCTTTTGGATCCACTCATGGTCATTCTGCTTCCTGCGGACCAGCGTGGGCTTATGGATGCCGGATGTACCCGTATGCTGACGTTGTGCGGGCTATTTTCAGCCGGGCTGGGTGGCGTCATCCTAGAAGAATAGATGCATAGTAAACTTTGTTTTAGTGGCTGATCTTTATAGCCACCTTAAGTGATCCATGAATTGTGAACTTGTACCCTTGAATGTTTAATAATTGCGGATGGCTGTGTGCATCTTGGATGCAGAGGCCGGGGATCCGCACCCCCTTATCTAAAAAAAATATAGCTTGTTATGTTAGAGACTCGCGGAGGTGTTTATCACGGGTACTACGTCACCCCACTTTTTGTAATATGTAAGGGTTACACGTCACCACAAAGACTCACAAACGCACCAACTCATACTGATTTTTCTTAAACAAAAAAAGGGAGTTTGTCTCATTCCATTTAAAATCTAAGGGAGAATTGGCCGGTTCATTAGCGGTAACCTACTAAAATCGTTACAAATGCACCAATATCGTCATGAAACACGACCATATTGTGCACCCGTCCAACTTGACTACCCACAATGAGCACACCCACGTCGTTGAAAAGAGAGACCGTCGTTAAGGTTGCGATTGGGTGACATCGTCATCACTCTTTTACGAGCCAGTGAGCGCCATTTCTTTATGGTTACATTATTGTGGATTGTTCTTCGGATTCTGATAGGCCTGGCACCCTAGCTTCGATAGATTTATTGGATTTTGCAAGCTATGGCACAGGAATGTGATATGGGTCGTATCCCACACCTCCCTTGATTCCGTACTCCGATTTCACCTTTGATGACCGACGTCGGAGCCCTCTCCACAGGTGGAGCTTGGGACGGATCTATGGGGGCAATGGGCCGTTAACGGGTCAGTTTCACTGGATATTTAGGCCATCACTAAGGGTGAATGGCAAAAAAAACTGCATGTAGTAGGGGGGATGGTCATGTCCCAATTAGGCCCAGCCGCTTCCGCCGGTGTCCTCATCGCAACCAACGTATGGCCATGTCAAACAATCGACCCAACACGTAGAGGAAGAGGCGCTCCCACTTGGACTTAGACCTTTACAGAAATCCGCGTGGACGCTGGAGATCCACGTGCCACTAGAGTCGATCATGTGGCATTAGAAGATCGATGAAGTCACGAGTCCACGACACGATGCATTTTCTCGATAAAGGGCGTTTTATTAAGAGTTTCTGAAAACTCCCGGAACATGCATGCTCTTTAGAAAATAACCTGTAGTGGAAAAGAAAGTTTGGCATTGAAAACCATGTCATTTCTGTATACCGAGAGCGATCATAATAAGGCAACCCCTCTCACTCAAATAAGTTCTACTCCGTATATATCTTTGCGTTCTATTCCAACAATGCGAGGTCGATACAAGTTCGAACCCACACATAGGACGTGGTGCATGCCGAGCCAGCAACGCAGCGTGCAACTCTCTCTCTCTCCTGACTCAGGCACGTATCGCGCGCGTATGCATGGCGCGTCACAGCCTGACCGTTGTCGTTTCCAGCATCGCGCGCCCACAGGTCATGGCCGTGACGCAGTGCACGCATACATGCGCATGGTCCAATAATTTCAAGAGCGGCAATTCAAACAAGGCAAGATGATAGAGCTCCGCAGAGGGCAGCAGGCTAGCCGACGACGTCCAGGGGCCTAATTCATGGGCATGGGACAAACTCGACATCAACTGAGTAATGAGTAGTCGGACTAGTAGATCGTAGGGCCCACAGCCTCCGCTGGGCTTTCTGCTTTCGTCCCGCTATATTAATACAGCAACCCACCGATACACACGAATCGAAAGACAAGCTGGGGCAGCAGCCAACAAACGCCAAGAAAAGAAGAAAAGAAGAAACAAAAGGAGACATAGGCGGGAAGACTAAACGAAGTTGACCCGCAACCGCTGCGCCCATCCGGAGAAGTACCACCACGCTCTTAGCAGCGAATCATCAAATACCAAGTAGCACCTTTAAGAAGGAAACTAATCGCTACTACCCGGACCAGCGCGCTGGTCCTAGGGTTTTCTCCGGCACTCAGGGGAAATGGATGAGGTAGCCACGACGCCCTCCAATACGGTATGATGTCGCCCGAAGGCGGCACCGCGTTAACGTCGGACGAGCCGACAAGGATTTCTACCGAACACATCCTATCCACAACCCGGACGATCCCTAGCACTGGGCGCTGGCACAGGCCTGCACTGACCCTCAGCTGCAGTCGTGCAAGCATCCGCTCTGACGCCGCCGGTGATGGCCGGCGCTCAGCTGATTTACGGGGCAGCATGCACATTTGGTCCATCGATCATCGTCATCCGTGCCATTTTTGGAACCTCGTTCGTTTCACGGTGGAGTCTCTGCCTGATGCATGGCTGCCTCGGTTGCAGGAGGCAGAGCTGAGATCGTTTTCAGTAGACAACTAAAATCGTGCTTGTCGACTTGCTGATATTGCCTCTTAACTACCGGCGCATGCGTGCGCGCTGCTAGAAGTACGAAAGTGGAAGGGAAGATAATGTTTACTTACTATGCTAAGTAGTTGACGATCGATTTTTCAACTGTTGAGTACCCATCAACCCTGCAAGTTGGTCAGGAATTCGGGACGCTGCTGCTGCTGGAACCACTTTGACCCGGGCATTCGTCTG